>JAOEGL010000012.1:12423942-13053942 GCA_034509955.1 Urosaurus nigricauda | reverse complement strand
TATCCAAAACCAGAAAATTTAATGTGGCATATGAGACAAAAAAATCGCACAACCGGCTTTACTTGCAATAGCAAGAAAGTAAATAACCAGCAGTTTGCTGACCTTTCACCAAAATCGTCTGCCTGATGTCGCAGCCACAGCCATATCTGCTGCAAAATCTGACCCTGTCCCATGAAGAGGGACAGTTTCAACCATTTCAATTGCTTTTGCAGTTATGCCAGGCTATTGTGACTATGACTGTGGCATCCAGAAAGGCTTGAGCCCTGCTGTGTGGTTCACCTGAGCAGGATAAAACTGTATTTATGCCATAGTTTACTCCCTGCGTGAAAGATGCACCTTCCCTTACGTCAGTGAGTATTTACATCCACATTTCTCATGTTAAGGTACACAGGGCATTTGGGATTAGAGACGACAAGGCTTGCTTTGTGTGGTTTCTAAGCAGGCTTAAGCACATCTTATTTTAGAAAGTAACCACTGGGTTCAAGCTGTGCCTTCGTCCGAGTCGTCGTTTCTGACCCAGACAACCTACATTTTGCTCACTATGGCCTGCATTATATTTTTTATTCCAATGAGAGGAGACCCATTGAATTGATAATATTTATCAGTGTATGAACATTAATTAAAGTGATGGGTGTAAGGTAGCTTGCACTCACTAATAAATTTCAGAACTATGTGGCTCGAAGCACATCTCTCATGCAAGTTTCTACCCTTTTTTTTTTCTGGCAGGACTCTAAAAAATGCAATGAGCAAATCCAAGGGAGAGTCAGAATCAGGTAAGAAATTATTCTGAAGCACCGCCTGCCAAATTTATACTTCAGAGTTAATGAATTATACTGTGACGGAGACGTCCCTTTGCCTTATTACACTAAATTCATTATTTGAACTTCTCCCAACCACTTACTGTAGTTCTCTGCTTGATAACTGGCTTCACATTTGGCTCTTTATAGGGCATTTCTTCCATCACCATCACCATTCCTTTCAACTGTTTTTTTTTCCCCCAGTGGCTTTTTTCATTTAATTAAGTGGCTGTTTTCATTCGTTATTGTCCCTTTATTAATAGGCAAGATTAATCTGAAAAGAGAAAAGCAGTGTTTTGTGCTAGATCAAATTTCTGCAGGAGTTTGTGATCTTCGTACGTAAACAAAACATGTGCCCTCAAGTCACCCGTTGACCAATAATAATGATAATAATAATAATAATAATAATTTTTATTTATATACTGCCTTTCCAAAGGTTCAAGGCAGTTTACTCATGGTGACCCCATGAATTTCATAGGGTTTTCTTTTAATAGTGTATCTGCACTGTAGAAATGATGCTATCCGACACCACTTTAAGTGCTGCAGCTCCATCCTATTGAATCCTGAGGTTGTAGTTTCACAATTCTTTAGCCTGCTCTGCCAAAGTATGCTGGTGCCTTACAAAACTACAAATCCAAGGACTGTAGGACGGCACCATGGCACTTAAAGTAGTATTAGACTGCATGAGTGACCAGTCCAGATGTCGTAACCCAAGGTGACCAGGTGCCCTAACCGCAAAGGAGAGCAAGGCACTGCAAACTGTAGGATGTTCAAGAAAAATGGGGGACATGGCCAAATATAAGGTCAAAACACTCCTAGAAGCCCATGCTTCTTAGTCCTGCTGCAAACAGAGGATCTTTTGAAATTCCTCCTGGATAGTAGGCTGAAATGGAGGACATGCGAGGACAAGGCACTGCAAAATGTGTGACCTTTGAGAAAAACGGAGGGCATCACAAAAATAAAAGCTCAAAACACTAACATATATAGAAATCTATACTTCCTAGTTAGCCCTGCTCCACATGGAGGACCTTTGGGAATCCCTCCTGGGCCAGAAGCCTCAAATGGAGGACAGGCCCTGGAAAAAGAAGGCTGTGTCTGGCCACCTTGAACCAGATGTCCTAACAACCCCCAAGGAGAACGTGGCACCACAAAATGTAGGACCTTCAAAGAAAAATGGATGACATGCCCAAATTAAAACAACAACAACAACTCCAAATTATTGGTTGTTAATCTGCTGCTTATTTTGCTTTTATTGTATTATTTTAGAGATATTTTAATCATGTAATGTTGTTGTTTTTTATTCCCCCCCCTTATTGTATTTTACCCTTACTATGTAAAGCTTTACAGAACTATATAATAAGTGTTAATAATAATACTGGTACTAATAATAAAAGCTCAAAACACCCCTAGAAATAGAAATCCATGCTTCAAATGGAGGATTCTTTGGGGAATCCTTCCTGGGCAGGAGCCTGAAATGGAGGACAGGTCCTGGAAAAATTAGGATTGAACCAATAGCAAATAAGAGCTGCAGACTGATGTTCATGTTAAACACAAGAGCTGCAGACTGATGTTTAGATTAAAATATCAAGCCATTGGAGGACCTTTGGGAAACCCTTCCTGGGCAGGAGCCTGAAATGGAGGACAGGTCCTGGGAAAAGGAGGACCCTGCCTGGGCTCTGATGCCCCAAACCACCCTCTGTTCTGCTGCTGCAAGATGGGCACACTGGCTTCATCCTCCTTCCCCATTCATTGCCCTCCTCCTTTGGGCGATCATGCCCCCCTTCCTTTGGGCGATCAAGGTTGGTGTCTTTTTACTTTTGTAAAATGGCATTGGATTTTTAAATGGGCTCTATGCCCCGCCCCTTTTGCCAAATAGGCCACGCCCACAACAACGTGGGTGGCCTGGATCAGCTGGGGAGGGAGGGGTTTTCATTTTCCCTGGACTGGAGATCTGGAAAGGGGTTCAAAAGAGACCCTTTGGGGGGGGGGGTCCTCTCCTTGGAAAGAGGTGGAAGAGAGACCCTTTTAGGAGTTCATCTCTTTGGAAAGGGTTGGAAGAGAGCCTTTTGGGGTCCCTCTGTTTGGAAAGGCGAGGAAAAGAAATCCCTTTGGGTTCATCTGTTTGGAAAGGGCTGGAAAAGAGACCCCTTTGAGGAAAAGACTTGGTCGCCCAAGTGAGGGAGGACTTGAGAGAGGAGACTGTCTGTTGGGGGTGCTTAGATTGTGTATTCCTGCATGGCAGAATGGATTTGGATTGGATGGCCTTTGAGATCTCTTTCAAAAGAGAGGTGGCTATCTTAGATTGTGTATTCCTGCATGGCAGAGTGGGGTTGGATTGGGTGGCCTTTGAGGCCACCCAATCCAACCCCATTCTGCCATGCAGGAATACACAATCTAAGCAAACCCGGCGACCAATAGATAGCCACCTCTCTGTTGAGAGAGATCTCAAAGGCCATCCATTCTAACCCCATTCTGCCATGCAGGAAACACAATCTAAGCTCCCAACAGATAGGTGGCTATCTGTTGGGTGATCTCTTAAAGGTCATCTAGTCTAACCCCATTTTGCCGTGCAGGAATATACACTCTAAGCACACACACACACCACCAGGTAGCCACCTATCTGTTGGGAGAGATCTGAAAAGCCACCCAGTCCATCCCCATTCTGCCATGCAGGAATACACAATCTAAGGTAGCCACTTCTCTGTTGGGAGAGATCTCAAAGGCCACCCAGTCCATCCCCATTTTGCCATGCAGGAATACACAATCTAAGCACACACACTGTGATGAAATGAGTGAATGTGAGCAAGAGTGGCACTTTTCTGACACTTTTTGACAGTAATAAAATGGAGAATCGCAATGCACGATACCTGGCAAGCAAAGCGAAGAAGATTCCTGAAAGGTTGATGTGGCAATGGCAGTAATCCCCATGATTCTCTATGGGCAGGTATTCTTTTCCTATGGGCAAGTATGGTTTCTCTATGGGCAAGCAATAATCCCCATGATTCCCTATGGGCAAGCAATTTCCAATGATTCTCTATGGGCAAGCAATGCAATCTCCAATGATTCTCTATGGGTAAACAATAATCCCCATGATTCTCTATGGGCAAATAATCCCCATGATTCTCTATGGGCAAGCAGTTTCCAATGATTCTCTATGGACAAGCAGTTTCCAATGATTCCCTATGGGCAAGCAATGCCCATTATTCCCTATGGGCAAGCCATCTCCAATGATTCTCTATGGGCAAGTAATAATCCCCATGATTCCATATGGGCAAGGAATAATCCCCCATGATTCTCTATGGGCATATAATCCCCATGATTTCCTATGGGCATGCAATAAACCCAATGATTCCCTATGGGCAAGCAGTTTCCAATGATTCTCTATGGGCAAGCAATGCCCATGATTCCCTATGGGCAAGCCATCTCCAATGATTCTCTATGGGCAAGTATGCTTTCCCTATAGGCAAGTAGTCTTTTTTTGTTTTAGGACGTCCCCTTGTTTGCACATGCGCCCTTGGCCTTGGAGGAGGAGGAGGAGGAGGAGGAGGGTGGGGTGTCCCTTTTAAAGAGCCCTCCTCCTCCTCCTCCTCCTCCTCGTGGGCTCCAGATCCATCCAATCCACCCTTTAATCCTCCTTTGCCTGCTTTGCCTTGGCAGAGAGAGAGAGAGAGAGAGAGGACCCTCTCCATCCATCCATCCATCCATCCATCATTCCTCTCTTTGGCTGGAGGGCAGCACCATGCCCAAGAAGAAGCCCATGCCCATCCAGCTCAACCCAGCCCCAGACGGATCCAACATCAACGGCACCAGCGCCGCAGAGTGAGTAGTAGAGAGAGAAAGACTTGGTGGCCACCTGGGGAAATGGGTGGCCACCTTGGACACAAGGGAGGCAGCCAGCCCTGCCTGGCTTGCAAAGGGAGGGATGGATGCCCCTGCTGCTGGCACAGTGAGGGATCTCTTTTCTCTTTCTGTCTGTTGGGTTTTGCAAGAAGAACTTGGTCCAAAAGGACAAGGAGAGGGGTTGGGTTGCTTGCTTTGGTTTTCAACTTTGGCATTTGCCAATATTTGCATGGCTTTCTTCTCCTGAAGATGGTTGGATGGTCTGCTTGGTGTTGTTTGTTTTTTTAACTTTGCCTTGCTTTGAGCTTCTTCCTCTCCTCCTCCTCCTTCTTGGTTGTGAAGATGGTTGGGTTGTGTGTGCTTGCTTTTCAGCTTTGACATTTGCATTTTGTTTCTACACTTTGCATCCCCATTGCTTTGCTTTGAGCTTCTCCTCCTCCTCCTCCTTGGGAAGATGGTTTATTTTGCTTTTAAACTTTGCATTTGAACTGCACTTCTGTGCTTTGGGTTTCTTAAGTCTTCTCCTCCTTCTCCTTGTCAGGATGGGTGGGTTGTTTTGTTTTTAAGCTTTATATTTCCATTGCAGTGCTTTGCCTTGCTTTTTAGCTTCCTTCTCCTGCTTTTGAAGATGGTTGGATTTATTTGTTTGTTTGTGTTTACACTTGGCATTTCCATTGCAAGGCTTTGCACTGCTTTGAGCTGCTTCTTCTCCTCCTTGTGAAGATGGTTCAGTTGTTTGTTTGCTTTTAAACTTTGCATTTCCATAGCAACACTTTGTAGATTATCACACTAGAGTCAATTCCAGAACCATCCCACAATTAGCCCATTATTGGCAATACATATCCCATTATTGACAATGGGATAGTTGTGGGATGGTAATGGGATAATTGTGGGATGGTTCTGGAATTGACCCTAGTGTGATAATCTCATTTGTATCCCTGAGGTTTCCTTGTTTCAAGAGAACAGCAACTTTGCTGAATTAAAGAATTAAACAGTGTTATTATTGTCCTCTTGAACCAAGGGAAAAAAGTCCAGGATACCTGGGACTTCTCTAAGCAGAGAGATCCTGGATGTGTTTGTGTCTTTCTGTCTGTTGTTGTGTTTTACAAGAAGTTTGCAATCCTTCTTGCTTCAAGACCAATTCTTGGCTTATTTTGTAAACGTTGTATTTACATTTTAATGCCTTGCATTGCTTATAACTTCTTCTTATGTGCCTTCAAGTCTTTTCTGACCTATCCTGGGGGTTCAAGAGGAGAATAACATTGTTTACATGTTCATTTTGAAGCTTGTAGTTAAATTTTAATGCTTTGTATTCCTGTTAACGTTGTTGTTGTTGTTGTTGTGTGGCTTCAAGTTATTTCTGACTTATTGCGATCTTGGGGTTTATTTGGTTCAAGAGGACAAGAACATGGTTGAATGAAAAATTTAAACAATGGTATTATCCTTTTGGACAAAGGAAACTCCAGGATAGGGTTGCCATATAAGTTGGAAAGGACTTGGATTGTTCCATAAAACAAATGCATCTGAAGAAGGAGACTTGAAGTGTACAAAAGCTCCTGCTGCCAACTTCTTTCTTCCAGCGAGTCTCAAAGGTGCTACAAGATCTCTCTACGTACTGATTCTGCAGACTAACATGGCTATATCTTTTGAATTAAACAATGATACTATTGTCCTCTCGAACCAAGGAAACCTCAGGATACCCAAGGCTTCTCTGTCAGAAAGATCCGGAACGTGTTTGGGTGTGTGTCCATGTGTTGTGTTTTTCAAGAAGAAGTTTGCAATCCTTGGTTCAAGAGGACAAGAATTGTGGTCCCCCTCCCAAACTTTGTGCAGTAGGCCCTCCATATCCACAGGTTCAAGCACCCACGGTTTGAAGATATTTTTAAAATATATGAATTCCAACAAGCAATCCTTTATCTTGCCATTTTCTATAAGGAACATGGTCTTACACCTACGTTAGTTCAAGAGTGTGAGAGGTTTAAGCAAAGCCCCGTCACACACCACCAGAAGGTAATCCTCACTTTACAGTTTGTTTGGACTTCATTCTATTATTTAAAACTGGAATTTTATTTTTTTGAATCTGCGGGCCTAAAAATGTGGTCTGTGAGCAGTCTTGTGTGTTCGGCTTTGTGGCAAAGGTTAAAGTAGAGGAGAATTTAGGACAGCAGGGTATTTGAAGCTGAAATGTGGGATAAAAATGGCAGTATATATTGCACATGAAAAGAAATGCTGGTGTCAAGGGAGTGGATCTATTAAACTGTCCCAAGGCAAGCATTTGGTGGCTTTCATGTCTTTGGAGCGGTTTTCACTTGAAGGGGAAGTAGCCCTTGTTTGCAAAATATTACCATTTGTGTTCAGTAAGAGTAGCATTTCTGTTGTCAATTAGAAGCAGGCTTCTTTTAATTCATAATGCGACAGAGTTCCTCTCCTCCTACTCCTTTTTGTCATTTTCATTACAGTTGTCGTCGTTGCGTGCCTTCAATTCATTTCCAACTTATGGCGAACCCAGTCTTGCCATTGCCATCCTCTGAGGCCGAGAGAATGTTTTTACCACAGTATTGTGTGGCATAGCAGTTTGAGTGTTGGACTACAACTCCGGAGACCAAGGTTTGATTCTTCGCTTGGCCATATAAACCCGCTTGGTGACCATGAGTGCGTCACATACTCTCAGCCTCAGGGGAAGGTAATGGTAAACCTCCTCTGAACAAATACTGCCAAAAAAGCCCCACAATAGGTTCTCCTTAGGTTCGCCAGAATTCAGAAACCACTGGAAGGCATACAACAGCAAGAAATACCACATTTAAAATGGCATCTAAGCACTTGCTGCAATAAATATTTGCACACCTGACAGTTTTGTAATCTCAGCTGCTTCCACTCGCCATACTGAACCGTTGCTAGGATCATCTGCGTCTGTTCCAGTAAAAGGAGCACTCTCTGGCATCTCCAGAGAACAGGGCTGAGGATGTGGAACGAGAAGCCAACAAACTGGGAGGGTTATTTAGTATTGATTTATTATTTATTTCATTTCTAGGCCCTCTTTCTCCCAGTAAAGCAGGCTGACAGGGTGCGGGATGAGCGTGCAGCTCAGTGGTTTTCCACACTTCCGAGGCAAAAAGCACCATCATTTGCTGCAGTAATCCAAACTGTTGGCAAGGATTACTTGTGTCAGTTAATTGCTTTGGTG
The DNA here is from genome assembly GCA_034509955.1 of Urosaurus nigricauda. NCBI lineage: Eukaryota > Metazoa > Chordata > Lepidosauria > Squamata > Phrynosomatidae > Urosaurus > Urosaurus nigricauda. The sequence continues at coordinate 13,046,121 of JAOEGL010000012.1, read as the reverse complement.
AATTTTTACAGCCGGAAAAGTCTGTTTGGAAGCTCTCTGCTCCATGAGAAGTGGAGAGCATTTTTTCTGCAACAGGTTCACTGCTAAACTGTGGTGAATGCGAGAGGTGGGAAATGCCTTCCCAAAATAGAGATGCTTGAGGAAATGACCCTTTGCAAATTGAGGAGAACCCATCTGTATCCTCCAGACTGAAAAGGATCTTTCCAGTCCATGGGCCGTTGAGTTTCCCAAATGTTCCTGTGTACTTCTTGGATCCTGTGTGGGCGTTTTATATATAAAAATGACAGAAATGTGTGGTGGGAGAGAGTGTGCATTTACAAGCAAAGAGCATTTTTTAAATGCCGCTGTAATGTAAGTCTGCGCACTCAACAATTTTGTGCTCCCAACTGCTTCTGCTGGCCACACTAAATTGTTGCTAGGATGTGATAGAGTTAGTAGAATTATACATGTTACTTCTAGGGATCCTTTCTCTTTGTCCCAGTGGTCATCCAGCAAGCATGATGGACAATAGAGTCAGGACAAGCGTACAATGCAGACATTAATGTATAGAACTCTCTCCCACAAAATGGGATGATGGACAGTGGTTGAGATGAGATTAAAAGTGGGATTAGTCAAATTCATGGAAGATGCTTGGTGGACTGATGGCATATTTGTGCCCTGCTTCCTTCCTACCTGCCTAGCCCTTTCCTTCCTCTGCTGTCTGTATCTCTCTTGCCTCTGCTTTTGGATTTTAACTTGGTTGTTTCATTTCACACATGCATAATGTCAGTTTTGAATAATAGAAATGTGTCGAACAGCTCTTCTTTTTTGCAGCTGGGGCACTTATCCCTACTCTTTCCTTGTTATTTCTACCTTTGGTACCAAAGAAGTAAAGCACATTGCTCCATGTGATGTGGCATTGCTCCTCTCAACAATTGGTTGCACTATCTAGGGATGATGGAAAGTGCAGTCTGACATCGCCTGGAGTGCTCCACTTTGCCTACCTTTTTTTGAGAACTTAGACAAGAAGCAGCAGAAGAGGAAGGAAAGGAGCAGACCTGCGGAGTGACTGATGTTCTCTTCTGCTCACGCTTCTTTGAGTCAGGCCAAACCAGAGGCCAGGAAATTTTGTGATGAAGACACGATTTTGGCTTGCAATCCCATCAACCGATGCATTTTTTGAAGAGGAAATGCAATGTGACTCATTCATCTTTCAGGTTTTCTTCTTTGCCACTATTTTTCAGAATCTGCAAATGATATACTGAAGTCAACTTGGCTGCAAATGGGGGCATTGTGACACTTTAGAAAGGAATGTATTCTTGTACTTTTCCTGAACCTTTTCTCTGTCCATTATTCGTCATCGTTTTCTTAGACCTGGAAATGGGGAAAATGTCCACTTAAAACCTTACTCTTTTCCCATTATATCAGCAGCCAGCTGTGATAACTGCCAGTCCTCAATATTATACACATGAGGCATTCACATTAAAAGGCAATATTGGCATGGGAAACGAGCAGAGATTTTTCAAATTGAGAAGGTGGTTCTACATTTCATTGTTGTTTTATGCCTTCAGGTCTGACATTTTGAACCTCCTAGAAACCATTTCTTCCTAAATGTATCCAAGGATATTACCGGTATTATTATTAAAAATAATAATTGTAAGCTGCTCTGATAGCCATTAGGGTTGAAGAGCGGGGTATAAATACAATAAATAAATAATAACTTTTTTGTTTCACCAGTCTCTGCTTTTCTATGATTTCCATTTTGGTCACCAAAACCTATGCTTTTTTTAACAAGCTGGGGGGTAACTGGTGAGGTTGGCGTACTGGCTCTCCCCTTTTCTCTCTGTTTTGCTATTCACACACACTCAGGAAGGGATTATTCTGGAGGAAGCTACTGTTTATTATGCCGCAGGGACACATGGCTAAAGTAGGATCAGAGAGAGCAGAATCCCACTCTTTCCTATCTCAGGCTTTACTGCATTGTTTACAGCAGACATGGTGCTGCAACCTGACACCTGGAGTCTGTGTTTCTCTGGCCCTGCTTTGCCACTCTCCTAATACCAAGCATGGTGTAGTGGTTTGAGCATTGGACTAGAGGTGACCAGGGTTCAATTCCCAGCTTGATCATGAAACCCCCTGAGTAGGCTTGGGCAAGTCGCATGCTCTCAGTTTCAGGGGAAGGCAATGGTAAACCTCTGAACAAATCTTGCCAAGAAAACCCCATCATAGGTTAGCCTTATGGTCAACATAAGTTGGAAATGACTTGAAGGCACACAACAACAACAATGTCAGGGCTTCTGTTCAAAAACAACAACTTCCAGCTAGCCAGAGGACAAGGGATTTTAAAAGAGTTTGTAAAAAGGACCTTCTTTATCAGAAGCCTGTGCTTTAAAATGTCCACTGAGCAGAGTTCTCTGGGTACAGTGTATTGTAATATAAAATACAAACCTGCCATAAGGCCTATGCTTTTCTGCATCTTCCATTCTTACAAAAGTCACTTTTTGTGGTTGCTTTCTTTCTTTTTTTCCCTTCCAACTGATTGCCTTGAGAAATCCTCCCTATCTTTTTAGGTGCGCATTTGAATTTGTCTCATTTTCTCTCCCTGCTGGTAATACGTTAACCAGATCTCGAGGTGTGCTTTGCTGATTGTATTTGGTGAGCAGTGCGTTATGTATTTAGCATAAGTCCCAGCTAACGTTGGAACAGTTTATTATTAAATAGGCACTTCAAATCCACTTTTAATCCCTATTGAATCCCAAGGACAGCTTGGGGCACCTGCTTTCCAAATCTAGCCCCTAGAGAGAGAGAGAGAGATTCCATTCGCTCTCTCTTTTTAATTTACAAAGAACCTAATACGGCATTTTGAAACATAAAGTGAGAAGTTGGCTGAGAGTCTGCCGTAATCCTTCTGTTTGTCTCGTTAGTTAGCAATATTTAGAGATACAAACAATTCCTTTCTTCGCACTGATGTGCGGGAGAGAAATAGAAAATCATCTCAAGGTACAGATTGCCAGAGCAGGTTTTAAACCCTGTTTAATGTTATTATCAGAACCTAATGGTGCAGAGTTGCCCAAATTGGCAGGGTTTCTCTTATGCCTAACTCATCTGCCTTTCCCTTTTTTCCCCCTTCTCCTCCCTCTGCAAAAGGATGCATTTGAGGACACGGTGCTTTTAGAAGCGGCAAGCCAGAGGGAAGGAAGGTCCAACTCGGCAGAGAGCTGACAGCTGTTTAGAGAGGAAGGAGCCATGTGTTGCTCAGAAATTCCTGACCAACATCTGCTCTCTGATAGAAGTTTTTTCCTACCCACAGTTGTGTCTGGACAGGAAGGGAGCAAATTCCTTTGGAACGTCGTTGGCTGGCATTCCTTAGGGGCCGGGGCAAGGTTTTCTGTCGTCTCTTGAGAGATTTCGTCACTTCTTAGGCATTCCATCGGACCACGGGTGCCGTGGGTGCCAAAAGGTCATTGGCGGTCTCCCATCCAGAGCAAGACATGCGCCAGAGAGTCAGATTAGTTTGCGGCATGGCGGGTGGTGGGCAGAAGGTAGATCTGTGAGTCAGTCTATGGGTGATGTGCAGCAGATCTCTGCAAGAGTTTCTGACAAGCAGTAACTTAAAATAGTAAATAAAATTGCAAGTGCAAAAAAAGATTTCTTAGCTGTGCTTGGCCTGGTGCCATCCATAGCACGCATTCCTTCTTTGTAGAGTCACCGTCTTTCACCAGATTTCTTGTGCAGCTCTGCTATTTAGTTTTGGAGTTGCTGGAATCCTTGATATAGAGCAGTGGTCCCCAAACTGTGCCCTTTAAGAGATTTTGGACTTTTGGTCCCAGAAGCCTCAGCCATGTTGGCCAATAGTCTGGGATTCTGGGAGCTGAAGTCCAAAATCCCTTAAAGAGCACAGTTTGGGGACCACTGATATAGAATAAGGACAGGGGAACACTATGAAGGTATGCTCTTCTTTGGTCTAAAAACCAGTCTACCTGCACCCGTGTTTAATATTTTTAAAAATACTGTGCACCCGTTTATGCAGTTGTTAGTTGTACAAGTGGTGTCATGCCAACTTGTGTTTCAAATCTATGAATGCAGAGAAGTATAGATTGGGTGGGGATTCGGAGCGAAGAGATGAATACTCATCTGAGCACCTACGCACCTGTCGCCTCTTGGAAGTGTAGGAGGCAGCTGACAGTACAATTTGCACGAACAATGCTAGTCAGTCGGAAGAATTTTTGAGGCAGGAGAGTGTGAAATCTAAGAGAGAGCTCTATGTCCTTTGAGACTTCATGACTACTGAAACAAAAGTCAAAGCAGATTCTGATGCCTTCTTTTAATTCATTAATTAATGAATACCTCACCTTTCTCCCAACATGGGATTCATCTCGAGGGCTATCTAAAGAAGAAAAAGTCACAATGCAGTAGCACGTTCTGTAAAACATTTGTTGCTTGCTGTCAAGTCAGCTTTGAGTAATGGTGATCCTATGAACCTGAGACCTCTGAGCGTTGCTATTATTTATGAACTGTCGGTTCCTTAACTGAGAGTTGTTGTTAATTACTATCATGTTGGCTTTGACTAATGATGAACGAGAGGACCTCCAAGAATCTTGGTCATCAACAACCGTATTCAGGAATTGCAAACGTAGGGAAACTATGGCTTCCTTGACTGAGACTATCCACCTGTAATGAAGTCTTACCACCTAATGAAGTTATCTTCTGCCTCCTCACTTGGCCATGAAAATTCATTTAGTGACCGTGGTCAAGTTATACTCTCTCAGCCTTAGAAGAAGGCAGCGATGGCGAACTTCCTCTCAGCAAATCTTGCCAGGAAGGACTTGATATGATGGGGTTGCCTTAGTCAAAAAATGACTGGAAGGCACACAACGACAACATTATAGGTGGCCTGTGGACCACACTTTGCACAACCCTCTTCTATACGTACCGTTGATGCTATACTACTCACCCATGCTTCTCGCAACCATTCTTTTGTGACCTTCCTCTCCTCTGTTTATCTCTATCTTTCTTTTTCTTTGCCTATGGTTGCCTTCCAGCTGTCAAACAGGAAAAGGCATAGCTTAACTTCTTTAATTCCTAATCTGTTTGTGTGGTGGGAAAGTGGTGGACTCTTCTTCTTTGAAGATCTTTGAACAGAGGTTGGATGATCTGGCGAAGCCTGCGGACGGCTCAGGGCCTGTTCCGGAGTCGCTGCAGTGGCTTCAAAGCTAGAGACTTAGTCTTCGCCAAGATGAAGGGATACTCATATCACCAGCCCTGGCAATGCAACTCTGTAGACACAGGAACAAGAGCAGAGGAATAGCTGCAGAGACCACAATTCAAAAAGCATGTGGAGAAGCGTGTCCAGAGGAGGGCAATCAAAATGGTGAAGGGTTTGGAAACCATGAAGCCTTATGAAGAGAGACTTGGGGATCTGAGTATGTTTATCCTGGAGAAGAGACAGTTAAGAGGTGATATGATGGCCCTGTTTAAATATTTGAAGGGGTGTCACGTTGAGGATAGAGCAAGCTGGTTTCCTGTTGCTCCAGAGAATAGGACCTGGAGTAATAGATGCAAACTACAGGAAAAGAGGTTCCACCTCAATGTTTGGAAGAACTCCCTGTCAGTAAGAGCTGTTTGATGGTGGAAGACACTCCCTTGGAGTAGCAGAGTCTCCTTCTTTGGAGGTTTTTAAACAGAGGCTGGGTGGCCATCTTCACAGGGAGGGCTTTGGTTGTGTCTTCCTGCATGGCAGAATGGGGTTGGACTGGATGTCGTTGGGGTCTCTCCTCACTCTAGGATATTATGAAACTATGATAGGATTATTCAATATATTGATTAACTTTCCAACCATTGATTGATTGTGTCTTTCTGCCTGGCAGAATGGGGTTGGCTTGGATGGCCCTTGGGGTCTCTTCTAAATGTCGGATTCTATGAAACTATGATAGAATTCCCCAATGTATTGATTAACCTTCCAATCATTGATTGTGTCTTTCTACCTGGCAGAATGGCGTTTGAATTGGATGGCCATTGAGGTCTCAGAATCCCAACTCTATGACCCTGTGATTCTAACTGGAGAGGAACAACTGGAGAGATGGAGGCGGAAGGCTCCATAAGGGTTGTGTGTGCAACACAAATAAGCAACCCCCTTGGCTTTCCTGGCTCCGAACATCATTTGCCTGCCTTTGTGGCCAAGCAAAAGTCCAGGGCAAAGGGGTATGTAGGAAATGGAGTATCTCTTGACCTGGGACGGGATTGTGGCTCTTGGCGCCGTCTGATTTGAGAAGCACTCTGCTTCCTTTGGCTCAGCTGTTGCTTCAACCAAAGCTGACTCGGAGGGGCCCTGCTGCCAACGGATGTGCTTTCGAGAGCGTGAGCTGCTTATTCTCCTCTCCTGCCAGAAAACTTCCAAGGCAGGAAGTACCTAATCAGATTGCAATGACACTCAAATATTTACTGTGGTGCGATAAAGGCAGGCTTCTCTGCTCCTCCTAATGATAGCCTGCTCTAATTTAGTTTTTCTGATTGTCGGCATAAAGATAAGTAGGCAGAAGGCAGCTGGGGTTTATATATACGTATATTTTTGCCAGCTCTTCATGGCTGCTCCTGTTGTTTTGTAGCAGACGTGCAAGACAAACTCAGCCTTTTTATCCTGAAGGTAGAAGAGAGGGTTGCATGCGCTGGTTTGGAAAACATAACCCTCGCGTCCTTCATGGTATGGCTCTGAACAGATGCTTATTGTTTGAACACGGCTGCCTGTGTTTCGTTCCATGCCTGTCGCAAAAAAAAAATATCTATAATATCATGTCATAACAGTCTCAGAAGACCGGCTCCCTTTTAGGTATAGTTCAAAATGTTTATCGCTACTAACATATAGACCACTGGAAAACGAACACTCAAAATATAAGATACAGTGCAATAAATTGTCTCTGGACCTGAGCAGTGATATGTAAAAAGAAATTGCAAGCCATTTCGAGACAGCTTTAATTTAAAATTGCATCTTAATGTTTTGTAGCATTTCCCACTTTAAGCTTTTTCCAGCCATCAAGGCTTCCTTGCAGTCTAAACAATGCCTGCTGATTTTAGGGTTTTTTTCGGGGGGGGGGTTAAAAATTACTAGTTTACAGATACTGGAAATGTCCTTAACCTAGTAATTTGCGAAGGATGTATTGCTGGTTTTGCTGAGCACCATTTAGAAGTGTTTCTTTTGAAGATCACAGCTCTGAGTCTCCCAGCCGCCAGTGAGATTCTGGGAGACGTAGTCCTGGAAAGTCTCAAAGAGTCCTGGCTCCATTGCTGAGCGAGTTGTACAGCTGGCAGGTTTTCTTTATTTTGTTAGGATCGGAATCGTGTGGCCTTCCAGACACAGTTGCACTATAAGTCCCAGCATCCTTCACCGTTGGCTGTGCCGACTTGTGGCATCTGGATGTTGCAGTCCCTGCACATAAGGAGGGCGCTTGAGCTTCCTACATCATTGGGATGTGCCATGAAGTCCTTCAGTGCTGGCATGGGTCTCCATCTCAGTTGCTAGCAGCTTATATCTGAGATGCTTAACAAATCAAATGCAGTCGTTTTGTAGTTGCTACAGTTAGTAAAAGGGTGTCCAAAAATATGGGAGTGGGGAGTGGATTCAAATTCAGCAAGAAAACCACTCTAATCGCTTTTTAACAAGGAGAATAAGAACGGCGTCCCTCGACACCTTGGAAGAGATCTAAGTGGTACAAGCCCTGCTTGGAACTGAAGCCTCTGCCTCCCATTCCCTTCTTTGAGTTCCCTTTCATCTACAGACATGTTTTATTTATGCAGGGAGGGAAGGAAGTGCAAGCAAGAAGCTTTCCTGCGGTGTGTTGGCGGTTATGTAATTGCCTGAGAATTGGCACGGATAAGTGTGTAAAATATTTACATGGCTTTCTGGAATATGCTGCCACTGCAACACCCCTCCCTCCGTCCATCCTGCATGGCCTTCCCATTCCCATCGCCCTCCAGATGTGCTGGACTACAACTCCCATAGTCCCTCAGTCCACAAGGCCACACATCTGGAGGGGATCAGGTTGGGGAAAGCCAGCCTTACAACATTTTCTTCAGAAGTGATGATGGCTCACCGGTTTGAATCAGCAGGGCTGAGTCAATAAAAGTGTGAGAAGGAAGGAAGGTGGATTTAAATGAAAACTTACTTCCGTCGTGTGTTGCAAAAGAATGGCTTGTTGGAAGCTAGTCAGCTTTTGCAAAATGCTAAATGCTTTCTTGGTTACTGTTGATATTTCAACACTACAGGTGATGTCCTGCTGCAGTTGTGTGCAAATATAACAAAAATGCAGAATATGCTTTAAAAAAAATTCCTGGTGTGTTGTGCATACACGTATGTGTTCCCTGGTACTTCTGGTTACAAGAATGTGCTTAAAGGTATGTGGTTGTACTTTCCACGCAGGATTAGTAGTACTTAAGGGAATGTTTCAGTACCTGCATATCTTCTTGTCTGCCTTTATGGCTCGCAAAACTTGAATACGTTCAGAAAAAACAGGGGGAAAATCAAAACAAGGACCACAGAATTTTAAAGCAAATGAGATTGTTCCAGGTTGTGTAATTAATGGGGCAGAATCTCAATTCTCTTAATGCAGAATTATATCAAGAGTACTTGGTTCAGAATCTTACTCCTGTAGTTCTACTCCTGCAGTATACATAACTCCAATTTTTGGCTTATTCCAAAACCCATAGGGTGATAGATTCATAAGAGAGCCAACCTCTCTCCACAAAAAGCAAAATAATCTCTATATCAGGTAAGATGCTAACATCAAACATTTCAACATAATCTTCCTAACATAAAGGTTGGCAAGGTATAGCCCATGAGCTTCGTGCAGCCTCTGAACCATACTTCGGTGTTCTCTGAAGACCCTCTCCAGTCTCTCGAATTTCCCCACTAAAACCAAGTAGAAAGTCCCCCTGAATACATGACAATATGCAAAATTACCCCATCCATCCCTACAAGCACCCCAGAACCCCAAACACCTCCGCAACCAATAGTGTATGTCTGTTTTCTTCTATAGGCCCTCTCAAAATGGCAGCAGGAATAAACAACAAATTCCAAACCAATGTGTCAGTTAAAAAGTTCTGCTTTCCTTCTCAATTACCGTTTATCTTCTTACCCCCCCCCCCTTTTTTTTTTTTTTGGTGTTATAGGACAAATTTGGAAGCCCTGCAGAAAAAGTTGGAAGAATTAGAACTCGATGAGCAGCAGCGGAAACGTCTGGAAGCCTTTCTGACCCAGAAGCAAAAAGTTGGGGAGTTGAAAGATGATGACTTCGAGAAAATCTGCGAACTGGGGGCCGGGAATGGCGGGGTGGTCTTCAAAGTCTCTCATAAGCCTTCGGGCCTCATCATGGCAAGGAAGGTGAGCACAACTCCTAACCTTGCAAGGCCATGGATGGGTAAACTGTGTGGCCGATGATGGTACTTAATGGCAATCGGTTGCTTTGTAGTTGATTCACCTGGAGATCAAGCCGGCAATTCGGAACCAGATCATCCGGGAGCTACAAGTCTTACATGAATGCAATTCTCCGTATATCGTGGGCTTCTATGGAGCCTTTTACAGCGATGGCGAGATCAGCATTTGCATGGAGCACATGGTAAGGAAGCCTTTGGCACTCCGAAATGCACATTGTATGCCCGCTACAGTTTACCTGTTAACGTTTGATCCAGATAGCTTTTGCTCTGTTTTTAATATACTGTATATACTCATGTATAAGTCTAGAAATTTAGGTCAAAAAAATTGACCCCCAAAAACTGACTCGACTTACCCACGAGTCAATGTAAGTACTGTATCTTAATTCTTATTTAAAAGAAGGAACCATCTCCTGGTGAAAAGCAAGAGTCTAATATGGGAAGCACCAACCTCATTTACTCTCTCATCCATCCAGTTTTAAGAGTAGAGTTATGTCTTCTGGAATTTTATAAGTTCTTTTACATTGTTTTGCTTTGCTTCATCCTTGAGATCCTTTGCTATATGCCCCTAAATTTTATGATCGACTTATCCGTGGGTCATAGCAAAATCCAAAATTTTGGCCCCAAAACTTGACCTTGACTTATACATGAGGTCGACTTATAGTCGAGTATATACGGTAGTTGCATTTTGTAATCTTTTTTTTTAAAAAAAGAAGCTTTGACTTAAAGTGTTGGGTTTTACTCAGAATCGATGAGTCCTACGCTGTTTCCCCTTCTCATGAAGCCCTTAGCAACAGCAGTTTATATTTAACTTGGAGAGGGTGTGTTTGCTTTGCATAACATGTTGAATCAGGTCTGATAAGCTCACGGAGTGATTTACTTCTAAGTCTGAATTCTAAGATCAGCTAGGCTTACAGTGTTGCTTCATTGTGCCTTTTTTCCCTATTCCTCACCATCCATCTTTCCTTCTGGGACTAATTTTGAACATATACTGTACTGTTATTAATGTTTGTACTGATTGTAATGTTGTGAAACCGCTCTTGAGTCCCACTCCTGGGAAAGGACCGGGATACAAATAAATATAAATATAAATATAATAATAATAATAATAAGAAGAAGAAGAAGAAGAAGAAGAAGAAGAAGAAGAATGCGAAGTCGAAGACTTTCATGGCCAGCATCCATAGTTTTTTGTTTCTCTGAGGATGCCAGCCACAGATGCTGGAGAAATGTCAGGAATAAACTCCTCTAGAACATGGCCCCATAGCCTGAAAACCCACAAAAAAAAAACATATAGAAAGTGTTTGAAGGCAATGCTTCTGCATTTTATGTGGATTTCCCCCATAATATGCCAGGGACTGGGACAGTATTTGTGCCCATTGTCTACATCTCTTTCTTTCCTGAAAGCTTTCTGGGGTGGGCAGCTGATGGCTTGTTAGGAGTACTTGAAAAGTAACTTGCTGCAATACTTGTTGCTTTTCTATTAATCCCTATAATTTTTTCAAACTACTTTTAGGACTAAAAAGAGAATAGTGGAGTACGTTACTTTAAAACATTCCCTAAAGAGCAAGTTTGAGAGTAGTTAGAAACCATTTTTCATTACAGCAGTAAAGTAACATTATTCTTGCTCACTGCATTATTTCTGAAATACAACTGCATTGAGCTGACATAAAGCCAACAATCTTTTGTTGATAATTGATGGAGAAGCCTTGCAGAACCCAGAAAGGCTTTAGAAATACAGCCTTGGGGAACTACAGAATTTCCACCTCTTACCTATTAAGGATAAGGATCAACCCCTTTCTCAGAGCTTCCTTTAACCAGATTCCATATCCCTGCCAAGTAATCCAGCCCATGGGCCTAAGCAAGCAGAACCAAATGATCTCCCATTTCCAATTGGGTTTACTTACTAAACAACCTGAGCATTTCCTGTCTCTGTCCTTAAATCTCTGCTACACACAGATCTCTTTGCTGTGGAGTTTCATCAAAAGCGCATCCCAGCTGTTCCTTTTCTGCTATCAGATGTCAGGATGCTTTTTCCTTCCCAGTGGGCTTAGCAGAATGCCGCTGACACGTCGCGTGTAAACATAATTAATGCTCCAAATGTTTAAATGTCTCTTCTTCTCAGGATGGAGGCTCCTTGGATCAAGTCCTGAAAAAGGCTGGCAGAATCCCGGAGAAGATTCTCGGCAAAGTTAGCATTGCTGTGAGTATGTTGATTTGGCATTCAGGAAGCAGGATCCAACGACAGTTGGAAACAGCGGGTCAGCCCCCGAAAACAGAGACAGCTGGTGAATGTTTTTCCTCCAGGCAGATTGCAGCAACGAGGACAGATCTGACCACACTGCTGTACATTTGCTTTTTGCATTTCAAGTGCAGGGCCTTCGGAAAAATCAGCTTTGCACAGGAGATCCAGCCTGGAGAGGGACGTTTCTGCATGACCAGAAGCCCTGAGTTGACAGTAGCAGCACCAGGCAGCCACTACGGGAGGGTTGGCCAAATACAGCAGAACTAAGGCTGTATCTGCACTGCAGAAATAATCCAGTTTGATACCGCTTTAACTGCCATGCCTCGATGCTATGGAATTCTGGAATGTGTAGTTTTGTGAGACTTTTCACCTTCTTTGTCAGAGAGAATTCTAGTGCCACAACAAAACTAGAAATTCCTGGATTCTATAGCATTGAGCTATGGAAGACTAGAAGCGATAAGCCAGTCATGACCAGTCATTTGCTAGTGGAGTGGTTATTGGGGTTTCTTTTAGCCATTTGGGGATGTAGGAATCCCACCCCCTCCCAATAGCATTTTGGGGCTAAAATGGCTCTCACCTGTTGTCAGATTTTGGCAAACAAAGTTTTTCACTCATTTTTACCTTTTAAAATAAATTTTGGGACCACATTGTCCTCTTGTGCTGCACAGATTCCCGAGTCATAGGATTCATATCCCTGTTTCAGGATATACTGTATGGATTTGTTTGGTGGCGTTGAACATTTTGCATATATCTAGAGGTACGTTTTATATAGATAGATGTATGTTGAATTTTTGGAAGAACAATTTATAAAAAAGCTTGAATGGATTTTATTAAGCCATAAAGCTCTACAAGTAAGCTTAGTCCAATTATTGGGTTTAGGCGAAATGGGATTTAGCCTTCAACAGTTGAGTCAGTGGGTCTGATCAAGTTAGAATGAGCAAAATGGATTTAACCCACAGTTTGTTATATATAATTGTATACGGAGATGTCCTGCCCTGTTTCGATTTGTTGAGGGAGAAATACGGTCAAGTGCCCATGTTAGTAAATGCATTTTTTTTTTCATTTCTTGCTTTTATTTATTTTTAATTATTGCATATTTGGTTACTTTGTTTTCGAATCCAGGTGATAAAAGGCCTAACGTATCTCAGAGAGAAGCATAAGATAATGCACCGAGGTAAGAATGGATCCTTCTGCCTAATTATTCTGAATGCTAATAATTGCCTTTGCTCATCTTTTTCTTAGCAAAAAGCAAAGGCGTAGTCTGTGAGTGTTGGGCTGAAGCCAAGGAAACCATTTCTTTGCTCATTTATTAATCTCAGTAGCTAATCTTGGCCTTGGCACCCTAATCTTGGGGCACAGTGGAAAACAGAGAGGAAGCTGAAATTAGAGCAAATATGAATGTCTCGGTTCCATATTTTGGAAGGAAGGCAGGTTAAGATGCTGAAGCCAATCACGCTTTATGGAACCAAACAACTGGTTTAAGAACCATGAAAATATGCAGAGAGTTGTTTAAGATCTATGCTGCATCTGTGGATGTATGGAAGGGGAGCTCTGTCATCCCTTTTTGTTGCACAACGCCTTCTCTGTGGCTACCTACTATGCTCTTTTTAAGTTGAATGGCACCTGTTGTTGACATGTGCTGGATTTGAATTGTGGCCACCCAATGAACGAGAGACCGCAGCAACCCTGCTCAGACCTTGCAAACTCAGTGCAGCAGTGCTTCCTTGAGCGAATCCATCCATCTGTCATTTAGTCACCTTTTTCTATTGTCTTCCACTCTTCTTCCCAAAATATTGCTGTCTTTTCCACCAGGTTGTGTTCTCCAAGGTAGAGTATTCCCAGTTTATTCATTTTGGCTTCTAGGGGAAGTTCAAGATTGATTTCCTCTCACATCCATTTATTATTGTTGATGTTGTACTGTAGCCTGTAGTACCATACAACCACCAGGAACCAGTACCTGCGGTTTCACTTAACCATGTATGAAAAAATATGGTATCTCTGGGCATAGAGTCGCACTGGAAGACCTCCAGATGTCTAGAGAGAACACCTCTCTAGGCATCTGGAGGTCCTCCAGTGTGACTGTGACCAACCTCTGCCAGAAATACAAGTTCGCTATTATCTGGAGTTTTCACTATCCGCACTAAGTCTGGGAGCGTACCCCTTGTGGTTAACAAGGCCGTACAATTTCCCTTAAACTTTCTTCAAGCTCTGTGTTCCAAATGAGGTGCTATTTTCCTGTCTGCACTTCCATGCAATATATGTTAAAGACAATTCCCACCTCTTCATGCAGTGTGACGTTTGCCTCCTGTGTCCGACAGCTGCTCGGCAGTTCCTTAATGGCTGTGTGCTTCCGTATCCCGACATGACTCCCGCTGTAGCTTCTTGGGAGAGCGGCGTGCACCATGGTGTTTACAAACCTCAGATGTGCTGTTTTCAAAACTCAATTACCCTGAGAGTGTATTTGCATCAGCCTGTCCCTTCCTGCCAGCCATTACTGGATGTTTGGGCAACGGAAATCAATACTGCTGGAGAGTTCAAATGAATAGGAAAGGAAAAAGCTGAGAAAATTTGTTCCTCTCCCTGTCAGTATTTCCGAAACCACTGGGAGAGGCAGCTGGGTTGCTTGAGCTGGTCTATTGATTCGAATTAGCAGCACAAAGAGTGTTAAGGGTTTTAAAGTAGGGCGAGCGACTGTTGTGGTTGTGAGCCCACGTTCTCTCAACCCCAGGAGACTTTGTATGGTAGCACTCCCCACTGTGTCGCTTACCAATTTTGATTTTATTTTTTGTCTTCAAATGGTCTTCATAGGGAACTTTTTTAGGGGGGGGGGTAATTCCACCATATTGGGGTACCAAGAAAGGCCTTTTTTCCCATATGCAGTGATCTAGGAGTTGACTTCCATCTCACTTTCTTGGGAGGAAGCAGAAATGTATGGAAATGACACCTCAGACCCCTGAAAGGCCTTTCGGGGAGTATTTTGGAACAATTGGTGGAGGGTGGCTGTGGCCTGTAGGACACATGTTCCCCACCCCATTTTAAAGTATCCCTTCCCCCAATATATCATCTGGTTATAATCCTGCTGAACAGACTGCTTAGCTTTGGCTTCATTTGTAGGCTTTCATCTTATTGCAATGCACAATATCCTCACGTAGAGTTGTGCATCTCCTTTCCCCACAGGTTTGGGGTGTCCTTGTGGGATGTGTGGGGAGTGAGCGGTTTTCAAACCTTACTGCACCAAAAAAGGCTTGAGATTCTGCTGTTGAAATACATGGTCTTGTTTTCTTTCTAATGATCTTGTTGAAAGAAGGCTGGCAAAAACCAGCCCCCCCCCAAAAAAAAACTAAGGGGGGGGGGGAAATTCCCATTAAGTGTGAAATACTTTTGTATCATTGGGTTTTAAACTTTAAAGGAGTAACCCCGAGTGCTAAGCCTTTGCCTGAAAATACAGTTGGCCCTCCACATTTACGGCATTGACTTTTGTGGATTTGATCATTTGCGATTTTGATAAAGATCTTCTCTCTAGGAATCTGTAGGCCCTCCAGTGCAACTCTGCCAGATGTTGACCGTAAAGTCATGCCGGAGATCCTAGAAGTTCCTAGAGAAAACACTTCTCTAAGCATTTGTAGGTCCTCTTCTATGGTCAGACTATGATTCTATGGTCAAATTATGGCAGATGTTGACCACAGAGTTGCGATGGAGGACCTGGAGATTCCTAGAGAAGTGTTTCCCTCAGGTAAAAAGAATATCACAAGAGTCCTTTGCCCTTAATCCCAGTGAATACGGAGGGACCACTGTAGAGTTTTAGCTGGACCAAAACCTGGAACAGATTTGCCTTTCCACTGCTATGGGGTCCATTGGCCGCAGCGGCTTCTTAGATTACAACTCCTAGTCCTGCTGGATGGAAGATTTGGGGAGTTTTAGTTAAAAGAATAAAAACAAAATAAAGCAGACCATTTTCCATTGCTCTGAGTGGGTAGTGGCAGAAATGAAATGCAGACCAGTTAATTCGGTCACATAAAAACATTCCCCCACCTTTTCCCATAGGAGGGGTGCTTCACACAAGTAAAAACAAGAGAGGGAAAGACTGTCCAGCCAGCCTCAAAGAGAGGAGGGATGAGTGCCTGGTTTTCTGAGAAGCATAAATAATCTGGATGGTGTTTTGGCCTGGATGCTGGCAGGGGAGCAATAAAGAACAGAGGGCTGGACGCTTGCATTAGCCTAATTGACTGCATTTACTTAGGCTCTCAGCCGGCTCCTTCTGCAGCCATAAAACACAGTGGCATGACGGCTGCAGGCCTGGAACGGAAGTCAAGAGGAGCCCTGGGGAAATGTTTCATCCCAGAAAATCCGGACAGAAGCTGTGCTAAAAGTTATAATTCAGGGTGGGCAAAGTGAAGCTCTCCGGGGGTTCTCTAACACTGCTAACAATTACTAAGGGAAGTTAAGGAAGAAGAATAGACTCATAGCGTTGGAAGATACCCCAAGGGCCATCCAGTCCAACCCCATTCCGCCACGCAGGAATTGACAATCAAAGCATCTCCAACAGAGGGACATCCAGCCTTTGTTTAAAAACCTCCAAAGGAGGAGACTCCACCACTCTCCAAGGAAGCTGCTCCCATGGTTGAACATCACTTAACATCAGGATGTCCTTCCTAAGGTTGAGGTGGAGTCTCTTTTCCAGCCCTTTGAATCCATTGCTCCATGCCCCATTCTCTGGAGCAGCAGAGAACAAGCTTATTCCATCCTCAATATGACACCCCTTCAGATACTTAAACCAGAAAATGCAAACTCAGGATTACTGCTGAACACCGAGAAAACAAAAATAATGACCACGGAGGATCTACATAAATTCAACCCAGACAACAAGGAAATCAAAATAAAGGTTTTTCCATACCTTGGACCAGACATTGATCAGAACAGAGACTGCAGTCAAGGTATAAGAAGAATACTAGGAAGGACGGCTGAGAAAGAATTAGACAACATGGAAAATATACAACTGAGTACTAAAGGCTTACAAGCTCTTTAGCCTTATCTGCTAAAGAGTGCTGGGGTCTCACAAAACTATACTTATTATATTTCTTACCACTCCCTATGGGTCAAAGCAGGGAACAACATTTAACAGACAAATAACATCAGTCAAAACACATCAATCCAAAAATTCATATCAGTTAAAAGCACAAATAAGATGTACACCTATTAAAACAGTCCGCATCCCAGGATTTTGTAGATTCCCACAGAATGGAGCCGTGGCAGTTAAAGTGGTGTCAAACCGCCTTATTTCTGCAGAGTGAATGCACCCCAAAAGATAAACTAGGCCAAAGAGAGGAACTTTTAGAGTGTCCTTATCTACAAAGTGGGCCAAATGTATCCCTCCAGAGATTATTTATTGGACTGCGGCTCCTAGCAGCTCCATCAAACATAGCCAAGCTGGCGGCTGGAATCCAGCAACATCCCACAATTTTCTCTTTTTTGTATAGTATCTACAGAGGCGCTTCTAAGAAAGGAACCATGAGCTAAATCACCTCTGGACATGACGGAAGGCATCTGGTTCTTCCGTTTCTTGGGACACTGTGCCACTGGATATACTCCCGTCACTTCTCCCCCTCCTTTATTCTTCTTCTTACTGGCAGAATTGATTTGCGGATGTGTTTGCCTCCCTCGTAAGAGGCATAATGCACTGCTAATGACTGGATAAGTGCTCTGTTCTACGGAAAACAGTCCTACGCCTACAGCAGAAAAAGATGAAAAGAAACGCTCCCAGGCTTCAGCGTTCAGAAACAGGTTCCAGTTGCCTGGTTACAGGCAGCCATCATTGAAGGAAGCCAGGAAACAAATGTGTGCAAATGCACCCGTGATGCTTTCATTGAGACAACCACCTTTTCCTCTGAGTAGCCTTGATTTCTGTATTTATTTGTAAAAAGTCCTTTCGCTTCTACAGATTAAAATACTGATGCTGATGATTTACTCATTTTTATTCCACCCTTTCCCCAAACTTGGACTTTGTTCCCTTTTGAATGAAAATAATGGGTGTGCTTCAAGGAGGTGTAATGATGTGGAGCCCAATTTTTACCCCCAAGTTGCGCATTTGCATTCTAGGTGCACTGGATAGTGATGTGACAGCACTTCCAGCCATCATTGTCATCTCATTTAAGCAATTTTGAATGGACTTTTGGGGCATGTAGGGCTTGTAGCTGAGTTTATGTTTGTGCTGCCATATTTGTGTGCTGTTTTGGGGCAAAAAAATATTTGAAAATAGGCCATAAAAATGAGACAACAGTGGCCATCCTGCCATACCAAAGCATGATGCATGCCTTTGGAGGAAGCAGATGGAGATGGGAAGAAGGGAAATATTACCACTTCTGCATTAGTTTCTTTCAGGAATTGTTTCTCTGCCACATGCCCTTCTTATTTTAATCATATGAATGGGTATCGGAGATCTTAGGGTAAAATAATTAGACTGTAGCCCATTCATCTTTTTTCTTTCCTATCCTCAACCAGATGTGAAGCCATCCAACATTTTGGTAAACTCTAGAGGGGAGATCAAGCTTTGCGATTTTGGGGTCAGTGGACAGCTGATCGATTCCATGGCCAACTCCTTTGTGGGGACACGATCCTACATGTCCGTAAGTACAGACCATAAATATGTGATAATCTGATTCACAGGCAGCAAAATGCCTAATGCAGAAAGCGTTGCAGTTGCATACACACAATAAAATTAAAACATCTGCAGTCACCACTGGCTCATTCCTACCCTTAACTGCTACAGTTGTGACTGTTGCTGCTGAAATCCATCCTTGCCAGGGATCCTTGGTTGGTGAATCTCAGCTGAGATGTGAGTGGGAGAGCGGAAAAACAAGCCAACTGGAATCTAGTCTGGTGTCTGGCTTACTTGCTTTGATACAAGGGGTCTGTTGGGATACAAACCATTTGACTTCTCTGCATTGAATTTCCATTTCTTTGTTTTCCCTAATTTATTGTTGCCATTTTAAACTGCCACAACTTTTAAAAGTTATTTAAATATAATTAATTTTTTTATTTTATTTCCCCCCATGTTGTGCATGTAGCCTGAGAGACTACAAGGAACGCACTATTCGGTGCAGTCGGACATTTGGAGCATGGGGCTCTCCCTGGTGGAAATGGCCATTGGCAGGTACCCCATTCCCCCACCGGATTCGAAGGAGTTGGAGCTCATGTTTGGGTGCCCTGTTGGAGGTGACTCGCCTGTCTCTGAGACATCCCCCAGACAAAGGACACCGGGTCGGCCAATGAGCGGTAAGATAGCACCGACACATGCTGCTACTCTTTGAGAGCAAGAAATACGAGGCAGATTACATTGAGTGGAACCCTGTTCGTGTTTTACACATCCTTCAAAGTTGAATGTTTTGCTCCTGTATTCCATTCCACGTTGCAAGAGTGGAGTTGTACATGGCATGCCATTGTGCTTGGATGAGTATTGTGCATTGCACACATAGATGGATGCACATCACACATACAGATGCGTGTGCACATTTGGTTGCTCAAGTGTCATAATTCACTAATGAGGCTGTGTAACTGTGTGAACGTAAAGTTATATTCCATCTCCTTGGTGTAGGAACTTTGCCATCTTGTTAGGCCAAACTGGGCTTGGCAAACAAGATTTGAAGTTACACAAGATCCTTCAACAACCAAGCACAGAAACATTTCAGGAATTTTGCTGTCTACATGGAGAAAATTCTAGGTTACAAGCCACAGGAGAATTAATCATCATGATAGTCTAGGATCAACAGTAGGAAGGCTTGCTGTAACTTACACTAGTGTGCAGACATGCACTTGCATCCTTGTCCCAATTTCCCAAAGGAATAAGAATTGTCAAGTTACAGTTTACTCCGTTAGACTAAGGTCTCTTTCTCTTTGCGCAGTTACGGCACTGTGATGACACTTTTCACAGCTGTGGCTGCAGCCTAGGAAATCATAGGATCCATAGTTTCAGGAAGTATTTAGAATTCTCTGCCAGGGATACATAGTGCCTCAACAAACTACAGATCCTAGGATTCCGTTGGAAGCAGGTGGTAGCAACGTGCTATAACTATATTTTAAAGTCTCTAACAGAAGTCATTCTTTTCTGACATTGTGGAAACCTCATAAAATGTTCCTAAAAAAGTGAGTGAGCAACAATAACAAAAAATATTATCCAAAGGAAGTATATTATTGTTGACTTCCACTCTCTGCTGTGATTTTCCAGTCTATGGTTCGGACAGCAGACCTCCAATGGCCATCTTTGAACTCCTAGACTATATTGTCAATGAGGTAAGTTAGCCAGCATCACTTTGCGTATTTTGAATCTTAGCTGTTGGCGAGTTTAGCAAGCAGCATTAGAAGGCAGTCACTACCTCAATGCAAAATCCCCTGGGAATTCTTAATGCACCTCTAATTTTTAATTTTTTGGGTTGGAGCTAAGAACAAGCGGCACTTCAGAAGGCAGCAGACCCAAGAGGAAAATAAGACTTGCCTTCATTCATACTTATGTTTGCCCCTGGCAAAAGGAGGAGAGGTAGAACCCTCCCAGAGGATCAGATTTCTTTCACGTCACATACAGTTATAAATTTGATCCCACTTCAACCGCCGTCATTGAATCCTATGGAATACTGGGATTATTTGCAGTTTGGGGAGTTGCTTGGAATTCTCTGTGCGAGGTCTATAATGCCAAATATTCAGGAGAATGAGCGGGAGGAGTCTAAGCAACTGCCCAACCTACAAATCCCAGACCAGAATACAAATGGATGGAGCCAGAGCTGCACTTCTTCCCCATTTGACTCCCTGGAGTGTTTTGACATTTCCCCTCCAGTAACCTGGCCACAATATCCCTCCGTTAGGTTTTCTAGTGAATTGGGTTGTGGAAAGAGGCTTGGCACCTGCTGCTTTGAGAAAATTAAAGATGGCATTGGGGGCAATGGTGTTTTCCATCTCTTTCTCTCGTTGTTTGCAGCCGCCGCCAAAGCTTCCCAGCGGAGTCTTCAGCCCAGAATTCCAGGACTTTGTGAACAAGTGGTGAGTTCAGTCCCTGAGCAGTTTGGTCTCCTAAAGAAACGGATTTTTGCCTTTATTATAAGGGAAGCTTAAAAAGCGTAGTTTTGTTCTTTGGAAAAGGTTGCTAAGCCGCTTGGATTAAGAAATCCAGTGTGCTCCATCTCATTCATCCCAATGGTAGCTGTTCATGGATTTAATGTGCATCACAGCCACAGGCAAACTTCTCCGGTCCCAGTGAAACCTCTTGTCCAGAACCGGTGTGTCTGGAAAAAGCTGGTTCTTGTGGATATGGAACAGGGAAAAAACTTACATTTTACTTTATGGAGAACAGTATCTAGAAATCCTGTCCAGTGCCCCTGCTGGTTGGGTAATTCTAGGCATTTTGGTCCTACAGAGTGATAATTCCGTATCTGGACAATGGGCTGTTAGCACCTGGGGAACTGGCCCTTGTTCTACTATAGAGATGGGTGGCAGCACCAGGGCTAAAGGCCAGTTCTACCCCAGCAACGTGGAGGTTTTATTTTTGCCCCATTTTTCCAGTGTGGGAGATTTGAAGGCATCTCTTAGGTCAAACCGTTATGTGCCGGAGCAGTTTGGGTGATTTTGGATCAATTTTTCACCCCCAGAAATAGTTAGGGGATGTGCTGGTTGGGGGACTGATGAAAATGGGAAACATACTTCAGGCCCAAATGTCCTGAAGGCACCATTTCCTGTCTGATTTTGGAAGATAAACAGTGTCAGCCCTGGTTAGTACGTGGATGAGAGACCTGCAAGGAATACCAGGTGCTGTCAGTATTCCTCAGTATTCCTTGCCTAGGAAGATCCTGATATTCACAGTCACTGAAAACCGACAGGCAACCTGAGAGCGTATGCTGCCTCTGCTACTGTGGCTTTGACTACCTATACTCTAGTGTAGCTTTGAATAGGAATGAATCATGAATGTGTCTGTTCTCTTCCTTTTTGCACAGTTTGATCAAAAATCCAGCAGAGAGAGCTGATCTCAAGCAGTTGATGGTAAGTGGTAACTTTTCCGTTTCTCTGTCAGCTTCTCCTGGCTGTAAAAGCTACCAAAATTTGAATAGACAGCCTTGAAGGATGACGATGGATTCACCTGCTTTGGAGGTCTTTAAACAAAAGTTGAATGACCATCTTTCCAGAGTGCTTTAGTTGCGGATTCCAGCATAGCAGGGAATTGGACTAGATTGCTTTTGTGACCCTTTCCAAACTTTGATACTGTGAGGCTTTCCACACTGCTACGTTCTGGCCACTGCAATTCTCCTAAAAAATGCAGCAAGGGTATAGAAGCTAGAATAGAAAGGAATCTCTCTTTGGCTTCCTCTCATGCTAGCCGAGTACAGTTGCCCCCGACACACACGGCACAAAACAACCCCTTTGGTTTCCAACAAGAGAGCTTTGTTAGTCTGTCACAACATGAAAGAAAATGGGTTTGGGAGGAAGACTCTAGTAGTACCTTTTAGACAAATATACTTATTTTAGCATTAGCTTTGATGGCTTATCAATCCACTTCATCAGCTGTACTGATGGAGCTCAGATACATAGCTGTGGGAGTGGGATCACGGTGCAGTAGCATACAGAAAGATGTGCATTGGGATTTAGGATGATAAGAGCCTATCAAGTCTGTGTGAGCACAGTAAATATCAAGAGCAAGTTACCTTGGAGACAGAATCTTTTGAGATTTCTTTTGCTAGATGCGTAGCTGTGAGAAGTTGTGCATTCATATTCATTGTATGCCAGCAAATTACTATCAAAATGTACTTGCTATTGCTATTTCTTCTTACCTCTGCTAATGACCTGAAATTTGTGACTGTAGCCCAATTCAGCTATTTCCAAGCTTGCTCTGATTTTTTGTTTGTTCGTTCGTTTAGTTTTTGCTTGAGAATTGCTACATGTTGAGTCTCCTTTATCCGAAATGACTGGGACCAGAGTAGTTCTGAATTTGTTTTTCAAATTTTGGAATATTTGCATATACATAATGAGATAAAATTCACCTTATCCATAGCCTGAAAGTAGTTTTATACATGATACCTTTGATAATTTTGTGCATGGAACAAAATCTATGTACACTGAACCGTCAGAAAGCAAAAAGTGTCACCATCTCTGCCACTCATGTGGGCAGCTTTGGAATATTTCAGATTTGCGGATAAGGGAGACTCGGCCTGTACTTTTAAGTCAGACATTGTGCACCTAGGACATTGTCAGACATTGTGCCCACTTTGGTAAGTTTTCTTTTTGCTCCCTGCCAGGTTCATGCATTCATCAAGAGATCGGAGGCTGAGGAAGTGGATTTCGCAGGCTGGCTGTGTTCCACCATTGGCCTAAACCAACCCAGTACCCCGACCCATGTTGGAGGTGTCTGACTCTCAAACTGGGATAGAAAATCCACCAAATGCTGCCGCTGCAACCACTGCTGAGCAACCTTCATTCCAAGGGGAGCTCGACTAAAGAGCCTCTCACCCAGACCCACGAAAAACCAACTGGAGCGGTGCTTGGTAGTTTGGCATTCGCTTCCTCCTGTCCAGCTGTTTAAAGCAACGCAGTTTTGGTCCCATCTTCTCAGAGCTTCTGCCCACTGTGGCGGGGGGGGGGGGGGGGGGGGGGAAGGTGTATTTCCCACCCTGTCCTTTTAAAGGAAAAAAATCCATCTCCCTACGTAGCATGTGCCAAATTCTTTTATTTCTGTGTCACCCTCCTTTCCCTCTCTTGGGGTCCCAAATTAACAGTTGTTGTGTTTGATGACTTGTTTGCTAACTGACCAAACGTGTGATGCTTTAAGTGAACAAGCTGCCAATCTGGAGTGAAAAGTTGAGCGTCTTCACCCCCGCCCACCCGAAAATGGGAAATCCCAAACCTGCCTAGGTGGTTGTTGACCGTGAGCCTTTTTGTGACTTTAGTGGTCCTTTTTGCCGTCTTGCTTATCCAGTCTCTCAGGTGAAACAGTTAGGGATGCCTCTTCCCAGGTATGTATTAGCTGTTACAAAGCTGAAATGAAAGCCGCAGTAACTCTTCTCATCTTTGTATAAGGACTTCTCGATAAGCGTGGGCAGGGCTGGCATCTGCTTCCCGTCTCATCAAAATACAGAAATTGGTTGATACTTCTGATTATTTTTAAAAGTGTCTCCTTGGAGAAGTGACCCATCCCCTCTCCCGTCAATCTGAATCATTTGCATTTCGAGAATGGGTCATAAGAAGACTAAACGTCTCGGCCAGAATGAAACATCTTTTTTTTTTAAAAAAGGAATGCACCAGAATTATTCTTCTAAGATCAGCTGAAGTTTGTCTATGAAGAAAAAAAGTCTGTATACTTCAGTGTTTGAAAATTCCTTTTAATCATTTTATTCTGTCAGATGTTCAGCAATTTCATCCTACACTAATAAATATGTCGTGGTGTTACTTTGGGGAATTGATTTTAAAAAAAGATTAACTGCTACTGGCTGTAATTAAGACAATGCTGAGGGCATTTATAGAGGAGGGAGAGGCTATGCATCCCCTATTAGAGCTCTTACCCACCCAATACTATACTCATTCCTTCCGCCTTCAAGTCTGTGACAGAAGGAGATCCCTTTATCGGCTTCACTTGGGCACCAATGTTCATCGAAGCTTGGAGTTCATTCTTGATAACCCAAACTTGGGAAAAATAACTTGCTCCCAAAATTCCTTTGTCAACATGCCAACATGATTCTAGGAGCTGTACTCCCCAAAAAGATTTCCCCCCACTATCACAAGTTCTGACCATGACATTTGAAACAGATCTGTCCTTTCCCCCAGGCAAACCTCTAATGCTGATAAGTCCCATTATTCTCTGGTCCTGTCCTAATGCCTTTAATAAAGGAAAAATAGAAACAAAAGGTGCAGCCAGACTAAAGAATTAAAGCAGTATGATTAACGGTCATGATTCAGGATCCTTGGATGTGAGGTTTGGCCTCTCTTGACAGAACAGGCTGAAGATCACACCAAACGACAAATCCCAGGACTCTGTAGAATAGAGTCATTGGAAGTTCAAAGGGGTATCGAGCTGCTTTAATTCTGCTACGCTCAGAGCAAAGGGAAAGCAAACACAGCCAGAACATGAAAACAGGCAAGAAATGTGACTAGCCTGACTCCCTTCATGGAGGAAAAAACCAGGTTGGAGCTGCTGGCTACTGTGGCCAGAGGTGGCCAAAGTGCAACCATTCAGAGGTGGCTAAATCTCAAACTCAGCTTTCTTCAAGGGAAGCCACAGCTGCAGGGCTGTTATTTGGCCACCTTATGTCCAGAGAGACTGGATGGAGAAGTGCTGTAAAAGAAAATATAAGGATTACTGGGATAAGTAGCTATCACAAGGACTTTCCTAGCTATCTTCAAGGCGAAGGGTTCCACTCTGTTCCTTGCTACATTATTTGTTTGCAGCCAGACCTCATTTCCACTGACCAAACTATGGGTAGGGAGGAATAGTTGGTCATCCTCATTCATGGCAAAAGGCCCCTCATTTTAAGGAAGATCAATAATTTTCAGTTTGTATGTAGCAAAGATAATCCTCTGACAGTAGCTGGAAAGGAGCGACCTTCCAAGTAACACCTTCGGATGGGAAATGCTACACAAATTTCAGATGCTTCCCAATATTACCCGCAGTAAATCCATGGAAGCGTTTTAAAGTTTCACAATTCACACAATGGGGGAAAAGATGCTTAGAATTTAAGCATCTCTAGTGGGTTTTGTTTACGCCCCAGTAAAATGCACCCAAGGGCTATGTGCAAAGAGTCCAAAAAAACCACCTTTTGTTTTCCTTTCGCTTCATATATTTGTGCTGTTTACCCCGGTGAAGTTTTGACAAAACGCCACCGGCTTAAAAATCAGCAACTTTCCGGCCGTTGTTTCTTAGCAGCAGCAGTGGATGTTTCAAGGCTCGGTTATTGCTTTTGAGAGCAGTGTGTTGCATCTCCCAAATGCTACTTGGCTCAAAACAATAATTGTGTGTGTGTTTTAAAAGGAATCATGCTACATTGGTTTTGAATCCACAAGACGTTCTCCCATTGCCTCCCCAACTCATACCCACAGTTTATCGCCGCCTCTGGAAGGCTTACGGAAACCCAGCCGCATTTCCAAGGGTAGTTTGGTCTCGGTAGCACCAGGCAAAAATCTGATTACGTTTTTCTCCTCGAAAGGTGGACAGGGAGGTTGTTCCTGAGTGTGGGATTAAACCGAGGCTGTATGTCCCACTTTAAGAATCAGATTCCTCCTCCTCTTCTTCCTCCTCCTCCTCTTCACTGACACACATCTGTAGCTGCAGTTTGGTCTGATTGATCGCTGCTTCGTTGTCCATCTGTCCATGGAGTCAAGCATACACCAAACATCTGAGTTAATGCAAGCTGGCAGATGCAAAAGCACCTTCTAATAAGGGTTGCAAAAACATGCACGAATAACCTCAAGACACAGAAATCCACAGCTAACTCTCACACACAAGATATGGCAAGATATCACAAGCCACTTCATTAAAGCAAGCAGAGTTGTCTGTTTTAGCAACAAAGCTTGAAAGCTTTTTCAGGATGGGAAGGGTTAGAATAATACCGTGGAAAAGAGGTGGAAGAGACCCCCAAGGGCCACCTTCTGCTATGCAGGAATACACAATCAAAGCATTTCCGACCAATGGCCATCCAACTTCTGTTTAAAAACCTCCAAGAAAGACACCACAACTCTCTGAAAGAGTGTGTACTGCTCTTACCGTCAAGAGATTCTTCTTAACGTTGAGGTTGGATCTATTTTCCTGTACTTTGACTCCATTGCTCCATTGTATCCTGTTCTCTGGAGCAGCAGAAATCAAGCTTGCTCCATCCCCAATATGACATATCTCTTCAAATATTTAAAGAGTTTGGGGAAACACTTACATTTTGGTCTTCCTCCATGACAGCGGTGGACGAGACAGACATGTCCCCTTCGCTTTCCTTGATCATGGACTGGAGGGCCAACTCTTCCACCTGGAAAGGATTTGCGATCATTAGCATTTTGGATCTGTAGCGGAGCAACACCTTCGTCATTGTCACGTCCCTTTATAGTGAGCCAGACTCTTTGGCCAGTTCCTTACCCCCAATCCCGGAAACATTAAATGTGTATAAAGCCGCAGCATAAAAATGAATGGCCAGAGAAAGACAAATTCAGAGTAACTTTACTAACTAAAGTTCAACAACCAGGTACCCTTCTAGAGGTTCTGAAGTTTCCACAGGTTCCTAGACTAGATTCGGGAACAATCATATATATTATATATAAATATTATTAAATAAATATTATTAAATAACCCTTGGGGCAGTGACTAGGCTGATGGGGGTAAGTAGTCCAGAACAACCAGAAGGCATAAGAGTGCTTACCCTTATTAGTCAATAGATGCACTTTCTGGTCAACAGAAGCGGAAATGGCAACAGCTTATTGGAAATAACATTATCTCTATTCAATGTGATATAATGGGAGGATTTTAGAGAAGCAGGCCAGATGGGATTAATTGTAGCAATGGTGTTTGGACTACAATGAAAAGCTAGGTGACAACGAAACAAAACAAAATACAGGTGCAGGAGTCAGACCAGAAGCGTTTTGGAATTTGAAGAAAACACACACACACACTCCTCCCTTCTCATTTGCGGCTTTGCCTTTTGTGGATTTGATTATTCACGGATTTTATTAATATGTCATTCGGAACATCTAGGTCCTCCGGTGCAACTAAGACCTAGAGATTCCAAAAGAGGACACTCTACTAGGCCTTTGTAGCTCCTCCAGAGCAGTTCTATGGTCAGTGTCTGGCAAATGTTGACCACAGAGTTGCCCTGGAGGACCTAGAAATTCCTAGAGAAGTGTTTTCTCAGGTTAAAACATAGTGTTTTTGTTAGTTGCAGTTTTTCCATTCACAGGGGTCCTGTGCCCCTGACTCTAGCGAATGTGGAGGGAGGTGTGCGCGTGTATGTACATGTGTATACACACATACACACACACACTCATATATATGTGTAAATTTAGTGATTTAGTAAACCACTCTGAGTCCCAGTCCTGGGAAAACAGCAGGATACAAATATACACATAATACACACACACACACATACCATGTTTCCCTGAAAATAAGAGTAGGTCTTATTTTCAGGGGATGTCTTATTTTTTCATAAAGAAGAATTCACATTTATTGCTGAACAAAAAAATGGGCATGCTTCCAAACAAAACCTTTGCTAGGCCTTACTTTTGGAGGAGGCCTTATATTTAGCAATTCAGCAAAACCTCTACTAGGTCTTTTTTTCAGAGGATGTCTTATTTTAAGGGAAACAGAGTATACACACACACATACACAATATACACACACATTATATATATACACACAAACACCACATTCGCACACACACACTTATACACACACACACACACATACATATACACACATACAAACACACATAGAAACACACACGCAGGGAGTTATCCCTTTGCAAGACCTACTGGAATAAACTGGGAAAACACTGGCCATAGATTTCTGAGACGACCACATTGTGAGACCTAGAAATCCATACTGTGTTTGTGCAGAAAATAAAATGACATCTGACAGCCTAGGAAAGCTAATTCCTGTGTTTTCAAAGCGCGCTTGCAGGCACAAATAATACAGACCGGTCTTCAGGTGCCCAAACAATCGCAAACCAGGGCTGGCGCAGGACCCCAGCGATCCGCACATGCCCAGGGGCTTAAGGCCTAATAATCCCTTCCGGAAGACGCATTCCCCGGCCGTCAACTCTTCCGACAGCTGGACTGACACTCTTAAAAAGCAAAAAATACTGGGCTTGCTTGCTTCATTTCCAAACCCAAAGGATTTTGGATCTGAATTGACATTCTCACATACCAATGGCATATGTGTGTTTTTATAACATATATATATATATAGGTCTGTCCCTGGCTTCTCATTCCACTAAATGCATCTGAGGAAGTAGACTCAAACCCTAGGAATCTGCAAATTTGATTTTGATTGCCCTCGATTCTTTCACCCAAGTCATTATTTGTATTAATTAGCACTATTTTATCCTACCGTGTAATTTTAGTCTAATCTTATTTTATTAACTTTAAATCTCCTCGCTGTTGTAGGTTGTAGGCAGGCTATAATGTGTGGCTTTTTAAAAATGGTTTTGCTTTGTAAAGCATTGTGTAAAGCCTATGGTGCTCGATAAAATAAACGTTGTAATAGTAGTAAGAATAATTGATAAAGATGTTGAATAGCAAAACTGGGGCCAGGACAGAACCCCACTAAACACTCCACTGGTCACTCAAGAGGAGCCACTGGTCACTCCAAGACACTGGACTCTCTAAAAGGAGCTATTGGTCACTCCAAGAGGCGCCACTGGTCACTTGAGGAAGAGCCACTGGCCATTCCAAGGCAGTGGTCATCCTGAGGAGCCATTGGTCACTCCAAGAAACTGGACACTCAAGATAAGCCAATGGTCACTCCAAGAGGAGGCACTGGTCAGGAAAAGACACTGGTCAGTTAAGAGGAGCCACTGGTCACTCAAGGGAAGCCATTGGTCACTCTAAGAGGACCTACTGGTCACTCAGGAGAAGCCACTGGTCACTCCAAGAGGAGCCAATGGTCACTCAAGAGGAGCCACTGGTCAGTAAAAGACACTGGTCAGTTAAGAGGAGCCACTGGTCACTCAAGGGAAGCCACTGGTCACTCTAAGAGGACCTACTGGTCACTCAGGAGAAGTCACTGGTCACTCCAAGAGGAGCCAATGGTCACTCAAGAGGAGCCACTGGTCAGTAAAAGACACTGGTCAGTTAAGAGGAGCCACTGGTCACTCAAGGGAAGCCACTGGTCACTCTAAGAGGACGTACTGGTCACTCAGGAGAAGTCACTGGTCACTCCAAGAGGAGCCAATAATCACTTAAGAGAAGTCACTGGTCACTCAAGAGAAGCCAACGGTCACTCCAAGAGGAGCCAATGGTCACTCAAGAGAAGCCAATGGTCACTCAAGAGGAGCCAATGGTCACTCAAGAGGAGCCAATGGTCACTCTAAGAGAACCCACTGGTCACTCAAGAGAAGCCACTGGTCACTCAAGAGGAGCCACTGGTCAGTAAAAGACACTGGTCACTCCAAGAGGAGCCAATGGTCACTGTAAGAGGACCTACTGGTCACTCAGGAGAAGCCACTGGTCACTCCAAGAGGAGCCAATGGTCACTCAAGAGGAGCCACTGGTCAGTAAAAGACACTGGTCAGTTAAGAGGAGCCACTGGTCACTCAAGGGAAGCCACTGGTCACTCTAAGAGGACCTACTGGTCACTCAGGAGAAGTCACTGGTCACTCCCAGAGGAGCCACTGCTGAGCTGACCCAAGGACTATCCCCTTTAGGCCCCCTTCCACCCCCACCCACCAGGAAGAACGGTGGAGGGTGACCCGTGTCCCAGCAGGCAGGCAGGCAGGCAGGCATGCACGTGTGAACCCTCCCACCCGACCTGTACACGTGTCTCCCTTGGGCCCACCTTGAGCCGGTTGAGCTGGTCGTGGAGCGCCGCCTTGACCCTCAGCAGCGTCTCCTCCTCTTTCCGAAGCTCCTGCAGCCGGCTCAGCATTTTCCCTCTGCACCGCCGCCGCGCACGGTGATGACGTCACGGCACGGGCGACGACGAAGCAGCAGCAGGTCGAAAAGCGAAGCCAGCGGCGCCTTCTTACTTAAGGGCGGAAGTGGGGGAACGGAAGGGGCGGGACAAGGCGCGGAGCCGCCTCCTGCTATTGGACGGTTCTTGAAGGGGGCGGTACCATTTTTGTGGGAAGGCTCATTTTCATGAGGGAGGGGGAGAGAGGCAAAGGAAAGGGTTGTTATTACTATTAATCCCCTCACAAAGGATGGGCTGAACCATTTTGAATCTGAGGGGGGGGATTGTTTTGAAATATGGGGCTTTAAGGGGAGGAAAGAGGCCAGGAAAGAGGCAGAGGGTTGGGAATGGGAGAAAAGGTTCCCTGCCTCCTTGAGGGGAAGGGAGGGACACAGGTATATACTCAAAATGGCCCAGGCTTTAGGAGAAAGCCTCTGCACACCCCCCCGCAGTCCAATGGTACGGTCCACCCCAGTATTTTTAATGCCAGGCATTGGTTCCCTGGACTTCAGTCTACTTCCTCAGATGCATTTGAAGCAGAATGAAGCCTAGGGAAGTTCTTAGTCCCAACTTCTTTCTTTCAGAGAGTCTCAAGGGTGCCACAAGATCTCTCTACATAGTATTATTATTATATCTAAAGATATAAATCTATATATATATATATATATAATAACATGTAAAGATATATTATTGTTATATCTAAAGAAGAGCAGGATATAAATAAAAATTATTATATCTAAATGCACCTGAGGGAGTAGACTGAAGCCTAGGAAAGCTAGTGGCTCTTGAGTGACCAATGGCTTCTCTTCCAGTGACCAATATCTTGGAGTGACCAATGGCTCCTCTTGGAGTGACCGGTGGGGCTCTGTCCTGGGACCAGTTTTGCTATTCAACATCTTTTTATGACGATGATGTTTATTTTATAGAGCACAGTAGGCTTTGGAGTGCTTTACAAAGCAAAACAATTTCTACCTAAATGCATCTCGGGAAGTAGACCGAAATCTCCAAAAGCTCTTCCTGCCAACTTTGTTCTTTCAGCAAGTCTCTGATGCCACAGACTGTCATTATCGCTTCTTTTTTCTCCAGCGGTGCATCCACACTGGAGAAATAACCCGGTTTGGCACCGCTTTAACTGCCTTGGCTCAAGGCTATGGAATTCTGGGAGTTGGAGTTTGTTGTTGTGGGGTCCTTCTTATGAGACAGCATGTACTATGGCAGATTCCAGCCCCAAAAAGGTTTAAAGGTTTGAGTCCCTGGACTGGGAGGAAGGCGGGATGCAAATACAGCAGAATATTAATCCCTCCACATTGGATTATTCACTGATTGTATTAATATGTTCTCTCTAGGAATATCTAGGTCCTCCAGCGCAACTCTATGGTTAACTTTAACCCAAAGTCGCACGAAGGACCTAGAGATTCCTAGAGAGGACACTCTGCTAGGCTTTTGTCAGGACAGCTCTATGGTCAACGTCTGGCAGATGTCGAGCACTGAGTTGTCCTGGATGACCAGATTCCTAGAGAGGTGTCCTCTCAGGTAAAAACTTAGGTTTTTGTTATTTGCAGTTTTTCCACTTTCATGGGGGTCCTGTGCCCCCGATCCTAGCGAATGTGGAGGGACTGCTGTATAACACTCTATAGAGCTTCCAGGACATTTAGAAATCCCGTGGTTTTCTATGTTGTTGAAATGCAGCTCCCAATATTCCTCACCAGTTAAGGACTGCTGGAAGTTGCAATCCAAAAATACTTGGATAGCTTCTCTTGCTCACACCAAGGTTTTACATAGTTCCTTCGTATTTACTCTTCCCACCTCTGTTTCTGTAGCAAGATGATCTTGCATTTGTTTTGTTAAACACGTGTATATATGCATATATATATATATATATATATATATTCCAGTGCTTCCAAACTGTGATGGCCTGGATAGCTTAAAACAGGTGAAAAGTCAACAGCAAAAAAAATATTACCAGAAATAGCAACAGCAACAAATATTTACCTTTTTATGTTACCAAGCAATATACGTAAACTTTGTGTCTGCCACACTATTTTTAAAATCTTAAGAGACAATCCCAAGCCATTCCACCAAAAATGTACTTGCTGGATTCTGAATGTCTTTCCATGCTTTTATAATGATGAAGGGAAAAGAAAGAAAGAAAAAGATACAGCTCTGGATAGATTGTTTTTTATTAACTGTCTTCCACAGTACAGCCCTTTTCAGCACTGAAGCAGGCCAAGACCCAAATCTTGCTGGATCTATGCTGCACTTTTCTTCTTTGCTGCAGCAGCAGCCGCAGCCGCCTGAACCTTTTCTTTCCCCTTCGCTATTTTCTCTTCCTTGAGTTTGTGCTGCAGAAAAGAACGCATAAGACCGTTAGTCCTCCCTGGGAAAAGCAAAGCCTTACCTAACTTGAGTCACGTTTGTACCTCACTCACGTTTTTAGCATGACGCAGAATGGTGTTGCGCCGCATAGTCTTGGCATATGGATTCAGTTTAATCATAATTCTCAAATTCTTCAGTGGATTTTTCTTAAGAACTCTGCGGTGAATCTTTTTCCTGAAGGAGGTTAAATATATATATAAAATGATTATGCATACAACTGGGACATCTGCCAAAGCTTTGTTAACTTCTACTAGACACAGCAATCAGAAAAGCATTATCACAGAAATGTGCCTCCACCAATCCAAGTCATTTACTGAAGCAGCATTTTAAATGT
This sequence comes from Urosaurus nigricauda, assembly GCA_034509955.1. NCBI lineage: Eukaryota > Metazoa > Chordata > Lepidosauria > Squamata > Phrynosomatidae > Urosaurus > Urosaurus nigricauda. The sequence goes on along the minus strand of JAOEGL010000012.1, from coordinate 13,013,160 downwards.
AAAATTACTAGTCCTATTCCTTTTGTTTGAAAGAAACTAATATGCTTCATGTCTCACTGTGCAGTACTGCAATTCCATTTACAGCAAAGGTGGTAAGCACATGACCCCTTCAGATGCTGTTCAATATCAAATCTCAGCATTCATCACCTTTAGTATTGCTAGGTAGGATTGCTGAGAGTTGTAGTTCACCAACGCTCATGACCAAATAAAATAGCTTTCAAGAGAAATACTTACTTTGGTGCACGTAGAGCCTTCTGGATTTCTTGACTTTTCAGGATTCTTCCAAGATCGGTGTTGGTCATCTTGTGCATTGGCAGGCTGCATTTAAACAGATTTGTGTATTACTTACAATTGAACAATCCTTCACTAAACAAGTTATTTCTGTATTAGTGTGCCTTCAAGTCACCTGCTGACTAAGGTGGAAACCCCATTAATTTCATAGGTTTTCTTAAAAGAATGCTCAGAGGTGGTTTTGCCAGTTCCTTCCTCTGAAGTCTATGCTGTCAGCAACTGGTATTCGTTGGCAGTCTCCCATCCAAGTCCTAACCAGGGCTGACTCTGCTTAGCTTACACAAATCCAACAGGATCTACTGTTCTTAGGGCATTTAGGCCCTCTATTAGACCATCCATCAATCCAAATGTTCCGGACAATAATTTTACCTGTCCCACCCAGCATGGCTATTAAAAGATTATGAGAAATAAGAATGTAATGTTGGACCAAAGGCCATTCTTGTTCAGCAACCAGCTCCCAGTGGCCAATCCGATGTTTAAGGAAAGCTCAGCAGTAAGGCAACAGCACCTGGAAAATTCCAGGTAACTCTCAACCCCATCTATTTGAGCTAATTTTCCTATTGTTCATGTATAGATACCATTCTAGAATTTCTACCACCAACATCCCTTTTTGATAAGTGGAGTAGCTTTGGCATAACTGGAAGTGTTCATCTTTGACACTCAAAAAGCCCTTCAGAGACTGACTGGAATTTTCAAATATCCCAACTTGGGGAGCAACATCTCTATTCCTATTAAGCTAAAGCCAAAGACAAACAAAATCTGAAAGATGCTTACTTGTAGTTACTCTTCAGAGTGGCCGCCTTGCGCCAGGTGCCATACAATTCATCCAATTTGCGGAAAGCGCTTTCAGTCCAAATGCAGAAACGTCCAACATGGCCACCAGGAGCAAGCCTCAAGATGTTCAACTTGTTGACATTGAGAAGAGTAATTCCTATTAAATAAAACAACAGAGATTTATACCCTTCATGTTATGGAATGCCTATAATCCCCAACTATGAAGAAAAATTGTATTTTTGGTGCCAATACGTTAAAGAAATCTCCTTCTAAAAGTGGGGATGGAAACCTTCCAGCTCTCCAGATCTTGTCAGAGTTTATCTCCCACAGCCAAGGCATGCTGAGAATTGCAACCTAACAAAATCTGGTGGGCTGCATTATTCCCACCCCTGTCCTAAGGACTTCCCGCTATCTGTGTATTGAGTCAGAACTTCCACCAAATCATGTGTTTCAGAAACACGGACCAATGAAGTGGAATATCATCATTTTGAACACTTCTGCCCATGAACCTCAAGATTTGCATGGAAGTCAAGAGCTACCTGGGATGTTCCTGAAAGCTTTTATGATGCCATTGTCCTCATTGTAGATAATGCAAGGTCCCTTCCGCTGGATGCGACGGCGGTTCCTCATTTTACCTTTGCCTGCACGCATACGCTGAGAGGCATAGACCTGGACAAAAAAACCCACACACAACACAGTTAAAATCCAAAAATTCACCACCCACTCTGTGGATTAACAGAAGTACTTCTCCCATTCAGAATTTCACCATCACCACTGTTTATCTGAAACACGGACCAGTGAAAAATTCATCACTTTGTAGAGACAACAGTAACTAAAAATTACATGTGTATACACCTATAAGCATGTAACTTCATGGATTAGTTACTGTGATACAGAAATATTTAAATGAAACAATGCTTAACATATCTAGTCAGTACAATCTAATAATTTGTTACATATTTTCTGACTGCTTCAATGATTTATCAATCCAGACACAAAGTACTGTGACAGCAAATATAGTAATAGTATAAACAAACTCATTTTGGAATTAATGATTAGCTCACCTTTTTGATATCATTCCAGGCTTTCAGCTTCTTAAGGAGGAGAACAGCTTCCTTTGTCTTCTTGTAGCCCTCAACTTTGTCTTCAACCACCAGAGGAAGTTCTGGGATCTCCTCAATGCGATGGCCTGGTAGACAAATGGTTTGGGGGTTAAGTGCATGTCGATTATGAGGGAAAGTTTGCGCTTATGAGCGAATCCAGACTCCTCTATAGGACTAGTAATCTGAAATCGTACTAATGCTATCACTATTTAGAGGAAATACAATTTCTCTGTGAATACTTCCAATTGTCTTTTTGCAACATGCTAGTCAAGTATCTCCTCCCTCAGAATCCTGGGCTACACATACATCCATGTTTATGTACGTAAATGAAGTACTTGCCTTTAGACATAACCAACGCTGGAAGTGCTGAAGCAGCCAGAGCGGAGCAGATCGCATAGCGCTTCTGGGTTATGTTCACCCGACGGTGCCAGCGTCTCCAAGTCTTGGTCGGGGCAAACATGCGCCCACCACGACACATCTATTCATTCAGCATAAAGGATGCAACCAGAATATTTGTTGAAGAAGCCCCTCCTTTCAGCCTTGCTCAGAAGTAGCTTGTCACCAACCATCTGCACCAGCCTGATGACAGCAGGCAACTGTCGCTGAGTACAGAGTCAGACGCAAATTACGACATCATGGCAAGCGTGATCCGTTCGCTCTTTTCTAAGTACCCCCCAAAATGCCATGGATTACACTTGGCACCCTCGTTCTTGGATGTAACATCTAACTTTTATATTCATCTCAAGTACAGCTACATACTAGTACTGGATTCCACACTGGCATAAAGGTGGAATATCAATTAAATAAATGAAACTTTTAAAAGGCTAGAATTGTAACAATGTTAGTACCGTGTTTCCCCCAAAATAAGACAGTGTCTTACATTAATTTTTGCTCCCAAACATGTGCTAGGTTTTATTTTCAGGGGATGTCTTATTTTTCCATGAAGAAGTATTCATGTTTATTGTTGAACAAAAAAAATGAACATTTATTACATACTGTATATTATATATTTGTATATAAAAACTTAGCCAGGCCTTACTTTCAGAGGAGGTCTTATGTTTAGCAATTCAGCAAAATCTCTACTAGGTCTTATTTTATGGGGATGTCTTATTTTGGGGGAAACAGGGTAAGTTACAACTGTTTGAAATGTTAGCGTTAGGATTGCAATACCGAGGACTATTATTTCAAAAGACGACATTAGCTCCCAAGGGGATCCTCAGAAACGGCAGCCAAAATCAAGGATACATTGCCAAAGGCACCCTGGCCGGAGCGGTGGGTTCCACCTCCGCGAACCCTTGGGATACGCGCAACTGCTCTTCCAGTACCCCAGGATTCAGCGCTGGTCTGATGCCCTGTGGAGAAAAAGGAGTACAGCGTCAATTCATGTACTACTAGACACACATTCAAGGTCCTTTGCCTGAAGCGGCAAACAGCCAACATCAGAACTTCCACTGAGATCACAGAATTCAGAAACACGGACCAATGAAGTGGAATTTCATCATGTCTATGTGGCCCATGGAAAAAAGCTCACTCATTTGAATATTGAAGATTTATATATAGAAGATGGATTAAGGATTAACAATTTAGCTGATCAACTGTAGGAATGGTACAGTTTATACATTGAGTTTCAAATTGTGGCTAAACAGTAATTCATTTATTTACTTATTTAAAACCTGGTGAATTTTAAAAAAACTTTTGTAAGTCATGATTTTATTAATTACAATTTACAGAAAATATTTATTGTTTCATGTTTACAGAGAATAGATACTCAAAGAATTGTATAGAGTAAAACTGTGAAGTTATTAGCTATTGGCTACAACAACTACAGTGCTGAGGAATTCTGGGAACTGTAGTTTTGTGAGACATTTAGCCTTCTCTGTCAGAGAGCTCTGGTGCCACAATAAACTAAAATTCCCAGGATCCCCTAGCACTGAGCCAGGGCAGTTAAAAGCAGTCTCAAACCAGATTATTTCCGCAGTGTGTTTTGCACCTAAGTTTTAAAGCCTTCTTGACATTTAAACCATCTTGACATCTATTACGCCACCAAGACATTCTTGCTATAAAACTGTTAAAACTCCCACAAAAACCATCAAAGGCGCCGTTTCGAAAATGTACCTGCGAGTTCGCTGACCGCGTAGGGCTGCCTGCTATTCTTCCGCAAATTGGTGTGAACAAAATTCACAATATCTGGCCGGATGGGAGCCTTGAAGACGGCAGGCATGGTGACATTTTTGCCTGACACTTCTCCCTTTTCGGAGTACACCGATACTAAAGGACGAGTAGAAGCCTGCATTGGAGGGAGAGAGAAAGAAAGGACACCGCTGTTAAAAACACAGACCGCTCAAAAGCGATGATGTTTGATAAAAGTTCAAATATTGCTCAGTTTAAGAGGATCTTCAGCTCAACGGCAACAGCGTGCGGACAGCAGGCGACTGTCCCTGAATACCGCATAAGACGCAAATTACGACATCACAGCAATACGTAGTCAGTCACATCCCCAATATAAACGCAATAGGCTCAAATAAGGGATAGCCCCGTTCTTTGCCAAAGCGTAACATTACCAATGGGTAACGTACTATTATCACCATCGTGTTAAAATTACGTCTGAGCCACTAAAACATAAAAATCAAGGTGGGCCAAAATCTTAAAAACGGGGAGCACCTGCAAAGAAGACATTAGAAAAGAGTGGACGACTGTAATGGGGTCCTCTCTTGACTTATGGTGACCCCATGGATTTCATAGCGTTTTCTTGAGCAAGGGATCCTCAGAGGTCGTTTTTGCCAGTTCCCTCCTCTGAAGCCTAATTGAGGAGGGAGCAAGCTTGTTTTCTGCTGCTGCAGAGAACAGGACCAGGAACAATGGAGGCAAACTGCAGGAAAGAGATTCCAGCTCAACATTAGGAGGAACTTCCTGACAGTAAGGGCTGTTCAACAGTGGAACACACTCCCTCAGAAAGTGGTGGAGTCTCCTTCCTTGGAGGTCTTTAAGCAGAGGCTGGATGGCCATCTGTCGGGGATGCTTTGATCGAGAGTTCCTGCATGGCAGGGGGGGTTGGACTGGATGGCCCTTGGGGTCTCTTCCAACTCTATGATTCTAAGTCCTAACCAGGGCTGACCCTGCTTAGCCTCCAAGATCAGATGGGATCTGGAGCCCTTATTTAGGCCTTGCGTTTTACCATGTGTGTGTTTGTGCTTTCAAGTCCCCCGTTGACTTCAGGCAACCCCATTAACCTCTCACAGGTTTCCCTCAGGCAAAGAATCGCCGGAAGTGGCTTTGGCCCGTCCCTTCCTCTGAAACACAAACCACAGCGCCTGGTATCTTGTTAGCGGCCTCCTATCCAAGTGCTGACCGGGGCCGACCCTGCTTAGCTCCCAAAACCAGACAGGATCTGGAGATTTAAAGGTACTTAGGGTATCTAGGCCCTGTGTCTTCAAGTCTCCGGACCCTGCTTCCAAAGTCTGGTGCTGTTTGCCTTCAAAGTTGCCTCTCGATTTACGGCAACCCCATTAACTTCTCAAGAGGCTGGTGTCTCCCACCCAAGCCCTAACCAGGGCAGACCCTGCTTAGCTCCCAGTATCAGATAAGCAACCTCCCATCCAAATTCATGGCAGCCCCATTAACTTCTCACAGGGTTCTTCTTAAAGAGGTGCCTCGGCCAGCTCCTTCCTTCCTCGGCGGCCTCCCATCCAAATACCAACCAGGGCCGACCCTGCTTAGCACCATATATATATATATATATATATGGCAAGATCCGGTGCCTCGAAGGCGTTTAGGCCCTGTCTGCGTCGTCTGCCTCCTTCTCGGTCTCCCATCCGGACGCCAACCGAGGCTGGCCCTGCTTAGCTCGAAGAAAAGGGCTCCACGAGGGCGGCCCCAAAATGGCGCCCTTCTCCCCGAGGCCTCCGGGCTCCGCTTTCGGTCCCTCGGAGCCTCGGCGGGGCCCCTTTCCCTCCCTTTCCCCGCTTCTTTCCTTTCCCTTCCCTTCTTTCCCTTCCTTTCTCTTCTTCGTCTTCTTCTCACCATTTCGGCTCCGCAGCGGAGCACACGACGCGACGTCTGCTCCCCTCCGCGGCCTCCGCCGGAAAAGGAAGTTCTCACCACCGCCGGCCAGTTTTTTTTTCTCCTTCTCCTTACTCCTTCTCCTCCTTCCGCCTCTTAGCTCCTTAGCTCCGCCCACTTTTTTTAAAAAACACTTTCCCCACCTCCGACGGTTTTATTCCCCCCTATATTATTAAAAAAGAGACTTTTTTATATCGGTTTGTGCAAAAAGCGGTGTCTCCGGTCTCCCTTTTGAATCGAATTCTCCTCAGAAATGATAGGGATTATTTTTCTAAGGGAGGGGGATACAGGAGAGGGAGTGGGCCGCTTCGCGTCGGCGGAGGGATTCGAGGAAAAAGCCAATCAGAAGCGGTTTCGGGGGAAAGTAGTCCCTGGCGGGATTTTTCTTGGTTTGGGAAAAAGAAAAAAGAAAATGGCGGCGAGGCCGCTTCAGAGGCAGAAAGTGGCTCTTGGGTTCTGGAGCTTCCTTCAGCAGTGAGAGAAATAGAGACTTTTTGGGCGTTAATATCTCCACAGAGTTGGTTTTTTCCCTCCCTTCGGGCCTGTTTTTACTCTATAATTATATTTTTAATAGAAAAGTGTTGTGAAATTGGCTATTTTTTGTATTATATTCACTTATTATATATATATATATATATATATATATAATAAATATATGTAATATTATATATATATATATATATAATGGAATATATATATTATACATAATTTAAATTAATAAATATAATATATATTTATGTATTATATATCGTATATATATTATAAAATAGTATGTATAATATATATATTATTAATTTAAATTATTTTAAATTTATTTTTTAAATATTTTATATATATATGTATAATATAATTTAAATTAATAAATATATATAGTACATATATTATAAAAATGTATAATATATATATATATATATATTATTTATTTAAATTATATTAAGTTTATTTTTTATTTTTTATTTTTATTTACAGATTAAAACATAACAATTTCCATTGTGAAAATATTAGCAATTTGCATTTTAGTAGGAAAGTGTTGTGAAATTGGTTATTATTTTTTAATATTATATTTTTATTATATAGTTTACATTATATATATATATATATATATATATAATATATAATTTAAATTAATAAATATAATAAGTAATATATAGTAATACATATTATTTTATAATATATATACTATATAATATATATATATATAATATTTATTAATATCAATATATGTATATATATTATTTATTAATTTAAATAATAAATTTATTTTTTTAATTTTTATTTATTTTTATTTTTATTTACTGATTAAAACATAACAATATTAGCAATCTGTGCATTTCACTAGGGATACTGGGATTTGTATTTTGGGGAAATATTTGACTTTCTCTTTCGGAGAGCTCTGGTGCCACAACAAACTACACATCCCAGAATTTATAATTATTATTAATAATAATAATAATCCCATGATTTCATAGGATGGAGCCACGACAGCTAAAGTGGTGTCAAACTGCATTATTTTCTGCAGTGCGGATGCACCCTCTCAAACACAGAAAGCCATTTTTGCAAATGACGTATGAAAGAAGAATGATCGGATTTGCCAGGGGGGAAAAGAGCTTCTAAAAATGGGGTAATACACAACTATATACAAAATATATGAATATACATATAAAATGTGTAATATATATATATATATATAAAGAGTGAGCATCCTTGTAGAATAGGTAGTAAAGAAACTACTTATGCCTACCATGCCCACTTATTGACAGTGAAGGTTATAGGACTATTTTCCACATTTGGGCTGCAGTCCGCACTGCAGAAATAATCCCGTTTGTAATTGCCCTGGCTTAAGTTTTTTAAAGCTATCATTCAGACAGTTTAAAAGTTATTTTTGTTGATGAGTAAATAGACTCATTTGTTTTGTTTCAGGGTATATGAGGAAGGAAAGAAGAATGCCAACCAAGGACAATGTATCTTTGAGGTATGCACACATAATTGGTTTCCAAATAACCATTGCTTTTCACAGAGATGCTGTAAATTGAAATGATTTTGCTACAGTCTCTGTCATTGTTAACATGTTTGGTCTTGTTTAGGTGTATATTCAGGGAAATAGAAACAAAGGGAGGAAGGGAAGTGATCTGAGGCTGAAATTTGATTAGTGAAGTTGAAACATGCCGCTTTCTCCTTCTGGAAGATGTATCTGTTTGCTTTGAAAGAACAACAATTACAGAGAAATTTTCATTCTGTGCCTTGGGAGTTGCAAATTTGAGAGGATGTTCAAATGAACTCTAACAAGCCTCCATATATATATATATCACACACACACATATATATTCCCCTTAGGTTCTCTGTTGCCTAGTCCCTGTCTCAAACTTTCCTGGTAAAGTATTGATGCCATTTGCTATGTTTTAGAAATGCATGCTAAAATTAAATACAGTAGTTCGTTGGTATCTGCTGAGATTTGGTTCCAAGACCCCTCTGTGGATAACAAAATCCATGGATGCTCAAGTCCCATTAAATATGGTGGTGTAGTAAAATGGTGTCTCTTACATAAAATGGCAAAACCAAAGTTTATACATTTATACATTTAAAAATTATATTCGAACCATGGATGCTTGGATCCGTGGATACGGAGGGCTGACTGTACAGAAATCTTCTTTAGCCCATTTGTCAAGCTCTGCATACGTTATGATTAAGACACCCTTGTACTTCAGTGGGAGGAGACTTTCATTGCAAGTGTGAAGTTCAAGTTTGCGTTGTTGCTAAACGGACCTATGAGAACAAAGAGGCAGAAAAGCTATGTCTGGGATTTTGGGAGGTCATACCATGTTATGGAAATGATGTTGAAGAGGAGGGAATGATAGCATTTCTAGAAGCGCTCATTAAATAATTGAAGCACATAAACCAATTAGAGCAATCATCTTGTCCTTCACTCGAAATATCATTTGACATGTTTTTTTTTAAAGTGCACTCTGAAAACTTAACTGTTTTTTCCTGCTTAGATGGATGTCCAAGGCTATTTGAATGGTGAGGGATGTGCAAATCCCTTGGAGAATTTCTGGAACAAAAACAGCGATATGATTATTCTGGAGAAAGTGGTAAGTAGGGTGAAATTCTCCACTTATTTGTCTGGTGGAAGCAGTCATTATAACAAAATTGTTTATTCTTACAGAAACCATGTGAAGAAACCGACACACTAGAGGATCAGCAAGTAGACGATGCCTCTGTTTCTTTGGCTTTTCCAAAAGAGAATTCTTCAGCATTTGCTTTACCAGTTTCAAGAGCAAGGTGTGTTTGATCAAATAATGCACACTCTTCTCATCAAACAGAAATTTGTGTTAATTGTACAAAAATGAACAGCTAAAATTTTGCAGCATGTTTCAGAACAGGCAACCAAACCCCTGATTTGGACATAATGGGAAATTGTGCTTGATTTAATGCCTTCTGGTTTATCCAGAAGGATAAAACATAACAAGAGGAAAACAGCTTGTGCATAACACATCTTATTAAATCAAGATACGGTTATCTAACTGGACAACTGGGTTCTGAGGTAGTGGATTATATGTTACAATTTGGTATGCATAATTAGGATGTTCCAAAGCAAAAAGAAATGGGTAACTAACAAAAAACTGAGTCTGTCTGATACAGAAAGAATTTAACTAGTGGCCCCTTACATTGAACCTCAGTTATTTATCAAGTTTTGTGTCTTTGTGTTTGTTTCTAGGCAGCTGATTTCGTTCTACACAATGTCTCAAAACCCAAATATGAGCCACTTAAAAACAGAAAGAAGCACTGCAGCCCCGCTTCCTCCACTGTTGGTGCGATGTGACGGCTCTGATCCTAAACAAACTATTTGGATGGGAGCCGAGCCTCTCAGAGCCAGAAACGATCCAGAAGGCATCATTCTTCATTCAGTCACGTGTGTTGGTAAGCGTTCCTCCTGGTTGGGGCATTTAATTCTCACAAAGTTCCTTGTCAAATTTGCTTGGCATGAGGAAGTATGGAAAGGCTTTTAACACTTTAGAAATATAAACCTCAGAGCATTAGGTTGGCATGACAGGAATCTCCTAATGCAAGCCAAACCTGGATGATAGATCTTACTCTATAACAACTTTGGTAGCTTGATAACACTTGCTAAAATTTCCTCCCAGGTCCTGTGTCAAAGAAAAAATATTCTGGAGACCTGGAAAAACTAAAAGAGAATCACCGAATGAGACATCATTCCTCTGAGGTAGGTTTCTCTAGTTTCTTTATTCACCTCTGTATACATCTTTGTTCACATCTAGCACTGCTTTCATTTTAAACTGTAAACCATAAGGTCCTTAATTCTCTAGGCTCTTAAAAGATTCCTTTAAAAAGTTGGTGCTGATGCCTCTGAACTGAAAGCTGTATGATGAATGTTCACATTTCAATTCCTAAAGACATTTACACATAAGTAAGACCCTCTGATTTCAGTGGGAATTCATAACTTCATATCAGTATGTTCAGAATTGCATTTTTAATGAGAATTCTGAAGATAACTGCTTATAGTTGGATTTTGATTCCCTTGCACACATCCCAAACTATTGATCCTACGTATTAATAGGAGGCTGTAACTGTTTACTGTATTAATTCTAGCTGACCATCAGGGGCTTTGCCCGCTATGAGTTCCTTGAAACTTCTTCGCTGGAGTCCCTCTCTTTAGAGGACACCCTCACTCCCCTGGAGAGAAATATATATGTTGATTTCACTTGGAACAACGTAACAGAGATTCTGCAGATGCCTCCCCTCACTTCAGTTGCTGTACTGGTATGGGAAACATTTGTCTTTATTATATTGTGGTTGTACGGTGGGGGGTAAAGTGAGGCCCATGAGCCACATGTGATCCTTCAAGAGTCATTTTGGGGCCCCAGTGGGTTAAAAAAAGGGGTGTTGAAGGTACTTCCACCATGTTGACTATTTGGGGTCAAACAATTTCCCCCCCCCCCCCCCAAAACAATGAACCGCAAAAGGTTGCCTAGGATGTCTGAGGGGCATTTCCATCACTTTTCGGCCCACTCTGGGCCTATTTAAGTCAGAGGCCTTTTTGGAAATGGGACCCCTCACTTCCTGCTGTTGCTCCAAAAGCATGGTATAAATGCTCCTTTTCTCCCCTGAGGGAGACAAAATTTGATGATTATTTTATTTTTTTGAAGAAGGGGAAACAGAGTGGGGTGGGGATGGAGCTCTCCAAGTTTTCCTGGAGGTCCCCTTAGCCTTGTAAATACTGTGAAATAATAGTATCAGGTAAAGTGGCTTAATAGTCTTAATGAGGTCCCGCAAAGGTCATTTCCACATCAGTAATTTTGTTTTTTAAATTTCTAGAAGGTTCAAATGGCATCTGGGAGCATCTTGAGTTCTGTGTATGAGCTCAACAGGGAGCTGCAGTTTCTCCTTGTAAGTATACCAGTGGCATTTCCAGTTCAGAAGGTTGACTGCACAGCTTGTTTTTAATAAACTGTCCTTGATGTTTAAAACTTTCAGAAGGGAAACTGAAGATATAATAATCCTAGATATTCTTAGCGTTGGGCCTTTGATTTTAATGGGATTCACATCTGAGTAGTTACAGTGCATAATGCTGATACAACAGATGCTGGTGGAATATGACCCATGCGTAGTTCTGTTTGCTTTCTTTTTGTGGTATTGCCAGAGTTTAGCTGAGAGCTTGAAGACTGGCACAACTGACTGGCCGAAGTGTTTGGGACAGAAACCTGCTGTTGAACTTGTGCAAAAACTCTTGAAAGGTAAAGCTGTAGTATTCTAGAAATACCTGCCATGCAAAGCTTGACATAACTGTAGAGGAAATAGTTTTTCATGGTCTTGGTGTTTCACTTCAGTAAATGTCAATTCCAGGTATAGCTTTATCAGCTTTAGCTGAATTATTTACTTTATCTTCATGTTAATAAACTTTTTATGCTATAGCTCTATCATTTTATATTCTCTCCCCCTTTAGATTTAAAGGATGTAGTAGATGGGTCGAGGATACCAAACAACAATGAATCTGAGGTATTAAGTAAGATTCTCTATTTGGGAGGGAACTTGCCGAGGGACCTGCCTTTCCTCAGGTTGACAGCATGCTTCATCCGGGATCCAAAGCAGACGCTCACCATGGCTCATTTCCCAAAATCTTTAATGTGTTAGCCACTAAATACAATGAGCAAATCAATTTCTATGAATTAACCCCTAGAATTGGATTAAAATTAGAAGTCGCTCCTTCAGTAGTAATAAAGCTTGCCAAATTTCTGTTAAGTGTCTTCAAATAATTTTTTTCCTTTTTTTCAAATTTTTCAAATCATTTTCTTTTTTCTTTTTTTTCTTATTTTCTTATCATGGGGTTTTCTTAGCAAGATTTGTTTAGAGGGGTCTTGCCGTTGTCTTTCTCTGAGGCTGAGAGTGTGGGACTTGACCAAGGTCATCCAGTAGTTTTCTATGGCGGAACAGGAATTCAGACTGGTTTCCCAGTATCCTAGTCCAAGACTGAAAAAACTATACTGTTCTGGCTCTCTTAGTGCTTATTTTACCAAGTATATTTGAAAATTGTGACACTTTTAAAATAGCTTGTTGCCCTTCCTTGACCTGCTTCTAGTCACCTTGTGGCACATAATGGCAGAGTAGAGAACTTAAGGTTTCTTCATGTGGCTTTATACTGCTTTGATGCTGCATCTGAATGTGACCAGAGACAGTATCTAGAATAATGTTTTTATTGTAAAGATATGGCTGGCATTAAGGTCTGGGGGTTTTATAGAGTAGGATATAAAGAGTTGTAATAATTTTAAAATATGTGACCTAATTTTTCATTGGTTGTGTTGAAATTTATTCCTCTCTTTCTCAGAGTCCCCAAGACAATACCACTGCAATCTATGGTTCCACGAAAACTCTTTTTAGTAGGAGAGGAGAACTGGATTTTGTTGAGCAATTGTGGTCTAAAATATGGGCAAGTGCGTATCATTCTAGACTATAACTCCAGTTGTTGCCGTTAAGATTTTCAGCCTGTAAGAGAGATGGCTGAAGGTTTATATGCTGTCTTTTTGACAAGTGACTTCTTGTTCCATTTGATCTGCTTTTTTCAATTCTTGCTTTTCTTTTCTCTTTTCTTCCAAGATGTCGTTTCATATGAAGAACTGGTGACGTGTTTCACATTAGTAATGAAATCCCTTCAGTGTGGTGAATTGCAGGCACCGGTATGTATGACTAATGGGGCTGGAACCTTGGCAAAGCAATCCTACACACCATTTGGCAAAACTGATCTGGGATCTGCAGGTGCATATTTATATCACCTCCTTTTTGCCTTCTTAATTTGAGCCAAGGTTTCATAGAACTTTGATTTTGACCTCGCAACCCCCAGCCTCCCCATATCTTAACAATTTAAACACCCCCAAATTGTCCAAAAACAAAACTGAAAGTAAAACCTGGGAGAAGTGCAGAGTCCAATAACAGCCCCCCATCTTGGCTTGAGGAAATGATTTTCCGTGTATATTTCAGTTGAATGATTACAGTAGGAAGTTTGTTTTGCATGCTGAATGTCTCGTTCATATAGCCTTCAGAAATAAGTTCGCATACATTTATTTTTTGCAGTCATTGTTTTATATTTCAAGATATATCTGAGTAGGATATAAAGGATTTATAATTGTGTCCACACAGGTTCATCAAGGAAGTAACAGTTTACTGAGCAAACTAATTAGACAGTCTTATCATGGAAATGTTGAAACAGTTTCTCTTAGTGGTGATACTCCAATACGAATGCTTCTGGAAATCGGTGTGGAGAAGCTGAAGAGAGATTATGTCAGCTATTTTGTAGGTATGTATGGTTTTGGCCCAACCATTACAGTACTATTGGGTCTGTTCCAGTATTCTGTCACTTTTCAAACTAATCCCTTCTGATTAAAAAAAAAAAATATATCCAACACCAGACATTGGGCACACCATCAGACAGAGTTTAGAAGTTCTGGCAAATAATCAGATGTTGGATTTGTTCTTCTGAATAGAGATTGGATATATTAACTAACAAATAATGACTGTTTTTCTAAAGAAATCTCCTTAGATGAGGTTGCCAGATGGCTCTTCCCTCAAAGTTGCTCATGCCCCTTCCCCATGGAACAAAAGTTTAGTTCTGCTGTGGCAAACTTGCAAGACACAAGATGATCCCTGCTCATCTGGGTTTCTATAACAGTTTTCCAATCAAACTTAGGCTTTATATTTATACTTTGCAAAGCAAAAATGCATCTACATTGAGTCTCTCCAAATATATATTAATGCTAAATGTACGATTTTGTTATGTTTCATACTTTTGCCATGTAAAACTATGCTAATTCAGACTGCCTTTGTTTCAGGCAACGGACTTGCAACACGTACTCACCTGGTAAGAGATTGTGACCCACCTCCATGCCTGATTTATGAACAGAAATGCAGTAATACTATTGAACTGTATTATTGTACTATTGAACTGACTTTTCTCTATTTTGGGGGGAAGAGAAGGAAGCTAACTAACTCTTGTTTAGATTTTCTTGTAGAATATATATTGTTATTTATACTCCGTGACTCACTTCAACGCTAATGGATTTTGTCTTTTGCATCTCTGTCTCACTTTCTCAGGACTACTTCATGTCTACTTCTGTAGATCTGCAGGAACAGGTTCATCATGTTCAGAAACTCCATCATATGCTGGAAATTGTGCACAACTGTGTGGAACTTCTGAAACTTGAGCAAGAGAACCTCATCTTTTTGACACAGTAATTGCTTGCCAGTATACTCTCTCCAGTTGCAACAATAAGTGGATTCTCTTGAATTTTCAAATAATAGTGAAAGGACAGATGGCCACCTTAATTGTGATACTGAGGTTGGGAACTGCACTCCTAAAATTGTTTCCATTCTAAAGGATCCACTTTAGAATCCCTTCCCCCCCCCCCCTTTTTCCCCCTTTATCCAAACCTGTGTAGCTTCTACAGTTCTTTTGGCACCTGTAAGGGAGTTTAGTTCAGTTTTTCTTAGCTTTATTCTAAATGCATGTGTTTAAAGAAATCAAAAAGTAGTTGAACAAACTTAGTCTGTTCTTTTAAGGATGCAGAAATATGTATGTACATGCCTTCAAGTTACCTGTCAACTTATGAGGACCCCATAAATTTCACAGGGTTTTCTTAGGCAAGGAACCTCAGAGGTGGTTTTGCCAGTTCCTTTCTTTAAAATATTGCTTGCAGCACTTAAAATCCATTGACAGTCTTCCATGATCAGATGGGATCCGGTGCCTTTAGGATATTTAATCCTTAACACAATATACTCTTGCACAATGTATGTTCCCTAAGATCATAGAGAAGAGCAGTAATATTTTAATATAATCAATAATAAGACACAAATATTTGTGTGAAATATCTCCTCATAGGTCCTGTATAAACTACTACAAGGAAAACCCCTTGAATGAAAAACATGTATTTCAGCTGCCAGTTAAGACAGATTTTGTGAAGGAGTTCTACCAAAAGTAAGTTGGCAGTCCTTTCGAGGCTGAGGGCCACATTCCTTTAGAAGTCAGGGATGGTAGGACACGCAGTGTGTCTCAATGTAATTCATCCATCATTCATTCTCTTGCTCACTCACCTTCTCTCACCACCCTCCTTGTGGTTAGTTTTTAAAATTTGGTTTAAAAACCTGTTCATTGGGAAAATGAAAGCAATTAGCAAAGCTTATCTACAAACGAACTTCTCACCAAGAGCTTATTCAATGCTAATGGGGCACAGTGTCAGGGAGGGAAGTGACGGGTGAATGGGACAATTGTTGGCCAGGAGTAGGGAGCTGTAGCTGCCAACTAGCTGCCTTTGCACAGTTTGGGGTGAAATCATTGTGCAAGGATTTTGCAAGACTATGCAATGTCCAAAAAGGGTGGGGACATAACCCCTCTTTGGGCCAGCATAAGTCACTAAGAGCATTCTGGCCTCAATCTGCTAACATTTGTTGTTGTGTTTTGGAAAATGAGCCCATGAGAAGAGAGACAGGATGCTGAGCCTTTGCCTCTGAGCCAGGAGCAAAGCACATTGTCTCCCAGGGAGGTAAAAGAAGTCCACAAAAAAACCAAGGGGCAATGCTTGAGAATCTAGACTATGAGTGTGTTGGGCCAATGATAGTTATAGAGGAGGAATTACATTCATAACTGCCAAGTTAATTGAACTTTAAGAAGAGGTGCTATCTTCCATTTCTTGGAGATCTTCCATAAAGTGTGCATCTGAGTAAGAGGAAGCGTGTATCATTTTGATACGTAAGCATCTAGTGTGATGCTTCCTTGAGAAATAAAGTATAGGGGTGTTGTGGGAATGCACAAAGGAAGGGTAAGGGGCTCATTTGGTCTGCAGGTTGCTCACCTTGATTTTGTATCCTATACCTATGGGATATTGACTGTCAGCTGTTAAGTAGTTTTTCATCTTCACCTTTTGGTCAGTGCTTACCCCAAAGTGTGGAGAATGGTAATCAGCAGCGGACAAGGACAGAAAAATGTTAGAACAGTGTGGCAGCTCAGCACCAGCCCTCCAGCTCAACAAATGAACTCAAGCAGCGTTGGTGAGCACCCTTTATAATATGAAATGTGGAATAATACTATTTTTTCTGTTACATCTTTTGCAGCCACCTGTGTAATTTTCTGATAATGCCATTTTTTTCTTCCTTCCTTCTTTCTTTCTTTCTTTCACCTAGTAAATCAATTGGTAATGTGTTCCCACTAAAAGGGTAACTGCCAGCATAGGCATATCCAACCTAAGACACTTTACTGGCTGAGGCAAAGGACAAGGTTGTGCTCCCCTCCTCAGTGCTTTCTGCAGCTGCCATACAGTAACATATTGGTCCGACAGCCGACTTCCACTCTGGGCTTAGAGGTGACTTTAGGGAGTGTTACAGCTGGTTGTATTGAACCTGTGCAGTATAGTTTTGTCCTCCAACAGAGTGGAATGGGTAGGGGACTCAGAAGGAGTGGGATGAAGCTGTGACTTCTGCTTCGGAGCATCTTCCTCCTTGAGACAGTTGCCTATCTCCCTCTTTCTATGCATTCACCATGCAGTTTAACTAGACAGCCCTGAGATCTGTGTGAAGAATCAGTCCTTCTTGCCTTAATTAGAAAGAATCCTTACAAATAGGCTGATGCCTCTCTGGTATGCAAGCCATCTTTTAAGCTGCTGCTTACAGCTTTTTGCATTATCTTTATTAATGTCGTTGTTGTTGTCTTGCAGGCCTCCTGGATGATACAAAAGTTTGTGGCAGCAAAGAGGAAGTGTGTTTTATCACCATGGCTGACTGTTGTCTGGTGAATTTTTAATAACAATAGACTTTTTAGACACCCTTAAAACTGTTACTGGTAAGCAACATAATGTCTGGTCACCTTGTGCTTGAAGTGATGGTACCATGGCCGGCTGCCATGGTTGTTGTAATGACAATAAAAGCCAAAACTGAATTGTGGCTGCAACCTTTTTAAACCCTCAAGGCATGACCCGCCCCAATTGTTCATTCAGAGGGGCGGGTTATAAATATTATTATTATTATTATTATTATTATTATTATATTGTTTAAGACTAATGGAGGAATGGCACTTAATGATAAAAGAAGGAGAGTAACTTGTGGGGAAACAGAGCACTCTTAGCATGGATTTTAATAATAATGCCAGTGGAAGGGACATTGTTGATGTCTTTTATTTTTATTTTATAAGCTTCATTTCTAAGAGATACAAACCATGATATTTGTTATCCAATCCTGTTGGTATGTTTCTGGACTAATTTATAAGTTTAAGGGTCATTGTGATGCACTAATCTAAATTCTGAACAATCTTGCAGAGACAATTCCATCTCCTGGGTCCTTTCCTTAGAAGAAATTCCTAAAAATACTGTGAATTCCCTCTCCTTCTCTGTGTTTGGCACCAGACATACTGTAAATATTATATAAATACTATATACATATCTGTGTACATGTGTGTGATGCATGTTACTTTAATGCATAGACTTTATATTATATAAATTCTTACCCTTTGCATTCACTCTTCTTAAGCTATAATGCAGATGATAGTAATACACAGCTGATCTCATCATTCTCATTTACCAGGCCATGCTCTACGTTTCAACCTATCTAGGAGGAGTTTCAAAATGTCCTCCATTTTGAACATGGCTAAGAAACCTGAGCCTGTATCTATTTTGGTGTTTTAAACTTTTGTTTTGTAATAGCCTACATTTTTCTTGGATCTCTTACATTTTGAGGTGCCTTGTCCTCTGCAGTTACTTCATCTGGTCACCCTCCTTCAGCCAGACCTTGGGGAAAGTGACTGTTTGGGATTATAGTTTCCAGAATCAATCAGCCATCATGGCAGTAGAGGGATTCTGGGAGCTCTAGTGCATTGAAAGTAACATATTGACACTGCAGAGATCCCCTCTTTTTCTCACATACGCACCAAAAAGTACACACACACTTACCTATCCTGCAGAGCACTTATCTCAGACCTCAGCCATTGTAGCTGAATTGTCCACAGGAAACTTCCACAGCCATAGAAGTGTTGTTTCGGCTCTTTTGCAAAAACTAAACTCTTTAAAAATGTTGCCTAAGAAAGACTTCTTTTGTAATAATAGACTTCATTTTGTAGTAATCGGACACACAACTCACAAGATAATTGGAAGCACTTAAGCCATATGCCGTTCACCCCACAAGATGGCAGCATTGGAACAACGTTGCCCATTCTTGTTTGCCAGCTGTGATGGAGAATTTGTATGGCATAGTGGTTTGCATGATGGATTATGACGAGACCAGAGTTCGAATCCTGTCTCATCTACGTTAACTCACTAAGTGACCTTGGGCAAGTCACACCGTCTCAGAGGATGGAAATGGCAAACCCTCCTCTGAACCAATCTTGCCAAGAAAGCCCCATGATAGGTTCACTTTACAGGTTGCCATGAATCAAAAATGATTTGAAGGCACACAACAATAATGAAATATTCAGCCAAGTCCATCAGAGAGCTCTGGTACCTCACCAAACTGCATATTCCAGGATTATGTAGGATAGAGTCATGGCAGTTAATGTGGTATCAAACTGCTTTAAATTCTGCGGTGTGGCTACATCTTCTCAAACTCTCTCTGCCTAATGGTAGGGCCAGGACTGTTTTATTCTATTGCGATTCCTGATTGACTCATCTGCAAAACTTGGGAAAGTGAAAGGGAGCGTTGTGGACATTAAAAAAGCAGAGAGACATACAATAATTTCTTAGCTTGGATTTTGACCTGAGCGCTGGCCAAGAAAACCCCATCGTAGGTTCTCCTTGGGGTCACCATAAGACAGAAATGACTTAAAGGCATGCAGTGACAAACTTGAGAAGGGGGTTAGGTCAAAGCCTGAGCAAGTGATGTTTTGGGACCATGATGCCCTGAATCCTCTAAGCCAGCAGGGTCAGTGGCTATGGTAACTATGGATTTAGGGACCGTGGTCCCCAAAAGTGGCTTTTCCATGTTCTGGGTTAAAGACTTCCATTCAGACAACGGGAGCAGCAAGATGGAGAAGGATGGTGGGGAACACTGAACAACCCTCAAGTTCTGGTAGTGGAAGTGAAAGGCTGATCCCCAGTGGGTTGCCAGCTCCAATTAACCAGAGATGTATATTTACTCTGTAATCAAGCTATTAATTGCTTAATCACACTCAGCAATCAAGGCTTCCAGCATCAAAGCAATGCTTTCAGGCTTAGCTGGCCCCCAGGCTACAATTCGACAGCGCCAACCTAAGTCTCTTTTTCTCGCCTTGTGACAACTAGGCTTTAAAGCATAAGCATGATACCACAACTGGAGCAAACTCTTGTTTGCCTAACCTTCTGGTTTCTGGGGCTTCATCTGCACTGCAGAAATAATGCAATTTAATACTGCTTTAATGGTCAAAACCCAACATCTGTAATTTAGTGAAATGTTTAGCTTTGGCTTGTGCTTCGGTGCCACAACAAACTACTGTTCCCAGAATTCCGCAGCATTGAACCACGGCAGTTAAAGTGGTGTCAACTTGGATTATTTCTGCAGTGAGTTCATGCCTTAGGGTGCATCTATGGAGTTTATCATACAACGGAATTTGGGGGTATAATGCGATGGCAATCCGAACGCAATCATGGGGTTGCCTGTTATTGCGTATGAGTGTATCTCACGCAATTTCGGGCAATGGGAAGTCATTCCGAACACAATTATGGGGTTTCACATAATTGTGTATTATAGTATTTGAGGCAATGAGGGTCATTTTCGGGAAATGGGAAGTCATTCTGAATGCATTCCGAACGCAATTAGAATTCATGTAAATCCGCTAAACTAGCAAATTTATGTGAATTCGAATTGGCTCCATTCAAAATTGGGAGAAATTCCTCCCATATGATAAACTCCTATATCTGTAGAAACAATGCAGTTTGACACCACTTTAGATACTGCAGCTCCTGCCTATGGGATCCTGGGATTTAACAAAGTCTCTGACCAAAGAGTGCTGGTGTCTTACCAAACTACAGATCCTAGGATATGTTAAGATGGAGCCATAACAAAGTGTTAAACTGCATTATTTCTACAGTGTGGATGCATCCCTACACACTTTCCTTTCGATACGGGAAAGTTTGTGCTATATAGTTAGATGGATCTCTACCTCACTTTTCAATACAGTATCCTGCAGCATGAAATGAACTTTAGCATTTAGAAATCTGGTACTTGGAGGCATCAGAAAGCATTTCATTTTCTATGTAAACTCTCCAACCTGGTTTAGCCAGTATAATGGAAAATCTTTGGATGTTTTAAGTCTTGTTACCTCTGGGTCACGGGGCAAATTCATTCTTCTTTAAAAATGACTGCTAAAATTTACATATACATTTTTTAATTTGATTTAGTTCTTCAGCAAACTTTTCTGGCATTGTTTGAAGAAAAGAATTTTGTCTCCTGTGGGATTATTCTTTAGCTGTAATAACGAAAGAAAAATCTGATGCAGATTTCTTCCAGCTCAACTGGTGTCCCTTTAATGTTCTGCCAATCTTCTGTCTTGCCAGCAATGCAAAATTTAAATTTTGTATTTTAATGTATCCAAAGCTAAGAATTAAGAACTCTTGCTTAAATTCATTGTGGATATTACAGATGGTGGCTCATTAAAATAGGCTCTTTCCATGTTTTGACTGAGTTTCTTGCAGAGTGGATAAGTTGGGATCTTCTGGCTCCAAAGTTTCGTGAAATTGACTGGACCCTGGGATTTATTTTAGGAATGACTCCTATTGAGCTTCAGGTTTATTTACATTAAAAATATAGGATTTGTAGTCCAAAACATTACCTTTCCCATCAAATGGTCTGTTTTAATATTGCATAGTTTAATTCCATTTTAATTGTCACTTTAGTAAGTTTTTAACTGGACTGCGTTCTTAGAATGTAAGCCGCTTTGAGTCCCAATTTTGGGGGGAAAGCGGGATATAGAGAAATGTAATAATAATATCAAGCTCACATCATTAAAAGAAATTGAATATACCAAATATACAAAAACCAACCATTTTTGTATATACTAAAAGACATGTTTAAATTGCTTTTAAACCCTCAATACAATTGATAGTATTAGAAGCCAGTGCCATCTGCTCCAGCTATTTTTTCCCATTCACCAGTCTGTATAGTCCATCGTGCACATTTCCTATTACGTTTCTCCCCAAGGATCTTAAAGACAAGCATTTATGTATGGGAAAAAAATAAAACCAAACACGGGGAGACTCCTATTTATTTAAGTTATGGGTTCAGCAGGACACCGGATACCCAGATTGTTTCTATTATCAATGTGTAACCCCAGCATTTGTTTTGGTTCCCTTGGGAAGTCTGCCTTTCAGATCAATATTAATTATGTACCACTAGACGGCAGCGATCTTGAGTTAAAGAAGCAACTTTATTTAGTGTGCAGTTGGGAGTTTCTCCTTTTAAACCTGCAAGTTGTTCCCGTTGGACACTAAACTGCATAGCAACTTTACCTTTGGTTTCCGCTGGGATTTGTTTCCAGGATCCCTGTGGATACCAAAATCCGTAGATCCTCAAGTCCCATTAAATACAGTGGCACAGTGAAATGGTGTCCTTATATAAAATGGCAAAATCAAGGTTTGTTTTTTGGAATTCATATATACAGTGAGCCCTTCGTGTCCAGTGGGGTTTGGTTCCAGGACCCCTCATGGATACCAAAATCCATGGATGCTGAAGTCCCATTAAATACAATAGGAATATTTTCAAGCCAGGGATGCTTAAATAGAATTAATGGATATGGAGGGCTGATTGTATTTTGTTCATGAATCCATCTCTCTTTGACACCCACAGACACACTAACAATGGAGTTTATCACATGGGAGAAATTTCTCTCAATTTCTAATGGAGCCAATTCGAATTCACGTAAATTCGCTAGTTTAGCGAATTTACATGAAATCTAATTGCATTCGGAATGTGTTCCGAATGACTTCCCATTTCCAGAAAATAACCCCCATTGCCTGAAATTGTGTGAGATAGTCTAATACGCAATTACGTGAAACCCCGTGATTGCGTTCGGAATGACTTCCCATTGCCCGAAATTGCGTGAGATACACTCATACGCAATAACAGGCAACCAGGCAATAAACAGCAACAGATCATTCACAGAAAAATCCCGTGAATGATTTGTTGCTGTTTATTGCTTGGTTATTCCCGGGATAATGACAGCTTTTTGTGTGAAAATCTTAATTTCGATTTAATAGTAATTGCGTGATTTTTCACAGGATAAACCTCCTTTAAACCTCCAATTTTCCTCCATGTGATGAACTCCTAGAATTAGTGTGATTTAAAGCAGCCAGACTTGGAGAACTCATTGCTTGCTTTCTATGAGCGGGGAGATTTGGCAGCAAGCTAGCTAAGAGGTTGCGAAAGATCAGCGCTGATCCTAAAATGGCAGGTTTTGTTGCCCTCATTCCTGCTTTTCCAGATGCCATTCCAAGATTGCTATCTAACTCATTTCTTTTGCAAAGGATGGTACAGCTTGTCCCATGTATTTCATTTAGGGCTGCTTAATGGAGGATTAACACCTCTATTTGCATGTGTAATACAAGCTGCTATCTGTTCCTTTATTGGCGCAGCTTGGCACTGGGGTTTTATGGCATGGGTAAGAAAAGGAAAAACTTGGAACAGCAATAGATCTAAAATTCAGAGTATCAATAATTGGCAACATGAGATTGGTTCCAAACTGTCAGTCATGCATCTCTTATGCTGGAAAGAGGAAAAGGGAATTCTCCAGGGAGGAGGACTTCTGTATCTGAAACACTCGCAGAAAGCAAGCAAACTAAACAAACTCACCTAGGATGGCCCTGTGCATTCACAAAGTTGTGGTTCGGGATGAGGAGAGGGAAGGAAAATGCATATTTTCCAACTGTCTCGGTTTGGCATGAAAAGTACATATCAACCTTTTTTCTCTCCCAGTTTTCCAGCTGCATTTAAAATGCACCAGGTCTGATCTGCGCTGCAGAAACAATCCAGTTTCGACACTGCTTTAACTCCCATGGCTGCATTCTATGGAATTCAGGGGTATGTAGTTTGGTGAAATTTTGAGCCTTCTCTGTCAAAGAGCCCTGGTGCCACAACAAACTGTGAATCCCAGGATTCCATACGATGGATAACTTGGAACATGTCTTCTTCTTAAAGCTTTGGGGAAATCTCATCAGTTTAACCAGTTTGTACAAATACTTCGTACTTGCTGTAACAACATTCTTTGTGATCCTAGATCTGCCCAAGAGCACTGATGGCAAATCCCAGGATTCTGTAGGATGGAGCCATGGACATTAAAGTGGGGTCAGACTGCATTATTTCTATAATGTAGATTCATCCTCAGTCCCAGAGTCAATTAATCACACACACCCCATTGACTGTTTGCCAGTGTAGGCTGTACCCGCACTGCAGAAATAATTTGGTTTGACACCACTTTCACAGCCATGGCTCAGTGCTATGGAATTCTGGGAGTTGTAGTTCTGTGAGATATTTAGCTCTCTCTTTCAGAGAGCTCTGGTGCAACAACAAACTAAAATTCCCAGAATTTAACAGCATTGAATAGCAGTTAAAGTGGTGTCAAACCAGATTATTTCTGCAGTGCGGATGCAGCCCAAGTCTCTCATTAGTCCTTTGAAACCATCCAAGGCAAAAGCGTAGATGGTTAAGCGGTTAAAAAAAGACCTAACCTAGCCCTAATAAGATCCATGTCCATAAAATCCAGTCCGCCCTAGAATGGCATCTATTTAGGCAAATGTCTCGTACTGATGCTACAGATCCCAGCTACTTAGTCGGGTTGCTAAGCAATGGGGGGAGAACATTAGGGTTAATGACTGTAAGGCCCAAAGCCGTCTGTTCAGTGGCGCGGGCCCTGAACGGATCGGACATGAACGCCGGAGCTGTCAGGGACATGGCCACCTGTGCTGGAACATTTCACGTCAAAAGCCTTTGTGCCGCTTGAGCAAACGGACCCAATTAAGAGGCCCCAAAGCCTCCCTCCATCCATCCATCACTAACACCCAGGATAAAAATTGACATCTTTTTAAAAAAAAATTGGTGGGTTGCATGGAGGGGGGAAAAAGTCCCCTTTTGGAAAAGCCTTAATGAATGGCCGTGGCGTTGGCTGAAAAGGCGACGAGGACTTCGGCTGCTTAACCGACGTATATTTCGGGTTGCTTCCTCTCCCGACTTCCCTTTGGAGAGAGGCATAAACACAAAGGGCTATTAATTTGGTTTTGTTTTTTTAAAAGACAACCATCACCGACTACTTCTGCTACTTTCCGTCTGTCTTTAATATGGCCTGTATGATATGATTTGGGATTGAAATGGCAGGATACTGTGACACGAGGGAGGCTTTTCAAGACCCAAATGACAGGCATCCCTAGGCGGAGGTTCACTACAGGGTTGGGGACAAAAGGAGGTCATTGTCTTCCCAAATAAGAATTCTGCCTCTTCATGAAATGTTCATTCAGTCCCCAAAT
Organism: Urosaurus nigricauda; assembly: GCA_034509955.1. NCBI lineage: Eukaryota > Metazoa > Chordata > Lepidosauria > Squamata > Phrynosomatidae > Urosaurus > Urosaurus nigricauda. The sequence continues at coordinate 12,987,962 of JAOEGL010000012.1, read as the reverse complement.
TTAAGTGAAATTTTGCAACACTCCACTCCAACACTATTTGAGTTGCTTTTGCAGTAAGAACCTCTCGGAGTTTGGACATCTGAGCAGCTTTTTCTGATAAACGAGCAGGAGAACTTCCATGGGGACTATCAAGCAAGACCAAAAGCAAAGGCAGGTTTTTATGGTCCATAAGAAAAAGAGCCCCACATTTACAGTAAAGTCAGCCCTCCACATTTGTGGCTTTGACTTTTCCAGATTTGGTTATTCACATATTTGATCAATATGTTCTCTCTAAGCGTCTCTAGGTCCTCCAGCGTGAGTCCATGGTCCATGTCCACCGGAAGCCATGCTGGAGGAGCTAGAGATTCCTAGAGAGAACATTTCTCTGTGCTTTTGTGGACCCTTCAACACAATTTATGGTCAACCTCTGGCAGATGTTGACCATAGAATTGCACTGTAGGACCTAGAGATTCCTAGAGAGAACACTTCCCTAGGTATTTGTAGGTCCTTTAGTGCAATTTATGGTCCACTTCCAGCTGATGTTGACCACAAACTTGTGCTGGGGGACGTCGAGATCCCTGGAGGGAACTCTTTTATAGGCATTTGTAGATCCTTCAGCACAATTTATGGCCACCTCCCACCAGATGTTGACCATAGATTTGCACTGGACGACCTAGAAATTCCTAGAGAGAACACTTCTCTAGGCATTTCTAACCTCTTTTGATAGCAATTGATAGCCAACCTCTGGCAGATGTTGACGAAGGAGTTGAACTAGAGGACCTAGAGATTCATAGAGAGGCAATATTGAATGCCTTCTTATAATGTGTCTCCATAACTGTATCTCCCAGTGCAGTCTCTCGAAATGTATTTCTAAAAGCTTGACTGAAGTTTAAAGTTAATGCAATGCTAGAAATTTGGGGAGTGGAGGAGATTTTTATGGTGGGGATGTCAATGCCCTAATTTTGCCCACAGTGCCAAAACTTTTGTGATAACCCTGCAGCAAAGCGCAGCAAAGCCAGACAGGGGGATTGTATGAACTACTCCTGAGTCCTCTTCCAAACCACCAAATACTCCTGAGGTTCATCCTACAGAATGGGAGGACTGTAAGGAAGATGAGGAGGGGTGCCTTTGTTGACAGAAATGCACCGATTGCATCTCTTCTTTTTATTCTTTCCCAACTCTTTGGAGCACGAATGGCAGGCATTTGTCACGTCAATGAACTGCGAAACTGTTCAAGTAAGGCTGAAAAGGATATTTAGGGTGTTCTGCGAATGGCTAGCAGGGACTTCGGCAATCCCTCCTCAGCTTCACATGTGGAACAGAGCATCCATAAAAACGTGAAGGAGACATATTTGGGATAGACAAGCCATGGGAGATCACTTTATGGCTCGAGATCAGCATGGCTATCACCTCTAATTACTGAAGAAATAAGAGTTAGCAAGTTAAGATGCACGTTGGCTTTGACCTAAATAATCCCCATTTTAGATCCTGTCTTGAAACTAAGACAAGGTTGCTGCTGCTGCTGCTGCTGTTGCTGTTTTTCAGTGGCACAGGAACGATTTAGTGCTCTGAGGGTAGATATGCTTCTTTGGAGGAAACACAAAGCATGGACCATTAAGTTTTGAAATGGGAGAGCAGCATCTTCAGACTTCAGCACACTTGATAACCCCAAAAGGGTTGACATGCAAATCCAGACACCGAGGAATGTAAAGTAGAGGCAGGCAGCATTTAGCAATTAGGATCAAAGTTTTAATTCTATACATCCCATGCAAAAAAATCAAAGCCCATGCTTGTGAGTAGTAAACCAGGCTTCTGGATTCAAAATCAATTATTCAAACGGAAGAGAAGATTTTATTCTCTGACATTTTGTTCTCTGCAATTTGGACTTGCAATGCATCAGGCATTCCTGCCGCCTGGAGGTGCCAAAGAGCTACATGTTCCATTCCTTTTTCCTTTCCAGAGTTTGGAACAGTTACCTTTTTGGAACAGACTGAACCCCATAAAATGATTTTTGGGGTCCCCAAATGCCCCCTAAGGTGTGAGATGGACACTTTGCTGTGATTTTAACCTTCTCTGTCTTTTTTGTGCCCAAAGAGAGGGCCAACGAGTCCAACATTCCACAATCCTTGCAGTACACGATCAACTCCATGCAATACACACAAAAAGCACTCCCTGTGACAGACTTTTGTTTGAAAACCTCCAAAGGAGACTCTACCACCCTCCGAAGAAGCAGCGTCTTCCACTGTCAAACGGTTCTTACCATTAGGAGGTTCTTCCTAATGTTGAGGTGCAATCTCTTTTTCTGTAGTTTGCTTCCATTGCTCCATGTCCTAGTCTTTGGAGCAGCAGAAAACAAGCTTGCGCCATCCTCAATATGACATTTCTTCAGATATTTAATCATGACGATCATGTCACCTCTTAACCTTCTCTTCCCCAGGATTTAACCAGCTTCCTAAGCTGCTCTGCATAGGATTTGGTGGTTTCCAGACCTTTCACCATTTTGGTCACTCCATCTTGTCCACGTCCTCTTCAAATTGTGGTGCCCAGAACTGGACACAGTATTCCAGGTGAGTTTTGACCAAAGCAAAATAGAGTGGTACTATTACTTCCCTTGATCTAGACACTATACTTCTACTGCTGCATAAATGGCATAAAGTGCTTTGAGTACATGCACCAGGCAGTAGGTTCCTCCTCTTCCCTTAACATATTTTTGGTTGACATTTGGGATCATGCCCTCTGTCATTCCCTGGGATCAGATTCTGGTTACTATGTCAGCAGCTCTGGAATGATAAAGTATTTGAAAGCGGAGAGAAAGTATTTGGAAGGGGAGAGGGGAGGAATATACACACTGTGGTGAGATCAATTTATGATTATTTCTCTTGGTTATTTAACTCTCAAAGAATGCAAGACTGCTACTCCATTAAATGACACTTAAGTCTGGTTTTCTTCACGAATCGTGCTGCCTGGCAGCCATTCCTCACTTGAGTGGTTCCTGTGGGAACGGTGTGCTCCTTGCGCATGCATCGAAACGAGGCCCGCGGTTTGCTCAGTCATGCCAATGAAAAGGGGCCGATCCTTTTATGCCCAATACTTTCTCCAACTTCAAGGGACAAAGTATTGCCCTCAGGTTTAGTGTGGCATCATGTTTCCAGGGTCACAAAAACATCTCCCCAAACATTTTTAGTCAGAGGAGCCCATGGCAGGCTGCACATGGCAGCAGATGCTGATGTTGAGAATTTAGTAGCAGTGGATGATAGGGTTGCCTTAGGTTTGTCTTAAGTCAGCAATGACTTGAAGGCACTCAACAACAACAACAGATGAAAATTTAGCTTCTCTTGTGCCTGCCAAAGGAGCTAAACTTTGAAGATGGTAGTGCATACCCTCCAACATGTCATAGATGAAGCTAGAGTAGTTGCCACCTAATGCAGTAACTCATGCTGTCAGTCCAAGGCTTGGAGATGCCAGGTCAATGGTCCCTCTGGATTAGATCAGGCCACTGTTGAAGAGAAAGCCTCTGATCTGCTTGCCACTTGATGGAGTGGGGGAACTGTCCATGTCCTGGTTTCTTCTGGTTTACACGTCTTTTGCAAGTCCTGAAGGGATCCAAGTGCCATTTGGTGATGGGAGAGGTTTGCCAAAGTTCACTTTGGTGTGCCAAAACTGTCTCAGCCGATGTCCTCACTGCCTCTTGGTAAGGAGACCATGTCCTTCCAAGGACCTTCAGTCTCCAGGAGTCCCGGTGTACCTGCACAGAGGAGCACCAGTGCACTCCACACAAGAAGAGAGACATGCACATCTGAGGTTTCATTAGAAATGCCCCTGGATCCAAAATAACCCCTTGAGATCAGCAGTTGCCCCCTCTCTTCTGGTCCCTCTGGAGACTATCTGCCCCTTTGTCTACCCAGAAAAGGTTTAGTGCTGATGTTTTATGCCTTAAAACTCTTTAAAATGGGGAGAGGGAGTTGAGTGAAATTGCTAACTCTGTGGCTGTTTCGGCTCTGTTGGAATGCATCCCCTTGGTCTCCAAGGATCCCCTATGGAATTGGCTCCTCTCCATTTGTGTCAGCCTCAATTTGCATCACAAGTCCAGGAATGCAACCTTGTAAACTGAGACCAGCCCTGTACTTTTTAAATTTACATAATTATGTAATTCACTGCAAAGCCGCCACCCTCTTCCCTCCCTATAAACCCATGTACCTGAACCAGTTACAGTTCCATTACCAAAACATTTTAAATATTTTCTCCTGGTGCTTTTTCATGAATTTTCTTTACAGTATTATTTTGGAGCCCAGGGGAAATCCTTAGGAGTGTTTTAAGAATAAGAATTCTATATACATAAGAGTAAGAATAAGTATTTAAGAATATTTCTTAAATTATTAATTTAATATTATTAATTAAATGTAATAATATTATAATATATTATTTAAGAATAAGGAATCCATAGCATTGAACCATGGCAGTTAAAGTAATGTCACACTGTATTATTTCTGCAGTGCAGATGCAGCACAAGACTCTAGGAAACCAGGGTTCGAATCCCTGTTCAGCCCTGAAAACTCACTGGGTGATTGACAATGGGCAAGTCACACCCTCTCAACCTCAGAAGAAGGCAATGGCAAATTTCCTCTGAAGACATCTTGCCAGGAATACCCTAGGATCAGGTCCCCATAAATCTGAGTTGAACATGAAGACATATAACAACTAAGGAGTTTATCAGACGGGAGGAATTTCTCTCTACAGTATTTCGAATGGAGCCAATTCGAATTCATGTAAATTCCCTAGTTTAGCGAATTTACGTGAATTCTAATTGCGTTCGGAATGCATTCAGAATGACTTCCCATTGCCCCAAAATGACTTCCCATTGCCCAGAATTGCGTGAGATACTCTAATACACAATAACGTAAAACCCCAAGATTGCGTTCGGATTGCCATTGGATTATACTTCCAATTTCTGTCGTCTGATAAACTCCAAGGTAAATGAAGGGAAAGGTCAGAAGCTGAGCATAAGGTAAAAATAAGGTAGTCATGCTAAAGGAAAATTGTATAATATTTATATAAATTGCATTCAGTCAAGGACTCTAGATAGAATTATAGATTTAGTTAGTGATGCTAGCTTTATAAAAATCAAAGGTTTGAAGCCAGTTTCCTTAGAACGACGACAGTGAGTACTAAATTGAAATAAAGATAGTGCATTTATTTGTAGAAGAAATCTACCTTAAATGTCTAGTCAGCCTCTGTCATCGATCCACCCTGTATTTTTGCCAGGAAAAAAACAAAAACCCAAATCTTTATAAGTTGGGCTTTGGAAAGGGTAAAACAGTGGCCAACCAGGACTGGAAGTCAAAGCTCTGGTCAAGATGCAAATGAGTAAAAATTTGGGGCAGCTGAGCAAAAGCTTTGATGGATTCCACTCCATCTTCTGATCATTCATGACTAGGTTCTCTCCTTTTTTAAAAAAAGAAAGAAAGTGGCACCCCAGCCAAGTTCAGTTTAATGGGCTTTGCATCATAAGTATCTGGAGGGACTCCAATTGGCATCTCCCACCTGATAGATCCACTTTGAGAGAAAGGCAAGTCATGCGCTGCAGGGCATTGTTACCTGGAATCTAGTCATGGCACGGATTCCTTATCCCGAGTATAACCAGGCAATAAACGGCAACAAATAAACAATAAACAGATTTTCCCGTGAATGATTTGTTGCTGTTTATTGCCTGGTTATTCACGGGTTAACGGCACTTTAATCACTTTTCAACATGACATCATGTGAAAGCCTTCATCACACTTGCATGATTTTCGTGGGATATTCCTGGGATAATGGCCATTTAATCATGTGAAAATCTTAATTGCAAGTGCACAGTTTTGACGAGATAATCCCCGTTAATGCTTCCAATTGTCCCTGTGTGATAAAGTCCTGGACTCAGAGATGGTGTGGAGACTGCATTTAAAAGGCTTCCGGGGGTGCGATTTGCCATTTTCAGGACGATATTTATTTATTTATTTATTTATTTATTTTGTAGGTAGCCCCGTGCATGTTCAGAATAGCTGTGGGACTGGAGCCTGCCAAGGTTCAGAAGAGGTCAAAAATACCCCACCATCGGTCTTTAAAAAGGAGAAAGTGGCTTAAACCTGGGGAAGGGGACACCCTCGAAAATAGCACTGAGAATTTTTGCCCTCCCCTAGGCAACAAGTAGACATTGCAAGGAGGTGAAACAGTGAGTACTACTCCTTATTTTGTTGTTTTGCCAAACAAAACCTGAAGCCCTTGTCCTTATCACCAGCTCACATAACACACTGCATTACTATTCGCACATTTTATGTCCATGTCTGCTTTCTTAGACTCTAAAAGCTCACATTTTACATAGGCCAAGCCAGGATATAACTGTACTTCATATGTTCTTCTTTTGTTGTTGTTGTTGTTTTTGTAACTCATTTCTGACTTATGGTGACCCTAAGGCGAACCTATCATGGGGGTTTCCTGGCACGATTTGTTCAGAGGGGGAGTTGCGATTGCCATCCTCTGAGGCTGAGAAAGTGTGACACAGTAGGTGTCAGGCTAGGCTAGACCTCTAGGAGACCAGAGTTCAAATCCTCACTTGGCCACATAGTCCCCTTGGGTGACTCTTGACAAGTTGTGTTCTCTCATCCTTGAAAGAAGGCAATGGAAAACCACTGAACAAATCTTGCCATTATTAGTCAAAAATGACTTGGGAAAAAAGCAACTGCCTTATGGTTGCCGTAAGTTGGAAATGGCTTGAAGGCCCACAAAAAGAAGGATCCCCAATAGTTTTCTCACCTACATGGGCTTTTGCAGATTTGGCTTTTGCATTCAGCGTCCACCCATACCCTCCAAATGTCCTGATTTGGCAGGGTCAGTTGATCCTCTGCCATCCCACTTTTTTAGCTGCTGTGAAAGCGTCCCAGTAACTTTCTTCTCCTCCCGCTTTCCCCCTTTATCCTCAGCCTATTTCAATTGCTGCAAACAGTTTTGCACTCAGTTTACTCAGCAGGGCGAGAGGAGAGGAAAATCTTATCCTTCCCAATTGACTCAGGCAAAAGCAAACTGCTGCAGCCATTCCTAGCCTGTGTTTGCGTTCTCATTCCTCATCCTTTTGCCATCTTGACCACATTATGATGTGGCTTGGCCACACATGTCCCAGTATCCATTTGCAAAATGTTGGATGCTGTGTCCACTCCACAGACACTGGTCCAAAAACACAGTCCAGTTTGAGACCACTTTAACTACCTTGGGAAACTGCTAGGGAATTCTGGCAACTGTAGTTTTGTGAGACATTTAACTTCCTCTGTCCGGGAGCTCCTGGTGCCATAATAAACTACAACTCCCAGGCTTCCCTAGCACTGAGCCAGGGCAAATAAAGCAGTCTCAAACTGGATAATTTTTGCAGTGTGTTTTGGACCACTGTGCCATCCGCAACACGGATGCTTTGAAGAAACAGCATCAGAAGCACTGCTGTTCTGCAGACTCTCCACTCTACCCAGTTATGAAGCTCCAAGAGATTTAAGTCCCTGAAGAAATCTGGATGCCAATAAATTGGTTTGCTTGTGTGGGATTGCTTGCCGGCTTTGCTTTTTTGGACGGGAACCTTTTAAATCAACATGCTCCAGAAGCACGAGACGCATTTGTCTCCCATGAAAACCTTCTCCCACACCCTCTGTAATTAAAAGCAATCTTAAACTCCATCTTCCAGCCTGAGAAAGAGGCACTTTTGCAGCAAGGCTGAGTGGGACTGTGGGCAGGAGGAATGTGACTTGAAAGCCTTAGGAGTTTACCCTATAAATCTTTTCCCCGGCTTTCCTTGTCAACTGTAGTGATGCATTTTATGCATTTTTCCCCCCTTTGCGCCGTGACTGTGGAACTGTGACTTCTTCCTCCCCTCCTTGGAAGGCCGAGGGCCCATGTTCCTTTTGGAAAGCAAATCAGAGATCCGATGGAGCTTGTTTTATTAATTCTGTAATATGGTTACTCCTCCCGGGGTCAGAGTTGAGCTTCATTCTTCTAATGGAACAAGAGGGCTCTTTCTTGGGCGATTTATTACCAGGGACCTAATTTATTGGCTCTGTCGTGGGTCATGGCGACACAGAACTTTGCTTATTCTCTCGAAAAAAAATATTGTTTATGCAACAGGGCTTTCCGCCGGAGGAGGGCTGGCATTGTGGTTACTGCCTCTTAGCCTAAATAAAACCATATAATCGCTAGGTGACCCAGAAGTCTGGGTGGCAAAACCACCGAGGAAAGGGAGCAAAAGAGGGTTGTTTGGATTCTCGATGGCTTCTCTTGATGCCACGCCAAGGACGCAAGGCGTGGATTTGGAGGACACTGTTTTGGTGCTAAAAATGGGAACGGGCCCATTCACACAACACAGTTATAGCACTGTCATGGCTGCATCGTACGAAATATGTGCTTTGGTGAGCACTAGAGCTCTCTCTGAGTTGAAAAATCAAAGTACCCCCCTCCACAAGGATTCGGTAGGATGCAGCCATGGCTGATAAAATGGAAGTATTGACACCTAGCATGGAGTAGTGGTTTAAGTGTTGGACTATGACTCTGAAGACCAGGGTTTGAATCCTGGCTTGGTCAGGGAAACCCATTGGGTGACCTTAGGCAAGTCACACTCTCTCAGCCTCAAAGGATGGCAATGGCAAAAACCCCTCTGAAGAAACTTTAATAATAATACGAATACTACTAATAATAAATATTTATTTATATCCCAAGATGTTGCTGATACTATACAAAACCTCCAGCTGGACAGACAATGAGGGGAGGCAGGGGAGGCCGATGGGTGTAAAAAAGGCTTTGTAAGAAGAAGGTTATTTGTCAGAGCCTTTGCTAACTGAGGCATGGGCATATTATTATTATTATTATTATTATTATTATTTCCACCACTTCCACCACCACTTCCTCCTTCTCCCTTTTAAAAATTAATTTATAGGTAGCATCCACACTGCAGAAAGAATCCATCTTGATGCCACTTTAACCGTCATGAAATCCTGGGAACTGTAGTTTTGTTTGTGAGACATTTAGCCTTCTCTGTCAGAGATCTCTGGTGCCTCGAATCCCACTTAACTTCCCATAGGATGCAAAATTCAGGATAAAGAGCCCCACATTCCTGAAGGTGGGTTTGCTAATGGGGTGGTGAGAGTTGACGGAAAGGTTAAACGTGGAGCCCACCTCCCCACAACGAAAGCACCCAATCTTTATCATAAAAGGTTGGCTAGGAAATGTTCAAACAAATATTTTATAAAGAGGGATTGTGTGTGTGCAACAGAGAGGCTCACTGTTTCCTCCTGGCTTTCGGTGATTTTGCTCCAGCTAGTGGAAGGCAGGTCTCTCTGATGGAGATGGCAAGGACCGGCGGCTGAAAATGAAATCCCATCTATCTTTCAGTACAGAAGACTGAAGCTGGCTAGCTGTCAACGCGGCCTTTATTATTCTACCATGCCACGGAGCAAAAATGCATATTGCGGTCTGCACAGGCAGCGTGCAAAAAGTCTTTTGTGCAAACTTTATTTATTTATTTATTTACTTTATCACACCACAGAACAAAAATGCGCATAGCTGTCTGCACCGGCAGCATGCGGCCGTGCAAGTGTTTGCACAGTCTTTTGTGCAAACTGTTTGCACAGTCCACAGTATCTTTTGGCCTGTTTCTTCAGCTTTTTGCTTTCTTCACATTGTCTTGGGGGTGCATCTACACTGTTGAAATAATGCAGTTTGATGCCACTTTAGCCGCCATGGCTCCATCCTACAGGATCCTGGGATTTGTAGTTTGGTGAGGCGCCAGCACTCTTGGGCAGAGAAAGCTAAAGGCCTTGCAAAACTATAGATACCAGGATTCAATAAGATGGGGTTACATGCCTAAAGTGGTGTCAACATGCATTATTTCTGCCATGTAGATGCACACTGGATTTTACAGCCTCTCCTGTGATAACATGCTCCTGTGTTGCTTTGGATTCCATATGGATTCCATGTTCGGTTTGTTTTTCAGACTGCAGTCCTTTGGAGAGGAATGCATTTCTGGTTGATATGTTTTGGATTAAATTAATTAGATGTTGTTATTGTTTTGAAATCAAGTTGAAGGTACATAACAACAAGAAGATCAATAGCAGGCAAAATGAAGAGGAAGAAGTAGAGGAGGAGGAGGAGACTAAGGAGTTTATCATACGAGGGAATTTGGGGGTATAATGCAATGGCAATCCGAACGCAATCATGGGGTTTCACGTTATTGTGTATGAGCGTATCTCTTGCAATTTCAGGCAATGGGGGGCGATTTTCAGGAAATGGGAAGTTATTCTGAATGCATTCCGAACTAGCGAATTTACGTGAATTCAAATTGGCTCCATTCGAAATAGAGAGAAATTCTTCCCATGTGATAAACTCCTTAATCTATATCCCACTTTCCCTCTAATATTGGCATCCAAATTGGATTACAAAAGTTAAATTTGATTTAAAAGAGTTACAAAAAGGGGGGTTAAAAAGGTCTATGAAATTAAACAATTTGTAGTTAACCGTCAAGTTGACTTTGACTTATGGTGAACCTATGACTCCAAGTCATCCCATCATCCACAACCTTGTTTAGATCTTGCAGACTGAGGGCAAGTGTGGTTTCTTCAGTGGGGTCCATCCATCTGGAATGGGGTCTTCCTCTTTTCCAACCACCTTCTGACTTTCCAAGCATTATTGCCTTTTCTAGTGTACATCTTCCCATGATATGGCCAAAGTACGACAGTACAATATGTAGATTTATAACCCTTAGCAACAAACCCGTTAAAAGAAAAAAGATAAAGATCCACAGAGCAGGTTGGACTGCAACTCTCATCAACTCTCGCTTGTGTCTCCAGTGGCAAGACATGCTGGGAGTCGCAATCCATCAACATATGGAGGGATGCAGTTTGCTCAACCCTCTTGCAGATATTTATCCAGTCTGCCTCCATATTGCTGGCAAAGATGGCTGGTAATTGCAGGGCATGAAAACACCTATCTGGCTCCACTTTGTGCTTCCCCTTGTTTTAGACAATGCTTGGTCTTTGGGAGAGAGTGAAATAGACACATATATTAAAGGGAACGACTCCCTCTAACATGACTCCTACTTTACTGTTGACTGATAAGCAGCAACACCCTGGCATATCAGTTGCCACAATCTTGCCGGTAATCTTGGCTCCGAGGCATGGGCACCAGAAGAAAACAAGCAATTTGGAGGGAATCTTGCCCAAACAAGGAAAATCTCCCAGACGTGTTCCTAAGGCTGGGTCCCCAAATTGCTCCATGTTCTTCAGGCTCCTCTCCACAAACCGCAAAAAGAAGATTGTGAATGCCATGGGTGTTGCAAGAAGGTGGAGATGGCACTATCCTGAAAAACAGGGGAGTTGGAGGAGTTGGCAGCGAACGACCAAGTGAATTAGGTAAACTCTTGGGACTCTCACCTAAAAGCCCTATCTCAGACTCAGAACCCATCAAGGAAACCCAATAAACCTCGGTTAGGAAGATTAAGTTGCATCAAATGTCCTAGAAGCTAGAAGCAACGCTCATGTTTTTAGGCTGAAATTCTTGCAAGCTTCTTGGACTGTCCAACTTCTAATCTTTAAAAAATGTTGCAGCTGACTCCAGAGGAGTTTATCACACGGGAGGAATTTCTCTCAATTGTGAATGGAGCCAATTCGCAATTACGTGAATTCGGTAGTTTCGCAAATTTACATGAAATTGGATTGCGTTCAGAATGCATTCAGAATGACTTCCCATTTCCCAAAAATGACCACCATTGCCCAAAATTGCGTTAGATACTCTAATATGCAATTACATGATATCCTATGATTGTGTTCAGAATGACTGCCCATTGCCCGAAATTGCGTGAGATACACTCATACACAATAACATGAAACCCCATGATTGCGTTCGGATTGCCATTGCATTATACTCCCAAATTCCACCGTATGATAAATTCCTTTTTTAAGATGCAAAAGTAATGCCAAATGAAGATTCAGACCCTGGTCTCCAGAGTCCTAGTACAACATTCAAACCAAGTAGTTTACATCTAGTTGTGAAGACACACAACAACAGCATCTTCAACAATAAATATTTTAGTTAATAAAATAATAACTAAATAAATTCTGCTCATTGGTTAGTCTCTCGTCTTAGTTTATAATCCAGACTAGGGCCAGTGTGACCATGATGGTTGGGGGATTCTGGGTTTTGAAGTCCATAAAAAGTAATGTTTCCCCAAAGCTCTGCACATGAGCTTTTCCTCACTCGCTTGAGCACAGTTGAGTGTAGGAGCTCTCCTCACATCAGAGTCGCTTCGGTTTATGCCTTGAGGCGATTCATTACTATTTGCTGGCTAAAAAAAATAAGGGATGGAAGCAGGAGAGGAGGCTTTGGGGATTCGCTTTTCCAGCCTGTTTGTGAAATTTGGAATGTGTTGGTTTTTATTGCCTGTTTTCTTGTATTTATGACCCATGTTTAAGCTGTAGCTGAGGGGTGGGCATCTGGGATGGGCTTGTGGGCCATTATTCTGCCCCTGGGATGAATACGGGAATGCCAAAAAAGCAGGCACAAAAAACCCTGAAGAGGCTAAAAAGCCAGTTCTGAGTTTGGAATAATGACTTTAAAATATATTAGACACAGCAAGGGGACAGGGTTTTGCAAACTTTTGCAAAAGTTGAAAGGCCGTAAATCATAAATCAGCGGAAAACATCAAAAAGGATTGGGCTCTGGTATTAAGATATTCGTGAAAACTGCTTTGAGCCCCAATTTGGGGAAAAGTGGGGTACAAATAAGCATACAGCAATGCTGCGGTTACACCAGAGTTGCAGCCTAGAGGTCCATTTACGTGAATTCTAATTGCGTTCGGAATGCGTTCAGAATGACTTCCCATTGCTTGAAAATGACCCCCCATTGCCCGAAATTGCATGAGATACTCTAATATGCAATAACATAAAACCCATGATTGCGTTCGGAATGACTTCCCATTGCCCAAAATTGCGTGAGATACACTCATTCACAATAATGTGAAACCCCATGATTGCGTTCGGATTGCCATTGCATTATACCCCCAAATTCCATCATATGATAAACTCCTCTGATTTCACTTTCCTGTGCAATCCTGGAGTGAAAAGCACTAGGGTTCTGGGCTGGGTATTATAATCGCCCCTAAACTACAAATCCCAGGAGTCCATAGGATGTCACCATGATGGAATCACATCGGCATCCAGAATAAGCAGCTAGCAAAAATGGAAAACTCATAACAAAGGCTGCAAAAACCAATGACCGAATCAACAGTTATGAAACAGCAATGGACCAAACCCAGAAAAACCAACCCTACAGAACTGGGCTGAAAGCTAAAATGTTAAAAAAAAACAGGCCAAAAATGTTTGAATAAAATATAGCAGAGTTTCTTCACTCCTTTGAGATTGTGTTGTTTGCGGCGTGAAACCGGTTTGTAATTCTGGATGCAGCAAATCCAGATCTGTGTGGTCCTAGCATTACCCAAAAATCCCGATAGCTTCCAAAATTCCCCACCGATCGCTGCGGCTGCCATGTAAAAAAATGTTGATGAAGTGGCACCTCTCCCAGCTAGCGTCGTCCACCTCTGTTTATATAATGAGATTTGTTGCTTTCAAGTATTCCCTGGCACTATGGAAGATTGTGAAAGGCCAATCCATGAATTTGGCAACAAGTTTTCTGAGCCTCCTGGCTGAACTCTCCCCTTCTCTCCGCTTCGACTTTATTCACTACTTTGTGATGTGCATAAACATCGACGGGGCTTTTTTAAAAAATAATTTGATTTGCAAATCTCAGCGACCGTATATTGGGGAAGAGGTTAGGCAGGCAAGGCAAGAGAAATAAAGCTCAAAGTATTTCTCCAGTTGTAAGCCTTCCAAGATGATCGTGGCACCCAAACCCAAAAAGCAATGGTGGCTCATGGCTTTAGAGTTGGAATCCGCTCTGGATTTTTGCCAGAACTTGAAAAAAGGGTCCAAGGTGCTGAACCTACTTTGAGGATAGAGGTCTGCACCTTGGATATCTCTTTTAAAATGTTCATTTGCCTGCTTGCTTGCTTCCCACCTTAAATGTAAAGGCGACATACAATTAAATTGTTTGGGCCAATTTAAAACAACTTAAACAGTAATACACACACACACACACAAACAAACGTGCCAACTAAAACCATATTTACCAATTTAACAAGCGAATACAAGACAGATTAAAACTCGCTGGAACAATTTAAATGGAGGGGAAGCTATGGGAGGCGTGGGTGACTCTGTCACAGAGTTTTCTTGGCATAATTTATTCAGGGAGGCTTTGTGGCAGAAGAAGAAGAATTACTGTGCAGAGAAATACATGCAGGGTAAAACAGACAAGACAGAAACTCCTGCAAGTCACCTCTCCTAAGAATGATGTTTTGTTGAATGAAACATTATATTTCGGGGGGAACTGAGGATTATTGAAGACTATGGAGCACTGGGTGCTGGGTCTAGTTAATGAATGGAGACCTGAACTGCTGAGAACAAGACTGTTGCAGTTCCAGGCAAATCTGATCCTCCTGATAGTCTGACGCAGTTTGTGGGAGATCGTATGAAAGAGCTTACCGATTCCCAGCAAGACTGAGGCTTTTGGCCTCGGTGCAGAGCTGGGATTTATTAACCCCTTTGGAGTTTCAGATTGGTCAAGAGATAGGAGGCAAGGAAATGTGGAAAGCAGTTGACAACTTGTTGTTAATTCATGGAACCATTTAAACTTAGCATTGGAAGGGACCACAAAGGCCAAAGCTCCTGACACATAAGAACGCACAAGTAAAGCACCCCTGAAAGATGCCCATCCAACCTCTGTTTCAAAGCCTCCAAAGAAGAAGAACCCACCAGCCTCCAAGGCAATCTATTCCACTCTTGAACAGCTCTGAACAATAAAGTTCGTAGGTGGAATCTCTTCTCTTGTTATCTGAATCCATTGGTTCATGTTCTAGCCTCTGGAAAAGCACAAAACAAGCTGGCGCCATCATTTTTTAGGACCCAGCACCATACAGACATTTAAAGATGGCTATCATATCTTCTCCCAGTCTTCTCCAAGGAAAGCATGCCAAGCTCCCTCAGCCATTCCTAAAAATTCTTGCTTTCCAAACCTTTTCATTCATTTTGGTTCAGCAAAGGTTGAAAGGTCTCCTTCTCTGGAGGTCTTCAAAAGGAGGCTGGACAGCTACCCTGCTGGAGATGCTCTTGCTCAGTGATTCCCAAACTCTAGTCCTCCAAATGTTTTGGACTTCATCTCGCAGAAGCCTCCGCTATCCTTGCCAATGGTCTGGGATTCTGGGAGCTGAAGTCCAAAACACCTGGAAGACCAGTGTTTGGGAATCACTGCAACTATTTGTGCTGAGCAGGGAATTGGACTAGATGACCTTATGAGTCCCCTTCCAACTTTAGGCTTCTGTAGCATCCATGCACCAAGGCAAAATGAATAGCCATGTTGGTATTGCCATTTTTGTACCTTTGCCAGCAAGGGATTCAGGGAGCAACGTGGTGAAAAACACACTGTTTTAACCTGTCTTCTTTGTGGCCACCAGCAAGAGGGAAAGGCGCCACTTGACAGGAGCCCTAAGCAAGTTTCGTTGCAGGGGAGCGCTGGAGGACGGGAGACAGCCTGGAGAGAAGAGTTAATACCTAATTGCACGCAAAAAGCGTCTTGTTTGGAGAGGGAAAAGTACGATGCATAATTACTTTTCTATCATTACCAGTCTGCACCGTTCAAGTGATAATACACTGGCAGTTGCTCTGACATAATGAGGGTTTTTAAAAAAAGAGAAACCTGCCACGTTTTGATTTATTCCTACCTTTCCACTTAAAATGCATAAGCCATGCCATGTCTAATATGTGAAGCATTTTTTTCCCTGTGAGTTCCCTCCTCCCAAATTAATATTTTAGAACAAATAAAACTTATAACCTTTGTCTTTTTAGCAGCCTGATGTATCCACAGAACTCTTCTCCAGCTCCACATTTCAAATGAGTTGATTTTCTTCCGATCAGATTTCTTCACTTTCTGGCTTTCGAAAACTGTAACATTAAGTATTCAATGATATTTCTTTTCACTTGAGGTTCTTGTCTTGTTCCTTCATAGCTGCTCTTCCAGGTCCTACTCTTCTTTTGATTTCTTGGCTGCAGTCTTTATTTTGATTAATGCCTGAGCCAAAGTAGGGAAAAACTTGAACTATTTCAGTATCTTCATCATCTGCTTTAAAGTTATGAAGATCATAGCATAGTGGTTTGAGTGTTGGACTACAACTCTGGAAACCAGGGTTCGATTCTCAGCTTGGCCATGGAAACGCACTGGGTGACCCTTGTGCAAGTCACACTCTCTCAGCCTCAGGGGAAGGCAATGGCAACCCCCCCTTTGAACAAATCTTGCCAAGAAAACCCTATGATAGGGTCGCTACGTGTCAGAAAAGACGTGGAGCCACACAACAGGAACAAAGCATAAATCCCATGTTTCTTCTGGAGGTACCCAGAGCACAGAAGTTTCTTGAAGGCACACAACACACATCATCTGTAGTCACTACTTTGGTTTTCTTAATGTCTAGCTATTAACCAGGCGATATATGGTACACTTGAAAAAATAGCGGGATGCTAGTGGTTTCTGAGCCCCCAAATAAATACAACTCTGCACTAATTCACCACATCTATATATGCACCAATTCACTAATAGTATATGTTATTATATATTATATATTATATATGCACTAATTATTATTATTATATATGCACTATATGCACTAATTCGCCACATCTTCCTGACCCCAGTGATAAAGAAATGAACCAGCTGCGTCCCACCAAGGGTTCATCCTTCCACATTGCTGTCTCCACCGTCTTCTAGTCTTCCATGCTTTGGCAATACAGCAGAGGGCACCAAAGGAGCACACCATCCATTCCTCTGTGTGCATGTGCCTTCATGTTGCCTGTCGACCTATGGTGACCCCATGGATTTCATAGGGTTTTCTTGGGCAAGGAATCCTCAAAGGTGTTTTTGCCAGGTCCTTCCTCTGAAATATAGCCTGCAGCACTTGGCATTCTCTCATCCACGTCCTAACCAGGGCTGACTTTGCTTAGCTTCCAAGATCAAATGCTACTTGTTTGCCTTCAAGTCACCTTGGTGTCGTCATAAGTCAAGCTGACTTATGAATTTCATAGGGTTTTCTTGGGCAAGGAAGACTCAGAGGTGTTTTTGCCCATTTCCTTACTCTGAAGTAGAGCTTGCAGCACCTGGTATTCCTTGGAGGTCTCCCATGCAAGCCGTAACCAAGACTGATCCTGCTTAGCTTCCAAGATCAGATGGGTTTGGATGCTGTTTGTGTGCCTTCAAGTCACCTGATGACGACCCCATGAATTACATAGGGGTTTTCTTGGGCAAGGAAGACTCAGAGGTGGTTTTGCCCATTCCTTCCTCTGAAATAGAGCCTGCAGCAGCCGGTATTCCTCGGAGGTCTCCCATCCAAGTCCTAACCAGGGCTGGCCCTGTTTAGCTTCTAGCTGCCTGTAAAATTTAGTTTTACTGGGATGCTAGAACCGAGTGGGTGGCCTTGAAGTCTGAGGGCCGTAGCATCACGGCCGATGATAATAATAGTTTGGGAGGAAAGCCCAATGAAAGAGGGTGCTCCTTGTGACTCATGGCTGCAAAAACATCAGAGTGTGGCAAAACACAGTCATGGCGACAATTGGAGTTGTGGCTGTGGGTAATTACTAAGGGAGGAATATTCAGAGGCGTAGTAGTCATGTTAGCCGGTTGCACTTTTGAGACTCACTGGTGGGAAAAGAAAATTGGACCCCAAGATTTTGTGGGTTTGCATCCCACTTCACTGGAGGCCCCGGAGAGCAATGGCCTTCTTTCTGGCTTGCAAAAGTGTGGGGTGAATGTTGTTGGGCTCTTGTTGTGTGCAGGTGAAGTGTTCCTTCACTCAACGGCTCCATTTAGGCACCTGGCATCCAGCGGCAGTCGCCCATCCAAGTCCTGGCCCACCAATGTAGGAGTTTATCAGACGACGGAAATTGGAAGTATAATCTAATGGCAATCCGAAAGCAATCATGGGGTTTCACGTTATTGCGAATTAAAGCATCTCACGCAATTTCGGGCAAAAGGGAAGTCATTCCGAACGCAATCATGGGGTTTCACGTTATTGCGAATTAATGTATCTCATGCAATTTTGGGCAAAAGGAAAGTCATTCCGAATGCAATCATGGGGTTTCATGTTATTGCGTATTAAAGCCTCTCATGCAATTTCGGGCGATGGGGGGGTCATATTCGGTCAATGGGACCTCATTCTGAATGCATTCCGAACGCAATTGGAATTCACGTAAATTCGCTAAACTAGCGAATTCACATGAATTTGAATTGGCTCCAATTGGCTCCATTCAAAATAAAGAGAAATTCCTCCCATCTGAAAAACTTTATACAGTTTGGAGCAATCAGAACTTGGAAACCAGGCTATGGTTTGAACTCCTAAAAGGATGGGGGGAAATCATGCAGACCCCCCCCCCAAAAAAAGCTCCTTTCCCAGACCTTAACTCCTCCAGACACCCCAAATTATCCTCCTCCTTTTTTGCCCTCTCCAAAGGAGTGGATTTTCTTTCCTGAAATGCAATTTACCTTGAAGTTTATCATACGATGGAATTTGGGGGTATACTCCAATGGCAATCTGAAACACAATCATGGGGTTTCACGTAATTGCGTATGAGTGTATCTCACGCAATTTCGGGCAATGGGAAGTCATTCCGAACGTAATCATGGGGTTTCACGTAATTGTGTATTAGAGTGTTTCATGCAATTTCGGGCAATGGGGGAGTCATTTTCGGGAAATGGGAAGTCATTCTGAACGCATTCCGAACGCAATTAGATTTCACGTAAATTTGCTAAACTAGCAAATTTAAGTGAATTCGAATTGGCACCATTCGAAATTGAGAGAAATTCCTCCCATGTGATAAACTCCCTTCTTAATGGATTGCAGGAGGAAGCAGAAAAGTCTCTACCTGTGACATAAAGTGTCAAGATTGTGAATCAGTGGTGATTGTGAATACGGAACAGTTACCTAAATTTACTCATCGGCAACTGTTTTGTATTCACAGTTGCATTAGTCACAACTGTGACACTATTGCCCCAACCGTAACTTGCCTTCTAGCCTCCTTTACTCAGCATCAGCTTCATGGGAAGAAGGAGATTCATTCTGCCAGCAACAGGCCAGGAGAAGTTACTTTTTTTAATGATTAAATTTTTATTATTAAAATATAACAAAACTTAAACAGTAACAACCACAACAAAACAACAACCTCAAAGGTTACATAAGACATACAATACATTCATCCTTCCCCTACCCTTCTTATTAAAGTAACCAAACAAAACAACAACAGCAAAAAACAAAACACCAAAATAATTTAAAAAACACAAACACAAACAAACAAAAAACCCAGAAAACAAACCCCCCCAAAAATTAAAAAGACTTCCCTGTTAGTAATACTTAGTGTTTAAACAATAAATCCAAACTGTTTTTAATTTTCCTTGAGATATATTGTTTAGATCCCATTTTATATCCTTGGATTATTATTGCCAGCAACGAGAAGAAGGAAAAAGATGAAAGGTTCCCTTATTTGTCTTTCTCGTCTTCTCCCTTTACCCTTATTTTTAAATTAATTAATCCATAAATCTCGAAATCATTATTTCCCCCCCCCCCCTTTTTTTCCCTAAAAGTATGTGTAACTAAGTGACTACAGAGCCAGTATGGTGTAGTAGATTGAGCATTGAACTGTGGAGTTTATCATACGACAGAATTTGGGGGTATAATGCAATGGCAATCCGAACACAATCATGGGGTTTCACGGTATTGCGAATGAGTGTATCTCACGCAATTTTGGGAAATGGGAAGTCATTCTGAACGCATTCCGAACGCAATCAGATTTCAAGTAAATTTGCTAAATTAGCGAATTCACATAATTGCGAATTGGCTCCATTTGCAATTGAAATAAATTGCTCCCATGTGATAAACTCCTGTGACTCTGAAGACCAGGGTTCAAATCCCTTCTCAGCCGTAGAAATTCACCGGGTGACATTGGGCAAGTCACACTCTCTCAGCCTCAGGGGAAGGCAATGGGAAAACCTCCTCTATGAACAAATCTTGCCAAGAAAACCCTATAATAGGGTCGCCCTAAGTCGTAAATGGCTTGAAGGCATACAACACACAACAACTAAGTAGCTGATGCATTATTCCAACTAAAGTTGTTGCAGCAGCAGCAGCAGCAGAAGTAATGATAATAATAATAATGATAATAACACAATAATAATAATAGAGGGGAAAAATGGACTCCTTATTTACACTTTCAGTAATGAAGTGAGAGGGAAAGGGTGTACAAAGCCATGTTTATTTGAATCCAAATAGCCTGCCCAAAACTGGACGAAAACAAACAGCCAGAGTAAGCAGAAAATTAATGTAAAAGCCAAGACGAAATCCCGAAAGAGACTCGGTGCCAAGGGGAGAGGCAAATGCATCGTACTTTTATTTCCCTTTTGATTTAGCAACTCCAGACTTTTGTCTCCATGCGGTGAACACTTCCTTGCATGATTCATTACAAACATGAACTTATAAACAATTTGCAACTTGCAAGACCGTCACGGGCTTGGCTGCAAAAAGCCTTGGCAATTAAGGCAAAGCGCCGGTTGTGTTGCGGTGGATTTTGAAGCGCTGGCCCTCATCGTACCAGACTCCTAAGGAAAGTCCCAAAATAGGTGGCTGTGTCGAGCTATTTACAAAAACAACCCAAACAATAATCCTAGCAGATTTCATCTGCATGGAGAGCAGGTGTTTTGTGAAATAAATGGCTCTTCACTGCCAGGAAACCATCCTGAGTTACTTGATCTTGCATCAAGGTTGCCTCAAGGCCAAGGGAAGACGATTTTCAGCAACACACAACAAGGTGTTAACCTCAGAATTTATCATGTGGGAGGAATTTCTCTTTATTTCAAACGGAGCCAATTCAAATTCACATGAATTCGCTAGTTTAGCGAATTTACATGAGTTCCAATTGCATTCGGAATGCGTTCAGAATGACCTCCCATTACCCGAAAATGACTGCCCATTGCCCAAAATTGTGTGAGATGCTTTAATACGCAATAACGTAAAACCCATGATTGCGTTTGGAAAGACTTCCCTTTTGCCCGAAATTGCATGAGATACTTTAATACGCAATCACGTGAAACGCCATGATTGCGTTCGGATTGCCATTAGACTGTACTTCCAATTTCCGTCATCTGATAAACTCCTATGAAAATTTCCAAGGACTTGCTGTTGGGTTTGGACACCATCCAGCCCTGGCCCATGTTGCAGGACTATACATCCCAGTATCTTCTATCATTGGTGGTTCTGGTGGGAGTTGCAATCCAACAATATCTAGCAGGCTTCATGATTCCTAGCCTTGTGTGGCCTAAATTGCTTTAAAATATTGGGTCCTACAAGGTTTGCACATGAGTTAATTTTTCTGCCCTCTGTGCTCACGATCCTTAGTCTACCATTAAAGCTTTAAGGTTGAGCCGGTTCCCATGTTTACAAGTCAGCGCATCATAAAGACACTTCTAAAGATTTTTGTGTGTAATGGAGAGGGGAAAAAAGCCCTGCAGTGGTTCAGTTTGTGGAAAGAATTACTTCAGGTGTTTACAGCTTAGTACTCGGTGGATGACTACTGGAGGGGTGGTGACCATTAAAAAAATTTTTTTAAAAAATAAAGAAGAGATGCTATCCAGATTTCTGTTGGGTTGTGGATATTTAGAGACTTTTCTGACAATTTTTTGCTGGGTGAGGAGGTTTGCAGGATGCAAAAAGGAGGACTGCTTGGTCAGAAGAGAGGGGGGAACAAAGACTTTGGATATATTTTTATAAGGAAATTAAAGGGAGGAGACCTCACCGAGTGAACTCTTGAGCATGAACAAAGCTAAAGGCACCCTTTCTGAGTTCACGGTTTGTACAAGATCGCAGCCTGCGTCTACGTTGCAGAATGCAGTTTGACACTGCTTTAAGTGCCATGGCTCGGTGTTATCGAAGTCTGGGAACTGTAGTTTTGTGAGAGATTTAGCCTTCTCTGTCAGAGAGCTCTGGTGCCACAGCAAACTACCGTCCCCAGAATTCCATAGAATTGAACCACGGCAGTTAAAGTGGTGTCAAATCAGACTATTTCTGCAGTGTGGATGCAGCCTTAGTTTGGACATTCAGTTGCCAGGGACCAAGTCCATCCATGATGCAGCCTTTAAAATCCTGTGGCCTTCCAGATGCTGTCAGACTGCAATTGCCATGAACCCCAGCCAGCCTAGACAGTGTCAAGGCATTCTGGGATCTGCAGTCGAAGACATCTGGAGGGGTCCAACATGATTCTCTCCGCGTCCCTTAACCTTGCGATGGCTCATTTTGCCCACTTTCACCTGGAGAACTAGAGGAAAGCCGGCCTCGCTCTGTCCTTTGTTGTCTCCAGTGCCAAGTGCCATCTTGCCTCTGCAGTCCTCCCTCCATTACTATAGTTCACAAGGCTTTAAATGTCATAACTTTGGCGCCCCTGCCGACTGCACCTTCTGCAAATTGTAGGTGTGTTGAGCTTGTTTAATCTGTTTATGGCTTCTTCCTTTTTATTTTTAAACTTTCAAAATAACAAAAGGCAGGTTTGCCTCCTGGCATGCAATGCCTCAATTTCCAGGTACTGGTTGTACTACTAGGGGCTCCTCGCCCCACCAGAAGGAGATGCCAGGAAAGGTTTTCATCTCCTCAGCAATGAGTGACGGATGCCCCTGGCACCTGGACTTGGCTTGGCATCCAACCTGGTGGTGCTTCTCTCCGTGCACAAATCCTGTTTGTCAGGTTCAGCACCTTCCCAGATTTTATTTTCCCCCTTCTCCCTTTGTTTTGGGCTCTTCTGGTTGGTTTAAAGGAGCGTTGGATTTTTGCAACGTGCATCTTTGGGTTTGGCTGGTTGTTGTTGCTTCTGCACCCAGTCATTCCATGCTATCGTGTTTTGGCTCTTTTTGTAGTGAGTTCTTCCATTCTTCCAATTTCTTTTTAAATCAAGGCAGGGTTTGCTGAGATAGTGCTACACACTAAAGGGAAAATGTTGTCCTCTCTTATTTCTTTTTAAAAAGTTATAGTGCAAACTGTCATTCTACTGAGCTACTGTTGTTGTTGTGTGCCTTCGAGTCATTGCTGACTTATGGCAATCCAAAGGGGACCCTATCATGGGCTTTTCTTGTCAAGGAGGTTTGCCCTAAGGCTGAGAGAGTGTGACTTGCCCAAAGTCACCCCCAGAGGGTTTAATGGCCAAGCAGAGACTTGAACCCTAGTCTCCAGGGTCATAGTCCAGCAACCAAACCAATACGCCACACTAAAGTACTAAAGCACTGATTCTCATTCTTCAAGATGGAGAGAAGGACACTTTTTTGTTCCTACATGTCTCAGAATTTTAAAAGAAGCCCATTTCAGGGTGGTAATAAAATGTTGCAGCTGGTGTTGGGAACAGCGATCCTACTATAGGGTTTTCTTGGAAAGATTTGCTCAGAGGAGGTTTGCCATTGCCTTCTCCTGAGGCTGAGAGTGTGTGACTTGCCCAAAGTCACCCGGTGGTTTTCATGGATGAGCTGGAAATCGAATCATGGACCCTAGTCATAGTCCAGCACTTAAACCACTATGCCATGATGGCTTACAGCACTTAAAAGTGATGGCAAGCCACCTTATTTCAACAATGTAGATGCACCTCAAGACCTTCTTGACCATAATATCCTGCTTTGCCCCACTTTTGCCATGTTTAGTGTACATATGCATGTGCGAGATCTTTTTATTCCTGGGAGGGAAATGGCAGAAACTAAGCTCCCAGGCCTTGCAAGAGCATTGATTCTGCCGGGCGTTTGATGCTGCTTCTGGTCGTCTCCAGTGGCGCTTTGCCTCATTGGCGGCCCTTTTCTCTTCTCTAAACATGTGCGCCTTGAAAGGGAAAAGGCTGCTGCCAGTATGTCTGACTCCTTGGTCCTGACAACATCCGACCGGCCCCATTATCAAGTCTTGCTGGGACTTATCAACAGACTGAGCCCAACCAGGCTTGTGTTTATCTGGGGCAGGGGAAGGGAGCCACAGCTATGGCGCGCCATGGGACAAAAAGCTCTCCGGCACCAGGCAAATCTCTCCCCGGCCTGGGAAAGGGACAAGCCGACGGGACCCAACAAAGAGAGCCGCCAGGAGGGGAAAGGCGCTGGGTGGGGGGCACCCTGGGGCTGGTCTCCAGAGGCCCAAGAGAGTTCTTGCACACTTGCATTACAAGCCCAGAAACCTCTGCAAAAATGGTCAAAAATGGACGCTGAATTTGAGGCCAGGGGTCTTTCCGGGGGTGTAGAAATAATGCCGTTTGACACCACTTTAACTGCAGGAACCTGGGATTAGGGCCTCCCCACATATTATGGGTCCACCAATATTCCTAGAGGGTAGATCACACTCTCTCAGGCTCAGAGGATGGCAGTGGCAAAGCTCCTCTGAAGAGACTTGCCAAGAAAACCCCATGATAGGGTCTCCATAAATCAGAAATGACTTGAAGAGACACAACAAGTAAAAAATCAGAGAGAATCAGAAATTATGCAGTTTGACACCACTTTAACTGCCATGGCTCCATCTTACAAAATTATGGGATTTGTAGTTTGGTGAGGCACCATCACTCTTCTGCAGAGGAGGTCCTTGTAAAACTACACATCCCATAGGAGTGAGCTACAGCACTTAAAGTGGTGTCAAACAACATTGCTTCTACGGTGTCCACCGTGGTGGCATAATGGTTTGAGCGTTTGACTATGACAGTAGTTAGATGTCCACCTTGGCCATGAAACCCACTGGTGACCTTTGTCAAGTCACACATGCTCTCAGCCTCAAGGGGAGGCAATGGCAAACCTACTCTGAACAAATCTTGCCAAGAAAACCCCATATTAGGGTCATTATAAGTCTGGAATGACTTGAAGGCACACAACAAGAATGACAACACTGGCTTTCAACCTTTGATCTTCCAGTGTTTCACAGTTCTTGAACGTATGCCATACTGGCTGGTGCTCCTGGGAGCTGAGTACAAAAGCAACCAGAAGACCAAAGGTTGAAAACCAATGGTGTAGATGGACCCTGGGAGATCCAAAGAGGCTTTCCTCTGACTCGGAAATCTGGACCCCTGGCTATAGTCCCATGGCCCATCCAGCCTTCCCACAGGATCCTCCTTTCACACGAACCAATGCATCCGAGGAAGTATGCTGCAAAAGTCCACGAAATCTCATGCTACCAACTGCTTTCTTTTAGTGAGTCTCAAAGGTACAGTACTACCGTACAAGGTCTCTTTCCATACTGATTTTACAGACTAACATGGCTATGTCTTTGAATTCCACAACCAGGAAAGCCATGGAGACCTCACTTTGAAATGTTTTGGCTGGGAATCTACCAGACAGGTAAGGGGTGCAAGATCTGAGCCAGACATTTTATTGGGGAAAGGAATTACTTTTAAAAAACTAGTTAGTTACCACTAATTCCTTCCATCGTCTTCCTTGAAGGCAGGGGCTTCTGCCTTCTCTATCACCGCATCTGTCCCACACTTTCTACCATATTCCTTCTCCTTTCCAGACTCCCCTCCACAAGGAAACTATTGATATTGCTGCCAGTTTCCAGTTCTGGGCCGAAGATGACTTTTCTCAAAGGAAGCGCTTAGTAATTAAAAAGGGGAAACACAACCAAAGGAATCACATCCCTTTATAATCTTATTTCCTCTTGTATATATCTGTGTGGGGCAGGTTTGGGCCGAAGCCAAAGCCTCAGATTAATTCAATTCAGAAGGAGGAGGCTCCAGAGATCCTAAGCCGAATGGGACGGACTGGCCTTGGTGGGAAACTAGACATCGAAGATAAACCCTGCCAAGAAATGTGTATTTTCCTGAATGGTTGTCCTTTTCCCCCAACCCTGAAGACCATCCCAATCTTGCGGCAAGCAAGCAAGATGTGCAACAGCAAAAAATGTGCAACAGATTCTCCAACATGAGAATTGCTTGCAGCTTTAAACACCCCGCCCCACACATCACAACTGGAGGTCAAGAGTGGTTCGGAGTATTTCTGGCGCAAGCCCTAGAAGGGGCCCACCATCGTGATTTCCATGCGTCTGTTGCCCTTCCGAGACGTGGGTTTCTCTGAGATAGCCAAGGCGGCTTGCAGGAAGGAGCCTCTTCATATCTGGAGCTCTCTTATCTTCCTGGCCGAGTTGTTTTGACAGCAAAAGGCCTGAGACAGGACAAAGACCTTTTTCTCGGAGGGGGAGGAATGAAGTCAAGACCGGCCATTAGCAAAGGGAGTGCGTCAAGAGCATACGCTTGGAAAAACTGCATGCGGCCAAGGCTTCTGGGACAACAAGTCAAGAGGATGGGGCGGGGGGGACAGGGCCAGGATAAATAGTCTCAGAAGGCCATGCAAGAAGGTCATCCATGGCTTTAAAATGCCCGCTTCACATGGTCAAGACCCAAACCCCTGGCTTTCAGAAAGAAAAGGAGAATTTGGTCTCCTCAATTGCTTTCTAAACCAATGTGAAGTCGAAGGCTTTCACGGCCGTCATCTATAGTTTTTTGTGGGTTTTTCGGGCTATGTCACCATGCATCGTTGTGCGTTGTTCCTCGATAACACAGTTGTGCACATTATGCATCCACATGCAGTGCGTGTATACTTGTGCAGCACTACTATTTTGTACTTAGATGGTGTAACAGAGGTGTTGTGCATGTAAAGTTATGCTACATCTCTTTGATGCAGGATCTCGGATGGTTTGTTCCTGGGCAAAGCACATTGGATGTATCCCCCTCTCTGTGGATTTTAGTCTTTAAAACTTTTAATATCTTTGATTGATGCAACCTGAGTGAACAGTTAATCTCCAAGTCCTAGTGGGAAAGAGACAGGACTATTTTTGTTCCCCATCACTGGCACAGGAGTGGCACGCGGGGATAACGCTTGCCTGTTTCCCGATCCCAAACTGGCGCATTGCAGGACGAAAGGCCTCTTCCTGAACTTTTAACATTTGGCCTCTTGGACCGCAGGCTCTTTGATGTGGCTGGGGAGGTGGGGAGGGGCAAAAGATGAGTTTTGTTGATTTGGCATAAATTATATGCTGGGTATTTTGGGACTAGGTGGTGAAGTTTGATGCTTTCTGCGGGTCTGGCAAAATGTCCTCAAAAATGGCAAAAATATGCTTTTGATTACAGCATGGATGTTGCAGCCATGTGTGGCAGGGAAGCAAAAAATGGTCCAGTCTTTCTTTTAATTTTAGCTATGCAAAATACTTTTAACCTGTTCCTGTTCTTCCTTCCTTCCTTCCTTCCTTCCTTCCTTCCTTTCTTTCGAATTATGGGTAGAAACTAGTTCTCGGTTGCATCTACTGAACTTGAACGTATCAGCCCATTGCAGCACAGGACAAAATACACTTCGTTTCTAAACTTTTTGGCCATTCAGCTTAGGTTGAGAAACAGACACAGCCAGATTGGCCCTGGGGTGTATCCATACTACACAGTTATAACACTTTTATCCCACTCCCAAGCCTTCATCTGATGAAATCCTGGAATTTGTAGTTGCATTAATTCTCTACCAGAGAACGTAACTGTTCTTGTTCAGGGAAGTTTGCTAGAAAATTTGAAATACCTCACCAACTACGACTCCCAGGATTCCATAGGACGGAGCCACAGCAGTTAAAGTGAGGCTAAAGTGCTATAACTGTGCAGTGTGGATATACCCCAGGGCCTCTCTGGCTCCGTCACTGTGTCAATCAAAAGCATATTGTTGAAGTGTGGATTATGCTGCTGCCACGCTGCAGAAATAAAGCAGTTTCATGCCACTCAATGCCATGGACTTTTGAGATCTGTACTTTGACAGGGAAGGCGAAATATCTCATAAAAGTGCAGAGCTCCATTGCCACCAAAAATTGCAGATACCAGAACTGAGCTTTAAAGAATTGCAGATAGCAGAATTGAACATTAAAGTGGTATCAAACTGCCGTACTTCTGCAATGTGGCAGCAGTCCTATTGGCAGATGACCATCCTGTGCTTGAATTTCTGTAAGCCAACAGTCTCCTGCTTATGTCCTCTCTTCTGTCATCCCATTTTTCATCCGCTTTTAAAACACCCTGGCCACTTTCCTCTCTTCATCCTCAGCTTAGTTCACTTGCTGCAACCTGAGTTCAACTTAGGACCTTATCAGACAGGAGGAATTTCTTTATTGCGAATGGAGCCAATTCGAATTCATGTGAATTTGCTAGTTTAGTGAATTTACGTGAATTCCAATTGCATTCAGAATGCGTTCAGAATGACTTCCCATTACCCGAAAATGACCCTCCAATGCCCGAAATTGTGTGAGATGCTTTAATTCACAATAATGTAAAGCCCATGAGTGTGTTCGGATTGCCATTAGATTATACTTCCAATTTCCAACGTCTGATAAGGTCTCTAGTTTGCATTCAGTTAAAGAGGGGAGAGGATGGAAAGGAGTGGAGGAATCTTGCCCTTCCCACTTGGCTGTGGCAAAAGCAAACTCCTGCACCTTCTCTTAGCTTGTCTGTTTTTCCTCATTCATAATTTTTCCCGTACTGGTTTCCACCTGTGAAATGTTGGAGGGTATGCATGGATTTTTAAAACCTAAATGCCACTAGCAACACCTCCCGATACAAATAGGCCATTGAATGGGTCTCCCATAACCCAAGAGGAGATTACAAGGCTTGCGTGACAAATCCAGGAACCCAAATGTGTCAACAGCATTTAGAAATGTCACCGAATGGCCCTTTTGGGTTGTTTTCTGAAATCCTGCAGGGATCTCCCAAGCCTTGCGTTGCGGTCTCAGGCCTTGTTTGCAGGAAGCCAAAGTAACAATACCAGGAGTGAAGCTTTCCCAGGTTGCATATTTGGGCTGCTCCAGCCAATTGGATCAGCTCTCACTTCATAAAATATGGAAAAGCATAAGTGCTCTCCTGTTTCCTTTTGAGAAGAAGAAAAAGAAAGAGAAACCATAACTGTTACTGTGGTTAAGGTCTCTCATTTTTTGTTGTGCTTGTTGCTAAGAAAACATGCATGCATTGGGTGAAACACTTTTTCTGGTACTATACTATGGAGGACTACTTCTCTTTCTCACTTGCTATATTCAACTGATGTGGGCATGTAAGCTGCTGTTTCCTTCTATCCAAGAGTTTCCTATATATTTTTTATTTATCAATTTATTTTATTGGTTTTATTTATCAAACTTATATTGCAGTTACAGATTCGTATCCAGGAAGTTTATCATACGACGGAATTTGGGGGTATAATGGAATGGCAATCCGAAAGCAATCATGGAGTTTCACGTTATTGCGTATGAGTGTATCTCACGCAATTTCGGGCCAAAGGAAAGTCATTACGAACACATTCATGGGGTTTCACATAATTGCGTATTAGAGTATCTCACACAATTTCGGGCAATGGGGGGTCATTTTCAGGAAATGGGAAGTCATTCTGAACGCATTCCAAACGCAATCAGATTTCACGTAAATTCACTAAACTAGCGAATTCACATAATTGCAAATTGGCTCCATTCGCAATTGAGAGAAATTCCTCCCATGTGATAAACTCCCTAGAGTTACGGATCTGCAGTTGCTCCATGTCATGATGCAACTTCAAATGGAAGCTTTGCCCAATAGTGAGAGTGGGCTGGAAATGTCACCAGCAGAACAAATCTCCATCACTCAGGCTGCATCTGCACTGCAGAAATTATCCAGTTTGACCCCATTTTAACTGCCATGGCTCCATCCTACAGAATTATGGAATTTGTAGTTTGGTGAGGCACCATCATCACTCTTCTGCAGACGAGGCTGAAGTCCTTGTAAACATGGAATTTTGAAAACTGTAGTTTGCTGTGGCACCAAAGCTCTCTGACACAGAAGGCTAAATAGCTCACAAAACTACAAATCCCCAAATTCTATCGCATTGAGCCATAGCAGTTAAAGTTGTGTCAAACTGTGTTATTTCTGGAGTGTGGATGCAGTCCTTCTCCCTCTGTTTCTCTCTCTGGCTGAGATCCTAAACTTAGGTGTCAGAGCAGTTCAACAACGCCACCATTAGTGAATGTGAGCACTGTGCCACCGAATACATATATATATTTTCATGCACAATGGACATCCATGTGTAATGCACAGGCATATCCATGTGCAAGATGCATGTGGAGCCATGTGCAAATGCCCACTGGAACAAATATACCCAGTAGGGGAAGTTACACATATATATGATACCAAGAAGACTTTGGTCTCTGTCTAGGATAACACTCCATGTGTCTCACACAATGGATGGACGAAACCTTATGCTTCATAATAACCATGTTGGCTGCATGATTCTTGGAGCGGTTGTTCAAAAAAAAAAAAAATTTTCCCCTGCCCCCAAACCGGTCAAGCAGCAGATTTAGTTGGGGTGCCGATCCCCACATTTGACTGCTTTGAGACCCATGGCCATGATGTTTGAAGGGATAAACACCCCTGGAAGGGCTGCTTTCACCCGATTGCCTCTCTTTGTTTGTGTGTTCAGTGGAGCTCTCTCTTAGCGCCAGCCAGTCCTGACGCCGGGCTTTTCCTGTTTGAGATTCTGACTTCTGATTCCCTCTCCCCCTCTTTTTTCCTTTTTCCTTCCCAGTTGTTTCCAGTTCTATTCTTCAACAGCTAGGGAGCCAGATCTCTGATACCAAAAAGGTCCTCCCTCCATCCCACAGTCCCATTTACATTCATTTTGGCTCACGCTGACATCTTTTCCCTGCTTTCTTATGGCAGCACCCACTGCAGATTACTTCTGCCTTTGCCAATCTGGGCCCAATCCCCTGGGAACTCCTCTCATGCAAATCTTATTGGGATGAATGGGAATTGAGCCTTACTTGTGAGGTTCCCTAATCCCGATCCTCAAAGCTGCTAGGGATGTTATCAGACGACGGAAATTGGAAGTATAATCCAATGTCAATACGAACGCAATCATGGGGTTTCACGTTATTGCGTATTAAAGTATCTCACGCAATTTCAGGCAAAAGGGAAGTCATTCCGAACGCAATCATGGGTTTTACGTTATTTTGTATTAAATCATCTCACACCAATTTCGGGCAATGGGGAGTCATTTTCGGGTAATGGGAAGTCATTCTGAATGCATTCCAAAGGCAATTAGAATTCACGTAAATTCACTAAAGTAGCGAATTTACGTGAATTCGAATTGGCTCCATTAGAAATAAAAATTCCTCCCGTCTGATAAACTCCTAGGGCAATAGATCATTGTCAATGTAATTGCAGAGATCCTGCGGTTATGGGTGAAGGACCCCCATGAATGTGGGGAAACCACAAATAAAAGAACACTGTTCTTTTAACCTAAGAAAACACCCCTCTAAGAATCTCCAAGATTTCTAGTGTGCAACCCTATGGCCAACATCTGCCAGAAGTTGATCTTGGATTCTTGCTGGAGGACCTCCAAATGCCCAGAGAAGTGTTTTCTCCAGCGCAACTCTATGGTCAACTTCTGGCAGAGTTGGACTGGAGGACCTAAAGATTCCTAGAGGGAACATCTTTATCAAAATGGCAAATAATCAGATCCGCAAAAGTCGAAGCTGCAAATGTGGAGGGCCAACTGTAGTAACAATTTGAAGACATGGAATCTTGTTTGTATCTTTGTTGCTTGTTGTGGTTGTATGGCTACAAGTTATTTCTGACTTATGGTGAACGTAAGCCAAACTTATCGTGGGGTGTTCTTGGCAAATTTCTTCAGAGGGGGTTTGGCATTTTCATCCTCTGAGGCTGAGAGAGTGTGACTTGCCTAAGGTTACCCAGGAGGTTTCACAGTTCAGCAGGGACTCGGACCCTGCTCTCCAGAGTCCGAGTCCAACACTCTTTATGCATGTGTAAGCTCCCCTAAGAAAGCAGTTGGCCATTTTTGTTTGATGCAGGACAGGAACATTCAATTCAGGGGTGGGGAAGTGAATGGTGCATGCAGTGCCATTGTGCATGCAGAAGCATATTGCACATGGATTTCATGGCACATGGCGCAAAGGTGTGCAGTACATACATTTGGTGTGCATTGGTGCCTTTCACACTATTACATATGATTTTTTATTTTCTTTTACTGTGGGTTGCATGGTTAATATCTTGTTTTAACTGTAGTATTTGCGCAGATTTGATATAGGATCTCAGCTTTGGTACGTCCTCCTGCTGGGCAGACAAATGGAGAGGCAATGCAATATTGTAAGACAAATGGGTTCCATGGATTCCAAGAAAAGAGTCAGTGCTACTTTTTAAAGTTGCATGAGTGGTTGGATTCCTCCATTATGAAAAGGAACAGTAATGAATGCATGAACCCAACATATTTTTTGCAAAACTATTTTTGCTGTTGTCATTGTTGTTGTCTCCATTGGCATGAGCAAATGTACTTTCCACCATCCAAACATAAATTATTCTTCAAGCGAAAGTTTGGAATCCAGAAGTCTGCATTTTTAGCGGCATGCTGAGCTGGACTTTTTGGCAGCCATACTGAGCAAACACACATCGGAAGAAAAAGAAGAAGAAGAAGGGAAGAAAGCAAAGAATGAGGGAGAGAGGACTAGGGCGAATCGGGAGGAATGGAGACAAGTTGGGGGCAAATAAATTATATATATATCTATTTTAGGCGGTGTTCTGGGAATACAGAGAAGGTAAGAGGATGCAGGTCCAGGTCTTAGATTTATAGACAAACCAAAACCAAGGGAATAATTTGGTAGCTGAAGCTGGCCTTTTAACCAAGGGACTCCATCCAATGTGCTGGATGGGAAAAACTGTAACTTCAAATGGCGCTGGACGTTGTCTGTGTAAATCTATCCTCCATAACTATTCAAAACCAGCTCTTCTGTCTTGGCACATCAAGCAATATCGCTCTTTCTCAAAGTCCACTTTCTCCGTTTAGCAAAGCAAAAAGGCCAGACCACCGAGAGGTTCGTTGGTGCATGGGGCTGCTAAATCTATAGGTGGGAAAGTCCCTTCCAGGCCCAGGCAAAGAAAGCAACTTGACTCCAGCTCCGTGCTGATGATTTGGCTGGGAAAGTTCCCACTCATTTGCATGGGGAGACAGACTGACAGGGGAGCATTAAGTTACATGCATGGTATTATCTGGATAAATTGGGAGAACAAGGTGTTCATTGAAGGTGCCAATTGGTTAAAGATTTATGGATGAAAAACAGCCAGACTTCAGGGTGTAGCAGGGATGAGACCTACAAAGCAAACTTGTGCTGTTGGTGGCGTGTGCCTTCAAGTCATTTCCGACTTACGTTGACCTTAAAGCAAACCTATCAACCAAACTGGCACCTTCAGTGAACACCTTGTTCCCCTAATTTATGCAGATAATACCATGCATGGAACTTAATGCTCTTGATCCATCTGTTTCCCCATGGTACGTGAACCTGGCATTGAATATCTTGCAAAGGAGTTAGAACTTTACCTTGGCAAGATTGTCTAGAGGCAGGTTTGCCTTTGCCTTCCTCTGAGGCTGAGAAAATGTGACTTGACCAAGATGACCCAGCAGTTTGCATGGCTGAGTAAGAATTCAAAGTCTGATCTCCAGAGGTGTAGTCCAACACTCAGACCACAACACCACACTGAATTAAACTTGGCTCTTGAACAAAGTCAGCTTGGTGCAAATTGGATCTCCAAAGGGTGTCCATGCCACAGAAGGCCCTAATCGTGGGCAGCGCCTGGCAAAGTTACCTCTTTGGATTACAACTCCCATGGTCTTTGGACTGTGGCTATGATGGCTGGGGAATTCTCAATACTGGTGATGTAGTGGTTTGAGCATTGGACAATGAGTCTGGAAACGAGGGTTTGAATCCTTTCTCGGCCACATAAACCCACTGGGTGACCTTGTCCAAGTCCTACTCTCTCAGCCTCAGAGGATGGCAATGGCAAACCCTCTCTGAAGAAACTTGTCAAGAAAATCCCATGAAAGATTCACCTTAAGGTTGCCATAAGTCAGGAATGATTTGAAGGCACAACAACAACATAGCTAAAGGCATACAAAAGCTATAGATTAAAATGGGAACCAAGGCGATGTAGAGGTTTGAGAGATGGACTATGACTCTGGAAACCAGGGTTCGAATCCTGGCTCGGCCATGTAAACCCACTGGATGACTTTTGCCAAGTCCCATTCTCTCAGCCTCCAAGGATGACAATGGCAACCATGCCAAGAAAACCCCATGATAGGTTCACTGTAGGGTCTCCATAAGCTGGAAATGACTTGAAGGCACACAGCAAAGCCTAAGAAGGATACACTTTCTGAGCCCTTAATGCAATTTTCATCTAGTGAGTAGCTGCTCATCAAAGCATCTCCTTCTTTAATGAAGGGGAGGAAAAATAATAACAACACTGATGGAGCAAAAGGAAGGGGGAGTTGAGGTTCTCAGGCCAGGGGCCACCGAAAGGAATTGCAGCAAAGAGTGCCAAGGGAAAAGAGAGCCCTTATCTCCAGAAGGTCTCCTTGATGTCTAGCTGGATGGAGGCTCCAGAAGGGAGTGGAGAGACCAGGGGCCTGGAAGCTGGAGAACAGACGTCTGCCAGCTTTGACCGATTAAAAAAGACCTTGCTGCCCATCTTGATTTTCTAGGGAAGTCTTTGAAAGGGTGGCCACGGCTCACCGGGTGGGTTTTTCCTCTCTTCCCTGTGAAAAGGCACCGAAACTCCAAGCCTGTATGGTCCAGAGAAGCCCTCACCCATGTGTTATGTTTTTTTTTGCAAGGAAAAATAATAACCAGGCCTTGCGATTAGATAGCCAGGCTCAGTCCTATCTCACTTGGCATTCCTTTGAGGCAGCCTTTTGCTGGGGTTAAATGGGAGCTTAACCAGACAGACGCCAACCCGCTTCATCAAACTGGCTAGCACTGTAAGGGAATTAGGCGTTCCCAAACATATCCCGGGGATCGAAGGCGCAAGAGTTTCAGACCAGACCAATTTTAATGATTCCAACCAAGTTTATTAACCAGCTGGTGGGGGTAACAGCCACCTAACGGTGAAAAACCTGTCCCCCCCTTCCTTGTTCAAGTACATGTCATTTATAGTTTCCTTTAGAATTATTCACCCAGCGTTTCAGCCAATCACAATAAAATTCTGTTATCTCTACCCAGCAACATACCTGCGGTTTACCATTTTCACTGTCTCTGTCTAGCCTAGCTTGGTTACATTTCCTGCTTGCAAAAGTAGTTCTGCTAAAAGTAGTTCTGCTTTTTCTACTTGCTTCGTACATAACTTACAGAATCTGCCTTTGCCATTTACTTTTCCACTCAGCTTATTTTTCTAACTGAGCTAAGTATGCCCTGGCTCAAGGGGACACCCTTGGATCAGTTAGACTGACCCTCTCATTCCCCCCTTTTTCTTGTAAGTTATGATACGAGGCACTGTCATTTTTATGGTAGGTCAAGCGCGCCAACATTACTTTTCTCTCTAGTTGAAGCATGCTTTCAAATCTATTTTGCAAAAATTTAAGCAAGCAAGGCAAGCAAGTACATACAATGATTCCCATAAGCAGAATTAGCAGGATGGTTACAAACAGACCTTTTAACCATCCAAAATCTGGTAGCCAAGAAGTTAACCATGACCACCAATCCCAGCCTCCCAGGCTATATGTTTTCTTTACTGTTTCTGCTATTTTATGTAATTGTTCCACATTTTCTTCTATTCGTCCACTTTCATTTATGAAGTAACAGCAGGTGGTATTTAGCCACATGCATAATCCTCCTTCCTTACTTAATAAGTAGTCGAGGGCTATCTTATGTTGTAAAACTACATTAGCCAAGGAATCCACCTCTCGCTGCAAGATTGTTATACCTTCTGCAGATGTATTGGCAAGACTTTCTAGCTGATATGATAATCTTCTCAACTGTTTCACATTCCAGGCTATCCCTATGGCCGGTATGCCAATAGCTACGAACCTTTCCCCCTCTGTTAGATACGTGTTGTCCGGGTCATATCCCTTGCTAACATCATATGCTCTCTTAAATCTGTGCCAACCGAATTGTCTGTCCCATGCAGTGAATGGTTGTAACTTTGGGTGATAAGCCAGCCCTCCTGGCATTATGGTACCTATAGTGCATGTTCCATTCCATATAGGGGGAAGAATCTTTCCAGCCCACTTTCCACATATCCAATACATACCTGGGGACAGTCCACCTATCCAGGTAGCTGGCGAGGCCGATGGCCTCATTTGCTTATTTAGTGCCCCCAGTGGTGTCCGACTTCCTTCCTGACCAAATAAAATGGTTTGATTCCGGGCTCCACAACTGAATGGGTAACTTAATTCTGAACATTGTTCACTCTTGTTGAGGTGTATAGTAAGATTACAATATTCATAATTTCCCACATTCATCCATCTTGCCAGTGATAATCGTCCATATCCATCACTCAGGTTTCCTTCCCATTTCATTATTGGGGCCCACTCTGAATCGGGGAAATTTTGAACACATAGAGCTGCTATGGGTTTCTTATCGTGTCTTAACAAAAACTGAGCTTTGTCAGGTGTTCCTATCCCAAAATGCACCTTTGTTTCATTCCACCCCATCAGGTTCAAAGTCGCAGAAACTATAATTGGCCATCCCTGTCCATGATGTGAAGGGCCATGTAGGCACACCCAACAATTACTTTGGTTAAATTCTGTGGAGATATTATTAACCATCTGGTGAAACTTATTCCGTGCCCACCGACCACTACAAGGGAAGGGAAACAGAAACATCATTATGATGATCCCCAATAGAAGCATTATTATCAGATGGTAAAGCCTAAAACCTGACATCCTAGCACTCGGGGGGCAAATGGGGACAGGGTGATCTTTTTGTTTTACATGTAAGGTAACACCTGAGCTATTTGCTTCTGATACTTCAATTAACAATTGTCCCTTGTTTTCTTTCGCCATGGCTCTCGGGTAGCCAAGGCTCCTGTTCTTCAAGGCGGTGCTTGGTCACCTGACCTCAGACAGGGGGCTCACGTTGCGATGCTGCCCTGTCTTCCCTGGACCGCTTGATCCGAAGACGCAGTGGATTGTCCGGATCTCCCTCTGCTCGCCACTCCTTTGGTCCTGTCCCTCTTCAACCGGGTGTAGTGAATCCAAGGCTTCACTCCCTTCAGTTTAGCTGCCGTTGGTGTGGTCAGCAACACATCATATGGTCCCTTCCACTTTGGTCCAAGGGGGTTGCTCTTCCAATCTTTCAGCCAGACTCGATCTCCTGGAGAAAAAGGGTGAAGAGCAGTAACGGGGAAGGGGTATCTGATAGTTTGCACATACTGCTGTAACTTTTCTATGTTCTGGCCTAATAACTGTACTTCTTTAATCACTTCAAGTTTCCCAATCTGTTCCACATCCCCCTCAAGTCTATGCAAGTTCAACGGTGGTCTCCCAAACACAACCTCATAGGGAGAGAGTCCCAAAAATCTAGTTGGTGTACATCGAACTTTAAAGAGTGCCATTGGTAACACAGTTACCCAGTCCAGTTCAGTCTCTTGGCACATCTTAGATACTGTCCCTTTAAGTGTTCTGTTCATGCGCGCCGAAGACTGAGGGTGATAAACGCAGTGCAATTTCCAAGTCACACCTAAAACTTGAGCTAATTTCTGAACGATTTGATGTACAAATGCAGGTCCATTATCACTACCTATATACAAAGGCAACCCACTTCTAGGTATAATTTCCCTTAACAAGGCTTTAACAACCTGTTCGGCTTTTTCATTAGTGGTGGGAAAGGCATCAACCCATCCCGAAAAAGTACATACAAACACAAGCAAATATTGAAACTTCTTACACTTAGGCATTTCAGTGAAATTTACAACCAATGTTTCCCAAGGGGAAAATCCAACCCTTTGAACACCTGGGGGTAGTAAGGGACCCACCCGGGGATTTGACTTTGCACATATTTCACATCTCATTGCCACTTGTTTTGTTATAGCTGTTAACCCTTCAAAATACACTTGTCGTTCAAGCAATTGCTGCA
This sequence comes from Urosaurus nigricauda, assembly GCA_034509955.1. Taxonomy (NCBI): domain Eukaryota; kingdom Metazoa; phylum Chordata; class Lepidosauria; order Squamata; family Phrynosomatidae; genus Urosaurus; species Urosaurus nigricauda. Next base: position 12,949,954 of record JAOEGL010000012.1, on the reverse strand, counting down.
TGGCCGTTCCCCCTTGATGATATTGTTTATGCAACTCCTGAACCATATGCCATGCCAACACACTCGGAACATACACCTTCACATTCGGAAATACCAACATTCCATCAATTGCAAAGCCAATTCTAATACCTCATTTTCACATCCTTCTTCAGCTACTTGTCTTGCTACTTGATCAGCTAACCTATTTCCTTTTGCTACATTTTTGAGTAATTTCCCTCCTGCGGTTAGCAGCCCTCTTTCTTTGTACATTGCACCATGGGCCTGAATGGTTAGAAATGCATATTTAGAATCTGTGTAAATATTTGGCCCTAAAGATTGTTTTCCCAATATCTTTCCTTCCTCTGTAACTATAGCATAGGCGACTGGGGTTAACTATCTCTTTGTCTCTGCCATCCGCATCTTCAGTCCTTTGTCTAACATCTCCTTCATTAACATCTCTCCTACTTCACTAACATCTCTCTTGCAGGCTGTGCTGGCAAGGTGGAGTTTGGCTCTCTTCCAGCTTTTCATCTACATGTATCTCTTCTCTTTTCTCTGGCAGCTTTTGGCTTTCCTTCTTGATCCTAAGTTGCAGCTGTCAGTAACTTGCTCTTATTCCCTTCATTCTCACTTGCTTCATCTCTCTCCTAGTGTATCCACTTGTCAGGGCCCTCAACTGGACTGAAAACATTCTCTTCTAAAACCTTCTGTCTTTTGTGGTTCCTTTAACATCAAGGGCATTTTGGGAAACATCTGCCTTGGAGTCTTCAGGGTTTATCTTGTGTCTCCATCCCTCCTTTATTTCCTGAGTGAAACCATCTTGGTCTCCTGCAGGACATCTGGACATCTCTAACCAGGTAACATGTATGTCCAGTTATTATTATTATTTATTATATTTATTATTATTATTATTTAAATATTTACAACAGACTTGATAGCTCCAGAGTCAATTCCATGGGAGCTAGCCCACATAAGTCATTCCCTAATGCCTGTGTAGTTGCTGCCGACACCCACGTCGCACCTCCTTCTCTCTGGGCACTACCTCCACGTCCTCCATTTCTATTTCCTCCCGACTCCCAGAGTTGCGGCTATAACATTTGCCTTCTTTTTAAACTTCGCGTCCTCATCCTCTCGTCCCACATACACTTGTGATGCTATTTCCAAAAGTCTAGACAGGGTCATGTGGGCGAGTCCGGCTTGCTTTTGTAACTTTCGCCGGATGTCTGGGGCACATTGACTTATGAAACTTTGTTTTAATGCTTGAGTGCCCTGTGACAAATCACTTTCATCTTCCATATCATATGGGCTATATTGTCTGTAGGCGGCTTTAAGCCTCTCCAGGAATGCTCCTGGGCTCTCATCTTTTTCTTGCTGAATATCGTATATTTTCTTCAAATTCACGGGTCTGGGTGGCCCTCTTCTTATAGCTCTAAAAATATATTGCTGATATTGTCCCAGTTCCCGTCTCTCTTTCTCAGTATTGGGGTTCCAATTCGGGTTATAGGTTGGGACCCGGCTTTCTTGTAACTTCACCAGTTGTTCTCCTGTGGCCCCTTCTTCCTTCTCTACCTCCTCCCTGGCCATCCTAAGAATCTGTCCTCTTTGTTCTGCAGTGAATAAGGCATTCAGCAATTGCTGGATGTCCTGCCAGGTAGGGTTATGTGTGCTGAAAATACCTTCCACTAATTGGGCCATCTGGTATTACTTGAGGAACTTCTCTCAGGGGGCAAAGTTTTCTATCTTCTTCTTTGTCTCTGGGTCTTAAATTATACTTTGAAACACCCTCAGGCTCCATTCCCTCCAGTGGTGGCATATCATTGTCTTTGGAAGGTATAGATGGATATATATGGCGATAAGGTGGTGGCCAAACCTCGTCGTCCTCCGGAGTTCCGGAAGGGGGCAAGGGTGGTGGAGCCTTCGGAGCAGCAGCCCTGAGGGGCATGCATTTGCAATCTTGAAGCCATTTAGGCTGTGGTTGCATATCCACTATGATCTGCCAGGCTGAGATGTAATAGTACTGGTCTGGATGATATCTAGCACAAAAATCAGCTACTCTATCAACCAGTCTCTTATCCAGGGTCCCTATGGCTGGCCATGATGGATTTAGTGGAAACGTTGGCCATTCTAATTCACAAAAGGTTCTTAACTTGCCTGGCTTACGGGACCCTGCAGAAATGTATTTCTTAAATTCTGACCAATTATTTAACATACAATCCAAAGGGGTCACTCCTTTTGACCCACTGTTTCCTCCCATTTTCCTTTGGCTAGAATCTTGGGGCACCCTCACTAGCCTTAACCTAGGTACCTTATATTTTACAATCCAAGGGGGTTACTCCTTTTGAACTACCCCCACCTATTGCGGAAACTGGATTCTTGGGGCACCCTCACCAGCCCGACTTTCCTCCCATTTTCCTTGGCTAGAATCTTGGGGCACCCTCACTAGCCTTAACCTAGGTACCTTATTTGTCCTTTACCTTTACTAGGTCTAGACCCAACCCAATATTAATCACACAATCATACAGGGTAGACAGGGATTCGTGATCACTTAAGGAATGGGGGGGAGCGATCACTTGACTCATTGGATTTGCCGACCCGGTCTCCCAGATGCACATATGGCCAGATACGGGCAATGCGACAAACCCCACTCTCCGCCGACCCGGTACTGAAACAATGGTCAGTGTCGGGAAATGCGACGACACACACACACTTCACACACCTCCCGACTAGTTTAAGACCATTCATACACCCTCATACTTGCCTCGAGGCTCCACCAAGACGTCTTCTACCCCGTTGGTTGGATCAATTCGCCATTGGCACCAGGAACGACCGACGAGCCGGACACAGCAAAGGGAAGCCGATGGTCTTATAGCGGGGCCCCTCTCACCGTACTGTCGCCGTTGCTGGCTCCGACCGCGGTGATCCTCTGGCGTGGTCAAAGGCACATCAGGTCCAACTCCTGTCCTTCGATCTGGTTCCCGGGCCAACGCACCATGGAAATGTAAGGGAATTAGGCGTTCCCAAACATATCCCGGGGATCGAAGGCGCAAGAGTTTCAGACCAGACCAATTTTAATGATTCCAACCAAGTTTATTAACCAGCTGGTGGGGGTAACAGCCACCTAACGGTGAAAAACCTGTCCCCCCCTTCCTTGTTCAAGTACATGTCATTTATAGTTTCCTTTAGAATTATTCACCCAGCGTTTCAGCCAATCACAATAAAATTCTGTTATCTCTACCCAGCAACATACCTGCGGTTTACCATTTTCACTGTCTCTGTCTAGCCTAGCTTGGTTACATTTCCTGCTTGCAAAAGTAGTTCTGCTAAAAGTAGTTCTGCTTTTTCTACTTGCTTCGTACATAACTTACAGAATCTGCCTTTGCCATTTACTTTTCCACTCAGCTTATTTTTCTAACTGAGCTAAGTATGCCCTGGCTCAAGGGGACACCCTTGGATCAGTTAGACTGACCCTCTCAGCACCAGATAAGGCATCCCCCTCCCCACAACCCCCCAAAATCTCTGCTGTTTCCACGTAGTCGGCTTCATCCGTCATCTCCTGAGGGTGACCTTTCTTCTGGCTGTGGTATTCTCCCAGTGGATCCAGCAGCATGTGGATAATGGAACACGATATATCATTTCCTACTTCAAGGCTTGCTATCTCCCCTCCCAAAAAATATCTGCCCCCAGCTGCAAAACAACACAGGCAGGTTTTCCCGGGATCCCTTAAGCCACTTCTCTGGAGTGCAAAAATGCACAGAAAAGCTGGGTGGAAAGAATAGGAGGCATCCCACACTTCAGGATCTGGCTCCCCAGTCCAGAAGTGTGCATATTTCCCTCATTTGTTAGACTAGCTGTGTTTCCAGGGAACTATGTGCACATGATAATAACACACCATAAATATGGTCCCTGTCCCTGCACCTTTTTTGCACTTTCAACTCAGTTTGCAGCAATAGAAGAAAGCTGAGGACAAAGGAAGAAGTGAGAGAAGAAAGAGACAAACTAGGACAATTTAAAAGGAGCCGGAAAAGTGGGACGAGAGGACTGTCTCTGACAAATCTGGACAGGTAGAGAGTATGAGATGGTGCTTTTCTGGATGATAACTTCTAGAATCCCCCAGCTGGCATAGAAAAGTTGCATTTTCCTCCCTGGGTGATTTTGGGACTTATAGTCACCCCTCCTGGAACTTTTTGAAGGTCTGGGTTACTTTTAGTTCAATCCCTTGCTGTTGTGGCTTTGTAAATGGAGTTATTTACTTGTTTGCTTGCTTCATTTTAAAGTAGTTTTAATATTTTATTTTTGTATTTCTCAAAGGAACACAAGGCAGTGTTCATAGTCTTCCTCCCTGTTTGATTCTTACAACAGCCTTGTAAGGCTGGTTAGGCTGAGAGACAGTGACATGGGGACAGTCATTTTTCACGGCTGGACATGGATTTGAACTCAGGTCTGTCCAGTCCTATTCCAATGACTCTGCCAGGTGCACCACCCTGACTATATTGCAAAACACAAGCCTTGCGCCATCATCCCAAAACCTGGGCCAGAGTAAACAATCGTTGGCCTTTGGCTCTCTTGCAGTACCACCGGGTTGCAGCTCCAGACGCTCTTCAGTGCCAACTGAGGACAAAGAAAACCAAGTCACAGATGGTTTCCGCCACCAGACACCACTGCAAAGAATTCCACTCACAAAAAGTCAGCTTCAGGGTTTTCATTTCCTCGATCGTCGGATCCTGCTGGGGCTGAGAACTGCGCAGACACCGAAATGCCCATTTTGGGTTTGCAAAAGAGCTTAAAAATAGAACATGGAGCCTTTGGTGAGGAAGAAGGAGCTCTTTTGCCCAGAGAGAAACACAAGGGAGATTCTCTCCTGTGTTCTGTTGTCAAGGCCTATCTGTGTCTTCCATCTCCAGCTTGGTTTCCTGCAGGTCTCCGGGGGCTCTTCGTTCTTTCTTGTTTTGGAAATGACCTCAGGCGGTTCTCAGGGACTGGCCACCCTGGTCAGAGTGACTAACCCAGCCGGTTGTCTCCATGGCTCTATGGACAAGCCTGGAAGGGAAATGTCAAGCAGTCAGACAATGGACATTTAACTCTTTGCAGTCAGAGCTTCAGATGACAATTGCGGAGGCTAAAGATGGAACAGACGTTGGGTTTTGTTTTTCCTGGAAGTCTATTCATGGCACTGGTTCACACAGGTCTGTGCATCACTCCTTGAAAAGCAAATCCCATCTCTGCCAAGAGAGACCAGAGCTCAGTTGTGGTCAGAGCGCAAGGTTTGTAAGCAGAAGAGCCAGACCTATCCTAAGGCAGAATGAGGGTCAAATTCAACATTAAGTGTGTTCCTTGCCATTCACCTTTCTCCACTTCTTCAGTGGGATTGCTGCAAAGATGTGTGCCGCAGCCCATGCTTCACCAGTTGTGAAAGAAGGAATGCCAAATGCGATATACAGAGGTGAGGACAATCACCTGCTATAATAAGCAGATGTCTTTCACCGCTCGGGGGAGCTCTCCTTCTAAGAAATGGTCAGGCGTGCTAAGCATTGCTTCTAGCTGGACCCTGAGGCAAGTGCCACAGATGGCAGGTTTTATTTGGGGGCTGAAAAAATCTCCCAGCTCTTCCACATTAACTCTCCAACTGGCCTACTCTTTTGGAGAAATAAAGTGATTTGCTGACCTCCTAAGTCAATGATTCTCAACTTTCTTAATGCCACGGCCCTTTAATACAGTTCCTTATGTTGTGGTGACCCCCAACCATAAAATTATTTATATAACACATACAAAAATACGTGTTTTCCGATGGTCTTAGGCGACCCCTGTGAACGGGTTGTTCGACCCCCCCAAGGGATCGTGGCCCACAGTTTGAGAGCCACTGCCCTCAGTGATCTGCGCTTGTGGGGAAAAACACATTAATCAAATCCGTGAATAATCAAATCCTCAAAAGCCAAAACAAACAAACAAACAAACAAACAAACAGCTTCGTTTATATACCGCTTCATACTGCCTAAGGAGTCTCTAAGTGGTTTACAACTGTAAGCTACTTGCCCCCAACAATCTGGGTACTCATTTTAGCAATCTCAGAAGGATGCAAGCCTGAGTCGAGCTTGAGCCCTTTTGCTGGTCTTGAACTCGCCACCTTATGGTTTTGAATGAATGGCTGCAGTACAGGCATTTAACTGCTGCGCCACCAAAGCCACAAACATGGAGGGCCGACTGTCATGCCATCCATGTTCATGGTGCTTTCCAAAGAGTTAGCACTGTCCTCTTTTCCAATGCCTTCTCATGATGCGTCCAAAGTACGACAGCCGCAACGTGCCTATTCCCTTGGAAAATAGAAACTCCTGTTCTTTCCCCGCTAGAAAAACTAACATTTTTGGAAGTGCGGAGTCTGGGAACAAACTGTGCTCCTGTGGTTTGCTCTGGAGCCCCGAGGGCCAAGGATCCCCATTGCTGTGTCCTATCAAGGTGTGCTCTGGTTCCTTTCTTCTTGCCTGGAGCAACCCTGGGCCTGTCCTTTTAAGCCTTGCAGCCGCAACCCTGCAAAAAATATTTACTGAGTTGGTCGAAGTGGCTCTCTCTAGTGAGCGCCTGGCGTCTGCCTCTGAAATATACCAGACGCCAACCTCTTCAGCAAAAGCTCCCACAACAGGACTTATGGCCCAAGGCAGCTGCTGATAGAGAAAAAGAAGAGGGAGGGCTGATGCTGGGCCCAGGCGTCTGCCTTTGTATTTTCCAAGGGAGGGGAATTATTCTTTCTTTCATCATATTTTAAAAGGCATGCTTGCTTCAGCTGCCCCTGACCTTCTCCTCTAAGCAAATCCCACCATAATACATAAGTATGCTTTTGCCTTTAGGACAGTGGGCTCTTTCACACGGGAGGTATTTCTCTTTATTGCGAATAGAGCCAATTCGAATTCATGTGAATTCGCTAGTTTAGCAAATTCACGTGAATTCCCATTGCGTTCAGAATGTTAAAGCACCGTCAAACTGATTTATTTCTGCAGTCCAAATGCAGCCAGATTCTTATGTGCACAAGTTAAGGAACTATTTTTCCAACATGCTTTTGCTTGCAAAAAGGAAAAGGAAAGGAAAATTGTCATCTAATTTAACCCCACTCAAACTCAATAATTATATGTGACCCTGCAAAATCCAGCTCTTAAAATGGTTCAGATGGGAAACACCATGGAATCCAATGCAGGATTAAAATCCCATAGGACCTTATCAGATGGGAGGAATGTCTGTTTATTGTGAATGGAGCCAATTCAAATTCACTTGAATTTTCTAGTTTAGTGAATTCATGTGAATTCCAATTGTGTTCGGAATGCGTTCAGAATGACTTCCCATTGCCCGAAAATGACCCCCCCCACTGCCTGAAATTGCATGAGATGCTTTAATTCGCAATAACGTAAAACCCCATGATTGCGTTCGGATTGCCATTGGATTATACTTCCAATTTCCGACGTCTGATAAGGTCCATAGAGTCCAAATTAAGTTTGCGTAGATCTCCAGCCTTTGGGGGAAGGTGGGAAGTCAATGAATAAACCACCATGAATGTGACCTTGGCGAGTTAATACTTAACCTGCCCAAAGGGCCGAAAGCACCAGCAAGAATGAGATGTATTTATTTATTTTAATCCCTCTCCATTACTAATGTACCACTTTTCGATGTTTTTAATTGTATTGTTCTTTTAATACTGTGAGCCACTCTGAGTCCCAGTTCTGGGAAAAGAGTGGGATAATAATAATAATGATAATGATGGAGTTTATCATACGACGGAATTTGAGGGTATAATCCAATGGCAATCTGAAAGCAATCATGGGGTTTCACGTAATTGCGTATGAGTGTATCTCACGCAATTTCTGGCAATGGGAAGTCATTCCGAACACAATCACAGGTTTTACGTTAATGCGTATAAGAGTATCTCACGCAATTTTGGGCAATGGGGGTCATTTTTGGGAAATGGGAAGTCATTCTGAACGCATTCCGAACACAATCAGATTTCATGTAAATTCGCTAAACTAGCAAATTCACATAATTGCAAATTGGTTCCATTCGAAATTGAGAGAAATTCCTCCCGTGATAAACTCCAATGATGATAAGGCTGATGCCACAGTGCAGAATTAATGCAGTTTGATGCCGCTGTAGCTGCCATGGCGCCATCCTATGCAATCCTGCGATTTGTAGTTTGTTAGGGCACCAGAGCTCCCTAACCAAGAAGGGTACAATATCCTTAACTTTATTTATGTTTTAAATTACGCTTGTTTTATTTGTGAGAGAGAGAGAGACAGATTGCTGGATTCTCTAAATGTCTGTTTCCCAGTATCTTATAACCGATAGTATCATGAAAAATATTATACGGCGGACTTGCAAAAATATACAAGGGCTAATTATTGTGTCACTGCCGGATTAAGCGCCTTAAATTATCTGAAGCTTGAACTGTTTTATAAAAGGAATATTCTTTCTAGATGAAGGTTTGAAAAGCATGCCATGGCTCCGAGCGCTAGCTGCTCCTCTACCTCCTCGTGGACAGAGACAGCAATGCAGCTTTTGCCCATTTCCAATGCACCTAAACTAATATGATGACTGTGGTTCTGGAGAGCAGGGCTCGAATCCCAGCTCAGCCATGTCACACTCTCTCAGCCTCAGAGGGTCTCAAGCACAAACCTCCCTGTGAAGAAACTTTCCACGAAAAACCTGTGATAGAGGTTTGCCTTTTGGTGTTGTTGGGTGCCTTTAAAGTCCTTTCTGACTTATGGTGACCCTATCATGGCAAGTTTCTTCAGATCGGGGTTTGCTATTGCCATCCTGAGGCTGAGAGAGTGTGACTTGCCCATGGTCAACGGTGAGAGTTTACGTGGCCGAGCTGGGATTCGAACCCTGGTCTCCAGAGTCCAACGCTCAAACCACTACGCCAGGCTGGCTCCTCACTAAAACTATGGTCCTTAAAATATAAGCTAAGTTGCCAAATAGTAAGTTGCCAAGTAGTAATGTTTCTCTATGTTTCCCTATGGGCAAGTATCCCCCAATGTCTCCCTATGGGCAAGTGTTCCTCTGTTTCCCTATGAGTGTGCATTCCCCATGTTTCTCTATGGGCAAATGTCCCTCAATGTTTTCCTATGGGCAAATATCTCCTAATCTTTCCCTATAGGCAAGTATCCCCCAAATGCCTTTCTATGGGCAAGCATTCCCCTATGTCTCCCTATGGGAAAGTCTCCTCCCACGCTTCCCTATGGGCAAATATCCCCCAATATTTCCCTAAAGGCAAATATCCCCCAATGTCTCCCTATGGGCAAGCATTTCCCATGTGTCCCTATGGACAAGTATCCCTCAATGTATCCCTATGGGCAAATAACCCCCAAATGCCTTTCTATGGGCTAGTATCCCCCAATGCCTTTCTATGGGCAAGAATCCCCCAAATGCCTTTCTATGGGCAAGTATCCCCAAATCCCTTTCTATGGGCAAATATCCCCTAATTTTTCCCTATGGGCAAGTATCCCCCAAATGCCTTTCTATGGGCAAGAATCCCTTTCTATGGGCTAGTATCCCCCAAATGCCTTTCTATGGGCAAATATCCCCAAATGCCTTTCTATGGGCAAATATCCCCTAATTTTTCCCTATGGGCAAGTATCCCCCAAATGCCTTTCTATGGGCAAGTATCCCCCAAATGCCTTTCTATGGGCAAATATCCCCAAATGCCTTTCTATGGGCAAGAATTCCCCCAAATGCCTTTCTATGGGAAAGTCTCCTCCAGTGCTTCCCTATGGGGGAAATATATCTCCCAATATATCCCCTTTACAGATCCCAAGATCTCTCAAAAACCACAGGGAGCCAGGGCAGTTAAAGCGGTATCCAACTGCATTAATTCTGCAGCGCAGACGCATCAAGCAGATGCAATGCAGCGTTCCATGATCAGGCGCAAGCCACGCCCCTCTGTGCAGGGTTCATTCAGAAATCTCGGCCAGTGGAACGTTGCATAAATATCCCAGCCAATGGGAGCAGCGGGATTCCTCCCATTCAAGCCACACTCAGCGTTCCATGGGGGCGTGGCCTAGCAGGGATGTTTAACTCTTGGCGCGCTGGAGAGTTTTTTTTAATAAAGGGTTCCTCCTATGGCTCAACTCTGGGTTGCCACATTCCTCACCCTGGCTGTGCGCCTCTGCTTTGGAACAGCCAACCCCCTGGAAGAGTTTTCCCTAGTACTTTCCAAGGGAAAGATCCACCAGCTGAGGCCACTTAGTTATGTTCTTGGGGCAGAAGGTTGCCAAATGTCTTTTTTCTGGGCCCTGCTCCAGGTGCTTCGTCTCAAAGGGGGCTGCAAGGTCTCTCTATAACAGACAGAGGAGCGAGAATGGGTGCTCTCTTGCTATTTTGCCCTTAAGCAAGTGTTTCCCCAATGTTTCCCTATGGACAAGTATCCCCTATGCTTCCCTATGGGCAAATATCCCCTAACGTTTCCCTATGGACAAGTATCCCCTAATGTTTCCCTATGGACAAGTATCCCCTATGTTTCCCTATGGGCAAATATCCCCTAATGTTTCCTTATAGACAAGTATCCTATGTTTCCCTATAGACAAGTATCCTATGTTTCCCTATGGGCCAATATTCCCTAATGTTTCCCTTTAGACAAGTATGCTATGTTTCCCTATGGACAAGTATCCCCTAATGTTTCCCTATGGGCAAATATTCCCTGATGTTTCCCTATGGACAAGTATCCCCTAAAGTTTCCCTATAGACAAGTATCCTATGTTTCCCTATGGGCAAATATCCCCTAATGTTTCCCTATGGACAAGTATCCCCTAATGTTTCCCTATGGACAAGTATCCTATGTTTCCCTATAGACAAGTATCCCCTAATGTTTCCCTATGGGCCAGTATCCCCTAATGTTTCCCTATGGCAGTGGTTCTCAACCTTTGGTCCTTTGGATTTGAGACTTCAACTCCCAGAATTCCTGAACAATGAGCACACTGACTGGGACTTCTGGGAACTGGAGTCCAAAACATCTGGAGGTCGAACACTACTGCTGCCCTATGGGCAAAGTCTCCTCCAATGCTTCCCTATGGACAAGCATCCTCCTGTGTTTCCCTATGAGAAAAGTATCCCTCCAATGCTTCCCTATGGGAAAGTCTTGTCACTTCTTGCAATAGGTCCAGAGGGTCTTTTTTATTTGGGGGTGGGGGGTGGGTGGGTTGCATATCCAAAAGCAGAAGGGGAAGGAGGTGGGGGCCTGAGATGTATCCCTATAGTATCCCCCCCCCATGTTTCTCTATGGGCAAGTATATCCCCTATATCTGGCAAGCATCCTCCAAAGCTTCTCCTATGGATAAGAACCCTCCAATGCTTCTCTATAGCAGAGTTGTGTCATTTCTTGCATTAAGTCCAGGGTATTTTTTGGGGGGGGGGGGGTTCCCCATCCCCAAAAGCAGGAGGGCAGGGAGGCAGAGGAGGCCCTAAGATGTATCTCTATGGGCAAGTATTCCTCTAGGTCTCCCTATAGGCAAATATCCCTTGCCTATAGGGTGTCCTTTCTTGCAGTGGGTCCAGAGGGTGATTTGGGGGGGGGGGGGGGGACTGAGAAGTATCCCTATGGAGTAGTATCTCCCTATGTCTCTCTATGGGTAAGCATCCTCCAATGCTTCCTTATGGGAAAGTGGTGCCATTTCTTGCAATGGGTCCAGAGGCTCTTTTGGGGGGGGGGGGGGTCGTATCCCCAAAAGCAGAAGAGGAGAGGGTGGGGGGGGGGTCTGAGAAGTCTCCCTATGGACAAGTCTCCCTCCATATATCCAAGGATCCTCCCATGCTTCCCTATGGGAAAGTGGTGCCATTTCTTGCAATGGGTCCAGAGGCTCTTTTGCGAGGGGGGGGGGTCGTATCCCCAAAATCAGAAGAGGACAGGGTTGTTGGGGGGGGTCTGAGAAGTCTCCTTATGGACAAGTCTCCCCCCATGTATCCCTATACCAAGGATCCCCCAATGCTTCCCTATGGGAAAGTGGTGCCATTTCTTGCAATGGGTCCAGAGAGGCTCTTTTTTGGGGGGGAGGGAAGGTTCGTATCCCCAAAATCAGAAGGGGAGAGGGTTGTGTGTGTGTGGGGGGGGGGGTCTGAGAAGTCTCCCTATGGACCAGTTTCTCCAATGCTTCCCTATGGGAAAGTGGTGCCATTTCTTGCAATGGGTCCAGAGGGCCTTACTTTTTTTTGGGGGGGGGGGGGTGTCTGAGAAGTCTCTCTATGGATAAGTCTCACCCCATGCATCCTTTTCCCATGCTCCCCTATGGGAAAGTGATGCCATTTCTTGCAATGGGTCCAGAGGCTCTTTTTGGGGGGGGGGGTCGTATCCCCAAAAGCAGAAGGAGAGAGAGTTGTGGAAGGGGGGGGGGTCTGAGAAGGATCCCCCAATGCTTCCCTATGGCTCAGCCTCTGATCCAAGGGGGATTCTTGTATTGGGGGGGGGTGGGCTTCCCTTTGCCTTGGTTCCTTCTCAGAGAAGGGAAAGCAGCAACTCGAGCCCTTCTGCTGCTGGCTGCTGCCTCCTTCTTTGCTCCTGCCTATGGTCGCCACGAACCAACCAGGCAGCAGGCAGGCAGGGCCTTTGCGCCGCCAAAGTGTCTAGACTCAGTGGCACATGATGGGAGGGAGCCAATGACTCCTCCGGGCCTCCCTCCTCCTCCTCCTCCTCCTCCTCCTCCTCCCACAACACTCACAACATCACACTCACACAACACACACACAAGCGACAAGAGAAGAGGACCCTAGTTGGCTCCGGCTCTGCTGCTTCGTTCTGGGAGGCTCAATTTTCGAAGGACGAGAGACCCCTTTTCTTGCCTTCCTTGGCTCTGCCTTCCTTCCAGCCTTGGAGGCTTCCCTTCTTCTTCCTCTTCTCCGGAGTTTCTTTCTTGGGCCACTTTCGAGGCCAAAGCCATGTGGCCCGGAGTCCTCCTCGTCGTCGTCGGGGCTTCGTTGTCGGGGGCTCCGGAGCTGCTCCTTCCCTCTTTGTAGGAAGGGAAGAAAAACACCCCGAAAAGGTCTCTCGTTGCCTGCCTGCCTGCCTGCCTCCTCCTCCTCCAGCCTTTGTCTTTGGGAGCCCAGAGGAGGAGGAGGAGGAGGAGGAGGCCCGGCCAGAGCAGCCCCGACGGAGCCAGGCACCGGCCCCGAGAGAGAAGCCGACCGTCCAGGGCCCCTCCAAGGCCCCAGGAGGGCAGCCAGAGCCCCGACGGGAGGACGACGACCACCAGGCTTCAGCTTCTCTCCCCTCCTTGGCTCGCTCTCTTTCTCTCCCTCCCTCCTTTTTGGGGGGTTGGTGCATGTTTTCCTTTTCTTCTTGGAAGAACCGTCGAGGAGGAGGAGAAGGAGAAGGCAAAGAGGGGCCCCGAAGGTCCTCCGGAGAAGAAGGAAGGGAGCCCCGAAGAAGGTCTATACAACAGAAACAAGGCTTGCCCTCTTCCCTTCCCTTCCTTTTTTCTTTCTTTCTTTCTCCTTCCTTCTCTTTCTTTCTTTCTTTCTTTCTTTCTTTCCTTTCTCCTTCCTTCCTTCCTCTTTTTCTTTCTTTTCCTTCCCTTCCCTCCTCTCTTTCTTTCTTTCTGTTTCTTTCCTTCCTTCCTTCCTTCCTCTCTTCTTCTTTCTCTTCCCTTCCTTTCTCTCTCTCTCTTCCCTTCCTTCCTCTCTTTCGCTCTCTTTTCTCTTTCTTTCTTTCCTTCCTCCCATCCTCCTCCTTTCTTTTCTTCCTTCCATCCTTTTTCCTCCCTTCCTTCACCTATCTCTCTCTTTCCCCTTCCTTCCTCTTTCCTCCCTTCCTTCCTCCCTCCCTCCATCTCTTTTTCTTTCTCTTCCCTTCCTTCCTCTCTTTCGTTCTCTTTTCCCTTTCTCTCTTTCTTTCTCTTCCTTTTCTTCCTCCCATCCTTTTCCCTTCCTTCCTCTCTCTCTCCTTCCTTCCTTTCTCTCCTTCCTTCCTCTTTCCTTCCCTTCTTTTCCTTTTCTCTCTTTCCTTCCCTTCTTTGGGAAGAACCGAGGAGGAGAAGGAGAAACAGAAAGAGGAGCCAAGGCAGAACCTCGACGACGGACTCAGGAAGAAAGCCGACGAGAGAGGAGTCACATCTTTATCCCTATCTATCCATCTGAATAGCTAGAGCCTCCCAAAATCCCGACGCGAGGCTCAGTCTCTCTCCTTTTGGACGGGAGAACCAGGGAAGAAGACAGAAGGAGAGCCCGTTGCGGTGGCTTTGGGGGCTCCCCGTCGAGGGTCGCGTGGGGCCGGGCTCGGGGCCTCTCCGATGGTGCCTGGGTCCCCGGTTCGGGTGTCGTCGGGGCCGGGGCTGGCCCCGGGGAGGCTGGCCGCTGGCCCCCGCCGTCGGTGGCTCCTCTGAGCCCCTTCTTCTCGGACGGGAGGGAGGGAGGCGCATGTTCCGCTCCAGACGGGCGGCGCTGCTCCGGAGGCTCTGGCGAAGCCGGCTCCTCTCTTCTTCCTCCGACGAGGATGCCGGCGACGGCGACGCTGCCTCCGCTGCCTCTTCCCCGACGGAGCGGGAGCTGAAGGCGGCCGCCCAGCGCCTCCTCAAGCGCCTCCAGGACCGAGCCTTGGACCACCTCCTGGAAGCCGTCGAGTCCCGCGGAGCCATGCCCGGACCCTGCCTCCTCCTCGCCCCGACGGCGGCGGCCGAGCTCCGGCAATTGCCGGCCCCGCCGAGCCTCCTCCTGGCCCGGCTCTTCCGATGGCCGGACCTCCTCCTCCTCCACAACGGAGGACAAGGAGGACAAGGAGGACAGCAGCAGCAACTGAAGGCCCTCTGCCGGAGCCTCCGCGGACCCCAAGAAGGGAAAGGCGGCCCCGACGGCAGCGAACAGACTCTCGGGTCCTGCTGCTGCAACCCTTTCCACTTCAGCCGCCTCTGCGGGCCAGGTAAGGAGGAAGAGGCATCCACACTGCAGGGAGAACCCGCTTTGGAACCGCTTTGGCTCAAGGCTATGGAATTCTGGGAGTTGGAGTTTGTTGTGGGGTCCGGAGGACCCCACAACAAACTCCAACTCCCAGAATTCCATAGAGAGTGAGTCAGACAACAAGCTCTGGACCCCACAACAGACTCCAACTCCCAGAATTCCATAGATATTGAGTCAGGCAACAAGCTCTGGGCCCCACAACAGACTCCAGCTCCCAGAATGCCATAGCCTTGAGCCAGATAGACCTCAGCCTTCAGCTCTGGGCCCCATAACAAACTCCAGCTCCCAGAATTCCATAGCAGTTGAGTCAGACAACAAGTTCAGCCTTCAGCACTGGGCCCCAGAACAAATTCCAGTTCCCAGAATTCCATAGCCTTGAGCCAAATAGAGTTAAGCCTTGAGCTCTAAGCCCCACAACATACTTCACCTCCCAGAATTCCATAGCTTTGAGTCAGAAAAAGTGTTCAGCCTTGAGCTCTGGGCCCCACAACATACTGCAACTCCGAGAATTCCATAGCAATTGAGTCCAACTCCCAGACTTCCATAGCCTTGAGCCAGATAGACCTCAGCCTTGAGCTCTTGACCCCACCACATACTCCAGCTCCCAGAATTCCATAGCCTTGAGCCAGAAAAGAGTTCAGCCTTGAGCTCTGGGCCCCACAATAAACTCCTACTCCCAGAATCCCATAGCCTTGAGCCAGAAAAAGAGTTAAAGCAGTGCCAAAACCGGGTTATTTTCTCCAGTGTGGATGCAGCCTGGATAGAGTGGCACCTGCTGCCTAAGGCCTTCTTCCCTCATTCCTTGAGGCTGAGATAGTGTGACCCCCCTAAGGCTGTCCTATTGCTTTCCTTTGAGGCTGAGAGAATGTCACCTGCCCAAGCTCACCCAGTGGGTTTCTGAACTTCTGGCGACAGTGGGTTTTCCTGGCAAGGTGGGCTCTCAGAGGAGGCTTTGCCATCGCCTTTTCCCTGAGGCTGAGAGAGTGTGACCCCTATTGCTTTCCCCTGAAGCTGAGAGAGTGTGACTCGCCCTATGGTCAAATATCCCCCAATGTTTCCCATGTATCCCCATGGTTTTCTTGGCAAGATGGGTTCAGAGGAAGCTTTGGCATTGGTTTTCCCCAGAAGCTGAGACAGTGTGACCCACCCAAAGGACCCCCCCCCCATTGCTTTTCCCAAAGGCTTTGCTATTGCAAGTCTGTTGTGAGTCTAGAGTGGAGCTTTAACGTGTTGTCTGACTCAATTGCTATGGAATTCTGGGAGTTGGAGTATGAGGCTGAGAGAGTATGACCTGCCCAAGGTCCCCCAGTGGGTTTCATAACTTCTGGCAACCCTATCCTGGAGTTTTCTTGGCAAGGTTGGTCCAGAAGAGGTTTGCCATTGCTTTCCCCTGAGGCTGAGAGATTGTGACTTCTTGCCCAGGGTCACCCAGTAGGTTTTCGTGGCCGAGCTGGGAACCGAACCCTGGTCTCCGGAGTCACAGTTCAACGCTCAAAACCCCACTTTCTTGTTGCGTGCCTTCAAGTTGTTTCCAGCTTTTGGTGAACCCTAAGGCAACCCCTGTCATTGAGGTTTTCTGGGGCTGAGAGAGTGTGACCCAATGGGTTTCCGTGACGGAGCAAGGAATCGAACCCTGACCTACAGAGTCACAGCCCAACCTTCGAATCCCTTTGGCGAACATTAGGAAGTGTTTTTGTTACTGTCAAAGCTGTTGTTTGACAGTGGAATAGATGTCTCTTTGGGGATGGATTCCTGTTGTTGTTGTTGTTGTTGTTGTGTGCCTTCAAGTCGTTTCCAACTTATTATGGTGACCCTATGGCAAACTTATCATGACGTTTTCTTGCCAAGATCGGTTCAGAGGAGGTGTGCTGTTGCCTTCCCTTGAGGCTGAGAGAGTGTGACTTGACCAAAGTCACCCACCTGGGAATCGGACTCTGGTTTCCGATGGAGTTTATCACACGGGAGGAATTTCTCTCGATTGCGAATGGAGCCAGTTTGCAATTACGTGAATTCGCTAGTTTAGCAAATTTACGTGAATTCTAGTTGCGTTCGGAATGCGTTCAGAATGACTTCCCATTTCCCGAAAATGACCCCCCGTTGCCCAAAATTGCGTGAGATACTCTTATACGAAATAACGTAAAACCTATGATTGCGTTCGGAATGACTCCCTTTTGCCCGAAATTGCGTGAGATACACTCATTCGCAATAACGTGAAACCCCATGATTGCGTTCGGATTGCCATTGGATTATACCCCCCAATTCCGTCGTATGATAAACTCCATAGTGAGGTTAGATGGACATCCTTCAAAATGCAGTAACTGCATTCCTTTGGATGTCAAGGAGATGGTCTAAAACCCAGCCATTCCCAAACTTTGGTCCTCCAGGCGTTTTGGACTTCAACTCCCAGAAGCCTCAGCCAGCGTGGCCAAAAGTCAGGAATTCTGGGAGCTGAAGTCCAAAACACCTGGAAGACTAAATGATCTCTGTGGCCCCTTCCAGCTCTTAAGAGTTGGAAGAAGGCCCAATCTGGGTGCTTTTAAAACACATGTCAGAAACTGGAGAGCAGCCTGAGCGTGCCAGACTTCTAAGCAAAGTTTCTATAATTCTGTGGCAGTGAAACATAGAATTTCTCCAGTGAAACATAGACTAGCCACAGCATCCAAGAAATCAATAAGTCAAACCTATGATTAGGATTGGACTATTCCTGCCAGCGTATAAGTCTGTTTTTAATGGTGGAGAGGGCCTGGCGGCCAAGTTTTATTAATTTATTTGCAAAGCTGTGCATTCTGGTTAGATTATATATATATATATATACATATACATATACATATATATATATATATATATATACTGTATATTGGAAAGTGGTGAGACATAGTACAAACCAGGGAAGGCTGGATGGGGAGTAAGCATGTTTCGAAAAGGGGGGTTATATATTTATATACAAAGATTTGTATACTGCTTACATCCAAAAATAAAAGCAAGGCACATTTGTGCATGGAGGCTTTACAGAGGCCAAAAAGCCCATGTTAAATTGGAAGAATCAAGGAAGGTTTCTTGCAGGAACAATTGGGTTTTTAACACAGGTCGGGGTGCATCCACACTGTCGAAATAATGCAGTTTGACACCACTTTAATGCTATAAAACCCAGGTACCAGGACTGCACATCATTGAGCCGTGGCAGTTAATGTGGTGTCAAACTGCATCAGTTCAGCAGTGTGGCAGGAAACCATAGCTGAGTTACTTTTTTGGGACCACAGCTCCCAAGCTGTCTGGGGATGATGGGTGTTTGAAAAGATGGACCATGGTGACAAATTCCTGATGGCAGACACTTTAATCGTGCTTTTGCATATGAAACCAGATTGCTCCCCGGAAGTCGTATTGGAGCATAAGCAGAATGCATCCTGGGATAATGGCGCATGACATTTGCGGTCATAAGGTGTGGCTTTTCCATAAAGTGTGCTACCTCTTGTGTTTATGGCTAATCACTTCCAGTCTGCCTTATCCTGGGAATGTTGGTTTAAAAACCAGCCTCCCCTAACCTGGTTGTGCATTGGACATCTTGGACTACAAATGCCCATCATCCCCACCATGAGCACTGGAGAAAGGTCAGTCTAAATTTACTTTGCCCAGCCCGTGAATGGTTCAAGTTGCACTTTCTGGGGCCACTTTCCAAGGTCTAGTAGTTTCGGATGTCACTGAGAAACTTGGTCTTCCTTCGAAACAGAGATAGGGGAACATGGGTCCATGCAGCAGCCCCAGAGGATTTTTGTGTATGGCCAATAAATTAAACTCCACGCTGACCACTGCGTGGCAACCTCTGGGTTGTTGAGGACATAGAGAGAACAGTTCACACACACAACACACACAACACACACTCCTGGACATACTACTTAGAAGTCAGGCCCAGCTAAGATCAGTGGGATATGCTTTCTATAACATATATTTAGGATCAGGGTGTTTAATACTTTTAGGGTGCATCAACACTGTAGAAATAATGCAGTTCAACATCACTTTTTAAGTGCTGTAGCTCCATCCAGAGGTTTCTAGTTGTTGACCGCATCACGTGTGCCTCCTTTAAACTGCTCGAACTGTCAGTTGTGAGTTGCGGAAAATATAGAAAAATGAATGGACGGATCAATAGGTAACGAATGGATCAATAGAGAGCCCTCTCCCTGCCGTCCTGTTCATGTAAGCAACCTTTTAATGTGTAACGGCTTGCAAGAAGCGTCTTATGGGGTGTGTGCATGTGTGCTTTATTTCTAAGTTTTGTATGGCTTTTAATGATTTGATACTCTTTAACGTGATGGTTTTAATTGCCTTTGCAAAACTTTATTGTTAGGGTTTTGGCGAATCTTTTTTTGTGACCCACCTTGGATCCCACTCTGGGAGAAAGGCGGCGTAGAAATGAGATGGATGGGTAGATGGAAGGATGGATGGATGGATGGAAGGAAGGAAGGAAGGAAGGAAGGACGGATAGATGGGTGGATGGGAGGACGGGTGGATGGAAGGATGGATGGAAGGAAGGAAGGAAGGAAGGACGGATAGATGGGTGGATGGGAGGACGGGTGGATGGAAGGATGGATGGATGGAAGGAAGGAAGGAAGGATAGATGGGTGGATGGATGGATGGAAGGAAGGATGTATGGGTGGATGGAAGGATGGATGGATAGATGCGTGGATGAAAGGAAGGAAGGAAGGATGGATGGATGGATGGATGGATGGAAGGAAGGAAGGATAGATGGGTGGATGGATGGATGGAAGGAAGGATTATGGGTGGATGGAAGAATGGATGGATAGATGGGTGGATGAAAGGAAGGAAGGATGGATGGATGGTTGGATGGAAGGATGGATGGATGGAAGGATGGATGGATGGATGGGGCAGGGTAGACATTGCTTTCTAGATCAAATTTTCTGCCCAGGAAATCTCCAAGGGTTGCATAGATTGCCAGAAAACATACAACCCAGAAATGTCTATTTCTGGTATAGAAAAAAAAATATGGATTTACCTCCCATTTCCATCAGTGCAGGGAGACCTTAGCTGCCTATTTGAAAGGTGAATTGCCTCAGTTGAAGCCTTGCAGTACAAACAATTGATGCTCTTTCTTCTTTTGCCAGAAAGAGGGCCATCCAGGGGATCTCGAGGCTCTAAGGGCCAAACAAACATGTTCCGGGGTTCAAACGTTGGTCTCCAGCAAAGACCGAAGCAAAACAAAACTGACCCCCGGAGTACCTTTGCTTGCATGTCAGTTCCACCCTCTTTTGCAATAGATTGTAGCCTAAATTAGGGAAAGAACTCAGGCTCTATTTATATACACATGTGTCCTTTTATATAGGGTTACACACGGAGCTCAGAAAAGTTACTTTGAGGGGGGTCTACCACTTCCAGAATCTGTTGGTATGGCCAGCCGGGGGATTCTAGGCCTTGCAGTCCAAAAAGTAACTTTAAAAAAAATATGGGGGCTTACAAGAACGCACCCCACACCTCTTTATTGCCATAACTTGAAAAACCATAATAGCAACCCTGCTTTGCTTCCATTTATCCACATCCCAAAACACAGAGAAATGTTTGCACCTAATGTGCAAAGGTGGCCGGAATCTTGTGAAAATTTGGCACCTTTTAATCCTCCTCTCAAGTCGCTGGAGATAGTTTGAATATTTTCTACATAAAAAATGGGTAATATGCCTTAATAATTCGTGGGGTGTTTCAGGGTGTATCTGCACTGCAGAAATAATCCAGTTTGGGACCGCTTTTAACGGCCACGGCTCAATGCTGTGGAATGCCCGGGATTTGTATTTCGGTGAGATATTCGGCATTCTCTGTCGGAGAGCTCTGGTGCCACTCCAGATCCTAGGATTCCATAGCATGGAGCCATGGCAGTTAAAGCGGTTTCAAAGTGCATTATTTCTGCAGTACGGATGCAGCCTAAGTGTGCGTTCGGCCTGCCTGAAGCAAGGGCTGACAACTGGGGGGTTTGTAGACTACCCGCCATTCCCCAAAATCCTGTGCCCTACGCCATGCCACCACTCATGGCTGCCATTGCCACAGTTGGGCGAGAGATTTGGTTGTGTAGGATAACTCTCCTTCCTTCCCTAATGTACCTAGGCTTCTGAGGTTTCCCCAAAGCTGTTCCCTTGCAGGCTTTTACCAGACTGATAATAGTCGGAGGAAAGACACACAAGGGTGTGCCACTCGCCTGGCGCATCCTGGCACAATGGGGTTGGGACCTTGGGAATGTGGGCAGAGCCGTCTTCTGGCACTTCCTCTCCTATTGGGATGAGGCTCTTGGGAGACCAATACAGGGGTTCAGCCAGAGTTGTATCCTTATACAACAATGTACAATCCTCATACAATAACCATCCCTGTGGTTCCTGGCATGGCAAAGACTGCAACCGGCCCCAGGTTGCATCTACACTGCAGAATTGATGCAGTTTGTATGTGTGTGTTGTGCGCTCCTTCTAGTGGCGTCTGACTTACGGCAACACTAAGGTGAACCTATCATGGGGTTTTCTTGGAAAGATTGGGTCAGAGGAGGTTTGCCATTGCCTTCCCCTGAGGCTGAGAGAGTGTGACTTGCCCAAAGAGGGTTTCCATGGCCGAGCTGAGAATCGAATCCTAATCTCCGGAGCTGTAGTCCAACACTCAAACTACTACACCATGATCTACGTAGCTTTAAAGCAGATGATGAAGGCACTGAAATAGTTCAAAAGTTTCCATACTTTGGCTCAGGATGCTGTGGAATCCTGGGATTTGCAGTTTGGTGAGATATTCAGCCTTCTCTGTCAGAAAGTCTTAGTGCCAAGGAGGGAGTAGATTGAAGTCTAGGATCCAAAACACACTGCAGAAATAATCCAGTCTGAGACCGCTTTAACCACCCTGGCTCAGTGCTTAGGGAATCCTGGGAACTGCATTTCGTCTCTGACAGAGAAGGCTAAATGTCTCTCAAAACTACAGTTCCCAGATGTCCCTACTGTTGAGCCAGGGCAGTTAAAGCAGTCTCAAACTGGACTATTTCTGCAGTTTGCTTTGGACCTAGGAAAGCTCATGCTGCCAACTTCTTTCTCCCAGTAAGTCTCAAAAGTGCTACAAGATCTCTCTACTTCTTCTTATTATTATTGCATTTAAATGCATCTGAGGAAGTAGACTGAAGCCCAGGAAAGCTCATGCTGCCAACTTCTTTCTTGCAGTGAGTTTCGAAGGTGCTACGAGATCTCTCTACATACTGACCTTACGGACTAACACGGCTATCTCTTTGAATTCTACCGTTTTTCTATCTCATTGTATTTAAGGGAACTTGAGCATCCTTGGATTTTGTTATCCACAGAAACGAGTCGCAGCGGATACCAAGGGCCTGCTGTATGCTACAAATGGAGATTTGTAGCAGGCTCCTGTCCTGTTGAGAACTAATGTCACTGAATTGGAGGTTGCTGGGGGGCATTTTTCGGTGCCCTGGCAATGGAGGGGACCAACGTCCTTGCTCCCCCTCCTCGCGTGTAGACCTTCCACACGCAGACGCTCATTGTCCAGCCCTGATCGGCATTCCGCTGCTCTTGTTTTGCTCCAGACCTCTTGGCAGGGATTGTGGCACGACATTGTTTTGTACCATGGCCTGGTGCGTGGAGCTGGCGCTCAGTGGAGCATTAAAAGCTGGTGGGAATCCCAATGAGACTGCCTCACTTCTCCAGACTTTTCACCATCCATAATCCACAAATGTTCACATGGGTACAAACAGAGGGACTGGGACTGGTTGGGCTGCGTCTGCGCTGCAGAATCAATGCAGTTTGGCACCGCTTTAACTGACATGGCGCAATGCTACGCAATGCTGGGATTTGTAGTTTTGTGAGCTGTTTACCCTTCTCTGGCAGGTTAGAACGCTGGCGCCACAACAAACTACAAATCCCAGGATTCCATAGGACGGAGCCGTGGCAGTTAAAGCTTTGTCAAGCTGCATTATTTTTGCCATGCAGATGCAGCCCTGAATTCAAGTTTCACATCTCTTGCATTTATGATATGGAATCCTGGGATTTGTCGTTTGTTGCGGCACCAGCACTCTCTGCCAGAGAAGGCTAAATAGCTCACAGAACTACAAATCCCAGCATTCCATAGCATTGAGCCATGGCAGTTAAAGTGTTGTCAAACTGCGCTATTTTTGCCATGCAGATGCATCCCTGAATTCAAGTTTCACATCTCTTGCATTTATGAATCTTGGAAGGTAAGGTTTTTGGATGGACCCCCTGCCCCAGCCAGCACTGTCACTCAGCTGTCGGGGGGATGCTGGGAGTTGTAGTCCAAAAGTAAATAAACCATCCCAACTTCTGAGCCAGGCTGAAAGCAACCAATCTTAGGAGCCTACTATGGATCCATCTTTATAAGGTTTTAATAATGGACCTTATCAGACGTTGGAAATTGGAAGTATAATCTAATGGCAATCCAAACGCAATCGTGGGGTTTCACGTTATTGCGAATTAAAGTATCTCATGCAATTTCGTGTAAAAGGGAAGTCATTCCGAACGCAATCATGGGTTTACGTTATTGCGAATTAAAGCATCTCACGCAATTTCAGCCCTGAGGCTGAGAGAGTGTGACTTGCCCAAGGCCACTCAGTGGGTTTCATGGTACTGAAAAACAAACTGAAAAGAGGGCTCCTGTACCTTTAATAGTCAGGTAAAAGGGGGAAATTGAGCAGGTGTTGCACAACCAGGTAACAAGCGACACCTGTGTCCTCCCAACTATTAAAAGTACAGGAGCCCTCTCCATTTAGTATTCTGGCAATCCCAGCAGAGATACAGACTGTAGGGTTGCCAAACTGAAAATTGGAAACAGGTTCCTTGTAATTTAAAGGGTTGTGTAGGAGAGGGGAAATCCAGTAGATGTTGTTTGCACACAACCAGGTAAGAAGCAGCATTTCCATTTTCGGTGTATGGCTGCAAAAGATGGAGAGTCGCGAAAGCTCCAGACAGCTTGGACCAGGCTTCTCCAAATGTGGGTCTCTATAGGTATTTATTGGGACTTCAGCTCCCATCAGCCTTACCCAGCATGGCCAATGCTGATGCCTGAGAAAGAAAAGAGGAGACCCCGCGGAGATAAGTGGAGCAACGGATGGAAAGTTACTTTGAAGGCGAACGAATGTAATGACACGCTGAAGCCGGCGGTGGCATAATGATTGTGCCATTCTGGGTAACTTCAGCATATTATTATATTTCATTTGTCTTAAATGCAACTTTCCAAACTCTGGGTCTAGCCTGTTGTAAACTAGCTTCTTGCGGTATATTTTTGTCCCGGAGTGGTTCCTTCATGACTCTAAACTATGCCTGAAGTAGGTCAAAACAGCCCCACTCTGTGATAAAGTCCATAGGGCCAGAGACAACTTGATGGCAATAAGTTGCACAAGTCTTAGGAGTTTATCAGACGGGAGGAATTTCTCTTTATTTCGAATGGAGCCAATTGGAGCCAATTCGAATTCACGTGAATTCGCTAGTTTAGCGAATGTACGCGAATTCCAATTGCGTTCGGAATGCGTTCAGAATGACTTCCCATTACCCAAAAATGACTGCCCTTTGCTTTAAATTGCATGAGATGCTTTAATACGAAATAACGTAAAACCCATGATTGCGTTTGGAATGACTTCCCTTTTGCCCTAAATTGCGTGAGATACTTTAATACGCAATAATGTGAAACCCCATGATTGCATTCGGATTGCCATTGGGTTATACTTCCAATTTCTGTCATCTGATAAACTCCTTAGAGTGCATCTACATTGTAGAAATAATGCAGTTTGATACCTCTTCCATGATGCTATCCTACAACATTCTGGGATATATAGGTTTTTTAAGGCACTAGCGCTCTTGGGTAGAGAAGATTCAAGCGTGTGTAAAACTATAAATCCCTGGATTCCATCAGAATGGAGCTACAAAGTGGTGTCAAACTGCATTATTTCTACCATGTAGATGCACCCTTAGAGGAAGCCTGGCAGCTGATGGGGAACTTTCTCCTGCAAGAAGTTACTTTTTGCCTTAGTGGTTGCAATTGAAAACCATAACAACAGAGAAAGCGTAGCTAAACGTTGCCAGACCCTTGGTCATGATCATGTGGCAGAACTTTAAAAAAAAGGTATTTGGTTTTGCATGGCAATTCCCAGGATCCCCTAGCCAGCATGGCCTGTGACTATGGGGATTCTGGGTGTTGTAATAAAAAAAAAGGAGTTCAGGTTTTTAGGACCATGGAGATGAATGCTGGCCCAGAATTTAGGTTTGAGACAGTGGTAGGGATTTACAGCCAGGAGAATAGATATGAATTTAGCTCCAGAACAGAATTTAGATCTAGAAGAGTAATAAGGATGAATCAGGATGGTGTCGAGAGTTGAGTATTGGACTAGGACCTTTGGGAGGCCAGGGTTCGAATCCCCGCTCAACCTGAGAAACCCACTGCAGAGGAGGAAGGCAATGGTGGCCGCCTTCCCTCTAAACAAATCTTGCCAATAAAACCTTAGGATAGAGTTCCCATAAGTTGGAACTGACTATGAAAGCTGGAGTAATGTAAAAGTTTTGAGCGTTGTTGATTAGGACTCTAGGAGACCAGAGTTCGAATCCCTCAAGTCCCACTTTCTCAACCTCAGAAAAAGGCAATGGTGGCATAGGAACAATTCTTGCCAAGAAAACCCTCTGGTAGGTCTGCCTTAGGGTCTCCAGAAGTCGAAAACAACTTGAAAAAATAATACAGCAATCGAAACAGAGAAGATCTGAATACCATCCTATATCTGAATATATGCCTGGAACAGAATTTGGGTCCAAGGGAGTATATATATGTATATATATATATATATATATGAATTTAATCCCAAGGTCTTGTACTCTGTAGTAGTGAAGCCAAAATCGAAGCTCCCTCCGCCATTTTGGATAGCCGGCCACCAGCCAATTCAAGCCAATTGTCCCCGAACCCTTCTGTTTGGCCCACTTCAATGGTGACATTTTATTGTCCACTTTTGATTGAAGTTTATCACATGAAGGAGATTGGGAGTTTTATCCTGCGAATATCCCAGGAAAATTGTGTAATTACGTGTAACGATTTCACGTGACGTCACACAAAACCCACCATTAAAGGTGGTCACAAAGAAGCACTGATGTGCATCTTTTTAGTTCTAGGATTTCAGTAACAATGCATTTCCGATATCACTTTCTTTGCGCAATTGCGTGTAATCAGCATTCGCCCCATTACTTGCCATTTCCACTTCGTTTGCGGGATGCTTTAAATGCGCTTTAATCTCTCTATAATGTCAAAATCAGCCCCGGTGTTATAAACTCTGTTGTTATGTGTCTCTAAGTCATTTCCTACTTATGGCGACCCTATTGTTTTCTTGGCAAGTTTCTTCAGAAAGGAGGTTTGCCATTGCTGTCCTCTGTGACTTGCCCATGGTCACCCATTGGGTTTCCATGGCTCAGCCGGGATTCGAACCCTGGTCTCCAGAGTCAATAGTCCAGCCACCACACTATGCTGGCACTTTTGATTTCAAAAAATAATAAATGGACTGAGCATGGCAAGAGATAAGGGATGCGGGCAATGTGGAGAAGGGTTTGTGCAGCTATGGGGTGAGCTGGAAATTTTCTAAGAGGCTCTTTCCTTTCTTCGGTTGTCCGCAACACCTATCCTCCCATCCCTACATCCCCCAAAAGCTGAGAATTACCCCCGTTTTCTGCCAACATTGCTGGAATAGCTGGCGTTCACTGAAGCAGATCATGATAAGTCTCTCTGTGGCTGAAGGAGGGAAAGCGGGAGTGTGGTGTGCGAGGTTTTCTTCTGCTTCACATGACAACACACACTTCATTATTTTATTTAAAACCAAAACCTTGGACACGTTGCAAAGATATAAACTCAGGGTGCATTCGACTTCTAAAGGAAGTTTGTTCAAGAACATAGTCACTTGTTTGGGGATGTGGGTTGAATTGAGCAGGGGGGAAAAGCCCCACACATGCGTCCACCTTCCTTCCTCCTTTGTGTTGGGATGGAAGGAAAAGGTTGGAAGAAACGGCCGCATCCCACACTGCAGAAATAATCAGGGTTGACACCACTTTAACTGCCTTGGCTCAATGCTGTGGAAGTCTGGGAATGGCAGCTTGCCATTTTACACACACAAGAATTGCAAAAAGAATTTGCAGAGCGAAGCTTTGGCGCCGCACCAAACTGCAACTCCCAAAATCCCATAGCGTTGGGCCATGGCAGGTTTGAAACTTGATTAATTCTGCAGTGTGGATGGCAGCCTTCGACCGGCTCCTCGGTCCCGTCAGAAGTATATTTTATATGGCCATAAAGCCCCATCATCCATCGAGTTCATCCCACAAGAAGCATGCATTTGGGATCACAGTCTCTGGGTTATAAATGCACCCTTTTGCTTTGCAAAACAAACTTTAGGCCTGGTTTGTTATTTTGTGGTCACCGTATCCACTGAAAAAAATTACGATATTCTTTTTCGGCTATGTGGACGGAGAGATAACTCTTTCTTTCTTTTTTTCCTTTCTTTCTTTTTTTGCAAGCACCGAAAACCACCACTTTCTGAAGGCAAGACGAAGATGGGAATTAAAGGGGGGGAAACACACAGGGACAAATTCCTTTCCCTTTGGCCTGGCATTATCCCCTTTCAATTGAGATCAGTTTCAAGTTGGGGCTTAAAAAGCTCTTTCTCCCTCCCACCCTCCTTTTTTTATTTTTGCTTCCCTCCTTCTTTTCCTAAGGAGGGTTTCCCCCCTTCTTGCTATTTAGGTGAAGAAGTGGTGATAATACGCAGTTTGCATTTTGCTGGCGCCAGGCAGGCTGGCAATTTATCTGACTGCCTTTCTTAAAGCCGCAGCGGCTCTATTTCCAACTTTTCGCGTTGCAAGTGGATTCCCCCCTGCTTTTAATTTTTCCTTCGCCTTCTCCTTCTCAAGCAGCAGAACCTGTACTTCTCTGTCGTAACTCTTTTTAGAGGAGGAGAAAGGGGAGAAACCCCCCTACAACCTCCCCAAAAACCCAGCCATCTCAAATTAAATAACAAAAGTTGGTTTCGCTTGAATTTTTCTCTCTCGTTTTTTCCCGGAACAATGAAATCCAGCAAAATCTGGGAATGAAAGAGTCCCGGAAAGTTTTCTTGGAGACTAGTGGCAAGGCCCTGGTTCTTGTTGTTAACCCATTTGTGGGTTGCATGCGTGTGTTGTGCATATATACATTTTTTTGGTTTAGTATTCCTTCTCTGTCGTTTCAGGAAGAAGAAGGAAGTTTTGGAAGTTCTACTAACAAATCTCCTCCTTTAGTGGCGTGTCTGCGTGTGAGGACGGGTGGGAAATGAGCTTTCCTTAAGTTGGTTTTGCAATCCCAGTGCCTCATGCGGCGCTTCCAAGTCCAGTTTGCTTTGTATCTTTTCCTGCAGGGAGTGATGGAATTCTTTCCCTCAAATTCAACATCAAATACTGTGTTCTTTGTTAACAGAGGCGCATTGTCGTGACAAAAGAGGTTTTTTTGGCTGGATCGACCCATTTTTGTAACAACTGCAATGGAAGCAGCTTTCCAACAATTTGACAGCATCCTTAGGAATGTTCCTAAGTAGTGCAGAGTGAAACCAGTTTGGCGCTGCACAGATATAAACCAGTTTCTCACTCCTGAGCAGACGAAAACCAGTTTGTTTGACTATGGAGTTTATCAGATGGAAATTGGAAGTGTAATCCAATGGCAATCCGAATGCAATCATGAGGTTTCACGTTATTGCGTATTAAAGCATCTCACGCAATTTCGGGCAAAAGGGAGTCATTCCGAACGCAATCATGAGTTTTATGTTATTTCGTATTAATTCATCTCACGCAATTTTGGGCAATGGGGAGTCATTTTCGGGAAATGGGAAGGCATTCTGAATGCATTCCAAACGCAATTGTAATTCACTTAAATTTGCATTGGCTCCAATTGGCTCCATTCGAAATAAACAGAAATTCCTCCCATCTGATAAACTCCTATCTCTGTTTCCTCATGAGTGCAGGGATTTGTAGTTCTTTGCGCTGGCCACAAGTTTTGAAGAAGAAACTTGGCAATGAGTGGCTACAGTTACCAAGCTTTCGTCAAGCTGGGGATATATGGGAGGAATATAGATAGCCTTGTGTGTATATAGGGATATATGGGAGGAAAGTGACATAAAATATTTGACTTGTTCAGGTCTCTTTCTGTGTGATTGTTCCCTACATTCACTTGCAACTGAGGCTGGATCCCCACTGGATAAATAATCCAGTTTGACACCACTTCAAAGCCCCATTCCCACTTAAAGATAAATCTGTGTTCGATCCGAATCGATGGATCATTTCAACAGCGGACCGTGGTTCCTACTACATTTGCCCTCATTGCGTTAAAATAATCCACTTGTGGTTCACAATCAGGAATGAATTGATTCAAAATGGACCCGCTCCAGCCAGACGAAGGGCAAATTTCAATCGATTCTGATGTGCATGTGGTTCACACTTGCGCAGATTCGATTTATCGAAAAAGAAGCAGAAAAATCAGTGTCAAAAAGACGCGGCTTAAATGGGTCTAGTGCCTGGCCCCCCTCTCCGAATCACTTCAGTTGTTTGAATCAGTTCGAACTGAATTGTGATCTGGTTTAAAAGGTAGTGGGAATGAGACCTAACTGTCATAGTTCAATGCTATGGATTCCTGGGGATTGTAGTTTTCTGTGGCACCCGAGCTCTTTCATGGAGAAGGCTAAGTGTCTTGCAGAACTACAGTTCCCAGAATTTCATAGCATGGAGCCATGGCAGTTGAAGTGCTGCCAAACTGCATTATTTCTACAGTCTGAGTTGTCTCGCACACATGGTCCTTCCTCTCCAGTAAATGCACCCTAGGCTTGCAGTCCTAAGGATGCATTGATGAAGAACTTCTGCAACTTGAAAATCCTTGCTCTTTACTCCTGTGTAAAAGGGTTGCTGCATGTTTTAACCCTTTTTTGTGGGCAGGAGAGGCCTGTCCCCATTTCCTCGCCCTCTGTTCCTGCACCATGACTGTTTGCACTGGGCCTCCCAGTATGTCCATTACAGGCTGCTTGCTTCAGAGCCCAGGACAAGCAATGGGGACAAGGCTGGGCACCTTATTCTGACCTCACAACAAGTGACCCTTGGGGACAGGGATGTCCATACAGACAGCCATGGTGGCACAGCAATGGAAGGCTCCAGGATCTTCCTGGAAGATCGGGAGCAACTGTTGTCCTTGGGCAAGTCACACCCTCTCAGCCTCCGAGGATGGCAAACCCCCTCTGAAGAAACTGACCCTATGGTAGGGTCGCCATAAGTTGAAAATGACTTGGAGCCACACAACAAAAACAGGCTGCGAAACCCTGATCCTGGTGTGGATTGTGCTGGATGTCATATGGATTGCTTGTACCAGAATTGGGGTTTCGGACATGTGTTGTCCAAACTGTATGATGCCAGAATGATGGGGGAAATGGGTCTTCTGGCCTGTGCAGACAAGGCCTGAGTTTCCAGTAAACATCAGGGTTGGGATTGATTAACCAGAGCAGCTTCCTCGCATTTGATGCAACTCCTTTGCAGGGATTATTGGATTAAGAGGTGTGAGTCAGTGGCTTCCTCAAGACCCACTTTGTATGTGTAGGTGCTCTAGGGTTGCTTTAGGGTGGCGCAGTGGTTAAATGCCTGTACTGCAGCCACTCACTCAAAACCATAAGGTTGCGAGTTCAAGACCAGCAAAAGGGCTCAAGCTCGACTCAGGCTTGCATCCTTCCGAGATTGCTAAAATGAGTACCCATATTGTTGGGGGCAAGTAGCTTACAGTTGTAAACTGCTTAGACACTCCTAAGGCAGTATGAAGCGGTATATAAATGAAGCTGTTTGTTTGGGTTCTGTTTAGCAATACCTATTCATGCCCCATCCCCTGGCAAAGTTGCTCCTGGTACTTAGTGTTGGGTTACTTTAAAATCTGATGAATATTCTTACTTGTGAGTCTTTGATCATCTTGGGGTGACAAAATGTTCAGACAGTCTCTCCATGAATGCAGTGGACAACTGAGGCTCCACCAGGGATAGAAGGAATATTTGTTTCTACTAATTTCCTGGCTGGGGGAAAAATAAGGGATTCCTGAGCTAGGGTTGCCAAATCTCAGGGTCTTGTCCTGCGTCTCCAGTTTTTGTGGGTCGTCTCATTTTGTGGGTGCAGATTATCCAGTTTTGGTGAGAAAAGGCTGTGTGCAAATCTCCAGCTCACCTAGCCAAGCACCAGCTTGCTACTATTTTCATTGGTTATTGCAAAGACTTCCCTGATGGTCTTTGTGGTTACTTAGAGCCTTACGTTGGGAGGATGCAAAATTTCTGTATCTTAAACTCCTCGACTGAGTGCTAATGCAAATCTTTCTTCATTTCCAGAATCGCCACCCCCTCCTTACTCCCGGCTGTCTCCGAACGACGAGCAAAAACCATTGGGTAAGGACCTCAAGACTTTCTTTGCTGTTTGGTCCCCCATTTATTTGGACTTGACTGTTGGCCAAGTTGGTTGGGGCTTCTGGGAGCTGAAGTCCAAAACAAATAAGAGGACCAAAGGTTGGGAACCACTGCAGGGTAGACAGGTGAAAACCAGGACAGGGCTGCTGTACCTGTAATAGTTGTTTCGGAGAAGGAATTTCAGCAGGTTTTGCTGGTTGCACGGGTTTCTTCTGCATGACTGTTGAAGGTACAAGGGCCACCCGGCAACCCTAGTTTCTTGGTCCGGTGGGACTTGAACATGGATCTCCCAAGTCCCAGTCCATTGCAGTGGTCCTTGCACCACACTGAGTGGTCTCTTGTACTGTCACCGGTCATGTTAGATCAGTTAAATATAGGATGCAAAGTTCTAGTTATTCTTCTAAGGAGACAGACAATGACTCTAGACAGGCTCTAGGGCTCAGGCAAAAAGACTAACAGATGAACAAGTAAGCTTGTTCCTACATCACAAAATGACTTACTTCTTGATCACTCATCAATACAAGTAGTCGAAATGAAATGTCTCTGTGCCATGCTCACATCCATCTTTCAGGGAAATAAAAAATGTTCTACTAATTTTACTGAATCAGTTTTTTCTCTCAACCTCAACTGGAACTGATAAATAGTACAGACAATGAGAGAGGGAAGCTAAACTATAGTTGTACTTGTAGCAAAGGAAAGTTAAACCCTTGATATCTCAGATACAATTCTCTCTAGGTATGTGTCCTAAAATAAATAGTGTCCTTTCAGGTGTAGTCATTTGGTTAAATGTAAGGCAAGTATATGCTATTCCCCTTGCATTATTATAAATAGTCTAATATAATAATTTCCACATAAAACATTGGACGTGTTTGAATATATAATATATGAGCTAAATCAGATAACATTATTTAGAGCAATGGAAAAATTTCTGTAAAATGTTCCAGTTCGACATTCTCCAGAAATCCCACAACACTGACAAATTTTTTCATGGAGGATTGAAAAATGCCAGAAAAAACACCACCGCCACCAGAAACTGGCTGGGAATCTGCTTTAAGTTTTGAAAAATGAGAGAGTTTCTTTAAAATTAAACAGCACCTGGTGGGTAGGTGGGCTGCACCCCATTTTAAAGGCGAATTTGCCTTTATGTTCATGTTCATATTTTTGGAGTGAAGAGAAGACTAATGGTTGGTTTGCACATTTAAAATATTTTTCATCCTAGTTGAATAGAAAGTGATCCAGCCATGTGCAATTTGCAAGAGTTTTTTGCAGGGCCTCCTCTGAAAAACTCCTTAAACTCTGCGGAAAAAGGCTTTGCGGAGTATCTGCTCAAATTTGCAGAAATGCACATTTGCTTGCATTTTGGTGGCTGTGAATTTTCAGCAGTGGGAGAGTGAATCGATGCAAATTTGCAAAAATGGTGGCTGCATTTCCTACACTGAGAGCTTTTGAGTGAGATGCTCAGGAATGGAAGTTTGTGCTTTTGGTTCGGTATGTCTGGAAAGGAAAAGGAGACACCCCACTCCAAAAAAAAGCCCAACCCAGAGTTGGTTTTGTTTTGAAGCAATCCTTTTGAGTATATTTTTAAATTAAAGGGGTATACATTGGGGGGGGGGAGAGAAAGAGAGCGAAAGAGACCAACAAAAGACGTTAAACTTGTTAAAACAAAGTTTTCTTGGTTCCAGCAGGGGAGGAAGGAAGGAAGGAAACAAGAATAAACAGCTTCAAGAATTTTAATAGTGATAATTAAGTATAGTAACGACGAATTGTTTGGAGGCTTAGCGTAACCTTATCCGAGGAGCTCCAAGTTCCTACTCGTTTGATCTGCTCAGCCTTGGTTATTTTTGAGGGCAGTTTTGATGTGTCAAGAAAGTGAACAAAGGGAAACCACGTTCAGCAAGGGCTTCTTTGCTGGCAAAAGGGTCCCAGGTTCCAGCCCCAGTGTTTCCGATCAGGAAAGACCCCCTTCCGTGCCTCTGACCTCCAAATGGCATTGCCAGTCAGAATGGGCAGTCCTGGGAAGAATGGACCAGTGAGCTGTTGTTGTAGTTGTTGTTTGTTGTGTGCCTCCAAGTCATTTCCAACTTATGGCGACCCTAAGACAAACCTATCGTAGGACTTTATCACACGGGAGGCAAAGTGCCTGCATCCCGTGAATAAATGGTGATTGAATCCCATGAATATCCCACAACAATGGGATTGTTTTCAGATGACATTGCACGACGTCGCCATTGCCCCACCATTATCCCGTTAATAAAGCAGCAGATTTGCACCCTTTATTCATTCATGAGACTTTCCCGTGAATGAAAAGCGGCACCATTTTGCCCCTTTATTTGCAGGATAATGGTGACGTCATCTGAAAACAATCCTGCCGTTGCGGGTTATTCATGGATTTAATCACCATTTATTCATGGGATGTGGGTGCTTGCCTCACGTGTGATACAGTTGATAGGTTTTTCTTGGCAAGTTTCTTCAGAGGGAAGGAATTCTCTCTGGCTTGGAGGAAAAAATTCCCTGGAAATTGTGCTGATTTTTTTCATTGGGGGTTCGGGGTTTGCACACAGTCTGTGAGCCATATCATGCCAATGGGGGAGAGTCGAAAAGGAGAAATACATTAATGTGAAATTGCTAGAAATGCACTCGAAACTCTGGCTACAACAGCACAAAAAGAGAAACAGAAGAATCAGCTTGTGAAGAAGGGTTTTCCCAAAACATGCAGCTGGACACATAAAAACCTTTTTTAATAACAGCACAGCTTAACGACAAAAACGTTGGAGTGCATCTCTCATTTTCCACCATATTGCGCCCGTGCCAGTCGTAAGCAGCATGGAGGGAGTGCATTGCACAGATGCTCTCCTTAGTTTGCCATTCCCAGTTGCTGCCGTCCTAGGCTTCTCCTTCTCTGACATTTCTCCACCCTGTTCCTCTTTATTGATTTCCCCCAAAGAAAGTGGGTGGGCTATACAACTTCCAGCATCTTGTGAAAAGCTGTCTGCCAGAGAAGGGTTTGGATAATCCAAATGTGGGCTTCATTATTTCTGTTCCTTCATCAGGAAGGCAACATGTTCATAGATGGTGTGAAGAGAACACCCAGGCATTTAGAAGGTTGCATTGTGCGAATGCAACCTGGGTTTGGAGCGTGTCGCAACTTGCATTTCATACTCAAGGTTTTTTAAAGAAAATGGGAAAATTAATTCTTTTCCTTTAACCATTCCCCTTTCTCATCTTGCTTCCTAGATCTATCAGATTCCACGTTGTCCTACACTGAAACGGAGGCTACGAACTCGCCCAATATCACTCCCGGAGACTTCTCAGGTTGGCAGGCATTTTAATGTGTTGAATGCTAGTGGCAGCTTCCTCAAAGTCCACTCTTGAGAGGCTTGAGATAAAATTGCTGATCATGGAAATGGAAAATAGAGGGGAGACGGTCAGTTGGATGAGCCTAAAGCAAGGGCCCAGAGCTTCAGGATTATACCAAAGACCATGGCCTTGTTTTTATTGGAAGGCAGGTCAGAATCAAGGCAGGACTGTATCTTGTAGCGCCTTTGAGACTAACTGTGCAGAAGACTAGGGACATTATCACACGGGAGGAATTTCCCTCAATTTTGAAAGAAATGGAAGTGGGGCCAGTTCGGAATTGAGTGAATTCGCTAGTTCAGCGAATTTACGTGATTGCATATTGATGCCACATCGCGTTCGGAACTGCTCAAAATTGCCTCCCAGTGCCCGAAGTTGTGTGTGATAGTGTCTCACGCAATAACGTGAAACCCCACGATTGTGTTCGGAAGGACTACCCATTGCCCGAAAATCTGTGTGATCAGCTTTCACGCAATAACGCGAAACCCCATGATTGTGTTCAGATTGCCATTTGATTATACTTCTAATTCCCGTCGTGTGATAAACTCCATTGTAGCATGAGCTTTCGTAGTTCTGTGTCCTCAGCTGCATGGAGTGAACTGGTGCCCAGGAAGGACCTCTATAACCAGACTATATGAACAGTCATAGAAATGTAAAACTTGTGGGTATGGTGATGGAGGTGATCAGTTTTAACTATGGTGGTTGTCCCTCAAGTTTTGCATTTCTATGGCTATTCATACAGTTTAATTATAAAGGTCCTTCCTTCCTGAGCACCAGTTCACTCCATGCATCGAAGGATATAGACCAAATCTACAAAAGTTTCTGCTACAATGTCTTTTACTCAGTTAGTCTCAAAGGTGCTGCAAGATCCCTTTGCATATTGATATTTTCCAAACTAACAAGGCTATGTCTGTGAAAACTAGTTGTTCAGGATCTCTTTATATGGTTTTTGAAACCCACTACTAAGCTACAGATACCAGGGTTCTTTAGAAGGTATTGTGGCAGGTAAATTATTTAAGATCAGTTGAAGCTTGCCTTGTAAAAGTAGGCTCACAGTTAAGATTCTTGAAGCCCAAACTTGGTAAGAATTCCTTTTTGGACTTGACATCTCAAATACGTATGCTATCTGAAGAATCATGGAGTCAGTTGCAATCCAGTTAACTAATTAACTTTTCCAAGTTCTTGTAAAGATGCTTATGAAATAAAGAGCTCCCATCCAGCAAATTAGGCCAGGCCCAGAAATCTGAATGTATTATGTTCTTTGAATAAATAGGGTAGAAAAAGTGAAGTCTATTTGCTATCCAAGTATATTTTAATATGAGTATGGGGAGGCATCCTTTTTCTGTTCTGCTATGTTGTGTTTCATATGATAGTAGCGGTTGCTTTTTTATCTTCTGAGTAAACAATGCAAATGCACCTTTAGGCAGGTACCTCGGTTTACCTGATTTTTTCATCTATCCAAAAATAGTTCGAAACATTTGATGCATGGTCATGTGCTAAAGCTTGGAATAATCAACTTTCCGCACAGCATGAAGTCTGACCCCTTATTCCTGAGAAACAGAGCTTGGAAAAGTTCTTTGTTTGGACTACAGATCCCAGCATCTCCCAGCATGCTGGCAGGGGGATTCTGGGAATTGTAGTCCAACCCGCTAACCTCTCCTGAAAACACTGGTAGATGGATGCTTGTACCTGTCAAAACAATTTCTTTGCTGCTGTTATATATTTTTGTCGTTCCATTTCTTGCCGGTTGACAGTTAAAAAAAATATAGAGTCTCTTGCTCCATATTTCTGGCTTGGGGAAGGCAAAACCACAACAGTGTTTCTGCTCTTGGGACCGTGTCTCTGCTCTTTTCGGCGGCTGGTTGTTTCCTTCTCAGTCGTCTCTCCTGTTTTGCAGGACCTCACTTGCCCAAGGGAGCCTTTGATAATCGCGTTCTCACACTCCGCTCGGCTTTGTTATTTTGTTGTGGAACCGCAGGTCTGGGGAGAGAGAGCTCATTTGGAGCAATCCTGGCTGCGTTTTTTTTTCCTTTCAAAAATAAAATAAAATGTGCATCACACAATGAGAGGTGTTTATATTTAGCCTTGGCTGGCTCATTCAAACAGCAAGGCTCATGCAGTTTGCTAAGGTCAGCTGGCGTGACTTCTTGGTGGTTTCCCCATTGTGTCGGGCGGTCATTTTCATTTAGGGATATGCTTGGAAGAGGTAAAGGTGGCAGCTCGATTGTGGGAAATACGATTTTTCTTATAGTGTGGCTCGTGACAGCTAGAGCAGAAAAACCCATAGGCAGGAAAGCCTGCCTGACAAAATAATCCATCCTCTTATGTTCTGCTGAAGTTGTGGTCAGCAACTGGTCATCCTTCAGGATGGATCTCTGGCTGTGGATTTGGGTAAAATTGTGCATTTGCCTCTATTGCATTTCATTTTATTAATTTCTGCCCAATTTTCCAGTTTGTCTAGGTCCTTTTGAATTCTCTTCCTGTCGTCCAATGGGTTAGCCATCCCTCCCAGTTTTGCGTCATCTGCAAACTTGATAAAGATTAGTCCTTTTGTGGGTTTTTTGGGCTATGTGGCCATGTTCTAGAAGAGTTTATTCCTGACGTTTCGCCAGTGTCTGTGGCTGGCAGCTTCAGAGAAAGGATAAGGATTCCCTTCGCCATTCATCTAAGTCCCTGATAAAATGGTCTTAGGACAGGACCCTGAGGCACGGCACTGAAGACCTCATTTCGGTGTAAAGCCTCCTGTGATGATGACTCTTTGAGCATGGTTTTCCAACCATTCATGGATCCATCTGACAGTGTCCCCATCTGTTCCACGTTTGATCAGTTTGTTAGTCAAAAGATGCAAGAAGTAGATGAACCGGAGGGTGATGTTTTTTGCAAGGCTGGACTGGAGAAAGCAGTCTCACAATGCTGTTGCCTAGACAGAGGGTGTTACTGGGGGACACACAAACACACTTTTCACACTCACACCCCTTCCTTCCACGAGGGAGATGGCTGATTCTGTCCATATCGAAGGGAGGGAGGCGTCTGCACATCTTTGAAAGGAAGCCACCCCAAAGTGGTTGGGACAAGGCATCTCTTAATGCACAAGTAAAAAGTCCAGAGGAGGGTGACTAAAATGGTGAAAAGTCTGGTAACCACCAAACCCCCTTTGAGGAGCAACTCAGGGAGCTGGGTATGTTTAGCCTGCAGAAAAGATTAAGATGGTGACACGGTAGCCATGTCTAAGTATTTGAAGGGAACTCATGCTGAAGATGGAGCGAGCTTGTTTTCTGCTTCTCCAGAGACTAGGACCCAGAGGAATGGATGCAAGCTGCAGGAAAAGAGATTCCAGCTAAACATTAGGAAGAACTTCCTGATGGTCAGAGCCGTTTGATGATGGAATCTGCTCCTTTGGAGGCTTTTAAATGGCCATCGGTTGGGAATGTTTTGATGGTGACTTCATGCATGGCAGAAGAGGTTGGAGAGAATGGCCTTTGGGGTCTCCTCTGGTCTATGATTCTGTCTTCTGAATGCATCTTTATTTGGGGCTATGTCTGTCTTTCCTTCTCATCCCTTCCTCCCCAAATCCTCCATGCGCTACCTCTTCATTTCAGGTTATTTGGTATTTCAGTTTCAGATCACTGACAATAGTCAGGCCTTGGTTGAAGAGGCTTCTTGTCAAGCTAACTCTGTCTGTTGCCAAAAAATGACAACTTTGATCCAAAAAGAAAGAAGGAGAGAGAGAGAGAGAGAGAGAGAAAGACAACGTCTTGGAGGCTCTTTGCTCAGATGTTTTCCTATTGAACTTTATGTCCCCTCGGCGGACCTATTTTGCCGATGGGAAATTTTAAAGAAAGGGAGCGTATTTCTTTCCCAGTTTGCTTAAAGTATATAAAAAATTTCTTCTGAGCATTTGTTCCTTATGGCTTTGGACTACTCTGCAAACCTGTAAAACCGTAGAGCAACAGCATGACTGAGCAGTTTTGTAGCTTAAAAAAAGAAAGGGGGACGGACAGGGTCTGCAGCAAGAAGGAATACATTCCTTTCCTTGGTTTTTCGTGCCACCTTCAACCCTCTTTGGGATGAAGTGGAAAAAGCAACTTCTTAGGTTTCCAGAGGAGCTTGGTCTTTTCTTCCTTTTGACAGATAAAACTTTTTAGCTTTCCTAACTTTTAGGTAGAGAAAGTGTGCATCTCCAGAAGGGTAGGCCTGCTCTCCTCATTTCAGACAAAATCACAGGCTTGAGTGGTTTCTTGAATACATCCAAATGTTTTGAGGTACTGTTACATTTGGATGTATTCAAGAAACCACTCGAGTCTGTGATTTTGTCTGAAATGGGGAGAAGAGGCTTGCGCTTTTGGAGATGCACGCTTTCCCAACCTAAAAGTTAGGGAAGTTAAAAAGTTTTATCTTAGTGGTTTAAGATCACATGCTTCATTGTCAAACTTGAGTTCCTTCAACGTGATGTGGCATGCAGTTGTCTTAGGGCAACCATTTCTAAATCAAAATGTTGCCTTGTTTACTCAAAGCCCAGGGTTTGGAAATAATACTAGTTATTACAGATAATACTAGCAATTACATATAGCTAGTAACTTGCAAGCCATTTGTTACCTTACCTTATGCCAAGTTGGAGAGAGCCAACATGGCATAGTAGTTTGAGCGTTGGACTGTGACTCTGGAGACCAGGGTTCGATTCCTGGGTCAATTCACTCTCAGCCTCAAGGGAAAGGCATTGGCAAACCTCCTCTGAACAAATCTTGCCAAGAAAGCCCCATGGCGGGTTCGCCTTAGGGTTGTTATAAGTCAGAAATGACTTGAAGGCACACAACAACAACAATGCCAAGCTGGAATATGTTTTGAAAAGAGTCACCAAGGTGGTCAAAGGTCTAGAAATGAACCACAGGGAGGGATTGTTTAGCTTGGAAAATGTCCAACGTCGGTGGACATTTTCCAGGAGTGCTTTAGTTGTGTCTTTCTGCATGGTCGAGGGTTGGACAACATAACCACTTACAACCTCTTCCACCACTGAGATTCTGTAATTATATGAACACAACTTGTGAAAGATAAGCTTAAAGGACCAGGAAGTAACCATTCTAGTTACCTATGAGAGAAAAAAAGGACTTATTTTTAAAAAAAATTATAATAGTGATGATTATTAATGAGGTAGGAGCGCAAGAAAGCTTTGAGCTTCAACAGTAACAGATCCCTTTTTTTGTTACATTTCCGAAGATAGAGTTTAGCTCAGTGCGTCTGTTGCAGCGAAAACAACTTCAAAGAGTCCAGAGGCACCTGAAAGGCTAAAAGGTTTTATTTGGCACTCGCTTTAGTGGGTGGCAGCCCATTTCCTGACATACATGGAGCATTGCCTCGGTTGGCAGACCTTGATGCAGACGCCGGAGTGAGAGCACGACGCAAAGGAATTAGAAATGCAAAAGGTGCAAATATCAGTAATTATTGTAGTTTAACAGTGCTGATTTAGGAGGCAATTGGGGGGTAACAGTGCTCCATGCTTCTAATGAAATAGGATGCTGTCCACGAAAGCTTATGCCAGGTGAGCCTTTAAGTTCTGCAAGACTCTGATAGTCTTGCCTTAAATGCCTGTACTGCAGCCACTCATTCAAAACCATAAGGTTGTGAGTTCAATACTAGCCAGAGCTCAAGCTTGACTCAGGCTTGCATCCTTCCGAGGTCACTAAAATGAGTAACCAGCTTGTTGGAGACAATTAGTTTACAGTTGTAAACTGCTTATGCACTGTTAGTTCAGTATGAAGTGGTATATAAATGAAGCTGAAGTACTGTTCTACCAACAAAGTGCAATGGAACAATGTGGTCTCTTCCAATTCTATGATTCTAACAGCGAAGGACCTCAAATTGTGTCAAAGCCTTCAGGATAACGTGTGGTCTTATTCTATGCCAAGGTTTCATTGTCTAGTCCCAAGCAGAGTCAACCCATTGAATCAAGTGTTTGAATGGTGGGTCAACAGGTAGGCAAATCCCATTGATTCAATGGGTCTAATCTAGTTAGAGAGAACCGTCATGGTGTTGTGGTTTGAGTGTTGGGACTAGGACTCTGGAGACCAGGGTTTTAATCCTTGCTTGGCCATGAAGCCCATTGGGTGTCCTTGGACGTGTCACACACTCTCAGCCTCAGAGGAAGGCAATGGCAACCCCCTCCTGCAGAAACTTTCCAAGAAAACCCTATGATAGATTCGCCTTGGGGTCACAGGGAGTTGGAAACTGCATCTCTCCCCTTGAAAAAAAAGACCTGAACCTCAAAACAAAAAATGGAAGTCGGCTGATCTCTTCATGCGTCTGGCCTTTTCCATGCTAATG
This sequence comes from Urosaurus nigricauda, assembly GCA_034509955.1. Taxonomy (NCBI): domain Eukaryota; kingdom Metazoa; phylum Chordata; class Lepidosauria; order Squamata; family Phrynosomatidae; genus Urosaurus; species Urosaurus nigricauda. The sequence goes on along the minus strand of JAOEGL010000012.1, from coordinate 12,908,934 downwards.
TTTATACTCTATGGCTGCTTCCACACTGCAGAATTAACGCACTATGATACCACTTTAATTGCCATGGCTCCATCCTAGGGAGTTGTGGGATCTGTAGTTTATTGTGGCACCAGAACTCTCAGACAGAGAAGGCTAAATATCTTAACAGAACTACAAATATAGAATTACCTTCTGGCTATGTGGATAACGTGTATACAGAACATAGATTAATTTTCTTTTTAAACTTGGGCCCCAGCTCTAAGATATCTCATTATGTACATATGTACAAATACCAGTATTCCAAAATCCAAAACACCTCCATTCCCAAGTATTTTGGATACGGGAGACGCAACTTGTACTGTCTTTGATAGTATTTTTCTGGCCTGATGTTACATAATGCTGGTGTTTAATTGATGGCAACAGTGATACTGTGTTTTATGGTGGCACACATTTTATTTTGATGCTTTTATGGTATGTTTACCTTGTGAGAGTTTTTTTTTAAATCGTAAAAGGCAGTCCCAAAATAATTAAACAAATTGCTTTAAAGCAAAAGCAACAACAAATGATGGGCCATCAGCCACAAATGTATTTTTCACGTTACATATAATGTTTAACCATATATTATTACAGACCATATATGATCACTCAGGTCCACAATATTCAGGTGACTTTGGTTCCAGCTTGGAAGCTGTACATTTTGGAGGAATTACAGCTTTCATAATTTCCTGTTTTTATAGCCATGATGGCTGGGGGATTTGGGGAGCTGTAGTCCAAGAAAGTAACTTCTCCCTATGTCCTGGATTTCCAGCTCTGGTTTAATGTTGTAAACAGCTTTTGGGAACCTCATCGTACAGTGGGCCTGTGGTATCCGCTGTGGTTTGGTCCCAGGATTCCCCATGGGTACCAAAATCCATGGATGCTCAGGTCCCATTGAATACAATGGCCTAGTAAAGTGGTATCCCTTATATAAAATGGCAAAATCAAGAATTGCTATTTTTTAATTTACTCTGCCCTTTTGTATCCACCGATTCATTATCCACGGATTCAAGCATCTGTGGCTTGGAAATATGAAAAATATATGTAGAAATTCCAAAAAGCAAATCTTGATTTTGTCATTTTATATAAGGGACACAATTTCACTATCCATTGTATTTAATGGGACTTGAACCTCCAGTGATATAGGGGATCCTTGAACCAAACCCCAAGGGCCCACTGTATCTGTTTTTTGGCATATTTTCAAGCTTGGATGGTTGAATCCGCAAGCAAAGAATACGTGGATGAAGAGGCTGACTATACCTTAAGGCTGTGTGTATAAAGCATTTGGTCCTCTATTTGTTTTGGACCAGTTTTTAATATATGGGAAAAATATTAGCTAGTTTGATCAGCTTGTCTGACGGCGGGTGGAAGGAGAAGCTGGCTGCTGGATGTCTCTTATTTACAGTGCCTGAAAATGAAGTCAGGGACTTAGGAGAAACCCTGGGTCCTTCTGGGAACCTGCGGAGAGAAGTTACAGTAAAGGAGGGATCTTCCTTCTTCCCTCTCCACCTCTTTTACGTTGCTCCGATGAGTGGGAGGCGTTTATAACCTTTGCGTCCAAACTATGTGACCAAGGTTTTTCCACGGAAATAACTTATTAAATGTGCGGCGATTGAAGTCCGCCCGTTTTGGGATTCATCAAAGGTGCCTCCATTCCTTGGCGACGATGCCAAATCCAAACTCAGCAATTTGCTTTTTTGGGGGAGAAAGTTGCCAGTCTCAAAAGGGGGGAAAGAAGCAGGGAAGGTCCTGTTTTGGAGAGCCAGAGGTGGTTCTGGTGGAAGAAGTCTTAACAAAACTCAAAACCATCCCAAGACAAACTTAGGAAGAGAGGACTTTGGAAAAACATCCATAATTTCAAAGAGCTTCTGATGGCTGAATCCTGCCACCTTGGAACAGTAAGTGTTTGTGTGGATTCAGCTCAAAGGAACGTGGCAACTACCGTTTCTGGTTAAGGTTTTGAAATACTCAGGGTTACCGGCAGAAGGGTTTGGACTACTTGTTTGGAGCAGTTCTTATTCTTTTCTCCCCACAGCTCCCGCTTTCTTTTTGTATGAAGGAAACCAAAATATTGGCATCAAGAGTAGTGTCAGCCCTCCATATCCACAGATTCTTTCTCCCTGGATTCAACCATCCATGGCTTGGAAATACAGTATTTTTGAAAAATATAAATTCCCAAAAGCAAACCTTGTTTTTGCCATTTTATATAAGGGACACCATGTTACTATGCCATTTGAGCATCTATATGAGCATCCATGGATTTTGGCATCCATTGCAGGTCCTGGAACTAAACCCCAGCAGATTTCCAAATTGATAATATGTAGATATCATGGATGGGTAAAAAGATGAGCAAATGGTTCCAAATACAAGTCCTCAACTTTTCCTAGAAGCTAAGAAAACCAAGTTAAGGTTTTTGGGATCTTCTGGGAATCCCAGGGAGTGTCCAAAATCCCAAATCTGGAAGGGACCCCCCCCTCCCCCACCAAATAGAAGTAGCCACAAATCCAATTTTGGTTTTGGAAAGAAAAAAAAGCTTGTGTTTTTAAGGTTAAAAAGTAAAGGGGCTACTGTAACATATATTTAAAAGACGGATTTTAAAACACTGGCTTTGAAGACCCCCCCCCCCCCCCAAAATCCCACCTGACATCACCCGTGATCTCCATAAGCTACAGTCACTTATGTAGTTGCTTCAGATCTTTTCTTTTTTTAAAAGAAATCCTTTTGGTTCTCAAGGATTGGAGGATGATTGATCTGGAGAGAAAAAAAAGAGATGTAATACCTAAGGAGAGCATAACAAGGAGGGAGGTCTGGATTAACCTGTTCCAGATGAGGCCTTCCAGCTCCAAGGATGGCGGTGGTTTAACGGATGGAAATGTGTCGAATTGATGTTTGGCTTTTGTGTAACAACAAAAGTGCTTTGCATTGGAGTTGCCCCTTTTGGCTGACCTTCTTGCCGGCTTACAAAATCTTGGATCCAAAGGGCTGCAACCCTTTCTTGTTTTGGAAATGAAATATTTCTTCATGGTGGTGCGGGGGAGAACGGAAGGCAAATATATTAAGATGCGATTCCTCTAGCTCCTTTTCTTTGGTTTTGTTCAGAAGACGAAATACAGAAATGAGTGTCATGTCTTGCACTGATTGAGGTCCAGAACTTGCAAAGAATTCTCTTTTGGACCACAACTTCCAGAATCCCCCAGAGGGCAGCCAGAAGAGGCATGTGTCCAAAATCTGTTGTTTGGTTTGAGGGGTACATTGGTCCAGCTAACTGATATAGAGACAGTCTTCAGGGCCAGATGCAGTGTCTGATTGAGGTTTGGAGGGTCTGAAATAAGTGTAAGGATACACCTATACTGTAGGAATAATTCAGTTTGACACTACTTTAACTGCCATGTCTCCATCCTACAGAATCCTGGGATTTGTACTTTCGTGATGCACCAGCAGTCTTTGGCAAAGAAGGCTAAAGACCTTTTAAAATTCCAAATTCCAGGATTCCATAGGATATAGCTACATCATGCATGTAAGCACAATCTTACTTGTCACCCATTACTTCCAAGTTCTTGGCCCTTGTATTGCCTTCTTTGGTTGCAGCCACGTCTTCCAGTTGGGATCCCATTGATGTGGAAGCCTGCTGGATTCCCTCTTGCCCTTGCCTTGCCTTGCCTTGGGTAGGTTGTGAGTTGGGCGCCTCTTTGAAAAAAGTGCACTTTGAAGTCTGTGGTGTTTTGGCACCACCCCGCTATATTAGACGCAGGGAGTATGTGCCAAACCAAACAGTACCTGAGATCCTGAGGCAGATAGCGCAGGCCTCATTTGCATCAGGGAGACGACAGCCCAGGATAAGGATCGGCAACAATGGCGGCTGGTTGGCGGTAGCCGTTCTCTGCCTCTTTGTTCCTAGCTGGTTTTGCAGCCAGAAGAAGCCAAGGCAAGGTTCCCCTCCGGAGGTTTTCTGGGTTCTTAGGTTTTGAGCCTATTAAAGCCAAGGACACCACCATCTGCCCTGGATCCAGGCTCCCATCTCTGTCGCTGATGGTAGCCTTCCTTCTATCTCTTCATCACTCTTATTTTTGTAGTTGAGATTTGGACGTGAAATGTTGATTTGATGTCACCACCAAGGCAGTCCTGTTAAGACAGTCAACAGAAGAGCCTGAATCCTGTTATTAGTCCCGAATAGAGGGCATCTATGAGAGAACTAGAAAATACCCTAAAATGTAAAGACATACAACTGAGCACGAAAGTTAGAATCATACAAGCCATTGTATTCCCTGTTACCATGTATGGATGTGAGAGATGGACAGTTAAGAAAGCGGATAGGAAGGGAATTAATTCATTGGAGATGTGGTGCTGGAGAAGAGTGCTGCCAAAAGGACAAAGAAATGGGTCCTAGAGCAGATCAAACAAGAAATCTCTCTGGAAGCCAAAATGACCAGACTGAGGCTGTCATACTTTGGACACATCAAGAGAAAGAAAGACTCATTGGATAAGACAATAATGTTAGGAAAGGTAAAGGGAAGCAGAAAGAGATGAAGGCCACATACTAGATGGATGGACTCTATTATGGAGGTCCTGGGTATGAACTTTCAAGACCTGAGCAGAGCAGTGGAGCATAGGGAGTCTTGGAGATGCCTCATCTACAGTGTCGCCATGAGTCAAGATCAGTTTGAGGGTGGATAACAACAACAGTAGAATCAACATGGTTCACATAAGTGATGACCCTCCATTCAACAACTGGTTCAAACTCTTGCTAGGACTACCATAATTTCTCCCCCAGCCTCTGAGATGTCAACAGCTGACAAGAAGGAATATGGAATTTGACTATCGTTTGGCACATGGCTGGACTTAGCTTGCAGGGGATGAGCATCTCCCAACCTCTTAATATTTCCCCTTGTACACATTTGAGAGGCAATGCTGTTGATGGAGGCAGTGGTTGGTGGTGGTTTGGTGACTTGGAGGTGATTAACATCTGTGAGAGAAGAAGGTAGTTGATTCATCTTTGACCCATCATATGTTAGGCCACCGGACACAGCTGAGTCCAATATAATGGCCCAGAAAACTATGGGTAGATATCCTATGGATAGATAATTCCTGTGGATATCTCTGGCATGATGGGAAGCCTGTTGGATTCAGCATGTGATGTTGGAAGATCCTTCCCTAACAAGATGTTACAATGATAACTGGAGGAACAAATGAGCATCTCCTTCTGTGCATAACAGGAGGAAAAAAATAAACATATTTCAGGGTCAGGCACTTCCAAAGGGTTGGCTTTCGAATCCGGAGAAGCTCAGGAAGTACATTCTGAAATCTGAAAAGTGTTTTATGAATCCATCGGGAATGCAGGCGGGAAAAAATTAGGAGCAGCTCGCCTCTTTTCAGTAGAAGAGGGCTCTGTATTTTGTCGGCTGCCAAACGTTTATGGGATTGGCCCAGCGCCGGTGGGCCAGCCAACTCCGGCAGGCTGCGTCCTTCCTGCTTTCCTGCTTTTGGAAGTAATCTGTGTTTTCAAAATAATAAATAAAGTGAGCCTTGTTTTACAGTTGGGAAATGCTTTTGGATGGAGATTGCTTTTCTTTCGGGTGTTTTTTTTTTAAAGGGTGTGTGTATGTATTTCCCTTTCTGCTTGCTTTCTAGCCAAGGCCATTGTTGTGGAAAACACTGGATATGGGTTAGTTGGTTTTCGCGAAGTGTTTCCAGGATTCAGTTTCTCCTTACCCAAATCATACTGTGGGGGATTTTCGTATTCCCCTAGATAGTATAGGAAGGAGACATTTAGGACTGCACCTCCGGTCACATGGCGGTCAGCCTCACCAAAGGTCATTTGGCCCGCCGGTCCTCTCCAAGGTGGCCACCCAGATTTTGGCCTCATTTACTTCTCTTCTTGCTGTTCCTGCCGTTTTTGTAGTTTCTGGAGGTTCCTGGCCTCTGCTTGAGTCCATTTGGATTTGCAAAATGAAAGTTATTACATGCAGAACCACTGTTGTGCAAGTGATGAACATAGATTTGGGAGATCCATGTTTCTGTAACCATTAAAGATGTGAAAGCCAAAAGGGGAGGGACTGGAAAAATTCAGAAAAATATGTTGAGTTTCCCCCATTTTTTCTTGAAGCCTTGAGGCTGAGGTGTGGAGGATTAGCAGCATTATACCCAACATATTTTCCTGTCTTAAAATCCTAGAGTTGGAAGAGATCCCAAGGGCTATCTAGATCAACTTCTGTAGTTTGGAACTTGGAAGCATCGAACCAATTGTGCAAATGCCTTCCAACCACCAAGATCCATTTCCTAAGACTTCTAATCTAAATATGGCCCCCTTACAAATAAACACAAGAGCCAGCGTGACATAGTAGTTTGAGTGTTGGACTACAATTCTGGAGACCAGGATTTGATTCCCAGCTTGGCCATAAAACCCATTTTGGGTAATCTTGGGCAGTTCACACTCTCTCCGCCTCAGGAGAAGGCAATGGCAAACCTCCTCTGAACAAATCTTGCCGTGATAAGATTGCCTTAGGGTCATCATAAGTCAGAGACAACTTGAAGGCACACAACAAAGGCCAATATCAGCTGAAGGTTAGCAAGCTCATTGCTTCTTTTTCAGCAGAAACATTCCATGCACTTCCATTTTTAAAAGTTAGCTTTTCAGATAATTGCAGCCCACACATAACTTGAAAAAATGCCTTCGGTGTTTTCCATTTCAGCGCCGCTGATCCCAATCTGGCGACCTGAAATTGGATTCAGCTGGGGCCCAAACAGCCAAAAGGCTCCTTGCTGAACATGACGCACTTCCCGCAGCACATGCTTTGAGGACTTGTCTTGTTGAATTTGGGCAAGAACCTTTGTCGCTTTGTGTGGGAGCTGCCCTGGCAGAAGGGCTAGCCTTGCTGTTTCTTTTCAGGAGGGTCGCCTTGGCTAGTGGTTTCCCTGCTACTTACCTTCAGGCTCTAATGGGTAGAGTTTGCCTCTTGAATCTTTCATAACAACTTAAGAAGAGCTGTGCTTGGATTAGGCTCAAGGCTTATTTAGTAGGCTACGGCTGTCCAGCAATTTGGGCCAGATCCCTTCCTATCCCTACTGGGAGTCCTTGGCTCTTTGTTCTTTGGGGGTCTTCCATGGGAATAGTGAGTAGGATGACCACTCCAACCATCAGTGCATCCCTCCCATTGAAGGAGTCACAGTATTGTTTTAAATCACAGGTGTGGGTAACAGGCCAGGGGCTAAATCTGTCCTGAGACTCTCTAGGGTGTCATTCCCACTGTGTTTTAAACCAGTTTGCAAATCAGCTTGAAGCTGTTTCAGTGGCCTGGTTTGCACTTGAACTGAACCTCTGAAGCAATTCGGAGAGGGAGCGCTAGACCTATTTAACAAACGGCTTTTTGACACTGATTTTTGTCCGTCTCTTTTTGGATAAATCGATTCCACACAAGTGTGAAGCATATGCAGATTTCAAGAATCGATTTGAAGAATCGAATTCATAAATCAATTCAGTGGTAGTGTGAATGAGATGCGGATCGGAATCGATTTACTATGATGTGATAAGGGGTCACTGGGTAGGGAAGTGGAAATTAACAACCTGTCTTCGCCCACCCTTTGACCCTTGTATGATAGTATATAAATGCGATTGCATTGATGGATAGAGAAAAAAAATCCTGCTGAAAACGCTCCAAATTGAACTGATTCATTTGCCAGTGTGAACTACAAGTGGGTAAACGGTTTAAATTGAATTGATTCATTAATCAATGTGAACCACAAGTGGGTTTAGTTTTACAGCAAGAAAATACAATGGGGCAAATGTAGTGCCGAACCAATCCATCAATTTGGATCGCAAAGCAATTTATTTGTAAGTGGGAATGAGGCCTTGGTGTGCACGGATTGCTCAAATCCAAGTGTTGGTGTGTACACACCCAGCCCTCCATATCCACAGATTTTTTTTTATCACAGATTCAAGCATCCATGGATATTGAGAATATTTTTTAAGATATATAAAACATATAAATTCCACAGATTTTGGTATCCATGGGGGGGGGGGTTTCCTGGAACCAAACCCCAGCAGATACCAAGGGCCCACTGCATATATCTATGTATATACCGTATATACTCGACTATAAGCCGACCTCATGTATATTATAGATTTTGATATGACCCGTGGATAAGTCGAGGGTAAAACTTAGGAACATGTAGCAAAGGAAAACAGTGCCAAAGAACTTACAAAACTGCAGCAGGCATGACTGTTTGTGTTAATCCTAAATGCTGGATGAATGTACACTGAAGGATGGATGGATGGATGGATGAGAGAGTAGAGTGGTTCTTCCAGATTCTGCTCTTGCCTTTCACGAGGGAATGGTTCCTTTTTAAAATAAGAGTTAAAGTACGATACATACAGTGACCTGTGGATAAGTCGACCCAGGACTTTGGGATCAATTTTTAAACTGAAATTTCCAGGCTTATACATGAGTATATACAGTACGTATAAAAACTGGACACAAACTGGGTGTGCTCTTCTTGTCTGGAAAACGTGGACATTTTAAAATGCTAAACAGCTCAGCCCTCCCTTCTTCAACATATTTCAAAGGTCATTTGCCACCCGTGTTGGCTTCCAGGAGAAGCAGTTCATCTTTTTGGATTGAACAGGGGGTCGAGGACCACAAAAACTAGGGCCACATCTGTCCCCCCTTGTTCTCCCTCCTGATCTTTCTTCTCCCCTTCCCTCCTTGCCAGTTCTGTTCTCTTCTTTCCATCTCTCCCCCACCGACCACCCCACTTAATTTAGCCATGCTTGTGGGGGAAAAGACACAATTAAAAACAGCTGGTGATGAATATGAATTTTTTTCCCTCGAAGGCAGGAGCAAAACTCTGCATGGGTTGGAGGTTGGGGGGAAGGCTGCTTGGATTTGGCAGGCATTTCTGCCGCTGCATGTTCTTTACTTGTCTCTTAATGCTGCCTGGCGGCCTTTCGGTTCCCCTCCTCGGTTGCTTTTGAAATGCGCCCAGTTTTCATGCTCGCTTCCAACCCCTTTCTCCCTTTCAGCCTCAACAACAAGAAGGGTCGCCCCTGGGCAGAGCGTGAAAAATTCCCAAAGTCATGTTTTGCAGGGCTGGATTTCAGTGTTGCATTTGCATGTACAAGTAGAAAGTTCCTGGCTGTGCTTTAAAAAAACCAAACAGACACAAGAGTGATGTTTCGGCACATGATTCGGCTGTTGCAAATAGAAATTGTGCAGGGAAACACCTTTGGAAGGAGATTCTACCTCTTTGGAGACCCCAGAGGATGTCTCAGAAGGCTTTGGGGATGCGTCTGCTTGTATTTCATGACCTTTAATTGAGTCTTGTTCAATCGGAGCAGAATGCACAAAGAGTATCTCTTCTTTGTGGTCTCTGTGAATCACACAAATGGATTATTCTGTGTCTGTGCAGTAAGCTTTGCAGATGACCACTTGAAGAAATACCTTTACAGGTAAGCAACCCGTCCATATGGAATATGAGAGCCATCATGGCATAGTAGTTTGAGCGTTGGACTAGGACATTGGAGACCAGGGTTCAAATCCTGGCTTGGTCATGTAAATCCACTGGGTGAAGTTGAGCAAGTCACACGCTCTCAGCCTCAGAGGGTAGAAATGGCTATTCCCCCTCCTGAACAAATCTTGCCAAGAAAACCCCACGGTGATGCCGCCTCCTTTGTCCTCAAAGCTAGAAACCCAGCAAATGGCTGCAGGAGGGCAAGCAAACCCATTTCTTTGTTTATTAGGGAAACTTGAGACGGGCTTGTTTCTGGCTTTACCTGAGATCCAGTTGTTCGCTTGCCCTGCTCTCTATCCTGCCACTCCCCCACGTTTTCTTCTTTTCTTTTTGCAATTTAGATCAAATTACAGCATAGTTGCGGCTGCTTCTTAAAGGAAACTCTCCACGTCGGTTCCTCTTCTGTGAAAACAGAGTTGGTTGCGAGTTCATCGTAAAGTCGTTGCTGTAATACAGTCTGAGAGTGGTCTCTTCCACACTACACATTTATAGTGCTTTCAGAACACTTCAACTGCCATGCTGTCTTAGTATGGAATCCTGGGATTCCTAGTTTCATGAAGGATTGAGAATTCTCTGCCAGAGGGCTCCAATGCCAAATCAAACTGCAAATCCCTGGATTCCATGGGATCCAACCATGTCAGTCAAAGTGTTATACTTGACCCCAAAGAACAGTTCTTGATGAGTGTTGATACCAGCAGATACCATGGTGTTTTGCATAGGGCAGTGTGGTATAATGGTTTGAGTGTTGGACTAGGGCTTAGGGAGACCAGAGTTCAAGTTTCTGCTCAGGACTGGAATCCCACTTACCTTAGGAAAGTTGTGCTATTCAGAGAAAGGCAACAAGAAGCATCTGAATAAATCTTTCCGAGGAAACTTTACTAGGATAGGGTTACAATAAATTGCAGTGGAGTGAGAGGCAAAATGATGTAGTGGGTTGAGTTCTGGACTAGTACTATAAGAGGTGATGTTGTGTTTTTTTCACGTTGTTCCTTGGTGACCCTAAGATGTTTTCTCGGCAAGTTTGCTCAGAGGGGGTTTGCCATCGCCATCCTCTGAGGCTGAGAGAGTATAACTTGGCTAATGTCACCCAGTCTGTTTCCATGACTGAACCAGGATTCAAACCCTAGTCTCCAGAGTCTTGTCCAACATTCAAACCGCGGCACCACGCTGGCTCAATACTATAAGAAAGCAGGATTCAAATATCTACTTTCAGTTGTGGAAACTCACCTTGAGCAAAGTCACACTCTCTGAGCCTCAGAGGAAGGCAATTGCAAACCCCCTCTGAACAAATTGTGCCAAGAAAAACCCCATGATAGGCTTGCCTTATTGTTGCCGTAAGTCAGAAATGACTTGTTGAAAGTCATAACAGCAACAACGGTTGGATGGGATGCTCTTGTTGCGGACCGGAACAAGAGAGCATCATGTTCCAGCAAACAACTTGTGCGTGAATAGGCCAAGATTTCTCTTGTCTCTTTGACTGGTCCTGTCATCTGTACCAGGTCCATGTGTACCCTCCAAGGACCATTCCACACTGCAGAATTATACCTCTATGATTCCATTTTAACTGCCATGTTTCCATCTAATAGGCTTTGCAGTTTGGGGAGATGTTTTTAGGATTCTCTGCCAGAGAGTCCTACAGCCTTAATACTGACTGCAAGCTCCATCCATAGGATGCTCTCATGGCAGTTAAAGTGGACTCATAGGGCTATCATTACATAGGATGGAATGGCCCCTGATCTTTGAGAGGACCAGCCACGATTAGGAATCCTCTAGTGACCAACAGGTCTCAATCCAAGATAGAAAAACTATTTAGCCTGTCTCGTGTTGCCATTATCTGCCCCTGTTAAAGAAAAACATCTGGGGAGTGAGGGGGAAAAACATGGAAATTAGTTCAGAACGATCCGTGGTTGCATTCTGGAGACATAACAGGTTTACTTTAAATGCTTCTGTCATGTAAATGTTTAGAAGTACTTCCTAGAATGTATACAGTGTGCTTGGTAAAGCCTTAAATCTTTCTCGGAGCTTGCTAAATAGGTATTATTTCAAGAATAGTCTGTGCAGTTTGGGGAGGTGGGGGAAGAAACCCAAACACAGATCTTTCCAAATGCTAATTTTGGATTCAGTAGACTATACATTCGCTATGAACTTTTTGGTTGTATTGGGAGAGTTAGAGAAAACTCAAGGCCACAAAACTCGCGTTCCTGATGCTCGCAGTGGAGGTTGTGCTGAAACTTCCCGGGAAATACTATGCTGGGAGACACAAACACATTACAGAAAATAAACTCCAAGGCTTGCCTTTCCCTCTTTCTGTTTGCTCCAAGAGTTTAGCATGGCCACTGTTGGTCTGGAAGTTTGTGCAAGAACTCCATTTGGGGATTTTTTAACAGACACACACCGTTTGCCAGCCTTATGAAGAAAAATGGCTTGCTTTTCTGCCATAGAACCGCGAAGTGGGCCGAGGCAACAAGTTGGACGTTTTTCCATTACCCGGAGCCCTTGCTTGCGTCAAAGGAAAAAAGATGCTACACCTACAAATACATGGGTAATGAGTGCGGTTTCCATCTGGAAGGCCTTGGAGACTTTGCGGTCGTTTGCTTGGTCACTTCATTCCTCCCCAGTGCCAGCTGTTGTCGGCAGTTGCATCCAGGACACTCAACTTTGAACTGTTTCTTTATTTGGAGCTGAGATGGGTTTTAAAAGAAGAGAAAGAAAGGGATGGAGAGAGAGAGAGAGAGAAAGAGTTTTATTAAAATCTGAGATGGGAAGAGGAGGGTGTGTTTATTTGCCCTGCAGAAGACGGCACAGACTTGCAAGCAAGGGACTTGCGAGCAGAGCTTTGGAAGGCATTTCAGACGAAAAGCTCAAAGAAAGAACGAGAAGGTCTCCTTTTTCAATTATGCGCTGGCATAATGTTTTCTCACGCTAAATCATTTTTCGCCATCCCCGCATTCCTGGCGTTTCTAGGGGTGGGGGGCACAGCAAGTTTTTTTAATGTATTGTGGTAACCTCGTGTCCCCGGTATTCTTGGAAGTGAGACGGTTTGGGGAAAAGGGGGAGACTTGTTTCAGGACACTCAAAGATTCTTTAGTCTGGCTGGAAGGAGGGGACTGTACAAGGGCTGGCTTGTTTTCCTTTCCAAACAGCCAGCGAGGTTTTCCAGGCCTCTTGAAATAACTCTGCAAACAGAAGGAGGTTGGTTCTGCTCTTTCCAACCATGATCGTGCAAGCAAGAAGCATTTAGACTGACTCGATGCACTTTGGATCTGCAGGGAAAATCACACACTTTGTGAGAAAGCAGGCAACAAAAAATGGCATTAGGGCAACTTTTGCCCCATGCATTTGCACAACATAATCTCTAGGTATGCTTAGCCATTGCTGTATCCCTTCTTCCCATCTCTACTGCATTGGGAGCTGCCTGGGAAGCCCTTGTGGCACATGATTAAATGCCGATAATGCAGACACAAGATTATGAGTTCGATCCCAGGGGGCTCTAAGGTTGACTCAGCCTTCCATCCTTTCCTAGGTCAGTAAAATGAGTACTCAACTTTTTGGGGGCAATTGCCTTCAAACTGTAAACCACTTAGAGCATAGCTGGATTTCAGTGTTGCATTTGCATGCACAAGTAGAAGTTCCTGGCTGTGCTTTAAAAACCAAACAGACACAAGAGTGATGTTTCGGCACATGATTCGACTGTTGCAAATAGAAATTCTGCAGGGAAACAGCATTGGAAGGAGATTCTACCTATTTGGAAACCCCTGAGGATGTCTTGGAGGGCTGTGGGAATGTGTCTGCTTGTATTTCATTACAATTCCTAATGCTGTGACCCTTTAATACAGTTCCTCGTGTTGTGGTGACCCCCAACCATATCTTGGTTCCTAAGACCATTGGAAATATGTGTTTTCCAATGGTCTAAGGCGACCCCTTTGAAAGGGTTGTTCAACCCCCCCAAAGGGGTCACGACTCACAGATTGAGAACCGCAGATTTAGAGAGTGCTGAGTTCACTATTAAGCGGTATAGAAATGTAAATGCTATTGCCATTGGTGCATTTAAGGCTATGGAGAAAATGTTGAGATGTTCATGCAGGAAACCAGCGACAAAGGGTGCTGTATGCAAAGGAAGGAGAGGTCAACAAAGGAGTCAACATAACGGCAGGATAGGAATTAAATAAAATCAAGGTCCCTTAGGGCCATAGAAACTGGTGTGGGCTCATGGACTTCCAAGTTGACATCTCCTGGCTGGGAGAGAGCACCATACGGAGAAATGGGTTTATTTTGTGATCTCTTCCCTGGCAACTGGTCCATGAGAGCCTCTCGTTTGATGGGATTTCGATCTTTCTCTCTCTCTCTCTTTTTTCCCTTCCGGTGTTGGCTTTTTGTTTTCCGCACGCAGAACGACTTGAGGGTTCTTGCGCTGTTTCCTGAAATGCAGTTTATCCAGCTAGGGACGGCATGCGGATGTTTAGACCACGGAGGAAGTAAGTTTGCTGGTTTCTCAGCTCTGTATACAGTGGAGAGCCTTCCAGAATAACAGACCGTAGTCTTTAAGTGCCAGGAAAGTTGCACAAAGCCAGAGAGAAGCCAGTCTAAGCAAATATTGGTGGTAGTGCAGCCTGCTTGCTGCTGGAGCTTTGCCTCTTGAAAAAAGAAAAGGTTTGGTGAGGGTTTAGCCCCAAAGTTATTTTAATTGCCTTGGGAGTTTGAAACTAAGGCTGGAGTTAAAGAACTGAAGCATACCGCAAAAAGCAGCTCTCCCATTTAGCCTCAGCAAATTGTGCCTTGGGTTTCTTTTTAAGTAGACAGATTGTACCCTGGTATTTTCTTTTTTGCATTGTACCTTGGCCTTTGCTTCATGGTGCAGAACATTTGCCTGCTGCTAAATTATTGCTGACCGCTAGTGTGGTAAAATGGCTCGAGTGTTGGACTGTGACTCTGGAGATGAGGGTTCGATTCCCAGTTCGGCCATGGAAAACCACTGGGTGACCTTGGGTGAGTCACACTCTCTCAGCCCCGGATAACCCCATGATAGGGTCACCTTAGGGACATCATAAGTCAGAAACAACTTGAAGGTACCCAACAACAACAACAAATAATTGGAAGGGATGGCATTTCAGTCTTTTGTACTACTAACCAAAGGATACTGTGAGGCAGATTGGAAAAGTGTGATCACATAGTGTTCCCCAGGGTTTGTAAGAATAAGTTTGCTTCAAATACACTTAATTCTGTTTCTGTATGCTTCTGGGGCTGGAAAGAACCAATTTTCCTTTTTTTAAGAAGCTGGGCTTAACACACTTGCCCAGGCTTGCTCCTTGGCCCATGCTTGTGCCTGCCTACCCTGAGGCTGCATCTGCACTGCAGAATTAGTGCAGTTTGACACTGCTTTAGCTGCCATGGCTCAATGCTGTGGAGTTCTGGGACTTGTAGTTTTGAGAGCCATTTAGCTTTCCCTGCCAGAGAGCACAACAAATGACAAATCCCAGGATTCCATAGGAAGGAGCCGCAACAGTTAAAGCGGTGTCAGACCGCATTAATTCTGCAGTGTGGCACCAGCCTAACCAAATTTTGGCCAGGAAGCCTACCTTAGAGAGCAGCATTGAGCTCGCCCTTGTGGCCAAAGCCCTCTGCACAGACTTAGACACTCTTGATGTACTTGTAAATTCATTCTGGATTTTGCAAGAGGCTCTGGAGAGGTCTCTCTTCTCCTTTATTCCCCCATTACCCTTTTAATCTCCGCAGCAGAGAAGATCTTCCTAATGTTATAATTACCTGCAAAAACATTACGGGAAGCAAAGGGGAACAGGAGCCAGGTTGCCTGGAGGGAGGGGGAATTTTCTTCCTTTTTTCCTCCGAAGGGCAGAAAAATAACTTGGAATCGCAAGTCTCTTGCAGTCATGCCATCACGGTTTAAGGCAGGGCTTAAATTACAGGCTTGGCTGTGGCTTCTCTTCTCCCCTCAACCCACCCCTAAAACCTTCCTTTTCTCTTTTAGAAATTTTTGCCAAGTTGCAATTTACTTAATGAAATCCTGCTATTTTGTTTGAGCGGGGATATCTTTTGCAGATGTTGATTTAACCCATGTTGGTGGATTTACTTACTTACTTACTTACTTACTTACTTGTTGTAAAATGAGAATGGTTCAGTTCGGTTTTCCCTAACTTGCTATTGTTGTTGTTCTGGTTGGTTTGGGATTTGAAACCAGATTGGGATTCTGCTCTGGTTTGTTTGGAGGAACAATGAGAAAATGCCCAGTCCTCCTTGCTTGCATGCGGAGAGGCAAGTTTGATTTCCCTTTCCACCTCTCCCACCTGAAAAGCAATAGGAAATCTTAACAAAACTAAATCATAATAAATAAAACATGGGCACCATGTCATTGTCATTTGATTATAAATACATTCAGATATCAACTCTTTCACCCACCCTCCAGATTCACAACATAAAATCGTATCGGATGTCTTCCTGACTTCTTGTGTTTTGCTTCTGTTTCTAGTGTAGGCCGCATCTACATTGCAGAAATTTGCTCTGGTGCCACAACTAATTACAATTCCCAGAGTTCCATAGCGTGGAGCCATGGCAGTCAAAGCGGTGCCAAAATGGATTATTTCTGCAGTGCAGATGCAGCCTAAGTCCTGAGGTTTATTTTTATGACACTTTCTGCCAACCTTTGCCCTGTTTCTTGAGGCCTGTACAGGTCACAGGCTTTACAGAGGCTTGAGAATCCTCATCCCAAATATTGACCATTTGTGAAACTGTCCAGTTATCCCTGTTTTGGGAGGGATGGACCTATGTCTGGAGGAATGATGATGGTTGAGGTGTGGTTTGGGCTACTAGTTCGCTGGTATGGCTTGTGACCAGGACTATAATGCAATGGTTGGGTCTCACCCATCCTCAAGGACCTCAAAGCAGGGCATTTGGGATTGTAGCATTTGCAATAAAGGCAAAATGTATATTTAAAGTCAAAAGTGGAGTCACTCTGTGCACACTCAGTGGCATGTTGTTGCATTCACAGTCGATTCTCAAGCCGTTCCATCCAAGTAGGATTTCCATCAGCAAATAGCTTTTAAGACAAACAAATAGCTTTTAAAAAGAAAGGGGGAGGGAAGCTTGAAGGTTTTGGGGGGGGATTTCTTTGCTGTAGACGCCAAGCTACGAATGTTCTTTCCTACGTCTTGCGGTCACAATATTGTGAGAAGTGGAAAAGAGCTGGCAAGCACGCCAGCCTGTGCCCACCGCCTCAGCCAGGGTAGGAAGCGGTTAGGCTGGCCAGGAATGTAGTGCGCACCCTCAAGATTAATTAATAGCAAGCCTTGGCATGGTGCCACGCTCCCAGGGAGCGGGGAGATAAAGCCAACACAAAAGGCAGTGCGCAGCCTCCGCTTGGCGACAAGGGAGGAAGGCAGGGAAGCAAGCAGGCCACGATGGAGGGGGAGGCGATTTATGGGGTGGTTTCTCTTGGACCTGAAAAAGAACATCTTTGTAAGGCAATGTTTCCAGAGTGTGCACAACTATTGCAGGTTTTCTGTGCAATGTGCACAAAGTAGAAGAGCTGAAACCGGGAGGGGGAAAAAAACCATTGGTGTCATTCCATCTGATGTCCTTTCTTGCAGGTGAGGAAAGACTATAGAAACATGCAACACAATCCCAGCTTGGCATACTCTTTTTTTGATAAAATTACCAGCTTGGTAGATTAAGGGAATGCTGTGGATATAGTATATCTTGATTTCAGTAAGGCCTTTGACAAGGTTCCCGATGACATTCCTTCAAAGAAGCTTGTAAAATATGGGCTAGACAAGGGACTCTTTCATACAAGGCTAAATTGGAAGTATAATTTAAGGTCAATTCGAATGCAATCATGGGTTTTACGTTATTGCAAATTAGCTCTTCGCATGCAAATTCGGGCAAGAGGGAAGCCAATTCGAATGCAATCATGGGTTTTACGTTATTGCGAATTAAAGCTTCGCATGCAAATTCGGGCAGGAGGGGGTTATTTTCGGGTAATGGGAAGTAATTCCGAACGGAGCAGGGGTTCATGTAAATTCGCTAAACAAGCGAATTTACATGAATCCACATTGGCTCCATTCGGAGTTGGGAGAAATTCCTCCCCGTTTGAAAGAGTCCAAGGTAACTGTTAACATGGATTTGTAACTGGTTGACTGGCCATACCCAAAGGGTGCTCAACAGTGGTTCCTTTTCATCCTGGAGAGAAGTGACAAGTGGGGTTCCACAGGGTTCTGTCCTGGGCCCAGTGCTATTCAGTATCTTTATTAATGACTTGGATGACAGAATTGGGGGCATACTTATCAAATTTGCAGATGACAACAAATTGGGAGGAGTAGCCTATACTCCAGAAGGATCAAAATTCAAAATGACCTGAATAGACTAAAAAGCTGGGACAAAGCTAACAAAATGAAATGAAACAGACAAATGTAAGGTACTGCATTTAGAGCGGAAAAAGAAATGCACAGATATAGGATGGGGGACACCTGGCTGAACGAGACCACATGTGAAAGGGATTTAGAAGTCCAAGTAAACCATAAGTTGAACATGAGTCAACAGTGCAATGCGGCAGCTAAAAAGGCCAATGCTATTTTAGGCTGCATCAATAGAAGTATAGTGTCTAGATCAAGGGAAGCAATAGTGCCACTCTATTCTGCTTTGGTCAGGCCCCACCTGGAATACTGTGTCCAGTTCTGGGCACCACAATTCAAAAAGGATGTGGAGAAACTGGAGCGTGTCCAAAGGAGGGTGACTAAAATGGTGAAGGGTCTGGAAACCAAGCCCTATGAGGAATGACTTAGGGAGCTGGGAATGTTTAGCCTGGAGAAGAGAAGGTTAAGAGGTAATATGATAGCCCTCTTTAAGTATTTGAAGGGGTGTCATATGGAGGAGGGAGCAAGCTTGTTTTCTGCTGCTCCAGAGAACAGAACCTGGAACAATGGATGCAAGCTCCAGGAAAAGAGATTCCACCTCAACATTAGGAGGAACTTCCTGACAGTAAGGGCTGTTCGACAGTGGAACACTCTCCCTCGGAGAGTGGTGGAGTCTCCTTCCTTAGAGGTCATTAAGCAGAGGCTGGATGGCCATCTGTTGGGTATGCTTTGATTGGGAGTTCCTGCATGGCAGGGGGTTGGACTGGATGGCCCTTGCGGTCTTTTCCCACTCTATCATTCTATATGTGTGTGTGTGTGTGTGTGTGTGTGTGTATGTATACACACGGATCCTTGTTATCTACCGGGGTTTGGTTCCAAGACATCCTGTGGATACCAAAATCTGTGACTTCTCATGTCCCATTAAATGCAGTGGCATAATACAATGATGTCCCTTCTATAAAATAGCAAAATCAAGGTTTGCTTTTTGGAATATATATGTGTGTGTGTGTGTGTGTGTGTATGAATGAGAATATATTCAAGACATAGCCGTGGACAGTTGAATAAAAAAATCCATGGATACGGAGGACCAACTGTATACACACATACATATATACATATGCAGGTTGAGTCATCATATGACAGAATTTGGGGGTATAATGCAATGGCAATCCGAACACAATCATGGGGTTTCACGTTATTGCGTATGAGTGTATCTCACAAAATTTTGGGCAATGGGAAGTCATTCTGAATGCAATCATGGCTTTTATGTTATTGCATATTAGAATATCTCATGCAGTTTCGGGCAATGGGGGGGTCATTTTCGGGAAATGGGAAGTCATTCTGAACGCATTCCGAACGCAATCAGATTCCACGCAAATTCGCTAAACTAGCGAATTCACGTAATTGCGAATTCGCTCTATTTGCAATTAAGAGAAATTCCTCCCATGTGATAAACTCCTTAGAGAGAACACTCCAGCGCATTTCTATGATCAACGTCTGGCAGATGTTGACTACAGAGTTGCATTGGAGGACCTAGAGAGGTGTTCACTTACATAAAAACATAGCGTTTTTGTCATTTGCGGTTTTCCCACTTTCACGGGGGTCTTGTGCCCTTAACCCCAACGAACGTGGAGGAACAACTTGGCCTTTTGCAGTAGCCACAATTGTTGGGGGGTCACTTTTGGAGAGCCCATGCCATCTGTGCAGACCCATGGGAAGGCCAGTTCGTTTTCTGGCCCTGGGCTGAAACTCAGCAAGCAACTTGTTGTAAAAGGCAGGGAAGGGTCTTGGAAGAAGAGGCCGGGTGCAGAGGAAAGCGAGGAGTAGTTTACTACGGCTGAGGACTTGAAGTGACTTAACTCTGAAGGTATGTCTCTGAAGAGCTGGCTTGTACAAACAAGCTGTTTGGGGCTGTGAAAGCGCAGTAGTTCTGAAAAGGGCCCCGACCTGTCACGAAGCTCTGGCTTTGTGTGTGCAATGAAATAGCATGTGTTGAGTGTGTGTATGTGTATGTGTGTGTGTATGTATATATATACACACACACATACCCATGGGTTGGGGGAGGGAGCAGAGAGGCTCCTTGGAAGCAAAGGAGAGAGTTGGTGGTGGGCCATGCCGCTTGTAAAAGTTTCCACCGCCAGATAAGTCCCTCTCCTCCTCCCCTCCATTGGCGCTTTGCATGTAATGGGATAGCCTTGGAGGCTGGCTTGAGCTGGGTTTTATAGTGATGCATTCCAGCTGAAACTTGTAAGGCTGAGGTATTTTAAGTATACTGCCTTGATGAAAACTCAAAGAGTTCTTGGGGCAGGATGCGGGAAGGGGGAGGCCGGCAACTATTACGCCTCTCTTCCTCCTCCTCCTCTTCTTCTTCATCTCCTGCCCCACCCCTTTCTCTTCTTTCTTTTTTATCACCTCCTCCTTCACTTCATCTTAATCTTCTGTTTTCCCCTCCCTCTCTGCATCCCTTCCTCCCTTCCTCATCTCCTACTCTTCTTCATCATTCTTCATCACTCCTTCCTTCCTTCCTTCCTTCCTTTTTCATTTCCTACTCTTCATCATCATCTTCACCTCCTCTTCCTTCTCCTCTTCTTCATCACTCCTTCCTTCCTTCCTTCCTTCCTCCCTCATCTACTCTTCATCATTTTCATCTCCTCTTCCTTCTTCTTCTTCCTTCCTTCCTTCCTTCCTTCCTTCCTCATCGCCTACTCTTCATCATCATCTTCATCTCCTCTTCCTTCTTCTCTTCTTCATCACTCCTTCCTTCCTTCTTCCTTCTCCTACTCTTCATCACTCCTTCCTTCTTCCTTCTCCTACTCTTCATCACTCCTTCCTTCCTTCTTCATCTCCTACTCTTCATCACCATCATATTCATCTCCTCCTCTCCTTCCTTCCTTCCTTCCTTCCTTCTTCATCTCTTACTCTTCATCATCATTATCATCTCCTACTCTTCCTCCTCTCCTTCCTTCCTTCCTTCCTTCCTTCCTTATCTCTTACTCTTTTTCATCATCTTCATCTCTTGCTCTTCCTCGTCCTCCTCTTCCTTCTTCCCCTCCCTCCCTCCCTCCCTACTTCTTCAACATTTCTTCCTCCTCCTCCTCCTCCTCCTCCTCCTCCTCCTCCTCCTTTCCCAATTTTGTCCTCAGAGTAAGCTATGAATAATTTTAGCAATTTTCTTCCCACTGCAACATGAAAGTCTTTAAAAAGTGAACAAAGACTACTCTCAGTTTGGAGCTGATTCCACACAAATTTCTAGGGGTCCTGTGTCCCTAACCTCAACAAAGATGGAGGGCCCACTAAATAATTAACAAAAATCCAAAATACGCCGACAACAAATCCAATCAAAAACCCATCCGACAGTGAGACCTTTCTTGGGCGAACCAAAACGAACAATATACATGCTGCAAGCTTTCAAAGCTTTGCTGGCTTCTTCATCAGGAAAGGTGTGACCAACCAAACAGGAGAAAAACAATTGGAGAGGTTGGTCATGCTGAGAGCAGCATATGCACCAATGAAGGTACCTTGAAGCCATCTGGGCAGAGGCTGAAAATGAAACCTCTTTCCATTTTATTGCACTGTGGTCAGACATAAGAATCCTCCTATTTTCATCTCTCCTTTTACAAGGGAACGTGAAGGGTTAAGCCGTGCTTTCTTTAAAACCCACCCACCCACACCCCATATAACAGCAGCCTGCTGTATCTAATGGGCTGGGGGCTGCTTTGGAAAGGGGTGCAGAGGGTTAAATAGAAAAAGGCTCTCTTAATTGTTCCCAGATTCCAGAATTTACAGACGAAAAAACCTCCCAGTTCTGCTGGGACTGTGGCATGACTTAGTACAGGAGGGCATATATATATATATATATATATGCATGCACACTTTTTCTTCGTCTTTTCAAGAGGTGGGCTTGGAGTCGAGTTGAAGGCTGAGTTAATATTGAGTAGGTGTGAGTGAAAACAGAGATTTTGGGTCCCTATGCTCTGGTACCCTGGGCATGGGAAGGAACAACGGCTGCCTCCGTTTTATTTTTCATTCTCTTTTCTAGTGCCTGAAAGAGAAACCTGGGTTGCAAAAAGGTTGCTGGTGGAGCTTTTCTCACTCATGGTGACCCTGTGGATGAGACATCTCCAAGACACCTCCTGTCCTTCACTGCTTAGCTTAGTTCCTGCAAATTCATATCTCCTTAATAGAGTCCATCCATCAAGCGCCATGATTCCCAGACTTTGGTCCTCCAGGTGTTTTGGACTTCAGCCCCCCAAAGCACCAACCAGCCAACATCCAGGAAAGTCCAAAACATCTGGAAAACCAGAGTTTGGAAACCACTTGATCTAGCATGTGGTCTTCCTCTCTTTCTACAACCTTTCCTGGTATTGTTTGATTTTTGTGGGTTTTTTCGGGCTATGTGGCCATGTTCTAGAAAGCCTTTGACTTCCCTTTCCTGGTATTATTGGGTTTTTCCCCCCAGTGAGTAGTGCATTCTCATGATGTGTCCAAAGTATGACAGCCTCAGTTTGATCATCTTGGCTTCCAGGGAGAGTTCAAGCTTGATCTGTTCAAGGACCCATTGGTTTGTTTCCTTGGCCATCAACAGTATCCTTAGTATTCTTCTTCAGCACCACATCTCAAAGGAGTTGATTTTCTTCCTGCCTCCTTTCTTAACTATCCAGCTGTTGCATCCTTACACGGGAGTTTATCAAACGGGAGGAACTTCTCTTTATTTCAAATGGAGCCAATTGGAGCCAGTTCGAATCCATGTGAATTCGCTAGTTTAGCGAATTTACATGAATTCCAGTTGTGTTCGGAATGCGTTCAGAATGACTTCCCATTTCCCGAAACTGACTGCCCATTGCCCAAAATTGCGTGAGATGCTTTAATATGAAATAACGTAAAACCCATGATTGTGTTCGGAATGGCTTCCCTTTTGCCCGAAATTTCATGAGATACTTTAATACGCAATAACGTGAAACCCCATGATTGTGTTCAGATTGCCATTAAATTATAGTTCCAATTTCCCTCATCTGATAAACTCCATGGTGATGGGAAATACAATGGCTTGGATGATCCTAACTTTAGTGCTCAGTTGTATATCTTTACATTTTAGGAGCTTTTCTAGTTCTTTTATACCTGTCCACTTCATTCTTAATATTCTGATTTCCTGGCTGCAGTCCCCACTCTGACCAATGTTTGATCCCAGGGATGAGAACTTTTTAACGGTTTCTATTTCCTTATTGTCTAGGCTTAATTTGTGTAGATCCTCTGTAGCCATTATTTTTGTTTTCTTTATGTTCAGCAGTAAAGCCTGCCTTTGCATTTTCTTCCTTGATCTTCCTTAGTAGCTGTTCCAGGTCTGGGATGTTTGTAGGGTGCAAATTACCGCTGAGCGCTGAAGACTGAGGGTGCATCTGCACTGTAGAAATCACCCACTTTGACAACACTTTAAGTGCTCACATAGAAAAAGGACCTATAGTAAGTGTTGCTTGTTGTAATAAGCAGATAGCAAGCAAGGTTGGGATGTTGTTCCCAGTTTTTGATCAGGCAACCCTAGATGTAAGGCAAAAATCATCATCCTCCAATTTTGGGATTGGAGCATGTGGGGTGCAGTCCTCAGGTATCACAGAAGCCCCTCCAAAAAAGCCCTGGCATTTGCGCACATCTGGATCTGGGAAGCTTGTGGCATCCACCCCTGCAATCTGTAGTGCAGAAATAATGCAATTTGACACCGCTTTAACTGCCATGGCTCAATAATGCTATGGAATCCTGGGATTTGTAGTTCTTATGGCACCAGAGCTCTCTCACAGAGAAGGCTAAACATCTCGTTAAACTACAAATCCCTTACATCCATAGCATTGAGCCATGGCTGTTAAGATGATGTCAAACTGGATGAATTCTGCAGTGCGGATGCAGCCCATGTGTTTGTTCTAGGCAAGCTGCAAATGGTCCTCCTCCTGCAGGTCAGCTGGGGATGGAAAGTCCGCTTGTCGAAGCAAAAAGGATTCCACACTTTGTGAACACCTTTCCTTGCAAACAGAACCGGGCGTCTGTTACAATAAGCTGACTCAGAGTGGTTTCCTCTCCGTCGGTCATCCCTCCCTCCAGACGCCAGTGAGGTTTTTGCAAAGGCCCTTGGTGCTTTCTGAGACGCCTGGAGCAATGGGTTGTGCCAAGGGTTGAGCTGGAGGCCTTAAGTCATGTGCTTTCTATGTGTCTTCCGTCCTTCCTCCCCCCCTTTCAACCAGTGTCCCCCCCCCATCAACATTGTTTCCCCCTGAATGACTTTCAGAGTTCAACAGGAACTGTGTTTTCCGCCACAAGGTCAGACAATTGGGCAGCATTGGGGCTTTTGAATCCTCTCCCTGCTGAAATCCAAGGTTGAGTCCTGGGTCCCCAAGGGATGTCTCCCCAGGAAAACTGTAAACTTGGAAATCCTCTCGTTTTTGTTTTGGCAGTCTGAGAGCGGCATTGGTAAATACTTTAAATAAATGCACGCTGACCTCATAGATTCATAGAATCATAGAGTTAGAAGAGACCACAAGGGCCATGCATAAACATGCTTGCATGCGTACAAATAGATACAGATTGAGCCTCCCTTATCTGAAATGTTTGGGGACCAGAGGTGTTTTGGATGTCAGGTTGTTTTGGGGATTTTGGAATACATGTATTTCCGTATAAGTCCATAATGGGACCCTCGCCTAAACACAAACTTCATTTAGGTTTCATATAGTACACCTTATACACATAGCCCGAAGGTAATTTTATACAGAATATTTTGATTGATTTTATACATGAAACAAGTTTATGCATACTGAACCATCAGAAAAGAAAGGTGTCACTGTCTCGGACATCCATGCGAAAAGTTTTGGTTTTTGGAATATTTCACAATTCCTGATAAGGGAGGCTCAACCTGTATATGCTGCCATATAGAATATATGTATAGGTGACACTGAAGAGATGAAAACAGTGTATATTCTTTTTTAAAAAATTTTTTAGACTTTATTATTAAAAAAAACAAATACATTTGCTGATTTCTTAAGAATTCATCTTGCGCAAATCACATATAAATGCCTTATTCCTATAGCTCACTTTTTTAAAACAAGGTTAACGCTAATATTAACATTATGCTCACACTTTCTCTTGATCGCTTAGTAGAGGATTCTCTCTAGAAATCTCTAGATCTTTCAGTGCAACTTTTGGTTAAAGTTGACCATAGAGTTGCACTGGAGGGCCTAGATATTCCTAGAGAGAACATATTGCTCAAATCCACGAATAATAAAATATCCAGGCCGCAAATATGAAGGGATGAGTGTATATTCTTAAGGAAAAAACCAAACTTTTTATAAAATGCTTTTAAAGACCCCATTGCCTCTCCAAAATAAGAATTTTGCCCATTAAATAAACTTCGCCTCCGGTCCCCAAATTTCCAGCGCTGCAGAGTGAGATACTGGAAATAGTTCACGCCTCGTACTCTTAAAATTGATGTATTGAGCGTGCATTTCCTTGGTCATTTTGCCTGCCTTTTTTCCTAAACGCTTGACAAGTTATAAAGTTACTTGCAATGCTAAAACTAAAGGGAAAATGAGCCATGTATGTGTGTTTAGGATTCTTATTGGGGACAGCACCTTCATTCAGTCCCCTTTGCACTTGTACTCTTGGGGCTGGGCTTATACAAAGTTGTTTCCTTTTGCGTATCTGATCGTAAGCCTTTGCCATGTTACCTGCTCTGCACCTGAGCTGTTTCTCCCCACCTGTCATCATTTACCTTCTTCACCTACTTAGCTATCAAGCCGCAACCTGCGTCTTTTCAACTTGCCACTGTTGGGGCCTGACTCCAAGATTTTGGCTTTAGCTCACCCGATTCCCCACCTGTGAGCCCAAGGCACTCGATCAAAGGATCATCATCTTCGGATTGTGGATTTTTAAACATTTATTTTGGCCTAATTCCTGCAAACCTCTGCTTCTCTTTTAAAAGGCACCCCATAGCGTGGCTCTTTCTTTGGCGCTGGTTCTGGAATAGGTGTTTTAGAACAGATGGAGGCAACATTTATATTCGGTCAGCCCTCCGCGTTTGCGGCATTGACTTTTGCGGATTTGATTATTCACGGATTTGTTATGTTATCTCTAGGAATTGCTAGGTTCTCAAATGATCTGCCTGACGTCACTCTGGAGTGCCTAGAGATTCCTAGAGAGAACACTTCTCTAGGCATTTGTAGGTCCTCCAGCACAACTCTATGGTCAGTGTCCAGCAGATATTGACTATAGAGTTGTGCTGGAGGACCTACAAATGCCTAGAGATGTGTTCTTTGAGATTTTTAAAAAATGGCTTATTTGCAGTTTTCCCACTTTTGTTGGGGTCCTGTGCTCCTAACTGCAGTGAATGTGGAGGGCCTATTTTATTTTATTTTATTTATAGGATTTCTGTATCACCTCCAAGCCCTGCAAGAGTCCCTGGGGTGATGAACAAATAAAAACCAATTAAAACAGTACAAAGATAAAGACATTTTAAAAGCACATACACTTCAAAAACCTTTTAAAGCAGTCCTACAGTCTTGTTGTAAACATTTAAAGCAGCAATTTCAGGCACTGAATGCCATGCAAACAGCCCTGTTTTGGCAAAAGCCCTTTGACATTGTGCCAGCCAACCCAACTGCACAAGTTGTTGGGAAACACATTGGATTATGACTTTGGAAACCAGAGGTCGAGTCCCCTCGCAGCCGTGGAACGCCAAAGTAGCTTGTTTGAATTGTATAATAATTGTAAAAGTTTTATCTGTGAGCCGTCTTGGGTCCCTCCGAGGAGAAAGGCAGGATATAAATTAAATAAATAAATGGAAACCTATGGGATGACCTTGGGCAAGTCACACTCTCTCAGCCTCAGGGGAAGGCAATGGCAAGCATCCTCTGCACAAATCTTGCCAAGAAAGCCCTGTGAGAGGTTCGCCTTAGGGTTGCCATAAGTTGCAAAGGACTTGAAGGTCCACAATGACAAAACTACCACTGAGGGGAAAAAATGTAACCAGCCTTCTTTGTTGGTACATTTTCTAAAGAAGCTTTCTCCTTCTTGATAGTTAAAAGCGGAGACTGTTTTCTTTTTCCCATCCGATTCACGACCCATGTCTGGTTTTTAAGGGGTGGGGTAAGCAGAATTATCTCCGTGAAGTCAAAAGGCTTTCATGGCCGGTTTTTCAGGCTATATGGCCATGTTCTAGAAGAGTTTATTCCTGACATTTTACCAGCATCTGTGGCTTTGGCATCTTCAGAGAAACTCTCCGAAGATGCCAGCCACAGATGCTGGCGAAACGTCAGGAATAAACCCTTCTAGAAAAATGGCCACTTAGCCCGAAAAACCCACAAAAAGCTAAGAATGATCTCTCCTTGGCTTCCTCCTTTGCCCTCCCCCTTCCGTTCCCTTTTAAAATCGGAGAGTTACAACTCAAGTTAAACTCTTAACAAAGCAAGGCAAGTTCAGAGGTTTCTCCTTCCCTCTGAGGTCTCTTTCCCTCCCGGCCGCCAGTGAAATTTGAGAATGAAAAGGGAACCGGGGCTTGAGGAGGGGGGAGGTTAGGCCTCTGTTTTTGAAATCCGGTGAGTCAATAGAGCCTCTCAAGCAAAATGATGGCATCAGCTTGTGTGTGAGTTAATCCGACCTGATGGCCCGGAGGCAGAAGGGTTAGGAGGCCGTGGTCTTGTGATAGATTGTTAGGGAGCTGAATACCCGCCCTATAAGAAGCCAAAAGGGCCTTGCAACTGTTGCTAGGCTTGTATCGTATATACTCGTGTATACGTCTAGAAATTTAGGTTTAAAAAATTGACCCAAAAAACCTGAGTCGACTTATCCGTGGGTCAATGTAAGTACTGTACTTTAAATCATATTATAAACACACACACACACACACACACACTTGTCCCTCCATATTCACTAGGGTTAGGGGCAAAGGACCCCAGTGAATAAAGAAAAACCGCAACTAACAAAAACAACATGTTTTTACCTGAGAGGACACCTCTCAGTAATTTAAGGGCATCATTGTTTGAAAACTTTGGCCAGCAGGAGGATAGGGTTTATAGCAAATGGATAGGACAGGAGAATCGGAAAGCAACTTGTCCTGGTTTCTTGGATGAAATCGTTTTGGAGCGTTTCGGGCAAATGTGCAAATCTTCTGCAATTTTCACTTAGCAAATGGGTTTGGAGCATTTTGGGCAAACTTTGGCCAGCAAGAGGATAGGGTTTATAGCAAATGGATGGGACGGGAGACTCGGAAAGTGACTTGTCTCGGTTCCTCAAAGGAAATGGCTTTGGAGTGTTTCGGACAAATGTTCAAATCGTCCACAATTTTCACTCAGGAAATGAAGGAAATGGTTCTGGAGTGTTTCGGGCAAAGTTTGAAAATTTTGGTAAGAAGATGGGGTTTATAGCAAATGGATTGGTTGGGAGACTCGGAAAGCAACTTGTCCTGGTTCAGCAAAGAAAATGGTTTAAGAGTTTTTTGGGCAAATGTGCAAATCTTCGGCAATTTTCACTCATGGCTAAAATATTTCTTAGGCTGCTGGAATTGGTCTCAGGGTTCTTTTTTCCAACCCAGATCAGATGATAATAATATTTTATATGTAAACCGCCACTCTACAAGCAATTGGGGCGGTGAACAACAGAAGTTAAAACATTCCAAGAACCCAAATCCCTAACCTCGCTCCCCTTAAAATTAAATTAAACTGGTACAAACCCAAGCAAAAGTTGTTGCTGTTGCTGTTGTTATTGTTATTTATGTCCCATCCTTTCACCAAAACATTGCAAACATTAAAACATTGCAATATTACAATATTTTTAAAAAGTGAAGTGGTCAGGGAGGACCTTTGAATTGTATCAATTAGCCATGGAAACATAAAACTTGAGGGAGACCATCATTAAAACTTTCACCTCATCACCATACCTGTAAGTTTTGCATTTCATATAGTCTGAAGGTCCTTCCTGGGCATCAGTTCACTCCATGCATCTGAAGAAGTAGACCAAGTCTTTTGCTCAGACTCAGAGGTGATAGACCCCTTTGAAATTTTCTAGGGACAGTGTTCCCCTAAGACCCGAAAGAACTTCAGGAGGACCTTCAGTCTCTTTCATTTGGATCAGGGGTTCAACTCATGTGACCCATAGGGCACACAACCTACCCCTAGGTAAATTTTGTTGGATGGGCTTGACACACAGATATGAGGATTTTTGATGAGGAAGGAAGGGTGGATGGTGCAGTCTCTGATATGTCCTCAGACTAGAAAAACAGCCTGACCATCCTAGGAAAAAAATTCCCAAAGTGGCAGAAGAAGACAGGAGATGCCAAGTCAGTGGCACAAATGTGTTTCACCTTTGGCATCAGAAGGAAAACAAAGCTGAGCAAAAGACGGAGGGGGACAGAATCGACACAGGCAGGATGTTTGGATGCTTTGATTCCTGTTTATTTTCACAGTCATCCTTGGAATCCCCCATCCCACCCCAATAAAATGGTTTTACGGCAAAGAACCATGCCTAGCCTACCAGATTATGAGTTTTGGAAAAGGGCAGCTTTTAAGGATGCACATTCTGGCAATGAGCTGTTTCCAGACAGGGCTGCAGAGGGCAGTCTCTGGTCTCTTTTGCCTTGCTTCCATTTCCAGGAGCTGTTCTTTTAAGTCCCAACAAGTGCTTGACTTGTGTTCATATCGGGCCTGCTGGGAGTCCCACTTGACTGGTTTTTTCAGTCCCACAGCCTAAGTGAACATTGGGGAAATTATGTAAGGATAAGAGAGATGAGATACTGGTTCAAGACACACCTTGGTTTCTCTTGCTTTGGAATGACCCCCTGTTTTGGTTTCTTTTTTCCCCCAGATGCCAGTATGTCTCCCGATGCGATGAAGCAAAGCTCCTGGTGCAGCGTTGCCTACTGGGAACATCGGACCCGAGTTGGACGTCTCTACGCAGTGTATGAACAATCTGTCAGTATATTTTATGACCTACCTCAAGGAAACGGCTTCTGTCTCGGACAGCTAAACCTGGAGAACAGGAACGAGACTGTCCAGCGGACTCGAAGTAAGATCGGATATGGGATTTTGCTCAGCAAAGAGCCGGACGGCGTTTGGGCTTACAATCGCAGTGATCACCCAATCTTCGTCAACTCACCAACACTGGACATTCCCAATTGTCGGACTTTGATCGTGCGCAAAGTGATGCCCGGCTATTCGATAAAGGTCTTCGATTATGAGAAATCGTGCCTTTTACAACACACCACTGACTTGGAATATCCTGATGGGCCTTACGACCCCAACAGCGTCCGGATTAGTTTTGCGAAAGGCTGGGGACCCTGTTACTCGAGACAGTTTATCACCTCTTGCCCCTGTTGGCTAGAGATTTTGCTGAACAACAACCACAGATAAGCCATCATCATCAACCTTTGAGGAGAGCCAAGTGGAACTGTCCCAAAATATCATCTACCTAGATTTAATATAAAAGTTTTATATATATATATATATTATATATATATATTATATGAAAATATATATATATTATACTTGTAATTATGGAGTCATTTTTACAATGTAATTATTTATGTATGGTGCAATGCGTATATGGACAAAAAAAGGAAAATGCACTTTGGCTAATAAGACTTTTCAGTACCGTTGTTTTTTTAAGGAGAAGAAAATTATACAGCAAAAAAGAGCATTTACCAACTTTTTGCTGTATAGTTTTGTTTTGATAATTTACATCCAGACACAAAGCTAATACCAGTCACTCATTGATAATAAAAGTATTTGCATTATAGGCTCCCTCCCCCCAAAATTGTCTGTTTTTAAAACAAACCAAAAGATGGAAGGAACTGAAGTTTTTACGATGTTGACGGCGCAGCTTTCTGGGATCTAAACAGGAGACGTAAAGTAACATGTCTGCAGTTTTCTCTCCTCGCTTTTAAAAAAAACATACAAGACTTAAAATGGAAGGGCAACCACTGGACACCAGTTTCTGCTTTGCTCCAGCTCCCCAAAACCAAACTGGGAATGTCCATAAGGTTTTATCCTTTGGGCTCAGACCATCTCTTTTCAAGGGAGGTACAGTTAGGAGAAAACAAACACTAGCATCCTGTTAGTGACATTGTTGCTGTTGCTGTTGTGTGTCTTTGAGTCATTTCTGACTTATAGCAACCCTAAGGCAAGACAGTGGCCAAGTTTCTTCAGAGGAAATTTGCCCTTGCCAACTTCTGAGGCTGAGATAGGCCCTAAACAGACTGGCACTTTGGTCCGGACTGGGGCCGAAAGTAGGGCTCGATGGGGCTGGGCATCCACATGTGCCCAGCCCTACTTGTGCTTGTTGGAGCTGGGCATCCAGACATGCCCAGCCGTACTTGTGCCCCACATTGGTGCATGCCCGTGCACACGGGGTGCGCCATGATGACACATGGGCGTCGGAACACCCTAATGGCGCTCCACGGAAGGGGCGTCGTCATGGCATGCGAACTCACCTCTGATGCCCCTTTAAAGAAGCTGCCTAGAGCGGCTTCTTTTTAAGGAGTGGGTTGGTGCCACAGCGTGTGGCTGCTGTGGCACTGACCAGGGGCCTGTCGAGTCCCATAGTGTCACTTGCCCAAAGTCACCCAGTGGGTTTCCATGGCCGAGCGGGAATTTGAACCCTGGTCTCCTAGACTCAGTAGTCCAACACGTAAACCACTATGCCACACTGGCTCTCTTGTTAATGACATATACCACCATAAATCCAACTTCTGATCTCAGAGGCTAAGCAGGATCTGGCCTGGTTAGTGCCGAGATGAGAGACTGCCAGAGAATACTGTGTGCTGTGGGATATATTCAGAAGAAGCCAATGGCAAAACCTCCTCTGAATAAATCTCACCAAGAAAAGCCTAGGAAAGAGTTGCTGCATATAAGCGTGAACTTCGCAGCACATGCCAGCAAGACTGAGAATCAGTATGGTGTGGTGTTTGGGTATTGGGTTGAGGTTCTGGGAGACTAGGGTTCAAATCCCCACTCAGCCACAGACTTTGTCTTGGACAAGGTCATGCATTCTCAGCCTAAAAACAAGGCAATGGCTCCTTTGAAGAAATCTTGCTAAGAAAACAATAGGGAGGAGATCACTATAAACTTGGGAGCCAACATGATGCAGTGGTGTGAGTACTCGATTAGGAATACTGTGGTCAGATCTGCACTGCAGAAATAATCCAGTTTGATAGTGCTTTAACTGCCATGGCTCAATGCTGTGGAATCCTGGGGTTTGTAGTTTTACATGACATTTAGCCTCCTCTGTCGGAGAGTTCTGGTGCCGCAACAAACTACAAATCTCGTAATTCCATAGCACTGAGCCATGGGAATTAAGGTGGTATTCTCTCACCATTGGCCGTACTAGGGCCAACGTTCAAAACATTGAGAGGTCTGAAGACTAAAAATGTTTTTTCTTGATGTCCTTTGGAAACTGACATTGAAACATCCGGCCAAGAAAAAGGCCAGCTAACGTTGAGATTTGTCACCTTTCAAGACTCTGTGTGTATCAAGGAGAAAAATATTTTTGTGTAAGCAAAGTTGAGTTTGGTGAAAGAAACATCTTAAGCAGAAGGTTGTATTTTGCACACAGATAAGTTTTTGCAACAGAAACCCTACATCGCGCTTTCATGGTGGAGTCAATTGGATCTGGACCTGAGTTGCGCCAGGCAGCCTCCATTTCAGTCTTGGGTTGAATTGGGTTGCTTTCTGACTTGTGATCCGAATTGAATGTTGGGGTCAGTTCAAACATACACACCCATCTCAACCTTTGACAATGGCAGAGACTACCACCAGGGGAACATGGATGGGCATCCAGCAGGGATATGGTAGGGCTGGGTCAGATAACCACTGGGCTTGCAGAGGTTGAACTCTAACTCCCATCATCCCTGATAGGCTTGGTAGGCTTCAAGTTCCCAACCCTCCTGTCATTTATCCTGAACCACAGAGCTGCTTTGCTCAGTGGGTTGGATGCGATGTCCCCCAAGTCTCCTTCCAGATCCGTAGTTCTGTGAGTATATGGATTCAACTTTTCTGACATCTGTACTTTGTTTCTCAAAACAGCATGCTTTCTCTTCTTTTCTCTCCTCTCCTCTCTTCCATGTCTCCAACTGCTTCACGTTCTGGGTCACCAGCTATCAAGAATGCCATCTTCTTTTTGCCCGATTCATTCTGTGAGCCCACTCCCCCTTTCCCTTTTCGGTTCAGCCACACAAAATTTCATTGCACTATTGCTCTCCTCCACTTGCTGCACCGTTTTCACAAGTGAGGTCACCAAATCCCCTTTTAATGAAGGTTTTAATGCAGCATCTGAAAAGCGTTCTCAAATCCCAAACTTCCCAACCCTACCATCTGTTTATAGCAACCTATTTATGTCTTGATGGAGGGCATGGTGTGTATGTTCCCCACCCAGAAACTGCCCCTTCTTTCAACTATTGCTATCCTGATGCTGCTTGCAAGACACCCAGATGCCTTCTAAACTGTTATTACATCAACTCTTGACTTACATTGACATATTCTATGGTTTCCTTGGCAGAATTTATTTGGAGGACGTTTACAATCGGCCTTCCTTTCAGGCTCAGAGAATGTGACTTGCTCCGGATCGACCTGATGGCTTTCCATGGCTGAATGGGATTTGTACCCTACGATGAGAGAATTCAAAATGAAGCAAAGACGATGTCGGAAGATGAGACTCCCAGCTTGGATGATACTCAATGAGCTGCAGGGAAGAGCAGAAGATAACTATGAGTAAGGTTAAATGATACAACTGGACTCAAGCCGAAAGGATGTTCAGCTGTTGACATGCTCAGAGATGAAAGTCTATTATGGGAACATGCAATGTAAGAAGCATGAATTGGGGAAGCTAGGCATGGTAAGTGAAGAAATTATAAACACTGCAATACTTGAGCCAAGCAAGCTAAAGCGGACAGGAATGGGACGTTTTGAGTCAAATAATTACAGTGGTTTTACTCAGGAGCTGAAAATCTAAGAAGAAATGGGGTGGCATTAATAGCGCGGAGAGATGTAGCAAAAGCAGTCAAAGGATATAATGCAAAGTCTGACCAAATCGTATCAATAAGACTTAAGGAAAAACCTGCCGATATAACCATAAGCCAAATTTATGCTCCAACTACAGAGGCAAAAGAAGAAGAAACTGAAAAGTTTCTGTGCTGGAGACGAGGAGGAAAGTGATCGCTCACCAAACCAGGACTTCTTGGCCAAGCATGGGTAATTGGGATGCAAAAATAGGAAAAAGATAACAGTCAAAGATCTTGGGGAAAATTTGGCCTAGGGTCAAGAAACGAAGCAAGAAAGTGACTGATTGAATTTTGCAAGACCAACGGTTTGTTCATTGCAAACACATTCTCATGCAGAGGTGACTGTATGCTGTGTACCTGGATATCACTTGATAGATATTAAATTAGGCTACATAATTAGAAGCAGAAGATGGATAAGCTCCATTCTCTCTGCAAAAACAAGACGAGGAGCAGATCGTGGACAGACTATGAACTACCGTAACATCAAAAGTTGGAGTAAAGCATAATAATAATAATAATAATAATAATAATAATAATAATAATAATATTTTAATCCCGCCTCTCTCATTGGATCGAGGTGGGTTACAACAATAAAATATATAAATAAAATACATAATTACATACAAAATAAATTACATAATCCCCCTATCCCCCAACAACAACATTATAACATACAGATTAAAATCTCTAAAATAGTTTTAAAGTTAAAGCGAGCGAGATGTTTTTATGCTATTTTGATGAACGCTAAATCAATCAAAAGATATCCCGAAGAACATCCCTTTAGAATTTAAAGAAAATGTAAAAAAACAGTCTTGCACTATTAAGCCTAATTGAAGAAACTGGACTGAAGCCAGGGACATTGTGAGGGAAGGATGCAAAAAGGCACTCCCTGCCACCAAAAAGAAAGAAGTCTCAATGGATAACAGATGAAACTCTTGAGTTTAGGACAGATGAGAAACAAAAGTAAAAGGGGACAGAAACCGAGCGTGACCCCTAGATGCAATGTTCAATGACTTTTGCACAGGTACAAGTAGTACTATAAGAATCAATGCAGCAACAAAGAACAAGAGACCTCTTCTGCAAGATCTGGGAATTCAAAGGGAATTTTTCAAAAAGGACAGCACCCTGGACCTCCTTTCCAGGAAAGGCGCTGAAAGCAAACCCATCTCCCGAGTCCCTTATGATTTATCGATCCAGTGGAGAGGCAGGATAGAAATAATTTATTATTAGTATTATTGTTATTATTATATTATTATTATCCCTCTTCATCCAATTGATGTATGGCTCTGTAAAGAAGCCATGTGCCTTGCGTGAACAGCTTGGGGTTGCTCTCAAAATAACATAAAAACCCCCATTGGCATGCAATTATATTGCATTCTATTAAATTAAAACACCATAGCACATATATTACACAATAAACCGCAGCTATTTCATGGCTCAAATTAAGTTTTATTTGGGCAAATTACAAGCTTTCTTACAGTTGTGTCTTTGTGAAGCCAAGTCCTTAGTTTTTTTTTTCATGGTGCTTATTTTTAAAAAGCAAAAAAGAGCAAGCATATTTGGCAAACTAAAAAAATAAACAAACCCAAACCACCATGTATTCCCTAGAATCGAGCATGCTCTGAGATACATGGAAAACGAATATATCTATGCGCACACTCACGCTGTTTTGGTTTTTTGGTTCAGGTTGTGTGGCTAAGGACTTCTCTCTTGGGATGGATCCAAAATAAAGGCAATGCCTACCTCTCCTCATTCAACTTCTGGTTGGTTTCACACATTGGCCTATATTTTTTTAAAAGTCACTTTTTATTAGTTTGGCTTTGGAAAGCCGCGCCACCAAACCTTGTGACTCATTAAAAAGGCAGCCCTGGCATTTCCCAGAATTCTTGGAGGAAATAGGACTCCCCAACCTACTTTCCAATGCCTTTTATGCTCCCACGAGTTAAATAATAATTAAAAACAAAACTGTGTGACAGCAGCTTTGGTCCAAAGAAAAACTTTTCCAAGTTCTCAGCTGTCTTGTCTTCTTGAGATCCTTTAGGTGGCTTATATCTCCATTCCCAGCTTATTGAAACCAACATCTTCCAAGCATCTTCTGCATCCTTTTTCTATGGTGGTATCAATGCAAAACAGCTTTGAGGGTGCATCCCCTTAAAACTGACCTGTTTAAATTATTGCATTTTTTTGCTTTTGAAACAGGAGTTTCATTTTGTTGTTTTAAGGTGGGATGTTCAGCTGTTGCTAATCCAGGCACTTTGGGACCAGCTGATGTAGTTACTTCTCCTTAAGACCATTACAATGCATCCATGTTTAATGTTAGTCTTAGGCTTGATTCCCAATACCTTTTAAACCGGATCACAAATCGGTTTGAACCTTTTCAAATGACCCTGGCTCCCACTTGAATCGATTCACTGAAGCGATTCGGAGAGGGGGGTCATGCGCTAGACCCATTTGATCCGTGACTTTTTGATGGTGATGTTTTCCGCATCTTTTTGGATAAACAATTCTGTGCAAGTGTGAACCAGATGCGGATCGGAATTGATTTAAATTTTCCCTTTGGCCGGCTGGAGCGGGTCCATTTTGAACTGATGCATTTGTGAACGCGAACCACAAGTGGGTTATTTTACAGGGGAAAAATGCGATTGGGGCAAATGTAGTGGGAACCACACTCCGCTGTCGAATCGATCCGTACGTAGATTCGGATTGCAAACTGCTTTTTTTGTAAGTGGGAATGAGGCCTTAAAGTCACTTTCGAAGATACGATTTCTGCCAAGAGAGTGAGTGACCCCTTGTGGATTATGTAAGACTGGTTTGATTTTAAAAAGGCTTCTTTAAGAAAATATCCACTCTCACCATGGATGACTTCTCCTTGATTCTGAATTATCAGAAGATTTATTATAAAATGGGGATGCTGTACTAATTCAAGGCCTTCTCCTTTGAGCATCGAGTGCCCTGGTTGCTGTGTTCAGAAGACGGAGGTTGCGAACTGGGATCTCAGCTGAACAGTGGCTGCGTATATATTGCTCTGCGGGGAATAGAAGAGCGAAAAACCAGCTGGTCCTCTGTAACAATTGGAGAGATCCTTCTTTTTGACGAAAGGATAATCTCCATCTGGGCTTAATATAAAGCATGATGGGTTGACCTGGGATTTCAGGAGGTCGGGTGCAGCCTGGGTGATTTGGGACTCTCTTCTCATGAGAACTGCTTCTGGTCTTTGGACTCTTTCAAACGGGAGGAATTTCTCCCAATTCCGAATGGAGCCAATGCGGATTCATGTAAATTCACTTGTTTAGCGAATTTACCTGAACCCCTGCTCCGTTCGGAAGGCGTTCGGAATGACTTCCCATTACCCGAAAATAACCCCCCCTTGCCCGAAATCGCGTGAGAAGCTTAAATTCGCAATAACTTTAAACCCATGATTGCATTCGGAGTGATTTCCCTTTTGCCCGAATTTGCGTGAGAAGAATTAATTCGCAATAACGTGAAACCCCAGGATTGCGTTTGGATTGCCCTTGGATTATACTTCCAATTTCCCACGTCTGAAAGCGTCCTTTGTCTTGAGCTTTAGTTAATCTTGGTTGGGTACAACCCATTGGGGACATTTTACTGCCCATAGGCCCATGGAAATGACCAGGATTTGCAAACAAAATATAGGACAGTGCCTCGCTTGCTTGTGTTTTGAAATGTGAGTCTCTTTCAAAATGATTCTGTTGCCCACAAGGAAAGTAACTCATTTTAAGGAACTGCCTTAAAAGTAACCGATTACTTCCAAGTTTTGCCTTTATAGGTCAGATTCTGATTTGAGTGCTATTATCCACGTAACTCTGGAGGATAAGGTTTGGCCTGCTTTCCTAAGGAACACCCAGGCAGTTTGGCTCCAAAGAGGAGAGTGATGATGATGAGCAGCAGGATGGGAGAGAAAAACTGATTTTTAAAAAGAGTCTGGAAGACTCGGGAGTTCTGGCAGAGGCTTCTGAGCTCTAATCAGATTATAAAAGACTGCCATGAATCGCTCCGAGAGACAAATTACAGAAGGGCAAAACACAGAAAATGGCGAAAAAATCCTCTTTGTTCTCCTTTGGAAGGGAAGTGTGAGCAAAAGTTCAGCAAAATGAACTGGTTTCTTGGTAGAGATTCCCTGTTTCCAACTTCCGGCAAAGAGTTGCAACTAGAAATAATACACACACAATTGCAGCATTTCCAGATTTACTCAGAGCAGGCAATGTCTGTCTCTATGTCTGTCGTCTGTCTCTCATGGCTATATTGATGGAAGGATGGATAGATGGATGGATGGATAGATAGATAGATAGATAGATAGATGATAGATGAATAGCAGTCAGGATCATCCTTCCAGTAGTACTTCTGTAGAGTTGTGAAAATTGTTCGGAGGTTTTTAAACAAGGGTCTGGATGCTTCGGTGTAGTCTCCCTGCATAGCAGAATGGAATTGGACCAGATGGCCCCTAGGTCTCTTCTAACTCAAGGATAATATGATTCTGTGGTTCCATTAACTGATGGCTACCATGTCAATGGGGTGGTAAACCAGGTTTTAATCCAGGTTTGGAAAGAAATCTGCAAGATGGTGAGCCCTAGCCTAGATAGTTCCTTTTTAAAGGTATCCAAAACCCAGGATGGACTCGCTGCTCCAGTGACATGAAGCCACCAGCTGCCCTTGGATGTCTCTTTTCCAATTCCCAAGGGACAGGTCTTGTAGCATGTTTGAGACTAACCGAAAGAAAGATGTTGACAGCATGAGCTTTCCTAGGCTTCAGTCTACTTCCTCAGATGCATTTAGATGCAATAAATAATAATAATGCTTGTAGCCCCTTTGAAACTCACTGAAAGAAATAGGCAGCATCAGCTTTTGTAGACTTCAGTCTACTTTCTCAGATGCATTTAGATCCAATAATAATAATAATTAATAATAATAATAAGCAGAGAGATATTGTAGCACCTTTGAGCCCAACTGAAAGAAATACATTGGGGGCACGAGCTTTCCTAGGCTTCAGTCTACTTCCTCAGATGCATTTAGATGTAATAATAATAATACTACAGGTGATAATAATAAGTAGAGAGATCTTGAAGCACCTTTAAGACTAACTGAAAGAAATAAATTTGCAGCATGAGCTTTCCTAGGCTTCAGTCTACTTCCTCAGATGCATTTAGATGCAATAATAATATGTAGAGAGATCTTGTAGCACCTTTGAGACTAACCGAAAGAAATTGGCAGCATGAGCTATCCTAGACTTCAGCCTACTTCCTCAGATGCATTACAAAAGCTCATGCTGCCAATTTCTTTCTTTCAGTTAGTCTCAAAGGTGCTACAAGATCTCTCTACTTACTGATTCTACAGATTACCACAGCTACATCTTTTAATTCTCCTACCGCTACCTCCTGGTTTTTCTCCTGTAGTGTTGGAAGGGCAGGCATTGCTTTACATTATCCAGTCCAGGTGATCCACCCGAAGCTTTGGCTGGCTGCCTCCGCTGCAGAATTCCATGCAAATGTATTAGGAAGCAGTTGCACCACCGTCTGGAAAAGGGATTGCTGATTTGCAGCTGATCAATTGGCAAGTTGACCTCAGCCAAAATCTGTGCCAAGTCTCTTCCGGCTGGCAGCTGATGTAACCTACTTACTGCCTAAAGCAAGAGGGTGAAGGCTCAGTTTGGAGAGGGATGATTCAAGAAAACATGAGTGTTTCAGGAGCGAGTGCTGCGGGCTACCAGAGGATGAAATGGTTTCCACTGTTACCGTGTTTCCCCGAAAATAAGACAGTGTCTTATATTAATTTTTGCTCCCAAAGATGTGCTAGGTCTTATTTTCAGAGGATGTCTTATTTTTCCATGAAGAAGAATTCAGTTATTGTTGAATAAAAAAATGAACATTATATACTGTATATTTATATACAAAAACTTCGCTAGGTCTTACTTTCGGGGAAGGCCTTATATTTAGCAATTCAGCACAACCTTTACTAGGTCTTATTTTTTGGGGATGTCTTATTTTTGGAGAAACAGGGTAGGACATGAACCATCTAGGGCACTATCCTGTTGGTGACATATCTGATTCCCACTACCTTTTAAACCGAATTGCAAATCGGTTTGAACCGGTTCAAATGACCCCTGGTTCCCACTTGATCAATTTGCTGAAGCGATTCGGAGAGGGAGGCCATGCGCTAAATGCGCTTTAATCACTCTTTAATGCCAAAATTAGCCCCAGTGTGATAAACTCCGTAGTGAGCTTTCAAGTCATTTCCAACCTACAGTGACCCTTAAGACAAATTTATCTCAATGTTTTCATGGCAAGAAAAACACAACACCACACTGCCAATTTTTTTTTTTAAGACGGTCTTTCCTTCCTTTGATTAACAAATAGAAAGTTATCAATCTACCATCTCTTGGAAACAAGACCCACACCAATGGGGCTGGAAACACGCAAAATTATTTTAATGCCCTGTATTCCTTGGCTCAAAGACAACCAGTGTTTTCGAAAGTCCTCTTGTTCCAACATTGGTTTGCGTCCTGATACATTTTTCATGCCTTTGGCATCCTTCCTTAGGATCCTTTATGGGTCTCCTCCGAAGGAAGTTCCACCGAGTTCTGCGGCACTTG
The DNA here is from genome assembly GCA_034509955.1 of Urosaurus nigricauda. Classification (NCBI taxonomy): domain Eukaryota; kingdom Metazoa; phylum Chordata; class Lepidosauria; order Squamata; family Phrynosomatidae; genus Urosaurus; species Urosaurus nigricauda. Next base: position 12,868,421 of record JAOEGL010000012.1, on the reverse strand, counting down.
TTCCTAGATAAGCAAGATGTGGGTTTGCATTTCTGGAATGTGAAGGACTTGGAAAATAAACCGAAACGTGGCACACCGCTCTCTTGAAGGGCTCATTAAGGCAACCTGATTAAATGTGACCCTGTTTAAACCTGATGGGATTTGCACCTATGAGGAGGAGGCCATTAATATTATTATCGGAAGGTCTTTTGTGGAATGGGAGAAGGTGGTGCCATTGAGACATTCCAGAGATAACTCGCCCAAAGAATGCTGAAGTTATTCTTTAGGTGTGTCCAAATGAGACTTTCTTTTGCCCCAGTCTTTCTGATTGTGCTGCTACTGAGTAAGCCAGAGGATAAAAGGAGGCCATTGTAAGGCTCTTTGCATAGTTTCTTTTTCTCCTATAAAACACACACACACACTTAACATTGGAGCTAAATTAGATTGTTTTCTTTTCTGCAGGCTTTAGGTTGCAAGTCGGAACAAGACATACCAGAAGGCTTTGTTAAAGATTACTGTATATACTCATGTATACGTTTAGAAATTTAGGTCAAAAAATTGACCCCAAAAACCTGAGTCGACTTATCCACGGGTCAATGTAAGTACTGTATCTTAACTCTTATTTAAAAGAGGGAACTATCCCCTGCTGAAAAGCAAGAGTATAATCTGTCCTGGAAGCACTGACCCCCTTTACTCTCTCATCCATCCAGTCTTAAGAATAAGCACAAAGAGTTATGTCTGATGGACTTTTGGAAGTTATTTGACATTGTTTTGCTTTGCTTCATCCTTTGGATCCTTTCCTATATGCCCCTAAATTTTACCCTCGACTTAGCCACGGGTCATAGCAAAATCCATACCTTTGGCCCCAAAATTTGCCCTTGACTTATACATGAGGCCGACTTATAATTGAGTATATACGGGTAAGTCTAGATATTTTTGTCAAAAAATTGACTCAAAAAAACCTGAGTTGACTGATCCATGGTTCAATATAAGTACCATATGCCAACTCGTACCAAAATAAAGGAACCAGCCTCTGATGAAAGGCAGGAGCTTAATTTGTCTTGGAAGCACTGGTTCTTCTCTATTCTCTCATGCCATCCAGCCTTTAGTGAGAGCTCAAACAGCGATGTCTGCTTGAATTTTGTAAGTTGTTGGGCATCATTTCCCTTTACTTCTTCTACATCGGAGTTTATCAGACGACAGAAATTGGAAGTATAATCTAATGGCAATCATGGGTTTTACGTTATTGCGTATTAAAGCATCTCACGCAATTTCAGGCAATGGGCAGTCATTTTCGGGCAATGGGCAGTCATTCTGAACACATTCCGAACGCAACTGGAATTCACATAAATTCGCTAAACTAGCGAATTCACGTGAATTCGAATTGGCTCCAATTGGCTCCATTCAAAATAAAAGAGAAATTCCTCCCGTCTGATAAACTCCATCCTTTTTTTTCATATGCCTGAGGATTCTGGGAGTTGCGGTCCAAAAATATATAAGACTTCCCAGCAGTATCCTGCCCCTTAACTCTACCTTTGAGAAGAAGGCATTGCTTGGTGAGTTGCTACTGGAACGGAAAGAAGGGCAGGAGAAGGGCAAAGCTCCTGCCAAGCTTTTGGCCAGATAAGCAATCTTTTGGGTAGGCTGGGCCTCATGAGTCAGTCCTTGCAAAATGGGAAGCCTTCCCTCTTTCCTTTCTCCAAATACTATCAGTATTTACCTTGGGAGCTAAGCTGCCATAATATCCTGTTTGAAAGGAGAAAGGTCAGAAGGACGGCAGGACAAACTTTGCCACGGTCCAAGTACCACTCCATTAAAACGGTTTGCTTATATTATTTGCGACTGAACGGAGGTGGTGAATATGTTCCGAGTTTTAGTCTGAACTTGGTAGGCCTTGTTCCTTTAAAGTTAAACTCAGGCTGCATCTGCTCTGCAGAATGAATGCAGTTTGGCATGACTCTAACTGCCATGGCTCCATGCGATACAATTCTGGGATTTGTAGTTTTGCGAGATATTTCACCTCCTCTGTCGGAGAGCGCTGGTGCCGCCGCAAACTAAAAATCCCAGGATTCCATAGGATGAAGCCATGACAGTACCAAATTGCATTAATTCTGCAGTGCAAATGCCGCCCATGGTTCTCATAGATAGATGGAATTCATAGGCAATTGGCAAGATTTTGAACTTCTTAAAAAACAATACATTAAAATGGATTTGCATGCCTCTGCTTTAGCTGAATACTGCAATGCAGCATGCATTCCTAGAGGACTTAAAATACTAAAAAGTCCAGGTTTATTTATCAATGATGTTGACTTTAAGACCAAATGGGCAGCTATTCTTAATAAATGTTCTTTCGATTTAATGTTACTGCTATTGGATAGACTCAATACAGAATTAGACAATACTAAACTTAAGATTGAGGAAACGTTTACCAAATTCTCCCAAGACCACTCTACCCAGAATGTACAAAAACGCACGGAAATTTTGGATAAGGAGTTAAATGCTTTTTCTAATGAGCTCAAGACATATAAAATCAAAAAAAATTCAAGCAAGATGAACTTGGTTATATCAAGGAAAGAGTTTACCCTTGGCTCAAGAGTTCTTCCATTAAAAAGGTATGTTTTCTAGGAATTCATAGATGGACCAATAGACTAAATCCAATTGTTAGTTTCAATTTGGTTAGACATATTGACAGTATGGAGCTTTTCAGACATTGAAAATTGGAAGTATAATCTAACGGCGATCCGAACGCTATCATGGGGTTTCACGTTATTGCGAATTAAAGTATCTCACGCAATTCTGGGCAAAAGGGAAGTCATTCCGAACGCAACCATGGGTTTTACGTTATTGCGAATTAAAGCATCTCACGCAATTTCAGGCAATGGGGGGGTCAATTTCGGGTAAGGGGAAGTCATTCTGAATGCATTCCGAACACAACAGGAATTCACGTGAATTCGAATTGGCTCCATTCGCAATAAAGAGAAAATTCCTCCCGTCTGATAAAGTCATATGTGTTGGCAGTCCATTCAACAGTTATTTCAAGGGGTCTACTCTAGCGTAGACTAGCCACGACGCTCCAGGTCATATATATGTGTGTGTGTTTGTGTTCCCAGGATAATATGCACATGGTTGCAGTTACGGTCAATGCAGAAACCTGCTTTCCTGTTCAATGCAAACCTCTCCAGATTTCCCCTTCGCTCCTGCCCTCCTAATGGAAAAGGACACTGCCATACATCTGCAGGGTTTCACCGCAGAGAGTGTCGCAGAACCCTGACTCTGGATTAAATTAGATCAAAGTTAGCCCAGAAGTAAAAATAAGGGCTTAGAAGTGAAATCACGGAAAGCACGGCAGCCTTGCTTGTTTTGACAGCCATTTGAAAAGGCGACTTTATTTAATTTCCTGTGGGTAAGAGATACTAGCGGTCCAACAAAGCTTTCTTCTGTGCCGTAAATGCTAGTGAAAAGCACAATTAGGAGGCTGGAGCATGTGGAAGGAGTGGATTTAGCCACTAATGGGTTCCACATTGGAAGCCAAAAAAAGGACCCTCAGGAAATGATTTTTTTTACCCCATTATGGTTTTGTTCCTTTTGGATGAAATTTCTCGACCGGGCCTCTGCGGAGGCTCTTGAAACAATGTACTCAAGCAGTTAGGCAAAATGATTAAAAATAAGGTTAAAGCAGGAAAGCACACACACAAAAATATTCAGATTTCTTTTTAAAAAATATATATTCACAAAATAATGTAGCCAATCTGCAGAGCAGTAGGCTGGGGAAACTGAAGCGACAATGGCAAAGCCCCCAAAGCACCAACAAATCAAAGATAGATTCTTTCCAGAAAGCCATAAGGATGGGAGGACTCAGCCCACAGAAGATTATTTTCCATTTCTGGGGTTGCAACCCATAAGGCCCTGCTTTTTGGAAAAGTCGGTCGGGCTTCCAAATAATTTGAGACTTGCACTTGGGCGTCTGGAGCCATATCTAAAACTGGTAGATTCTATGGAAGAATATATCCCATCCATGGTATTTATATGTTTAAAACAAGTGCTTCTCCTTGGCGATCATAAGATTATGGCTGCATCTGCATTGCAGAATTAATGCAGGTTGGCCCCACTTTAACTGCCATGGTGCCATGCTGTGGTATTCTGGGATTTGTAGTATCGAGGGATATTTAGCCTTCCTTGCCAGAGACCTTTGGTGCCACAACAAACTACAAATCCCAAGATTCCATAGGATGGAGCCATGGCAATTCAGGTTGTGCCAAAGTGCATTAATTCTGCAGTGTCGATTCAGCCTTAGGAGCTTATCAAATGGGAGGAATTTATCTTTATTGCGAATGGAGCCAAATTGGAGCCAATTTGAATTAATGTGAATGTCGTTATTTGCGTTCGGAATGCGTTCGGAATGCGTTCAGAATGACTCCCCATTTCCCGAAAATGACCCCCCATTGCCCAAAATTGCGTGAGATGCTTTAATTTGCAATAACGTAAAACCCATGCTTGCGTTCGGAATGACTTCCCTTTTGCCTGAAATTGCGTGAGATACTCTCATACGCAATAACGTGAAACCCCATGATTATACTTCCAATTTCTGTCGTCGGATAAGGTCCTTAGTGTGGACTTTAGTAGAATCTGACTTTAAAGTCAGCATCCACAGTGCTGGACCCTCAAAATGGGTCCAGCTCCTTGGATATCTGCTTTAAAATTCAGACTACAACCCAGGGTAGGTTTGCTAACCAAAAATTCCCCGCCAGCATGGCCTTTGTCTTTGAAGTAAGGCATAAATTCACCAGCTATCGGACCTCAAGCCAAGACCAAATCCTTCATTTCTTGAACCCACTGCTAAGGAAGGGATGCATGTCCCATCTAAAACTGTGTCATTCTTTACCATGTTACAGCTTTTCCATCTGTGCTCATTCTGAATCATCTCCATCCTTTGCTGGCTACCTCTCAGACACTTTCCCAGTCCCACCCTCATGTTTTTCTAGTTCCGCTTCTCCTGCCCTTTAAGTTTGAGAAGGATTAGAAATAATTGTCTGGAATTGCTGTCGGGGGAGATTAGGTCACTCCAGCGGTGCAAAGTTTTCTTTCTTCTTGCATTTCTTTGGGCTTGGACATCTTTTTCTCCCTGTTTAAAAATCCCTTCCTACTTCACAACTAGCAAGTGGCTTTAATATTATGAAAATATTTTTCATTGATTTATTTCTAGGTTTTGGGGGTGAGCCATCATCTTGTAGTAGTAGCTGGGTCCCCTGGACACTGAGAATATGTCTTTGGCTGTTCATGCCAAAGTGCTAAAGTATTTGCAATTAATCCAACATTGATTAATATGGGAGTATGCCAGCTTTTGAATTTTGTAAGACTCATCGTCAAGTCAAAGGCAGGTTTCAGTGAAACCAAAAAGCTGGCTGCTGCTTCCCATCTGTTGCTTCCTAGGAGTTTATCAGTTGGAGAGGAATTTCTCTATTTCGAATGGAGCCAATTCGAATTCACATGAATTCGCTAGTTTAGCGAATTCACGTGAATTCCCATTGCATTCAGAATGCATTCAGATTGACTTCCCATTACCTGAAAATGACCCCCCTATTGCCCAAAATTGCGTGAGATGCTTTAATTCGCAATAAAGTAAAAACCACGATTGCGTTCAGAATGACTTTCCTTTTGCCCGAAATTGCGTGAGATGCTTTAATTCGTAATAACATGAAACCCCATGATTGCGTTTGGATTGCCATTGGATTATACTTCCAATTTCCGACGTCTGATAAACTCCTTAATCTGTTGAGGAGTCAATGTCCCTGCTGGTGTTTTGCACATGAAGGACCCTGTTTCACCTTGCACAGTGCTTTGAAAATTTAGGGCAAAAGTCATGACTTGATCTTTCTGGATCCTATTACATGCCATCCCACTACCACAACTATAATATGCTTTGTACCTGAGCATTTACAGCCAGTTCTCTGTAGCCAAAGAGTCTCACAATTGCAGAAATGCAGAAAGAAGTGTTTCTATAATGTTATCAATAACGTTGCAGTCATGTGAAAGGCATTGCACAAATGCAATGGGAAAATACGCTGGGGCGGTAATCTCCAATATGTTTTTTTTTTAATTTGTTTTAAGCCACATTGGGTCATGAACTGGTGAAAAAGGGACAAAGGAAATAAATAATAATAATAATAATAATAATAATAATAATAATAGGTTTTGAAACATGGCTAACTAGCGAGGCCTCATCCATATGCTTCTAGTACTGCTGAAAAGGCAAGATCAGATGGGAACCTTCCCACATTCACACCCATTGACCCAGGTTTTAAGTTTCAACTCTACAGAGGAGTCTGATTGTTCCTCTCCACTTTCCTGACTGTAGCAAGATGGAAATATCTGGATAATGTTTCTCTTCCATCTCAGGGGTCATTCCCCCCTTCCTCTTGCCACCCAGCCTTCAACAGACGCAGCCATGGAGTGCCAAGCACCAGACGCTTTCTCAATTGCTGTCGCCAGTTTTTATCTTGGTGCATAACAAGAGCATAAAGGGAGCAGTCTTAATCTATTAATGGGAGCTATTAATACGATGCCCATCCACCATCAGCGCCACCTCCACACGCCCCCTTAGGAACGTCATTTTAGGCTTGGGAACAAGAGGTCCCATGGGTGGCCGGTCGTTCCAGGGTTGCATCGAGACAGACTCGGGGGCATTTCTTTCTGAGCTAGCGCCATCCTGGTCTGGGTACATCCTTAGGCCCTGCCCACGCTCAGGCTGTCTGTGATCCCAGCTTGGCAACAGGACGTCTGCTGGACGATACAGATTCCAAAGAGAGGGGCTTTTCCCTGGCTATGGTGGCTTTGGATGCCTCCATCGCACGGGGTGATGTAACGGAGCCGGTCGGTCCTCAGCGTCTTGCCGGCAACAATGCCACCCAGTATGGAACAAGAGCCCAAGAGCAAGAGGGTGCCACCAAAGAAAATTCAAACCCCGCTTGGAAATGTCAGAGAAACCAAAACACTGTTGGCCTTGTCTGCAGAACAATCCGCTGTGTGTTGTCCCATGGGAATGAGCTGGCGGAAGGCATGTCAAATGTTTGTTCTATGGGCTGAAGATGGGCGGACCATGTTCTTGAAAGACCCCGGCCTTTTGCAAAACATTTTAACATAGAGTCACAAAGCCTGATTGTGGTGAAGGGGTGGCCATGGGTCTTCATGTGGCCCTAAGGATGATTTTGTGGCCCTCTGTGCTGGTTGGAGAGTCACTGAGAGCAAGCAGGACTAGACCACTCAGGACTAGAAAGCATAGAACTGTCTGAATAACTATCTGTAAACTGCTCTGAGATCCTTTAGGGCTGAAGAGCGGAATATAAATACTGTAAATAAAAAAATAAATAGGAAGCATTGGATGGACCCTGAAAATTGAGCATGCTGCAAACTGTCATTTGTAGACTTGATCTTTTATGTTAGCAAAAGAACTGGGTTGCATGAGCAATTTCCCCATTGCCTTCTCATTGTTGGCAAGGGTTTCTGTTTTGGATGCATGGAATCTGGACATTTCTTTCTTCCTTCCTTTCCTAGATCCAACTGACCTACTGCCCACTCTTTTCCTTACCTTCCTGCATTTTGGGCCCTTGTGAAATGATGTTCTGCTTCCAAGCCTCCAACCGGAACTTGTTCCTTTGACGTTACCTTTCTATTTGGTTTTAAAAAATAACAAATAAATAAATAACCCAGAGCTTGATTTCCTGGCCTGACATAGTTGGTAATTCCCTCCAAGAGATCCTTTGCTACTGTTCTGGACTCTAGACCAAGTCCCAAACCAAATGAAGCCCGGTCCCACCCCAATCCTTCCAGCCCACCCTAGGCTAGAAAGAACAAAGTACTGCATTTACGGGTGTTTTTATGTGTCTGTTTTCAAATCCCTGATTTTGGCAGGAAGAAACTGTCTGGCGGGCGATCTGAGGTCTCAGGTTTGTATAATACAGTTCAAAAAGTGGCGGCGTTTTGTTTTGTTTCTTAAGTCCAAAAGAGACCAAATCCTTTTTGCTACTCCATTTGCAGAAGGATATTTTTTAAAGAAGAGTTCACCAGTCAAGAAAAGTGAAGTGCATTGCCAAACTCTTTCCCCATCTCTTCCCCCCAATTCTTTCCTATGCCATCAAGACGTGGTGGCTTCCATCTCAGCAGGAGTCGGTGAATCTGTTCTGGGTTCTAGCTTAAACTTTAATCAAGTTTTCCAAAGATCAAGCCTGACATTTCCTTGGAGGCAAAGATGACTAAACTGAGGCTGTCGTACTTTGGCCACATCATGAGAAGGCAGGACTCACTAAAAGAGACGATAATGTTAGAAAAGGTGGAGGAATGTAGAAAGAGAGGAAGACCACATGCTAGATGGATGGATGGACTCTATTAAGGAGGCCACAGGAATGGATCTGCACGGACTTGGAAGAATAGTGGAGGAGAGGGAGTCTTGGAAATGTTTCATTCATGGTTGCCATGAGTTGGGATTGACTTGAGAGTGCTTAACAACAACAACAATAACAAAGTCCTGGTTTAATCCTCTGTCATTCCACTTTTTCTGCTGCTTTTACAACATCCCAGTTTCTCTCTCCTCCTTCCCCCTCTGTCCTCAGCTTCCCTCAGTTCCTGCAAACTGAATTTATCAAGACCCCAAAGTATTTTAACACTCCTTTAAATCAGCAGGGGGCAAAGGAGACGGATGGGCAGTGTTTTGCCCTTCCCCATAGTCATTAATAACTTTTCCCACCTTGACCATACTGAATGTCCTGGGCTGCATTCCCATGTACAAATAAATCACTTTGCAATCTGAATCAATGGATCAGTTTGGCAGCAGAGTGGGGTTCCCATTACATTTGCCCCAATCGCATTTTCTTGCTGCAAAATAAAATAAAATAACCCACTTGTGGTTCACATTGATGAACGAATTGATTCAAAAGGGACCTGCTCCAGCTGGCCGAAGGGCAAATTTAAATCGATTCTGATCTGCATCTGGTTCACAGTTGCGCAGAATCAATTTATCCAAAAAGACGCAGGATAAAATCAGCGGGGGGAAAAACGTGCATGCCCCCCCCTCACCAAATCACTTTGGCAATTCGGTTCAAGTGCGAACCAGGGTCATTTAAACCGGTTCAAAGTGATTTGCAATCCAGTTTAAAAGGTAGTAGGATTGAGGTCCTGGATCCATCTGGGAAATGTTGGAAGGGTATGGAATCGCAGAGGCTTTTTGTGAGTGTGAGAAGAAACACTACTGGAACGCTCTGGATGCCTGCCAAGTCCTGGGCCTCCAAACCATTTATGAATGAGAGATAATAAGGAAGTTGTTGGGCACTCGCCGGACAGGTGTTAACAAGCCTGGCTTCCTTTACTTCCCCACTCCTCTGGACCAATGCTTTAGCCAGGCTTTGCCTCCTGACGTGGCAGCATCCCTCTCCCTCTCTGCCTTTGGGTTAATGGCTTCCACGTGAACATGGTATGCAGGGAAGGGTACGGATCAGGCGTGGATCCATGGCTTAGTTAAGGTACATGGAGGAATGTGGAACCATTCCAAAAACTGACCGCTTCTTTGTTGGAATGGTGGTAGTCGTGGTTGCAGGAGCATTTACAAGTTGCAGGGGCATTTACATTGATAGTATGGAATCTTTTTTAAGAGTAAAGGCTTTACGCTGATTTGATTTTGAAAGCAAACAAAGGAGTCTATCATACGATGGAATTTGGGGGTATAATGCAATGGCAATCCAAACACAATCATGAGGTTTCACATTATTGCATATGAGAGTATCTCATGCAATTTTGGACAATGAGAAGTCATTCTGAACGCAATCATGAGGTTTCACGTAATTGCGTATTATAGTATCTCACACAATTTCGGGCAATGGGGGGGGTGTCATTTTTGCGAAATAGGAAGTCATTCTGAATGCATTCCAAATGCAATTAGAATTCACGTAAATTCGCTAAACTAAAATGACAGAAAATGCAATCGGGGCAAGTGTGGTGTAAAGCATAATCCAATGTCGAATCGATCTACTGATTCAGATCGTACACAAATTCATCTGTAAGTAGGAATGAGTCCCATGCAGGTATCCCAGTATCAATTCATTATTTTGGGAGGGAGAGACTAGGGGTTCCCTTTTTTGTTTTCCTGTTCCTTTCCCCAGCCAAGATGCTTCAAGTCAGAGGAAAGCCTTTTAAATAGGTGGATATGTTCTGCGAAACATCTCCATCCATCTGCTGTCTGCAGAGAACCGAGATCACAGAGGGCAGGTGTTAAGCAAAGTGAAAACAGGCGAACGGTTGAGCTACTGGAAGTCCATCTGGTCTGCAGCACCTGCAAGGGGGACACCGGGTGGGAGGATTTTCGGCAAAGCGCCCTTCCTCATCTCCTTTTCCCTGCATGGCCTGATAGGAAAGTGAGGGAAAACACAGGCTCTTTTCTGGACATCTGCCTTGTCTTGTTAAAGCGCAAGATGGAAGCAATTTCTCATAACGATTCAGACTGCATCGGATGCATAATGTGTTTTTAAATGCCAAGATTGGACAAATTCCTGCCTTTTTTGCACAGCAATGCGGGGGAATCTGGGAGCTGCAGTCCAAAGAGCAGGCATAAGGGCCCGTATGGTTACGATCTATCCTGGTTTAGCTGCTCTTTAGGATAACTGGGAGGGAAAATCCAAAGCGTTTCCCATCACAGATCTTCAACATCAGAGGTGGAGTCCTACACCAGATATGGTTGGATTGAATATCCCAGCATCCTTAGTCAATGGGGAAGAATACTGGGAACTGCAATCCCAGCATCTGGAGGGTCATAGGCTTTTCTACATCATTTTGGGGTGCATCAACGCTGTAGAAATAGTATAGTTTGTGTTTACTTTAACTTCCAGGGCTCCATCCAACAGAGTCCTGGGATTTGTAGTTTGGTGCGTATTCTTTGACTGAAAAGGCTAAATACCTTGTAATATTAAAGATCCCAGGATTCCATAGGATGGAGCTGCAACACTTACGAACCGTGTTGTTTCTACAGTCTAAGTGCACTCCAGTCAGAAAGACATGGATATTTGGGTGATTTTGTAATCCTTGCATTACAAAAAGTCGGCTTTTTATAAAGATCGGCCCGTGCCTTCATGCAGATCGCTCCTTTGCTTTGACTTTACCTTGTGGAGTTGCAGCGAGCCTTGAATTTCTGGACTTTCCTCAATTAAGAATATAGATTATTTTCAGATGAGCAAACATTTGGCATCGCTGCAAAAGGAAACGGGTGTGCTGCTTTTTCTGACATTAGCACTACATTTTAAGCTAGTTTGCCTGGCATCGTATGTAAGGATACATGGTCCCTCGAGCAAGCAGGCTGCTCTTAATGATAGAGCATTTTTCAGATTGAATATTCTTCTTCTTATGTGCCTTCAAGTTGACTGTGAATTACAGTGACCTCCTCTTAGCAAGATTTCTTGCTAAGGAGCTTTGCTGCCATTGCATTACCCAGAGGCTGAGGGAATGTGGTTTTCCCAAGGACTTTATCATACGACGAAATTTGGGGGTATAATGCAATGGCAATCCAAATGCAATCATGGGGTTTCACATTATTGTTTATGAGTGTATCTCACGCAATTTCGAGCAAAAGGGAAGTCATTCCGAACGCAATCATTGGGTTTTACGTTATTGCCTATTAGAGTATCTCACACAATTTTGGGCAATGGGGGGTCATTTTCGGGAAATGGGAAGTCATTCTGAACACATTCCAAATGCAATTAGATTTCACATAAATTCGCTAAACTAGCGAATTTACTTGAATTCGAGAAATTCGCCTCGTGAGAAAAACTCCAATGATTTCCCAGTACCAATTCCAGGATCCCATGAGATGGAACCTCGGCAGTTAAAGCAGTGTCAAACTGCGTTATTTCTGCAGTGCAGATGTAGCCAAAATCTCCGATCTAACATGTCCTTCACAATTTTATTTTCCAGGTTAAGTACTATTAATCTATCATTTCTATCCATCTTGCCAGGAGTCAAAATTTCACCTCTTCCAAGGCATTATTATCCAACCCTTTCCCTAGATTTATGGAACTAAAAAGACAGCTGCAAAAGGAACAGCGAACAATCATCCTTTGCCACAAAGGATGACTGTGACATCTCTCTCTTTTTGGCAGGATCCCTCCAGCCCTTCAGTGTTTTCCCCCTCTAAAGACCCCACTGCTGCTTTTTCAGGTATGAAAGGCATGCAGCTGCAGATTCCAGACTGAGCAGCAAAGTTGCAAAGTGCCAACTTCTCTGCAGAGCAAAGCATTTAGCAATGCCCTCCGCCACCTAGCAGCATTAGACAGGGCGAGCACAGAAAGCAATGACTGGGCAGACATATACCATATTTCTCCCCAAGACTTGGTTCGTATACCCTTAAACATTTCACAGATGAAAAGCAGGACAAGTATGGCCAAGCAATATCAAAGACTGGGGCCAGGCAACAAGAGGGCAAAGAGAAATTTAATGAGGGAAGAACATGCAAAATAATATCGTTGGTCCTCCGTATCCACAGATTCAGGCCCAGATGTGATTCCTGACTGCAAAAACAGTCATTTAAGAAAAAATTTTCAGGGTCTGCGGGCAAGATGCATACAGGACCCTCGGTAGTCCAGAGGCTGCATGATTTCCACGCCAGTGAGAAACCCAATCCACAGCAAATGGTTGCTGAAGCAGCTGTCTGTAAGTGCGACGGCGAGCAGAGCCGCTTAGTTTCGTAGCCATAACATTTGGTCTCGTTGGAATAAAATGCAAAGCAAACCCAAGCTGCTTATTATAGGCTCGGCTGCAGGCATCTTGGACCGTTTGAGGGCCCATTGAGGATACCAGGAAATTACACATTTCCCTGGTCAAAGAGTCAGTGACTGACTGTGTAAATTGCAGCCCAGACAAACATCGAAGGAGTTATTTAAGACTCCCGGCACTGTATCCCTTATCGGGGCTTTCTTTTTTCTTACAAAAATGCAAAAGCCACCTCTCCCAAACCCAAACCATAGCCCTCCACTCGGTTAATAAAGGGTGTGCATAGCAGGACTATGAGTCTCCTTTCAGGCACATCTGTCATTTGGATCCAAACTGCTCCAGCGATAAGTGGAGGCCTTTGAAAGGAAAAGGGATTGAAGGCTGTGTAGATAATGGCAGGGTGTCTTCTTCCAGGAAATCCTATTTTGGGAGGAGCGTGGAGAAGGAGACCTAAAGCTGCTCCAGGGCTAAGGAGAGCCAGAGGTCCCCCAGGAAAGCTGCAAATTTGTGCTCTGCAAAATTTCTCTTCTATGTGTTCTTTGATTCAAAGCTGCTCCAGTGCTCCTAAGTGTGCATAGAATTAAAACCAATATGGTGGAAGGCAGCATCTTGAAGCATCATGGACTGCTATAAAAGACAAATGAATAGGTCTTAGAGAAAATCAGGCCTGAACTTTCCCCAAAAGCCAACATGCCTAAACTGATGCTGTCATACACTGGACGTATCATGAGATAAGGTGAATCACTGGATAAGACGATAACGCTCCTTAAAGTGGAAGTCAGTAGGAAAAGAAGGAGAGTGCACTATAATTTACAAGACCTGAGGAGGGCAGTTGATGTTTTGGGGTTTTTGAAGTCTCCCATTCATAGGGTTACCATAGGTTGAGGTCTACCTGATGGCAAATGGCAACAGCAACAGTTGCGGGGATTGGATCAGAGAGTTATGTAAGATCTTCAAAGTATTGTTGTGTAACACAAGTCTGCCAAGCAGCTGAACTGTTAGTCTTAAAGTGTCAAAGCAATACATTCTGTTTAGCCTAAGTAAGAGATTATCCTCAAGGGGACTCTTCTATTACATATGCAGCTTTGAGGAGAACTGGCATGTTACATGCCGCATCTCTTGTGCAATGTCCTAAACCCCACAACCCTTTGTTTATGCCAGTGTAACACATGCAGAAGTCATTTTTTTTCTCCAACGCACGATGTCCAAGATCATGGGAGTAATGCTTTCCATGGAAACGGTGCTTTCGGACCTGTGTCCAGCAGTGCATTTCTTCTGCAGGCCATTGTCCTTAGTGCAAGTGTTTCATGCTACATCCAATGCACATGGTTTGTTCCATGCGATCCGAACGGGCGATCTCAGCCTTTGGGTCCATTTCCCCCGATTTCTCGGTGCCCGTCTTTTACACAGATTTAGAACAACTGTGAGCCCAGCCGCAGCAAGTCGAAGCCTGCAGCTGTGCGGAAACGTTGCCGCCGAGATTCCCGTGGCTGGGATCCCATCCCCTTATGAGGTCACTCTCTGTTTGAGCGTTTTGCTCATTAGTCCGAAGGGCTTGTTGATACAGAGCCGAAGTGCGGGTGACAAGTGTTGAATTAGGCACAACCGTATGGCTGGGCACACACAGAGATCCATCATTGTCTCTCCCTGGGAACAGGACCATTAATTATGCCCAGGACTCGAGCCAAGATTTTTCCAGCCGGGTCTGTGTCTCCCAGAGGTCATCCCTGTCCTGCCACCATCCCATTTTTTTTTTAAATAGTGGAGTATTTCAGCAACACAAGAACAATTTTTATTTGCAACAAAACCAGGAGAGGCGCGGGTCAAAGGACTTCATTAGGTAAATTCCTCGGCTTTCTTCCTCTCCTCCCTGCAACTGGGATTGAATTGGCAGCCACCCAAAGCCTCCAGCCATGCCCTACCTTTGCAGTCCTTTGCATTTACCTCTTTTCCATGGTAATGGCCTCTCTTTTCCATCCAGGGCAGTGGGACAAAGGTCCGCGGAGCTGCATGTGCGTTGTGTAGGATGCTGTTGCAATGCAACGGAACCGGATTGCAACTGTGCAACAAAACAACAGAACTGGATGGGGAACCTGCCTCTTTTCTCCTTGTTTCCAGTTTAAACAAAGGCAGAGAGACCGTCACCTGGCATTATTCATCCTTTTGTTCTGCATGATGGTTCAGAGCTTGCACAGTGACACACATAAGCTGAGGTCCCCCCCCCCTTTTTTTTAGTGCAACCAGAGTGTACTTACACAAACAAAGTGGGCAACAGTGGAAGGGGTTGGATCATACCACATTCCAAATTTCACATACAAGTTGCTCCCAGCATAACTGGGAGGGATGTTACATTCCTTGTGCCTGAAACAGATCCAAACTTGAGTGTTTGTTAGGGAGGCCCAAACCATCACAAGTGGGTGGTAGTTGGACAACATCTTTTCAAAAAATTATTTTATCTTCACCTATTTAATGTATACCACGCCTTTCTCCCCAAATGGGATGCAGTTGGTGGGACCTGAAGGTTTCAGGGGCTGCTGATAATCCAGGCTGCATCTGCACTGCAGAAATAATGCAGGCCTCATTCCCACTAATTTTTAAACTGGATCGCAATTCGGTTTGAATGAGTTCAAATGACTCTGGTTCCCACTTAAATTGAATCACTGAAGCGATTTGGCAAGATGGGGCCACTGCGTCTTTTTGATGCTGATTTTTTCTGTGCCTTTTCCAATAAATCAATTCCACGCAAGCGTGAACCAGATTCAGATTGGAATCGATTTAAATTTGCCCTTTGGCCAGCTGGAGCGGGTCCATTTTGAATCGATTCATGCCTGAATGTGAACCACAAGTGGATTATTTTAGAGGGAAAAAATGCGATATGGGCAAATGTAGTGGGAACTATGCTCCGCTGTTGAATCAATGCATCAATGTGGATCGGATCGCACACTGATTTATCTGTAAATGGGAATGAGGCTGCAGTTTAATTGCCAAAGCTCAATCCCATGGACTTCTGGGATTTGTAGTTTTGTGAGCTATTTAGCCTTCAGCTCTGGTGACATAGCAAACTACAAGTCCCAGGCTTCCGTAGTATAGAGCCGCGGCAGTTAAAACAGTGTCAAAATGCATGATTTCCTCAGTGCGGATGCAGACATAGACAGAGGCAAGTTGGGATTGCACTGACTGCTATCAACCATTTCAAAGGCTCTTCCAGGGATGGTCCGATGGATGTTCCAGGATGAAGGATAGCTATGCTCTTATGCTAATGCTCCATGGAAAAATGGGGAAAATAAAGGTTTAAAGATGTACCAGGCACCTCCTTATGCAAGTGCCTAAAACATATACTATCCAATATACTATTTGTGCCCTCATTTAGTAACAAGGGTGCAACAAAGTTGTATGGCAAGAGTAGCTCATTGATGGGGAATGAAGTAACTTTCCTTGAGCAAGACTAACAAAATGTTGCTCTTGCAGGGCACTTCTAAAGGCTTTTTTAAACCCCAATTCCATTTTTAAAAACCATTCTTAAGTAACAAAAGGAGTGAAAGCATAACCAAGAATGCAAAGGGATACAGTTTCCTCAATAGCAGTAGAATTAGTAGCAAAAAAAACCAAATGACTTTTTTGGCTAGTTTTAATGACTTAACAGGAATGAGTTACCTTTTTTTAAAAAAAGTAACTTTGCAAGCTCTCTGGTCTTGAGGCTGAGCTTCCGTAACCCTCCGAGGGCTGGAGGGAATGAATCTTTTCACACAGTGATTTGCATGGTAATTAATAGAGATTTTACATTTCCCTTCCAGGCCCGAAGAGCAAATGTGTCCATCTCTCCCCGGGGCCCAATGTTGCCGTCTATGCGCACGCAAACACACACTTGATACACAAACACACCAGGCTCCGGGAAAGCCAGGATCAAAGGAGGATGCGGAGGACCCTTTTTGCATATCGACTCACCAAATAACTCGATTTCCTCCCAGAGCGTTCCCTTTTTTGACAGATGGGATAAAATTATGATACATATTCCCTCGGCGGGAAACTATATAATGAGGTCTGCGTAAGAGGAGGAGATAAGTGGTTTGGGATGTTTAGACAGGCGAAGAGGCTGGAAGGAGAGACAAGAGACCCACTAAAGTGGAAGTTTCCAATTAGAATGGGACCCAGATTTATTTCGGCGGAAATGATAATATATCAGGAGATGAGGCAGGAGGACCACCCTCAGCCCAGAAACCTCAAAATCCATATTACTGTCCAGCAGAAATCCTGGAGGATTTTGGTCTTTGTGAACTGCAGTACAAACTGCAAAAAAGATGAATATCAAGGGCCTCATTCCCACTACCTTTTAAACCGGATCGTGATTCGGTTCGAACCGATTTAAAACAACCCTGGTTCCCACTTAATCTGAATCGCTAAAGCAATTCCAAGAGGGGGTCCATGCTCCAGACACATTTAACCCGCGTCTTTTCGATGCTGATTTTTTCCGGTTCTTTTTCGAGAAATCGATTCGGCGCAAGCGTGAATCACAAGCAGATCGGAATCGATTCAAATTTCCCTTTTGGCTGACTGGAACTGAACCATTTTGAACCAATTCATTCATGAATGGGAACCACAAGTGGTTTATTCTGATGCCAGAATAAGACAAGAAATGCAATCGGGGCAAGTGCAGTGTAAACCGTGATCCAACATCGAATCGACCCATCGATTTATATTGCACACTGATTTATCTGTAAGTGGGACTGAGGCCCAAATTGTTCCCCAGCTTTTTCTATTTTCAACACTGTTCTCAGTTTCAGGGGCGGAAAAGTGTCAAAATCATCAAAATCTGCCCCATTAATTCAGGACATTGACTTCAACCGAACAGGACTAAACTAGCAACTATCACCCAGGCCGCATCCACTCTGCAGAAATAACCCACTTTGACAACAGTTTAACTGCCGTGGCTCAATGCTAGGGATTTCTAGGAACTGGCCTCTAGCGCTGTGTCTTGTGGCACTGAGTCCCCCAGTTTAACCATGCATCGCGTGAAAACATGCTCCCTCTTCTCTGCACCGAATCAATAGCTCTGTTGTCTTGGGATACTAGGAGTAGTATTCCAAAAAAAAAAAAAGTAACTTACCCAGGCTCTAATCTTGAGCCAGTGCAAGGACTCCTCATGGTCTCTGGAATTTCAGTTGCCAGCTTCTTATTTCAAAGCCTCAATCCCTACCTTCTCCAGAGAGCAAAAATTAGGTTTCTATATCATCCATTTTAATGCTATACATCAACTCCGCTTATGAGTCACAGTTTCCAGCTGTGGTTTTTCTCCATCGCCCCTTTTTCACTAAGAGGTTCCCTTGCAGCCAATTTTGTGGAATTTCTCTCTCTTTTTATAAAGCGTACACATGCCCTCTCTCAATAAGAGTTCCTTGCCTTTCTCGGATCCTTGCCAAATATATTAACTATTGTTTTGAAAAGAACACCTCAATCTGAATCCTGCTTGTTACTTTCAAAGAGAGTAGGTCCATTGAATCAGTGGGGTTGACTTACGAGTCAACTCAGCATTCAACAATGGATTCAACAGAATAGTTGAGACAAACCAATAGGACAGAGGCCATAATTTCTCTGCCTCTTTCATTGTCCTAAGGAAAGATGTCCATTTCCTTAAACAATATGACTTTTTTCTTGCTGTTCCTAAAATATCTAACTGGAAAAGTGACACAATTCCACTGTGGAGTTTATCACACAGGAGAAATTTCTCTCATTTTCGAATGGAGCCAATTCAAATTCACGTAAATTCTAATTGTGTTTGGAATGCGTTCAGAATGACTTCCCATTTCCCGAAAATGACCCCCCCCCATTGCCCGAAATTGCATGAGATACTCTAATACGCAATTACGTGAAACCCATGATTGCATTCGGAATGACTTCCCATTGCCAGAAATTGCGTGAGATACACTCATGCGCAATAACGTGAAACCCCATGATTGCGTTCGGATTGCCATTGCATTATACCCCCAAATTCTGTCGTATGATAAGCTCCTGTGTCTGTTCTCTCTTCCATCCTCTTTCTGCCCTTTTCCACAGCCCCAGATCAATCCCTCTTGGGCTGGTTGTCTGTTTGTGTGTTGTGTGCCTACAAGCCATTTCTGATTTATTGTGACTTAAGTACACTTATCACATGGCTTTCTTAGCAAGGTTTATTCAGAGTCTTAATTGTTAGCACAATTTTAATGCCCTGTCTCTATCTAACTCAATCAACGCACTTTATGGATGAACCCAGAATGAGTTTATTGGAAAGGTCAGCATGGCAACACATCCTTTGCCAGATCTGAATTGGCAGGGTGAGTTTTAATTCTATATCCCCTTCAGATTTACCTCCTTTCCTAGGCTGCATCAACAGAAGTATAGTATCTAGATTTTGAGAGAAGTGATAATACCACTCTAGTCTGCTTTGGTCAAGTCTCACCTCGAATCCTGTGTCCAGTTCTGGATGTGGACAAGACGGAGCATGTCTAGAGGAGGGCCACCAAAATGGTGAAGGGTCTGGAAACCATAAAGCCCTATGAGGAGAGACTTAGGGAGGGAGGTATGTTCAGACTGGAGAAGAGAAGGTTAAGGGGTAATATGATAGCCCTGTTTAAATATTTGAAAAGATGCCATGCTGAAGATGCAGCAAATTTGTTTTCTGCAGCTCCAGAGAATAGAACCTCCCTTTTAGTAGGATAATAATAGGATAGAAGGTTGAGAGGTGATACGATAGCCCTGTTTAAGTAACTGAAGGTCTGTCCTCCAGAGGATGGAGCAAGCTTGTTTTCTGCTGCTCCAGAGAATAGGACATGGACCAATGGATGCGAACTGCATGGAAAAGAGATTCCACCTCAACATTAGGAATAACTTCCTGACAATAAGAGCTGTTCAGCAATGGAACAAGAATTGTGCATTCCTGAATGGCAGGGGTCTAGATTTGATGACCCTTGAGGTCTCTTCCAACTCTATGATTCTATGATTGTATTCTATGGTTCCTACTGAGTCCTGGGCAGCTCTATAACCTTGGTTTACACAAAACAGTCCCTCCTTTCACACCCATGCAGTCAACATGGCTCCAGCTTGGCTAAGCAGGCCTAACTTTAACATGGCTACAAAGAGCAGCTTAGACAACAATAACCCAAGCCAGACCCAAGCTGCCAGTAGGAAAACCCAAACCAAAAAATGCAATCGGCAGAAATGTTAGCAGTGCAGACATTCTGTTGCATGTTCGGTTGTGCCTTCAGTTGTGCGGCGCTGCCATTCCACACACAAGGATGGTGGCACGCAATCCATGTGCACTTCTGTCTTTGCATTACTGAAGAAAATCAATTCTTTTGGGATGAAATGCTGGAGAAGAGTGCTGGGGATACTTTGGATGGCCAAAAAGACAAACAAATGGGTCCTAGATCTGATCAAGCCAGAAATCTCCCTGGAAGTGAAGATGACTAGACTAAGGCTGTTGTACTTTGGATACATCATGAGAAGGAAGGACTCATTGGGAAAAAATAATGCTAGGAAAGGTAGAAGGAGGCAGAAAGAGAGGAAGGTTGCATGCTAGATGGATGGACTCTATAGAAGAGGTCGTGGAAATAATAATAATAATAATAATAATAATAATAATAATAATAAATAAGTAGTAGTAGTAGTAGCAGCAGTAGTAGTAGTAGTATGAATTTGCAGGGAGTAGATGGGTCATCTACAGGGAGTAGATGGGTCAAGACCAAATCAAGGGTGGTTAACAACAACAACAAAGCTTGATGCAGGATTTCAGCCAAGTTGTTTTGGTGAGCCATAAGAGAGCCAGCATGGCATAGTGGTTTGAGTGTTGGACTACAATTCTGGAGATCTGAGTTCGATTCTCCGCTCGGTCATGAAACCCATTGGGCAACCTTGGGCAAGTCACCTCTCTCAGCCTCGAGGGAAGGCAATGGCAAACTTCCTCTGAACAAACCTTGCCAAGAAAACCTCACGATAGGTTGGTCACCATATGTCAGAAATGACTTGAAGGCCCACAAGAACAAACTTAGGGGGCAACTGCAAGACAGTCCTGGCTCTGGCTCTTTGGAAGTCATCTCCCTTCAAGGTGCAGACCTGCCTCTCTTGGTTTTAATTTGTACGATGAGGATGACTCTTCTGCTCAAATTGCTCAAATCAAGCCTCTTTCTTTTCTCCCCTTCTTTCTTCCAAAGTTATGTTTGTGCAGGTAATGATGATATGATCTCATTTATGCAAGATTATCCTTTTATCACATTTCCAGGCTCATTTATGGGCCCATGTTTTCCCCCGGAGGGCATCGTCAAGCGAGTTAAGTTGTACTATTTGCCTCCCGCCGCGAACTGGCAGGAGCCCCTTCCCTTGACGGATGAGGGCTGCTGCTTTCGCCAAATAGGATCTCCGTGATGGATATTTTACTTGTGAATATTATAGCTAGAAATTAGCATGTTTATTGAGGGAAAATGTGTGTGTTTACATTCTGCTACCCATGGCATTACCTTTTATGACCCGGGTTGTTTAGCAGAAGATAAGCGCAAATGACTTCCATTTGGGAAGAGGGGATTTTTAATTTTGGGAGGGCAGAAATGAAAAGAAAATTCGAAGAAGAAGGGGGGAAAAAAATTAATGAACTTCTAGATCTTGCATTTGCCTTAAGTAATACTCGGAGGGGCACAGACAGTGTTGGCTGGTTTTGCGGGACAAATGGGACGGTGGTTCAGTGGTTACCCTGAAATGGTGGGTTAAGGGTTATAAAGACCAGACTCACACTCTTGCAGGACAGGATCAAATATGATAACATAGAAATCCATTGAACTAGTATAAGACATATCTACACATTGCATATTTGAAGCAGTTTCATGCCACTTTAACTCCAACAGCTCCAGTCTATAGAGTTCCAGGGTATGTAGTTTGGAGAAATCCTTAGAATTCTCTGCTAGGAAGCTCTAGTGCTGTAGTCCAGGAATGCTCCTAGTAGTCACCACTCCTACTAGTAGTGATTGCTCCTACTAGTCACTACTCCAAGTACTACTCCAAGAACTAGTTTCATGCTTTTTAAATTCCAACAACTCCAGTCTATAGTGTTCCAGGATATCTAATCCTTATAATTTTCTGCTAGGAAGCTCTAGTGCTGTGGTGCAGGAAAGCACCTAGTAGTCACCATTCCTACTAGTAGTGACTACTCCTACTAGTCATTACTCCAAGTAGTAGTGACTACTCCTACTGCTAGTAGTGACTGCTACTAGTGACTGCTAGGGAGTAGTGACTAGCAGTCATTGCTAGTGCTGCGCTTTCATGAAACACAGGGCTTTCCTGAACCACTAGTAGTGACTACTGGTAGTAGTGAGTAACTGGTTAGAAGTCTGATGAGGTACAGAAAATTTTATGTACTTCGGCAGACTACAGATTCCAGGATTCCATGAATGGAGCCTCCGTGACCATTGCAGTGGTACAATACTGCTATAGCTGCGCAGTGCGGATGTACCCAATTCTTCATTTTAATTGCCTCTTGATGTCGTATGAAACAAAACTGCAATCGGTTGGCCCTTTTTATCCTCTCACCTTACCAGCCACAATGGGCCCCAAGTCATCAATGCACAGAGATACTTACCATGTTTAATCCTATATCTTTTTCCAATATAGGAACTGAACAGGTTGGCTTGGAGATCTCTTCTGGATGCTGTGCCCTGTTCTAGAAAAGTTTTTGCCTTCAACTTTCCTGAAGTGGTACGTATTTCTTCATTGCTTATTTTAAGATGATCCTATTGTTAAAGCATCCCAACCTAAGCAGATCCCTTGGATAAGTCAGTTGCATCTTGTGTTGACTCACAAATCAACCTAGCTGCTATGTTGCTCCACTTTTTGGTCTTCCTTTCTATTCTCCCATGGCAAATTTATTCTGCATTATCTCCAAGTGGGGACACAAACTATACTCACAAATTTGCGTTGAGAAAATGTATCTTAGCACATAGTGATGCACTGGGGAGAATATATTGTTGTTGTTGTTGTTGTTGTTGTTGTTATGTGCCTTCAAGTCAGGTCCGACTTATGGCAACCCTAAGGCGACCCTACCATGGGGTTTTCTTGGCAGGATTTGTTCAGAGGGGGGTTGCCATTGCCTTCCCATGAGGCTGAGAGAATGTGACTCTCCCAAGTCAGGTTTCATTGGCAAGCAAGGAATCGAACCCTGGTCTCCAGAGTCAGAGTCCAACACTCAAACCACAACGCCGTGCTGTCTCAGAAAATATGATTAACACAAAATATTTCATACTTTAGGACCTTTTTTTTAAATGAAAAATTATTTTTTGCAAAGAATTTGCAAAATTCCAGTTGCCAGTGGGATATATACCTATCTCTGTCCTTCACCATGAATGTGACCAACCTCTTTCCGTTCTCTCTCTTTCTTTCCCCCTCTCTCTTTGCTTACCATGCTAATTTGATGCGACGTTATTCTCCAGGGTGACATGGAGACAAATTTGACTCTGGCGTTACAATAACCAGTCATAAAAATTATGATTGCCAATATCTTGGAGGCACTCCCCCTCGTGAATGGCGCGACGGAGTGAATTAACAGCTTGAAAAATGGTTGGCGCTGGGCGGGGAAGAGGGAAACCCTGCCACGTTCCAGTTATTTCCCCTGTGACCGGGCCGCTGCGGGTGGGAAAGCTCATGCAAGAAGAGGAATCCCTATGGCTGACCCACAGACGCACACAAATGGATTTTGACCTTCACCTTCCAACACAACCAAGGGAATCCAAATCTCTTTTCAGGCTACTGGGAACCAAAAATCCATGGTGCCAGATGACAGCTTCCATTGGAATGTGCTTCTTGGACTTTCGTCCCCAGTAAGAGCAGTAATACTGCAAGGTTCGCAGCGCGTTAAAAGTTCTTCTTATGTATTCTGTACTTGTAATCCTTACAACAACCTTGTAAGGTTGCTGTTGTTACAGACACCCTATGAAGGAGAGACCCCCCCAAGTCCTCAAGTCTTGCAGACTCAAGGCAACCCTTGTGGCTTCCTTGATGGGCTCCATCCGCCTGTAATGCAGTCTTCCTCTTTTTCTACTGCCTTCCACTTTCCCCATCTTTGGAGTTTATCACATCTTGGAATTTCTCTCAATTGCGAATGGAGCCAATTCATAATTACGTGAATTCGCTAGTTTAGTGAATTTACGTGAAATTTGATTGCGTTCAGAATGCGTTCAGAATGACTTCCCATTCCCCAAAAATGACCCCCCATTGCCTGAAATTGCGTGAGATACTCTAATACGCAATTACGTGAAACCCCATCATTGCGTTCGGAATGACTACCCATTGCCCAAAATTGCATGAGATACACTCATTCGCAATAACGTGAAACCCCATGATTGCGTTCGGATTGCTATTGCATTATACCCCCAAATTCAGTCGTATGATAAACTCCTTTATTTATTTAGTCTAAATAACTAAAACAAACTATAGCTAACAATTCATTATACAGAGACATAGGAGTTTATCACACGGAGGAAATGCTGTGCAAAAATGAGGATTTAAATTGGAAAAACCCCGCAAAAGCAGGTTGATTTTCACATGATGTCATTGTTAAACTATTGTTAACTTGAACGGAAAGTGGAGGGAAAGTAGGCAAAAGCCACTCCTTTTTACTTTTGGAAAAACCCCGAAAGTAAAAAGGGGCGGATTTTGTTTACCTTCCGTTTGGGTTAACACAAGTTTTAGAACTACATGTGCCCTTTTACGGGTTTTCCCCCTACCTTTTAAATCCCATTTTTGCATGGGATTTCTCCCGTGTGATAAACTCCATAGCCATGTTAGTCCGGAATATCATCATCATCATCATCATCATCATCATTTCTATCTTGCTTTTTGCTCAAAAACGGGATAGAAAGTGGCTTACAAATTAAAGAACAATACAACTAAAAACATTCAAAAGTGGTCATATACAGCATATGGGTTCTTCCCCTTGTTCTGAGAATCCGGAGACGGTCCCTTCTTTTCACATCAGTTTCTCCCCAGGAGTCCTTCCAAGAATCATCTTTCCCGAGATGTTCAAACATTGTGCAGTGGCATAGCCACAGCAAACAGCTTGAAAATAGGGGTGCAATATAAGTGCATAAAATATTCATTGGGAAATTGAAGATAACCACAAATCTCTCTCTTTCTCCTGCTCCCTCTCTTAATATGGCACAGAAAACCTTAGCCATACTTCACCTGCAATGCCAATTCACAGCAGGAGATCTCTTTGGTATCTTGAAAGTACAAATCAGGGCCAAAAGCCCATCGGTGTCTTATGTGTGTGTAGGTTCCCCTGCAAAGGCACTTGCGTGTTTTTGTCCGGTGCAAAATGTTTGCATCAGTTCATGTTCCCAGAATTGGGGTAGTGCATGCGGCACTCTTATTGCATATGGGATGCTCATTCAGTTGTGTTTTTCAGTTGTACACTTGAGTGTGTATTCTGTTGTACACCACCTCATCATTCATCACAAAGGTTGTGCAGCACAATTGCCATGTAATACTGAATGCAAAGAAGCCCACTACGCAGTCCTAATATAGAGCAAGTATCCCTTATTTAACTGGCACCATCTGATGATGATGATGATGATGATGATGATGATGATGATGATTTATTTATATGCTGCCTTTCCTGTAGGTGGTTCACAACATCAGATAAAATGCAACGTAAGAGTTTATCAGATGACGGAAGTTGGAAGTATAATCTAATGGCAATCCGAACGCAATCATGGGGTTTAACGTTATTGCGAATTAAAGTATCTCACGCAATTTCGGACAAAAGGGAAGTTATTCCAAACGCAATCATGGGTTTTACGTTATTTCGTATTAAAGCATCTCACGCAATTTCGGTCAATGGGGGGGGGTCATTTTCAGGTAATGGAAAGTCATTCTAAACACATTCTGAACGCAATTGGAATTCACATAAATTCGCTAAACTAGCGAATTCACGTGAATTCGAATTGGCTCCAATTGGCTCCATTCGAAATAAAGAGAAATTCCTCCTGTCTGATAAACTCCATACAGTTAAAACAAATCCCATTAATTCCTCCTCGATGCTTTTAGCATAGGGATGGGTAACTCTGGTGGGTCTAGGAATCAACTTTGTATCCCTGGGATCCTCTGGAAGTTATAGACTGCCACAAATGCAAATTCTCTCGCCAAATGTTTTCTGCTATTTTAACTTAGGAGTTTATCACACAAAGGAGTTTATCCCGTGAATACCCCAGAAAAATCACATAATAACGCAAAACGATTTCACACGATGTCGCACTAAATCTACCATTAAAGTGGCCACAGAGAAGCATTGCCGCGCATCTTTTTACTTTCGAGATTTCAGCAACAATGCATTTCTGAAATCACTTTATGTGCGCAACTGCATGTGATAATCATTCGCACAATTATTTCTGGGATTTTATTTGTGGGATGCTTTAAATGTGCTTTAATCTCTCTTTAATGCTGAAATCAGCCCCAGTGTGATAAATTCTAAGACTGTTTTAAATTTGTTAACTGCCTTGAGTCCCTGTACTGGGAGGAAGGAAGGATATAAATAATAATAATAATAATAATAATAATAGACAATGAATTTCTTCTACATCTAAAGCAAGATGAAAAGCATAATCTGTTTCAGGATCTGCTGGAGGCCCAGGTGCAGGACACTAAAGGAGGCAACTCCATATCGTAGCAAAGCTGGGCAACTCTCCAGATGTGTCACTCTCCAACACTTATTTTGCAGATATATACCATTTGTGCTGTAATTGCGGGCAACTCGGGCAGGGGTTTCGGGGGTTTCGGGGAGACGTTGCACGGATGCCAACGTAAAAATCTTGCCACAAACATTTTGGTCTCTTGAACGGGTGCCGGCCTTCCAAAGCCTGGAGCCTAGTCAAGTTCTCCGCAGTGTGGCACCTGTGCAACTTTGCAGGGACTTGCCCATCATTTTTCATTTCGGGGAAAATGGCTCCAGCTAGAGCAATAGAAAATACAGCTAACGTGGGGGAAATAAGGGCTCGCCTTAATTAAGTAGTTTTGCAATTAGTAATTGAGAGATGAGTTGCAGTTAGAGGCAGACTTGGAGTTCAGCCACCGAGGAAAATCAGAAAATCTGAGGAAGGTTGGGAGCCTGTCTGTTGGGTGTGGATGGTGTTTAAGGTAGACATTCACACAGAGTGGGTTTGCTCAGCAGACAGCCAGGAAAATGGCTTTGGCTGCATCTGCACTGGGGATGATACCGCTTTAACTGCTGCGGTTCAACGCTAGGGAATACTGGGACTTGTGGTTTTGTGAGGCACCAGAGCGCTCTGATAGAGAAGGCTAACAGTCTCCCAAAACTACCAATCCCAGAATTCCATAGCATTGAGCCGTGGCAGTTAAAGTGGTGTCAAACTGCATTAATTATGGAGAAACCCATCGGCGTCTTATACGTGTTTAAGTTCCCCTATGGAAGTCATGGGGCTGTAGTACTTTAGACACATCATGAGAAGATACGACACATTAGTAAAGACTAATAATAATAATAATAATAATAATAATAGTAATAATAAGGAAAAGTGGAGGGAAGGAAAAAGAGAGGAAGACCACATGCTAGATCGATGCACTTTATTAAGGAGGTCACAGTATGAATCTACAAGAGCTAAGAAAAGTGGCGGAAGACAAGTAGTCTTGAAGATGTCTCATCCACAGGGCCAACTACCGGTATGAGTTGAGATTGACATGAGGGTAGTTAACAATAACAACAACAGCAACAGCAACAGCAACAACAACAACAACCACAACGGAAGTCATGAGACTTTTTGACCAATGCAGAACATCTGCATTCAGTTCAAGATGGAGAAGCAGAGTTGCACACAATGTCATTGCGCATGAATGTATGGATGTCTATGTCTTGGGTGCCTTGGTCCATTTGACTGAGCATTAGGTGTTTGGGTTCGGTTTACCAATATTGCCATTCAGTGCACAGTTAATTCATAACTCTTTATATGGAGACTTAAATTACACATCTCCGGTGTTTGGGGTCAGCCGTGGTGAAGATGAAGTGGGACTCCACAAGGAACATGCCCTGAGTTTCACTGGGTTGGGAAAGAGCAAGTCGAAAGAAAGAAAGAAAGAAAGAAAGAAAGAAAGAAAGAACAGCTTTTGATGGATGGCCTGTGATCGCATAAACCAACTGTATTCTTTGCCATTAGGGGAGAATTTTCCTTAGCCGTTGTCTTAAAGGCTGGTGCCTCTTGAGGCATGACAAGGTGCCTAATGGAGTGCCATTAAGCATTCGGCGAGATTAAGCCTGGAATGCCAAGCTGGCCGTGCCCCTTGGTGCGTCTGATGCCAAGAAATTCAAAAAATGCGTAGAGCAAACAGAAGTTCAAAGGCTGTCTGGAAAGGAGACTCCAAAACTTGTTTGACAAAGTCTCTTCTATACTGTTCCAGAGTGCGCTTGGCACCGCGATGGGCTGCCCCAGCTGTGGCCAGTTCTGTCCAGAAGGGAGTCCACTTTTGTACTCTGGCTTGTGTCCTCATCCAAGCATTTGACCTCTCCAGCAAAGACAAGAAGCACTGTGAATTGTCCTGAATACAATTGATCCTATCTGATTTTGGAAGCTAAGCAAGGTCAGGCCTGGTTAGTACTAACAGGGGAGACCACCAATGATTGCATTCAGAATGACTGCCCATTGTCTGAAATTGTGTGAGATACACTCATTCACAACAACGTGAAACCCCATGATTGCGTTCGGATTGCCATTGTATTATACCCTCAAATTCTGTCATATGATAAACTCTCCTGTAATAGGGTTGCCTTAGGGTCAGAAATAACTTGAAGGTACACAACAAAACAACATCACAAATACTTATGAGGTTGTATAGAAGCATAGAATCACAAAGTTGGACAGTGAAGAAAATGGCTAGGAAGAAAAAAATTCAACTCATTTAATAATAATAATAATAATCTTTATTTCTAACCCACTCCTCTGTAGGACACAATTTGAAATGTGGTGTTCAAGAAGAGTTGTACGGATGCTGTGGCCTGCAAAAAAAGACAAACAAATGGGTCCCAGAAAAAATCAAGTGTGGACACTCCCTAGAAGCTAAGATAACTAAACCGAGGCTGTCGTACTTTGACTTACTAGAAAAGATGATAATGCTTGGCAAAGTAGAAAGCAGTAGGACAAGAGGAAGACTGTGATCCAGATGGATGGACTCAATGAAGCCACAGCCTTGTGTCTGCAAGACCTGAGCAAGGTTGGTAGAGGACAGGGTGACCTGGAGCTCTCTCAATCATAGAGTTGCCATAAGTCAAAGACAACATGATGGTAGTTAACAGCATGCTCCTGATCCAAGATCCTACCTACATTATACCAGTGCAGTGTAAATCTACACTCATGTAGTTACAACCCCTTGTTCTGAATACCAACATTGTGCAATCGATGGTGTATAAACTGGGTGCCTACTTATCGTCCCCTTTTGCAGTGGGAATAATGCACAGTAGTGGGACACTGAAGGCTTTGATGAATACTCCATCCAAGAAGGTACAACTGCATGGCTGAGATCCTGTTGGTTGGACCCATTGAGTCAGCTGTCGAACCGTGAGTCAACACATTGGTAAATCCAACAGGTTCATTGGTTCCCCTCCAGCTGGGACTAGAAATAGCATTTATGATCATACTTTCAGAACTCAATTGAGGTCACTATGAACTGAATATAGCTGCAGGTGTAACAAAACAGACACAGGTATAGGATGGGGGTCTCTGTTCTTGCCAGCATCCAAAGACCAAAAAAAGCATCAGTCTTCCAGTGTCATGGGTGATGCTGGATTTTTGTTACAACCTTAATGTTACTTAAAGGAAGGGCTGGCTGTTGTGCTTGTTGTTAGCAATCGGTGATAGATGCCTTTGGGGAACCACGCATTCAATAACAACACTTCTCCCCCTGTTCTTCCTCCTCCCCCCTGCCAAAAAATAGACAAAAAGTGTTTCTTTTCTCTCTCTCTCCCTCTCTCTCTCTCTTTTTTAATGGGAGACAGCATAACTGTTTGCAATTTGGCTATTCATTGTGTCTTTGGCATTTTATGTACTGCATTAGCCGAGGCAATTTCATGCATATGGATAAAATGCATTAAGTAGAGGCATTTAAATATAGTGAAACTAATTTTATGATGATTAGTTGAAGGAAATCATTGCACTCGTATCATCTATATAGGAGCCAATTTGCATGAAAATGCCCAAAGTTGCTATGCCAACATTTTCGGTGCTGTCGGTTGGGGTCGTCTTCGTGTCAGGACTTTGTATTAAAAATCGGTCTCCAGTGCCGGTGTCTGTTAATTCATTGCAGGCTGTAGGCCATTTGCTCACAAAACGCTTGCAGTAAAACAAATGAATAGCTAAGATACTCATTTGCATGATTCCCATTTGAAAACCATTCCCCTGAAATTAAAGGAAGCATGCGACTTCGGCAGCGAAGACGGATGGGCAGATGAACCATGCAATTAATATTTTCCCCCCTTTCTCTCTCTCTTCGGCGTTCTCTTTTTAAAGCCCTCCAAAGACTCTGGAGCAACACATGCTGCCTCCCAGACAAATTGGGTCCCGCAACACTTCCAACGCGTGCCGTGGCAGCAGCTTGCTCCAACTCTCTTCCCCGTGATTGTCTCACTTACATTATGCAGTAATTAAAACTATTTACCATTCCTACTTATCTGCCATCTGCTGCTATCGGAGCTGCCTTTGCTCTCATCAAGCCATCCTCAAAAGGCAACAAGGAGAAGAGCAGATTCCAAAACAATTGGAGGGACAAGGAGGGACACGGCGGCGGAAGGAGGTCTACCCCCGTTCCTCACGGTGTTTTCCAAACTGGCAGACCAAACCAGCCCTGGTGGAAACCATCCAGGCTAGGGCAACGTGTTTGATTCGGGTCCATCAAAAAGGAAGCATCCTCCAAAGTTTACCAAAAAAAAGCATCCTTGGATGAAATGGTGCCTCTCATACAAGCTCTTGGCGGTCCTGAAGCCTGAGGCCTTGGTAAAAAAAATCAGCCAAGATGGAAGCATCACTAGTATAGTTGGCCCTCCATCTCTATGGAATTTTTAATCCATGGATTCAACCATCCATGGCTGCTCCAAAAAATTCCTTAAAGCAAACCTTACAGCTATTTTACAGAAGGGACGCCATTTTATTCTGCCATTGTATTTAATGGGGACTTGAGCATCCAGGGATTTTGGTATCCACAGGTGGTCTTGGGACCAAACCCCAGAAGATCCCAGGGACCAACTGTAGTGGAAGGAGCAAACTGTATTGAAAGCAGGGACCAAGAGAAGTTTCCTTTGGGAAGGAGTTGTATAGCTTAGGAGGAGCCACCAAGAAGGTCTTGTCTCCTGTGGTCCTCACCAGATGAGTCTGCAAGGATGGTGGGATGGAGAGAAAGCCCTCCTCTGAAGATCTCAAAACTTTGTTGTTTTTGTGTGCCTTTAATTCAGTTCCAGCTTATGGCGACCCTATGGCAACTCTATTAGGGCTTTCCTTTGTAAGATTGGTTCAGAGGAGGGTTTCCTTTGTCTTCCTCAGAGGATAAGAGAGTGTGACTTGGCCAAAGTCGCCCAGTGGGTTTTCATGGTGCGGCGAGGATTCGAACCCAGGTCTCCAGATTTCTAGTCCAACACCCAAACCACTACACCATGCTGTCTCTTTCTTAAAACTTGGGCCAGCTCATTTGGAAAGGTATGGGGTTTTGAAGAAGATATCCAGAGCACACATTCGTATATCTCCCCATATGAAAGGACTGCACTCTGAACCCCATGAAGCATCCGTCAGGCATAAAAATACAACTTTGTGGGTCCTTTTTAAAAAATCCTTCTTCTGCTCATCACAGCCATGGAAATAAGTGTCTGCCACAATTCTGAGAAGTCTTAAGCAGACTTTCGGTAACTGAATCCCCATCTGCGGCCATCAGGTGAGGTGGAGCGGATTGGTAATGCAAAAGGTCCCTTTAAAATATTCAGCGAGAATTATATGGAAAAAGAAATATTTGGGGTAGGAAGAGAGTTGCAAATGATTTTGGGTCTCTGTGGGGGGAAATGAGCCATAACAAGTAGTCAGTTCTCTAGGCATGTGATATTACCCTATGCTTCCAAAAAGGAGGCTTTTAAATCACATAAACACAGTTATGGGCCATTGTACAAAGTAAACATTCCACTTGTGCTTTGGACTGTTCTCCCTCCCCAACTCTTTGATCGAAAGCGACGCTCGTGG
Organism: Urosaurus nigricauda; assembly: GCA_034509955.1. Lineage (NCBI taxonomy): Eukaryota > Metazoa > Chordata > Lepidosauria > Squamata > Phrynosomatidae > Urosaurus > Urosaurus nigricauda. Next base: position 12,836,466 of record JAOEGL010000012.1, on the reverse strand, counting down.
ATTTTATTGCTCTGTAAATTAAGGCTGCTTTTTTTTGATTTGATTGAACTAAATTAAGCCTTCTGCCGTGTTGGAAAATGACAATTACGAGGATATTTTTATTTTTATCTTTATTTTATTTTATTTTGGCGGCACTGCAGATCGGCAAATGCGTCGGTACCCGTTTAACAATCCGCCGGAGCTTTGTGGGGGATTTCAATACCTATTTTAATTAAAACAAAGGCCTACGTAAAAAATAATGTCTTCCTTTAAAGAGAGGGAATGTGTGCGTCGTTTTAAGTCCGCTTTAATCTGTCTTAAGGATTGGGTGATGGATATTCACCGAGTGGGATTCTGACAAGGTATTTGGCGATTCTGGATGCCTTCTGAATTTCCCGATTGCACATCTGACAGTCGTTCCAAGCAGCACTTGCTCTCCTTTTAAATAATAATTTGCAGACAGAAAAATGGGAGCAATTGTTCAGGCGCTCTCTTTCTCTGCATTGTTTCAAAACCATCGATGCTCTGAAGACCTTGGCATTGAAGGTTATGGTTTCTCTGCTTCCCAGGTTTTTTTTAATTGCCCTGTGCAAAGGTCAGGCACAATTTCTTCCACTTTATACCTTGGGTGAGTCACACACTCTCAGCCCCAGAACACCTTATAATGGATTCATCTTAAGGCTGCCGTATATTGGAAACAACTTGAAGGCGCACAGCAACAACAAAATAGTTATAGCTAGTAGTTTCTATGTCAAAGTAGACACTGAATCCACTCAGGACAATATCACTACACTCTGATGGTGCTATTATTCCAAGCTGGAGGATCTAAAGACTCCTAGAGAAAACCTTTCTCTCGGCATTTGTAGGTCCTCCAGCATTATTCTATGGTCAACTTCTGGCTGATGATGACCAGTGATTTTTTTTATTTATACTGTAGTTTTTCTACTTTCTTCTAGATAAAACACCTCTTTTGATATCCTGCAGCACAGCTCTATGGTCAACATCAGCCAGACGTTGATCCTAGAATCGAGCTGGAGGACCTACATAGGCCTAGAGAAGCATTTTGTCTAGGAATTTCTAAGTCTTTCAGAGTGACTCTATGGTCAACTTCCAGCAAAGTGACACTGGTGGACCTAGAGATTCCTAGAGAGAACATAAAATCCATTAAATCCGTGAATAATCAAATCTTCAAAAGTGGTAGGCCTCATTCCCACTTACAAATAAATCGGTTTGCGATCTGAATTGATGGATCGATTCGACAGCGGAGCGTGGTTCCCACTACATTTGCCCCAATTGCATTTTTTCCTCTCTAAAATAATCCACTTGTGGTTCACATTCATGCATTAATCAATTCAAAGCCCAATTCAGAGCCCTCTTCTGGCAAGAAAAGGCAAGAGGAGGGTTAGTTTGTCACAGCAACATAGAAATATTGTGATCCTAGCTGTTAGTGCAATTTGACACTGCTTTAACTGCCATGGCTGAATGCTATGGAATTATGGGACTGGTAGCTTTGTGAGATATTTTAACTTTCTCTCTTAGGAGTTTATCACATGGGAGGAATTTCTCTCAATTTCGAATGGAGTCAATTTGAATTCTCGTAAATTCACTAGTTTAGTGAATTTACGTGAAATCTAATTGCATTTGGAATGCATTCAGAATGACTTCCCATTTTCCGAAAATGACCCCCCATTACCCAAAATTGTGAGAGATACTCTAATACGCAATTACATGAAACCCCATGATTGTGTTCGGAATGACTTCCCATTGCCCAAAATTGCGTGAGATACACTCATACGCAATTATGTGAAACCCCATGATTGCGTTTGGATTGCCATTGCATTATACCCCCAAATTCCGTCGTATGATAAACTTCTTAGAGAGCTCTGGTGCCACAATAGCCTACAAATCCCAGGATTCCATAGGATGGAGCCGTGACAGTTAACATAGCGTCAAAGTGCATTAATTCTGCAATCTGACAGATGCCTTGGTCATGGAGTTGCCTTCCAGAGTCACTTCAAGGGAGGTAGAAGGAAACAAAAGCAGAATGAGCTGACACTACCAAGTATTGACATTGGCTTCACCTTCCATTGTTTGTCCCACCCAATCCATCCAAATGAACACCAACAACCGTGGGTTCTTCCCCTTGTTCTGAAACCCTCTTTTCACATCAGTTTCTCCCCAGGAATCCTTCCAAGAACCATCTTTCCTGAGACATTGGAACATTGTAAAGTGACATAGCCTTTTTGCGCTCTCCAAGGGGTGCCGTAGCCACAGCTGCAGTGCTGCATCATACATGTGTACACTGGATGTACACTGGATGCCGTGACTGGATGCCGGAGGCGCGCCATGATGCCACACGGCGTCTGGAAGGGCATGCGGCATCATGACACATGCGGCATCATGGTGCACCTCCAGCATCCCGTCATGGCATCCAGCATACGGACGCTGCACCGTGGCTCTGCCCGTAGGCTGGCACAAAGTGCCGGTCTGTATAAGCCCTGTGTCTCCTTTCATTCTTTGACTATGAATGTGTGCTTTCCAGTTTTGGGTTTGAAGGGCCATATTGCACAACTGAATGTGCACTCCCAAAGCGCGACCAAATGTGTGTATATATGTCTGTGAGAGAGAAAGATAGAGAGATCTGTTCCACCTTTTGCTCCTGGGACTTTGGCTCCAACCTCCTCTTCCTGCTGCCGCTGAGCCACCATCCCAAGTAGGCCAGAAATGGAATCAAAACTCATTAAATTATTTCCAAAGACCATTTCCAGACACGCAACTCCTTTACATCTCGGAGATGGCAGGGGAAGCCCTTAGGGCTTTTTATTAAATTAGAGCTATCAAACTCACAGTAGGACATAGGGACACCGTGAGGAGGAGGAAGAGAAGGAAGAAGGGAAGGAGGAGGAGAAGGAGGAGGCCTCCATCTTCCGTCTCTCCAAGGACCCCTCCAGACAGAAGCGCTGCTCTCCTCCTTCTCCTCCACGCAGGGAAGTTTTTCTGCTTGTTTGATTTGTTTTGCACCTCTCTATTAAATAACTAATTATTTAACATCTTTTAAAGCAGGCGAGACACAAATGGCTGCTTTTAATAATATACAAGCCCATTAGCTTCATTTACTGTTAATGTTAAAATAAACATGAGGCAATTTAGATATACTATTCCAATTTCACGGAAACTTTGATGTTTTTCTTCTTCCCAGTCACATAATTAAAGGAAAAAACTACTAATGATATTAAGTTTGTACAGTGTTAATGACAGAAGGAAGCCGCGGCTGAAATTGCAGCCATTAATATGGGGGGGGGGGATAAAATATTTAACGCGGGAGATGGATGAAAGCAATTTTAATAAACTAAAATGAAGAAAATTAATTTTGGAAACTTTTGTTGTTTGTAGCATACTCCCGGCTGGTGACAAATCTGGTGCATTTTCCTTCTCTGGGTTATTTATTGATGACCAGAAGATGCATCTTTAATATTCTGTATTTATAGTACATCCCAACAAAAAATTCCCACTTCATGTTGGAGGCAGGGTGGTCCAAAACCTTGTTGTTTCTGTTAGTTGTCATCAAGTTGACTTTGACTTGCGGAAACCTTATGAATGAGAGACCTCCAAGAGCTCAGGTCTTGCAAACTCAGGGCAGCCGTTGTGGCTTCCTTGATGGACTCCATTTAACTGCAATGTGGACTTTGTCTTTCCCTATAGCCTTCCACTTTACCAAGCACTATCATCTTGTGTCATAATACATCCAAAAATGGCAATCACAGTTTTGTCAGCCTGGCATGCTGGTTTGAGCACTGGGCTACAACTCTGGAGACCAGGGTTCGATTTTCTGCTATGAAAACCCATTGGATGAGCTTGGATGAGTCACACACTCTCAGCCCCAGAAAACCCTGTGATACGTAGGGTTGCTTTAGGGTCACCAGAAACAACTTGAAGGCAAACAACAGCAACAACAACAATCCACCGAACTCTCCTTCGGCATCACATTTCAAGCTAGTTGATTTTCTATGCCCCAAATCTTGCTCAAACATTAATTTGTATGTGATTTTTAACATCATAAAGATGACTTGTTACTTTCACATGGTAGACCTCCTTGTCATTGCACCCCCATGAGACCAAGGACAATATTTAATAAATCAGGGTTCTTACTACTCTGTAAAATTTGCTTTGGTGTGGTAAGATAAATATTCCAAAGAAACCATAGTTCTTTGTGGAGTTTTTGGACTATGTGGCCATGTTCTGGAAGAATTTATTCCTGATGTTGCATCTGCATCTGTGGCTTGCATCTTCAGAGAAACATTGGCCAACTCCAATGACCAGCTACGAAAACATTAAACTGACAAATAATATGGGTAAGAGTTTCTTCAATCAGGGGCTGAACTGGGGACTTAGGTGATTTTGGCCAGAATTTTGCTCATGCCAGCACTTGAATAAGTTCCCCTACAAATAGATGGGCATTTGTGTCCAATGTGGAATGACAATATTCAGCTCAAGGTTGTGGAAACAGAGTTTTGGAACTGTGCAAGTGATGCCAGCGTGCATGGTGGCACACTATGCAGGGTTGTGTACATGAGACTCACAAGCTTGCACAAGAATGCACATGCGTACGCATTGCACACACAAATACTCTTGCACATTTAGTTTTGCATTCTGTTGTTTTGTTGTTGGTTTAACTGTGTTCAAGGCAACTTTGTCTTATCGTGATCCTATGAACGAGAGACAACCAAGTCACTCTGTCCTCAACCACTTGATTGAGTTTATCCATCTGAAAGGTAGACTTCATCTTTTCTTACTGCCTTCTAGCTTGCAAAGCATTATTGTCTTTTCTAGTGAGTCCTGCCTTCTCATGATATGGCCAGAGTATGACTGTCTAAATTTGGATATCTTGGTTTCTAGGGAGAGGTCAGCCTTGATTTGCTCTAGGACCCCTTGTTTTGTCTTTTTAGTAATCCATGGTATCTGTAGAACTCTTCTCCAGCACCACATTTCAAATGAATTGACCAGAGGATTTCTTTTTCTGGTGTTTGTTGACATGTTTCATTTTGGATTGTCTCATCATAGGTTTCCACGGCCAAAGACATTGGAAAAGGCTTTATCGTGTCCCCTTCTGCACAGTGTCATCTGCCACTACTGCCCAGGAACTCTTTGGGACATTTAGTTGGGCTCCTTAGTAAAAGCCTTAGTAAAAGCCTAAACTGGGAGACCCTCCAAGCACCACTGTTGCTGTCAGCATAGCCTCTTGCCTTATAGGAATGTGCAATCCCACCACCGTGGAAAGGCCTTGGTGAGATGTAACGTAAAGTTATGCTCCTTCTCCTTGATGTTGGATCTTAGCCACTCCCAAAGAGTGGAGTGGGATAGCTCTTGTAAAGTTCAAACGAAAACTCCAAGTGGATACACTGCCTCAATGGCATGGAAAATGCCACCAGACTTGTTCTGAAGGAACAACATCTTGTTTTATTGGTATATAGTTTTTATTTCTTCGGGTCTCTTTCCTCTACGACTCTGGGCGCAAGAAGCAGAGAAGAGTGGTGGTGCCAATATCAACGGAGCAATGAATCTATTGTTGAGTCTATTTTTGTTAAAGAGCCAAGGTGCTATAACTATTTTGGAAGGAAGGTTCATTCATCATCTTGGACAAATCCAGCAAGGTAAGGGTTGACTCCAATCAAATGTCAAAAATATCTTCATGGCTGGAATCCTGTTGGTGTCTTACACATGCGTATGTTCCCCTATAAAAATAGTTGGACACTGTGGAAAGTCCTTATTCAGTTCAAGTTTGGGAAAGAAGAGTTGTACATGCAGTGTCATTTGATTGCACAATTTGATGTCTTAGTTCAATTGTGCAACTTTGTCATTCAACACAAGAGTTGAGTAGCGGACTTAAAGAGTAATTCTGCAAGCGGAGGTTGACGCTATGCTCCCTCAATGTAGGATCTCAACCAATCATTGCTAGGATCCCACCATTGCTGTAGATCAATACTCTGTTTCTCTGTCTGTGTGTTCAACTTGTGAGCCTCGACATGGACGCGCACTCTTCCAAGTCTTGAGGCTCGAGGCAATCTCCGATTGATCGTTGAGACAAGAAAATTAAATTTGCATTTTAAACTGACAGCAGCTGTTCTCCTAGTAATGTTTCAAAAATGCCTTGGAGGGCAGATTATCAAAGGCAAAAAAACCCTGAAAAAACACAAAAAGAATATCGCACACTTGTGGTGTTTCTTGATGACTGGTATAGCATGCTTGACGCATTAACACACCTTTCCCTTGCGCAAGACTTTTGAAGTTCATCGCTTGACCTTGCCACACTTTCTTTTGACTTTAGTGCCTCCATGGAGATGGAACAACGACTCGGAGGGGCAGCTTTTGATGGAAAATACTGTGGGGTGGATGGTGAGATAATCCTCCATCTTTTCTAAATACCAGCCCTAGGTTGGGAAATCCAGAAGATGCTCTTCCTAAAGAATAATATTAAACATTATTTTAATAAAAAGTGTAGTCTGTCTTTAGAAAAAGGGAAAGAAAAAGAGGAAGGGGGGGGGTCTTAGTGGCCTTCAAGTGGAGTGATGCATGGCCCCAATTCTGAAATCTATCCTCAGAGCAGTTCCTCCTAGGAAGCAGTGAGCTCTTGGGGCTCTGTAATAGGAAATGTGGCAAATACAATGGGTTCCAGTTGTTGCTTGGAGTATCCAAGTTCAGTGTCTGTGTAGTGTGGGTATGCTCTTAAGACAGGGATGAGAAATATGTGGACGTCTGGTTGCTAGACTTCGACTCCCATCAGCCAAGTCAAGGGTGATGGGTTGTGGGAGTTGCAATCCAATAATACCTGAAAGGCCCCTCCATTCGCACACTTGCTCTAAGATGAACTGCACTGAATGTGGTGAGCCTCCGTTGTGAATAAAGAAATGGAACTGGAGTGGATCTGGGCAGTCTGTAAAGCCCCAATGTGATTTTAGGCTGCATCAATAGAAGTACAGTGTCTAGATCAATAGAAGTAATAGTGCCACTCTATTCTGCTTTGGTCAGACCTTACCTGAAATAATACAGTGTCCAGTTCTGGGCACCACAATCCAAGAAGGATATGGGCAAGCTGGAGTGTGTCCGGAGGAGGGCAACCAAAATGGTGAAGGGTTTGGAAACCATGTCTTATGAGGAAAGACTTAAGGAGCTGGGGTTGTTTATCCTGGAGAAGAGAAGGTTAAGAGGTGATATGAGAGCCCTGTTTAAATATTTGAAAGGGTATCACAATGAGGATGCAGCAAGCTTGTTTTCTAATGCTCCAGAGACCAGGACATGGTGTAATGGATTCAAACTACAGGAAAAGAGATTCCACCTCAATATTAGGAAGAACTTACATATGGTAAGAGCTGTCTCACAATGGAAGACACTGCCTTGGAGTGTGGTGGCTTCTCCTTTCAGTTTTTTAAACAAGTTGGATAGCTACAATTGTGCTTTGATTGTGTGTTCTTGCATGGCAGGGGGTTGGATTTGATGGCCCTTGAGGTCTCTTCCAACTCTATGATTCCTTAATAGCTTTCCTTCCAAGTCCCACTCTTCTTCTGATTTAAATCAGCTTTCTTCACTGTCCAGCTGTCACAACCATAGATAGAAATCATATATGTAAGGTGTGATTTTCCCTTTGATAGGAAGAGCACTAAGAAACACCAAGTTTACATCAGCTGAAGAGGTGTCCAGCCACCATCTCTTTGTGAACAACCTAAAGACTAGCTCTGACTCAGAATTCCTTGTCCATAGAAAGTATTGAAGAGCGCTCTTTAACTATCAGTCCAGGCCTGATTCCCACTACCTTTTAAACTGGATTGCAAATTGGTTTGAACCAGTTCGAATGACCCTGGTTCCCACTTAATCCGAATTGCTGAAGCGATTTGGAGAGGAGGGCCATGCGCTAGGCCCGCTTAGCCCAGGTCTTTTTGATGCCGATTTTTTCCGATGTTGAATCGATCCATCGATTTGGATTGCACACCGATTTATTTATAAGTGGAAATGAGGCCCCAATTTCCTTTTCCTTAGTTTTTTGTGGAGCTTTTGGGCTATGTGGCCATGTTCTCGAAGAGTTCCTTTCTGACGTTTTGCCAACATCTGTGATTTGCAAATGTATTGTTCTGTTACTAATGCCAGTCCTCATCACTCCTCTTTTCCCAGGGTCACGCAGGATATATATATCCAATCCTTTTCCAGGCATTCTCTGAAGATGCCAGCCACAGATGCTGGTGAAACGTCAGAAAGGATCTCTTCGAGAACATGGCCACATAGCCCAAAGCCCCACAAAAAAACTATGGATGCCAGCCGTGAAAGCCTTCGACTTCCTTTTCCTTCATTATTATCTCTCCTATCATGCCAACCTGCAGCAGGCCTCAAAGGGCATAAGTCCCCATTTTTGGAAACAAACCTGATGGTTTGACATTTTCCCTCTCCCTTCAATTTTTGGAAGCCCAGCTTCATTTATTTACAGGAAGTGATTAATTAATAAACTTATTCTCCCTGTTTTGGTGCTCCCCCCGCTATTAATTTGTGTCGGAGAGACAACCCGGGCGAGTTAATCGCAGCCCGCTGACAATCGCTGGCAATCAATTTTCCACACCCGAGCGCCATCAATGAATCACAGGCCCTACCTGGTGGGAGAGCCACCGCTGGTGCCACTGAGGCATTTAAGTGATAATCGTCTAGAACGGGGGAAAAAAATATTACGAGGGCCCTTCAGACAGGCTGGGAGATTGATAGGAGAACCCAAGGAAACACATTAAACAATTTAACTGTCTGGAAATCCACTATGATGAAGATCCAGGGGTATCTTATTATCCGTTCAGTCTAGCTTGCTCTTAGTTAATTCTTGACATTTTTAATTTTGCTTAACTTCCCAATGCCTGTGCTATCATTTCAAGTGTTCATTTGTCTGTCCATTGTGCTTGGTCACAGAGTTACCCCACTCAGTGTGTTATTTAATGGGACCAAAACAAAAACCATTGCAAAGTTTTGGACCCAATCCACCACCCAGTAACAACTGCTGGTTCCCATTTCCAAGGAGTTAGTGAACCCAGATTCATCAGATCACTGAAACGGAAGTCACCAGCTTCCATTGAAACCACTGAGTCAACAGGTTTATGTGGAGCTACCAACAGGGTTCAGATCTTGGTTTTTATTTTCCGTTGGAGCCATTTATGTTTGGATCTTGGAAGCGTTGGTTTTCCAGGCACTGTTCCCTGAATTCGGGGAGCTGTCGTTGCAAGAATGACTTTTCCAAACTTTAAAAGGTCTCGAACGTGTTTGGTTGCAGGAGTGAAATCTTGACACAATTTATGTTTGGAGTTTGGAAAAGTTGCTTTTCCAGCCACAACTCCCAGCTGGTGGTGAGAGATGATGGGAGTTATGATCCACTCAGATCTGAAGTGCTCTGTTTTATTCCCCCCATTGCCAGCATAACTTTAAAGCAAACGATAAAGACTTCAAAATAGTTCCCAGCTTTTCCGTAACTTGGCTCAAGCCATTAATCCTAATGGAGATTGCAGTCAATAAATCGGAAGAAGGTTAGGACTTGGATGAGGACAGCTCCTGAATTTGGAGAATAACTTTTCCAAACTTTAGAAAGTCTTGAATATGCTTGTATGGAGGAGTGAAATCTTGGTGGACTCAGGCTATTTTGAGCAATTTTTGGCCACAACCAGACTGTGTCCTTCCTAGCTTTGTCTTCTCTGTCCTTTGAAGAAATTCCCAAGGCTTTTCCAAGGCTTTCCTTCCCGCCACTCACAGCTGTCTCTCCCCAACCAGCAACTGTTCCTTGCAATATCCAAGGCTCCAAGTTAATAGTAATGAACTAACATCTGTCCGATCGGCAGCCTCTTCTTGGCATCGCCTCTGCTCCAGAGCAAATCTTCCCTTAATGTTCACCAGCTATTCTCAGCACCTGCTGCTCCTGCCTTGCAATGCTGCAACGAAACGAAGAACAGATGTCTGGACTCAGGTTTGTGGGTTTTGCTGTTTTGTTGGTTAAGAAGGAAAAATAAATACTCCAATCAGTCTAACGGCGTTGATAAACAAACGGTTCAGGGTGCACCTTTCGGCGACCCAGTCTGGCTGCGGTTTTCATTCTCGCTGGAAGCCAGAAAGAAACCTTGCTTGGTGGGACATCTCTGTTTCAGATCCAGAGAATTTTAGGAAATGTTAATTGCTATAGGAAAGTCAGTTGCTTCCACATCAGTGGAGCAAGGAGTCCACTTTGCACATTAATGTGAAATTTCAAGGAGTCCTTCAAAGCTCTGAACCCTCTCCCCATGATAGGGTTTCCTCAGGGTAACTATACATTGGAAATGACTTGAAAGCGCATGAGGACAACAACAACAATTGGTAGAACAGAATTCTAATAACCATAAGATTGAGTTGCAATGGCATATTTCTGACTTGGTGTGTGTGCCATCAAATAGTTTCTGACTTATGGGGACCCTAAAGCTCTTCCATCGTATGGTGACCCATGGGGTTTTCTTGGCAAGAAATGTTCAAAGGAGGTTTGCCATTGCCGTCCCCTGAAGCTGAGAGAGTGTGACCCCTAGTGGGTTTCCATGGTTTAGCAGGGATTTGAACCCTGGTCTCCCAGAGTCATAGGGGTTTATCATACGACGGAATTTGAAGGTATAATCCAATGGCAATCCGAACGCAATCATGGGGTTTCACGTTATTGTGAATGAGAGTATCTCACGCAATTTCGGGCAATGGGAAGTCCTTCCGAACACAATCATGGGGTTTCACATAATTGAGTATTAGAATATCTCATGCAATTTTGGGCAATGGGGGGTCATTTTCGGGAAATGGGAAGTCATTCTGAACGCATTCCGAACGCAATCAGATTTCATGTAAATTTGCTAAACTAGCAAATTCATGTAATTGCGAATTGGTGATAAACCCCATAGTCCAACATATAGATCACTACACCACGCTGGCTCTTTCAACGTCATAATGCACCAACAGGGCCATGCCTAAGTCTGGAGCAGTGACAACTTTCCAAATACAGCTCTGCAATTTATGTTGAATGCCACGAGAGGGTGCACAAACACTTAAAAGCCACACATATCCCCTCTGTGAGAGATGTGAGTGAAAGTTTACAACTTTGCTCCTTCCCTGCAGAGAACCAGCTCAGACTGTTTCCCAAGAAGATACTTTTCAACTTTTCAGGTGATTGGACATAAGGTTGCATGTGGTGCTTTGCAAAGAATGAGAGGACAGGCCTCTGCTCCAGGGATCTTACCATCTGGAATTGACATAAGGGAGATAACGGAGAAAGGGAATTGAGAGGGAGGTGAGAGCAACCAGTAGAAATACCCCAGATTCTTCTGAAATTCACTAGGTTCAGCCTCTTTGCCAGGTACCCATAGCTGACCAACAGAATATTCATATTTTGTATTCTAGGATCAGCCCCAGCTATGACCATGAATCCTTGTAGGACAAATGGCAAGCAGTATCTGGCTCAGAGGAATGGTCTGAACATTGGATTAGTACTTTGAGAGACCAGGGTTCGAATCTTTACTTGCCCATGGAAACTCATGGATTAACCTTGGGCAAGCCACTCTTTCAGTCTCAGGGGAAGACAACGGCAAACCTTCTGAACAAATCTTGCCTACAAAACGCTGTGAGAGGGTCACTTTAGAGTCACCATAAGCAAAAAATACCTTGAAGGCACACAACAACAAAAATATGCCAAATGTGGTCTGAAACTCCCATTAACCACAGCCATTGTGAGTGATGATGAGAGAGAGTAGTAGTTAAAAACATCTGGAGGGCTACATTGGCTCAGGTGAAGACAATACTAGACTGGACTGACCAATGGTCTGACTTGGTAGTTATTTCCACCAGTCTGAAAACCATTTGCTAGAGACCTTTTGTCTTGGTCTGGGAGGCAATGGCAGCTGGTCAGTGAGGCCACTTTTGGTCCAAGCTGAACCATGATCTCAGAACTGAACCCTCAACTTGGTACCTTATGTTCAATACTCTAAAAGATCACATGAAACCCAGGAGTACATTTGTTGGCTGACCAGACGTGCTTCTTTTCCAGGACCTGTCTGACATGTCATCCTTCTGTCCAGGAGGAATTTGAAAATGTCCTCCATTCTGAGCATGACTAAGAAGCATGAATTTACATTTCTGTGAGTGTTTTTAGCTTATATTTGGCAATAGCCTGCATTTTCCTTGCCTGTCCTATTTTGCAGTGCCTTGTCCTCCTTCATGGTTAGGACATCTGTTCGGTTGACATTCGAACCAACATTTACCATCGCTGGGGAGAAATACCTATCCAAGCAGCTCAGAAAGGCCAATTGTACTATCCACGTCAAAGCATCTTGACATCTCCGTCAAAGAAAGATGTGAGCGCAACAGACAGACATGTCCCAAGTCAGACTTAGACTGTGAAGGCGTGTTTGATGCTCAGCCTTGACTTGCCAGAAACAGCGGGCCGTTCCTTCCTCACTCTTCTGTCCCCGTTTGAGGCTTTTGTTTGTGTTAGATCATGCCATTCATCTCCATCCACCCCCCATCAACTGCTACTTTGATCTCTTGCCCAAGAGCCCAAGTGTGCAAAGATGAAGTCACAAGACCGGCCGTAGAAATGTGCATCAGCCGCACTGGATGAAGGAAGAGATCCAGCCAAGACAAGGCTCTCAGGAAGAGAGAAGCGGATGTGATGACCAAGGCCTTGTTTATACTAGCCGTGGTCCTGAGCAAACACAGTTGCAAGACTCTGGTGCTTTTCATTGTTCACCCGATCCATGATGCATCATCAAAGTCAACAGAGGCTTGACCGGGCTGAAAGCAGCAAAGATTTCCTGGTTAATTGGGAGAGCCTAGACTCACCTTTGCTTCGTGACAAGTGTCACCCAACAAGAAACACATTCAGAACACAGAGACCAAGGCTGCGTCCACACTGGAGGGATAACTCGGTTTGGCACTGCTTTAATTGCCTTGGCTCAAGGCTGTGGGATTCTGGGAGTTGGAGTATGTTGTGGGGTCCAGAGCGGAGCTCCGCTCCGCTCTGGGCCCACAACATACTCCAACTCCCAGAATCCCACAGCCTTGAGCCAAGGCAATTAAAGCGGTGCCAAACCGGGTTATCCCTCCAGTGTGGACGCAGCCCAAGATGGTACAAAAAATCTGGAAACAGCTAGGCATATGAGGAAAGGTTTAGGGGTTTGGGTATCTTCAGCCTAGACAAGTGAAAACTGAAAGGTGACATGAGAGCCATCTTTAAATATCTGAAGTGTTGTCATATATATAGAAGATGGAGTGAGTGCAAGAATAGAATCATAGAAGAAAGCTCAAGGGCCACCCAATCCAACCCCATTTTGACATGCAGGAATACACAATCCAAGCACCCCTAACGGATGGTCATCCAGCCTTTTTTAAAAAACCTCCAAAGAAGGAGACTCCACCACCCTCCGAGGGAGTGTCTTCCACTGTCAAACAGCTCTTACTATCAATAATTTTTCCTAATGTTGTGGTGGAATCTTTTTTCCTGAAGTTTGCATCCATTGTTCCGCGTTCTAGTCTCTGGAGCAGCAGAAAACAAGCTTGCTCCCTCCTCAATATGACATCCCTTCAAGTATTTAAACAGGGCTATCATATAACCTCTTAACCTTCTCTTCTCCAGAGTAAACATCCCCAGCTTCCTAAGTCATTCCTCATAAGGCTGCATGGTTTGCAGACCTTTCACCATTTTGGTGGCCCTCCTTTGGACACGCTCCAGCTTCTCAACATCCTTTTTAAATTGTGGTGCCCAGAACTGGACACAAGATTATTCCAGGTGAGGCCTGACCAATTGGATAAGGACAATCCAAGAGAGCAGGTGCTTGGCTCAATGTGTGCAGCCACAGGACATCTCCCCACTCTCCAACACAGAAATGGAGACCGTTCTGCTTTCAAAATGGGGATTTGGGGGCTAGCATCAAACGTAGCTATGTGAGATGTGTAGTAGTAGTAGTAGTAGTAATAATAATAATAATAATAATAATAATAATTTATATCCCACCTCTCTGGATGGATCGAGGCGGCTTACAATATGAATAAATACATAGCAAAGAATAAGATAAAATACAAAATAAAACCCATTATCCCTCCCAATGTACAGTCCAGGATTTCAGTGAATATTTAAAACTTGCTAAAAAAAATATCTTATGATTATTTATTTTGGATGCGGTGGGGCAAACTTGCAATCTGTGCCAGCTGGTCTGGCTTTCCTTTAGCGCAGCTTCTGCAAAGACAGAAAGAGCACCCATTGCCTCCTCTCCATTTCACCCGGAAGCTGAGGAAAGGCAAGGCAATGCCATGACCTGGTTAGGGGTGATTCATGTGCGCTGCTGAGCTCCGTGTTCTCCAAAGCAAAGGTGTGCATATGTGAGCGTGCGTGCATCCCTCCTCTTCCGTCTGGTTCTTTCCCATGTGACTAATAGGAAACCTCTGATTTCTGTTCTTAATAATGCCACTGAGCCATATGTTCAGAGGTATTGTTGCAAAGAGCCACCTGTGACTCATTCTGGCTTCTTCGTCAGGTGCTGAGTAAAATCTATTTGCCTGCGTGGGTGTTTCGGAGCAAGGCTTTCAGGAATGACTCACTCGGGTCCGCAGGGCAAATGACCCCGGGGTCCCTGTGAGCTGTCTTGGCACTCTCCCCTCCTGGCAGCCGGCCTTTGCCAAGCCAGAAGGAAAGAGCCAAAGTGATTCCAAGGTGTGGCTGACCAAAAATACATTAATATTTCAATTAGTCCACGCTACCACAACCTCTTCCTTAGACCACACTTCCTGCAACAAGGAAGTTATTATTTTGCACACAGTGAATTAAGGCAAATCTCTCCTTTGGAGTCCTACTTGCACAGTCCACACCTGAACTTTAAATGGGATTTATTTTAAAATTGTATGAATTTTATTATTGTTGTTGTAAGCTGCCTCGATCCTGTTGGAGAGGCAGGATAGAAAATAACAACAACAACAACAACAACAACAACATTACTGGCTGTCACCCAATGATAGGTTATATTCCTTAAATTGAAGGCATTACCCAAGGTCCCGGAACCCTTATTGTCCCCTTTATCCTTTATATACTGTACATAATGTCCTGAATCCTATAGGTTTGTCCTAATAGACTAAACCCACCGAATCAATTGCTGAATAGTGAGTTAATACATTTTATTGATTCAATGGGTCTAACTCTAGGTAGGACTAACAAAGACGATTCTGGTCACTGTGCCTGAGATGCGCTTTTTAAAGTAAGTTAGAAAATCAAGCAAGGCTCTCATACCTCTGTTTCCTCTTTTATGTTTATCTCACTTCTCACCCACCAACCACTTCCTTTGCAGGGCCGGCCCTATTGTTAGTTGGCAAGGCTTGCAAGGCATGTAAGAGTAGCAAATGGTTGGTTATTTTGCTATTTCATGGCCAAGGATGGAGAAGGATGTTTGTGGGTCTTCTTTCTTCCAATAACAAAGGAGTTTAGTTGACTTTGGATATTAGACTTAGGAGAGAGTTTATCAGATGATGGAAATTGGAAGTATAATCTAATGGCAATCCGAATGCAATCATGGGGTTTCACATTATTGCGAATTAAAGTATCTCACGCAATTCTGGGCAAAAGGGAAGTCATTCTGAACACAATCATGGATTTTAAATTATTTTGTATTAAAGCATCTCACGCAATTTCAGGCAATGGGGGGTTATTTTCGGGTAATGGGAAGTAATTCTGAATGCATTCCAAACGCAATTGGAATCCATGTGAATTCGCTAAACTAGCGAATTAATGTGAATTCGAATTGGCTCCAATTGGCTCCATTCGAAATAAAGAGAAATTCCTCCCGTCTGATAAACTCCTAACAAATGGGTCCCCGAACAGATCAAGCCCAGGATCACTAAGCTGAGAAGCCCAGCACCTGCCATTTTCATGATCCTTGTCTTTCATCCTTCCTGTTACACACAGAAAAGTCAGCAAGAGATGCCCATGCGGATGGAATTGAGTGACCTGGAAGTCCTCTCTTGGCATTAAAGCCACCTGGCCGAAGCTCCCAACAAAGTCCTTCTCAATGGAGCTCCTGTTTTGCCCACCTGCTGGCTCAAAAAAATGTTCTTTTTCTGTATATCAAACATCCGTGTAAATAGAGGCTCCCTTGGTGTTGGGTCTTGTTTTCCCTTGCAGTCTGGCCATGTGTGCTTTGAGAAGGTTCGGCGGCTATAAAAAGGTAGAGGAAGGAAGCACAGCCCAGAGGTTTCGTCTCCTGAAGAGATGCAGGGATGTCCAAGGTTGGTCCTTGTGGCCAAGAGGTTGGTTGCTCTTGTTTAGTCTAGGCAGCAAGAAGGAGAAGCAGAGCAGCAGTCGGGAAGGTAAGGCTCTTGGAAGACTTCTCAAATGCCCAGGTTAAGCTTCCCAAGCCTGGGGTAGGGATGGCTATGGGCCAGCACATAATAGTTAAATGAGGAACAGAAAAGTCACAGAGGTCTGGTCTTAACCCACCAGGATAGAGCCATTGACCGGGGAATCAATACATAGGTAAATCTCTTTGGTTTTACATGTCTACTCCAGTTGGGGCTCAGTTCAGGTCAATACTTGCAAGATATTGGCCAAAACCGGTTGGTGTCTTACCTCTTGGTGGCACCGGACCCAAATGTGATTTAGTGTATGAAAGCAAATGGACATATATATTTTTTGGTCCACTTTAGGATTGTTGCACTCAGTTCAAGGTTATGAAAGCAGAATTGCACATGTTGTGTCATGGCGCATGGATGCACATGGCCCTGACGTGGACACGTTCAGTTGTGCATTTGATTGCACATTTGGTGTGCTGGTTCAGTTGTGCGATGGTGCCATGCAACGCAAGGGTTGTGTAAGGCAACTGGTGCACGGCCTTGCTTGTTGAGATGTACTCTTCACAACTCTGGTGTGTGATCTCAGCCAGTATTCAAGAGTTTAATAATTTTATGAAACCGTTCAGCTGGAAATATGTGTTGGAATAGTCAACAATGAATTCTGCCCAGGGACCTGTGAGCCAGTGGGACTTTAGAATGACCCCCTTCCAAAAAGCAAGGCCCATCATCCACCATAACAATGTATTTTTTATTTTATTTTTTTGAAACTGCAAGGCATGAGAAAAGCAGTTTGTGACAGTTACAATACTTAGCCTGTTGGGTGTAGCACACCAATAGGAATGAAATTTTCTACTAATGTCTGGCACATTTGCATGGCAACCACTTGATGCAATTTTCTGCCCTTCAAACAGAGATTTGGTGAATCTCAGCTATAGTAGACCCATTGGTTCAATGGCCTAACTAGGATTCAGGCCTTAATCTGGACAGGAATATATTTATGTCCCTCTCTTTTATCATATTCTTTTGACTTTCTACCCCCAGAAGTCACTTCATCACCACCACCCTTCACCTGAGCAGATGGTTTTGGGTTTTGAAGAAATTTCTCTCACCAAAGTTTGTGTCCTGATTTGAGTGTTGGACTGCAACTCTGGAGACCAGGGTTCAGTTCCCAGCATGATCATGAAACTCATTGGGTAATTGTGGGCAGGTCACACTCTCTCAGCCTCGGGAGGAGGCAATGGCAAGCCTCCTCTGAACAAATCATGTCAATAAAACCCCACGATAGGGTTGCCTTAGGGTTGTCGTGAGTCAGAAACAAAGTGAACGTGCACAACAGCAAACAACAAATGTCAGGGACATCCTGAGAGCCGCAGTTGAGCAAGTTTTAGGGTTTCCAGAGCTTTCCCACCCAGAGCAGGTGATGCCATCAGCCACCATTGGATGAAAGTAGAAGCCAATGGAGCATGTAATAAAAGCATATAGAAATTCAAATGGCGAGTAGACTTGCATCCCATTTATCCATAAAACAAAACACTCTTGCGTTTTTTCCTTTTCCAAGGACTCCTTCCCTTCCCAAACCAGTCATTTTCATGGGACCGGCCTTGAAGCTTCCAGCCTGATCTCTAGTCCCCACATTAACCACCCCAAGGAATGTAAGCAACTAGCACCATTGTTAACACAGCGCAGCACATCCCATCATCCACGATTAAAATACTATAAGCACACAAAGTCCATAAACAATCTAAGGAACTCTAGGAAATCTAAGGGACTCAGACCCTGATGCTGTCCATGACCACATCTCATGCTTCCAGACCTACCTTGCAAGGTTGTTGTAATGACTCCTGCCAAGCATGAGAACTGTCCAGCAGTTGGGGCTGGAAAGGTGAACTCAAGCAGGGCTTAAGTTACTTTTGGAGAATGCACTGATGGTGTTGGTTGGGGGATTCTGGGTGCTACATTTGGGGAAAAAAGCTTTTCCTCACTCTGAACTCATGGGACCTTTAGCTCTTCTGACATTGAGTTCTTCTGATAATGGATGAGCAATAGGATGGAGAAAACATAGGAAATATGCATTAGAAGGTTCTGCTGTGTGCCATGTAATCTATATCTATCTATCTATCTATCTATCTATCATTTCTCTCTCTCTCTCTAATTTCTCTCTCTCTATCTACCCAATTTCTCTTATCTATCTGTCATCTCTCTCTCTCTCTATCTATCTAATTTCTCTATCCTATCTATCTATCTATCTATCTATCATCTATCTGTCTATCTATCTATCTATCTATCTATCTATCTATCTATCTAATTACAATAATCCAGCACTGCAAAGAAGACTTTTTTGGTTTAAGGAAACTACTGTATATTATTTTCTCTCTCCTTTTCCTTTCTTCACAATTAAATGTTACAGGAAACCTCTTTATTCACCCAGTTAACAAAAACCCGGCACAGAAGATGAGATGAACTCAGCCCAAGGCAGATTTTTTACGTCAAAGCTGACCTGTCAAATCAATCAGCGTTGCAAAAATAATTACGATGATGATACAAGACTACGGCGGAGGGGGGTTTGGCTTAACCATCTTTCTGTTCCACTGCCCCGTTCCCGTTCTGCGTGATGAGTAAGTTGGGCAGGCTGTTGGGTCTGCCTTCCCTCCTTTGGGGTGTCCAGAGAAGGGAGCCTTTGCCGTAGGATTTGTGGGCAAACGTGGTTCCTTTTTAAAGGCCGGGCCAGGGAAGACTGAAATCCAAAACTTGGGCATGTGACGGAGCCTTCTCAAATGCCAAGCCAACAGAGGCCCGCTGGAGGGTGGAAAAATCTACGCTGATGAGAAACATTTTTGCATGGGCCTCTCTCTGTTCCAAGGCCTGGTGCAAACGCTTTCGCACATCCTTGCTCTGAAGCCGGATCGGACCGAAGGACTCTCCAGCGGTTCCCGAACTTTGGTCCTCCAAATGTTTTGCACTTCAGCTCCCAGAGTTCTAGACCATTGGCCAAGTTGCCTGGGGCTCCTGGGTGTTATAGTCCAAAACATCTGTAGGACCACAGTTTGGGAACCAATGCTTTAGCCCAATGTTCCCCGAAGGAAGCCCAGTGCAGTGCAACTACATTTTCTTTTCTTGCATTCCCTGGCAAGGTGTTTTGCTTCTTTGGTATTGGAAGCAATATGCAGCCATAGAGTTTTGTGCGTTTTTCGGGCTATGTGGCCATGTTCTCGAAGAGTTTATTCCTGATGTTTCGCCGGCGTAGAACACAGCCGCATAGCACTAAAAACCCACAAAAATCTATGGATGCCGACCATGAAAGCCTTCGACTTCACAATATGTAGCCATCTTCACCAGTGGCCCCATCTTGCAGGAATTTGCCCAGTCCCCTTTTGTTGTGTGTGTTGTTTCCCTTCAAAGCCATTTCCGACTTATGGTGACTCTGGGGTTTTCTTGACAAGTGTCTTTAGAAGGGGTTTGCCATTGCCATCCTCTGAGGCTGAGAGAATGTGACTTTTGCAAGGTCACCCAGTGGGTTTCATGGCCGAGCCAGGTTTCGAAGCCTGGTCTCCAGAGTCATAGTCCAATGCACAAACCTCTATTTAAAGCCCTCCAAATGGGCAACCATGCTTACATCTTGTGAAGTTTTTATGATTATTTGGAGGGTTGGGATATGAGGTTGGCTTTTTAATTGTAATCTTAACTGTATGATGTTTTATTCCTATATTTGTTGCAACTGGCTTTGATTCCTCTCCGAATAAGCGGAATATAAACAATAATAATTGTTATTATTATTATGGTGCATCCTGCATTGGACAATGAAGTCCTTCTTGTCCTTATCTTTTCTCAATTTCCAGCCATTTAGCTTCAGTGGATGACCTCTCTGGATCAGAGTATTACGGGGGACTTTTCCCTATCTACTTTCTCCATTGTTGTTGTTGTTGTTGTTGTTGTTGTATGCCTTTAAGTCATTTCCAACTTATGACAACCCTCAAGCAAACCTATTGTACAGTTTTTGTGGCGTGATTTGTTCAGAGGAGTTTTGCCATTGCCTTCCCCTGAGGCTGAGAGAGTGTGACTTGCCCAAGGTCACCCGGTGGGTTTTATGGCTGAGTTGAGAATTGAACCCCGGTCTTCAGAGTTGTAGTCCAAGACTCAGACCGCTATGTCACACTGCGCCCAACTCTCATTCATAGGGTCACCATAAGTCGAAGTCAATTTGACACCAACGAATAATGCAACCGACTATATATGACCATGATCAGGACTAGTAACAAGATAACTCTCCTTGGCTTAATTGGGGGTAACCCTGCCAGTTAAACTAGAATAGATGTGATTTATAATTTGTAGTGCAGATGCAGGACTAGTGTAGTTTCCACTCCGTTATCTTGCTATTTTCTGAGCAAGTTTGGGCCAGTATGGACTGTAGGGTTGTCCGTCTTATGGACACATGAAGTTCCCTTCCAAAAACAGCTGGAGATTTTTGTCTGATGCAAAATATCTGTGTTCACTTCCAGAGGTGAAGCTGGAGGTACATTGCGCGTGCAGATAGACAGGCAGATATGGCTGTAGCTTTGTGCAATTCTGTAATGAAGTTGCATTTTGCAATGCTTCACAACACCATGCGAATAAAATCATACTCTCTCTCCTCGCTGTAGGATCTTTTAAAAAAGGGACCCATGCCTCTTAAATAAATACTAATGAATGGGATATTTGGTGATGAATCACTAATAATATTGGGGACTGTATAAATAATCGCGGATACCCACAACTGCAGATTACAAAAGCAACCACTTGGTTTGCAAGACGTTGAGCAGCAGTTTGCAATTCTGCAAAAAGGGGGGACCATCTCTCCCAAATCTAGTAGTGCAAACTTTTGCGGCCTTCGCTATTTACCGAGACCAGGATCCTTCTCCTCGTCTCCCCGCCTTGTAAATTTTTTAAAAAAAAAAATGCAAATATGTTCCTGGAGTAAAAAATATCCTTTTATCAGTGTCCAGCAGACAGGGAACAAAGAGTCGTTGCAGTGCAGATTCAGGAAAACAGGGCTCCATTCATAAAAATAAGAAAAAATATTTACTTGTTAAAGGCTTTCAGGGAGGGTTTAAAAAAAAAACACCCTCGCTCTTTAAACACTCGTTCGGATATGGAATGCCCAGTTCGAGGAGGAAAAATGGAGATTTTTTAAACAGATGTGTTCTGGCGAGGCGGGGAAGACAAACACTGAAATTATACAGGAGGAACAGATGGTTATGTGCAGGAATTGCGTAAAAACTCATCGAAGGAGGGAGGATGAAGAAGGCTGGATGGCTGGGCATCTTTGCCCCAGTTTGTGTGCCCTGCAACCCATTTCTTTTCTCCACCTTTGGGTCCAAGTTGCATCCATAGACACCTCCCCAGCAATACCTCCCCATAAATAGTTTGAAATCTGTGTGGTTTGCATCATCAATCACTTTCACGCTTTTGTATTATGGGTTACTGTAGCTTTATTTTGGTTTCCAACGTACGCTATAAACCTAATTTGGCCCACATTAAGGAAAAGTTGAGGAAGAAAGAAAGAAAGAAAGAAATTAAGTTGCATTTTGCAACACTGCACCACTCCGTGCGAATAAAATTATACTACCTTGCTATAGGATCGCGGTCTAGATTTTTTAAAAAAAGGAAATGGACCCTTGCCCCTAAAATAAATAGTAATGAATGGGAATATTTGGTGATTAATCATGACTAATATTGGGGACTGTATGAACAATCACAGACATCGGACAATGAAGTGCTCCAAATCAGATGCTGAGTAGGAGTTTGCAATTCTGATAAATAAGGGACCATCCCTCCCAAATCTAGCAGTGCAAACTTTTGTGGCATTTCTGTTTGCCTGCTTGAAAAGAAAGATAGGGAGGGATTTTAAAAATGAATATATGTAATAAGTAATAGTAGCAAATAAGTTAGCTTTCTTCCAGATAGACGGAGTGATTTGCAAGCAGGATTTTATAAACAGTCTAGCAAAACATTTGTGTCTTTTCGCACGTATCCTGCAGCACCTGGGAGTTTATTTGGTATTTATATATTGGAATTCCATCCCACTATTCTCCCAAAATGGGATTCAAGGTGGTTTCCGTGCATGCATCCATACTGCTCAATGAAAGCGGTTTGACACCAGTTTAATCATTGAGTCTGCATACTATCGAATCCGGGGGTTTGTAGTTTCATCGCATACTTTGAATTCTCAGCTAGAGAGAGTGCTAGTCCACTCCCCTGAACTCCAGGAAAAGACAGATTAAGGAATACATTGAAGTATCTCGGGAACTAGAGAGCCAGCTTGGAACAGAGATTTAAGCATTGGACTAAGGCTCTAGAGACCAGGGTTTGAATTCAAGTTCAGCAATAAAAACCTATTGGATGACCTTGGCCAAGTCACACTCTCTCAGCCTCAGAGGATGGCAAGTTGGAAATGACTTGAAGGCACACAGCAACAAAAATACGACCCGGAAAAAGACACATTTTGTACAACACCATTTTGAAAAGTCCTGCTATTGGTTTCCTTTTCTTTTTCGTTTTCCATGAACTCTCTCCGTCTGTAGTATTTTACGAACTGATTTCAGAACATTGTTTCCAGGGGAAAGCGTTTCACTCCACTTTCACTTATGTGTTAAGAGACATTATTATTAATATTTTTTTAAAAAAAATATTATTAGCTAGACACATAAAAACATTTACTAGGATCTCCAAAGTTTTGTTATTACGGGAACGAGTGGCTCAAGTTATCCATGAAAATATTATTTTTATTTTAAGTGCTTTTCCAATACATCAGCCACCGCGGAGAATGGTGCACTTTCATTCCCGAGGCCCCGGAGACTTTACGCATATTAATATTTTACAGAAAACGCAAGATCTAGGTTAGAGTAGCGGCGTTGGCGGAGGTGCTGAAAAGCCATCTTCGTCGTCTGGAAGGGTAAACAGTTTGATTTACATAATCCTGTAAAGGCACCAGACTCGTATCGAGCCAGAAAATAAAAAGAAACGGGGCCCAGACCGTGAAAAATTAGGATGATTCTGTCCTTTTTCCTTTCCCCGCTCTCCTTTGGTTGAATTTTCCATTATGAGAGTGTCCAGAAACTCTTTGCAAGAGAGAAAGCGCCACTGTCTAGGACGGGACTGGGGATCGTAGGGGATGGGAAATCTTTCAAATCTTCCCGTTGTGGTTGGACTGCAAATCCTAGCAGCCCTAGCCATCATAGATAAATAAAAGAGTGCTAGGAGTTGCAGTCCAACATCTAGAAAGCCATGTATTTTCCATCTAGGTACATCTTGCTGTAGCGCCAGATCTCTTTGGAGTTTATCAGACAAAGAGGATTTTTTCTCTATTTCAAATGGAGCCAATTCGAATTCACGTGAATTCGCTAGTTTAGCGAATTCATGTGAATTCCCATTGCGTATGGAAAGCGTTCAGAATGACTTCCCATTACCCGAAAATGACCCTCCATTGCCCAAAATTGCGTGAGATGCTTTAATTCGCAACAACGTGAAACCCCATGATTGAGTTCGGATTGCCCTTGGATTATACTTCCAATTTCCGACGTCTGATAAGGTCCTGGGATTCTAAGGTTGGAAACCCATTTGCAAACCCATTGGGAGACCATGGGAAGGTTTCACTCTCTCAGCCTCAGAGGAAAGGAGTGGCAACCCGGCTCTGAAGAAAGCTTGCCAAGAGGATCCCAGGGAAACACTGCAGACAGAAATGGCTCCAAGGCATGCAACAATAAACTTTGTTTGGTAAGGGGGATTTGAAATGCATTTTTAAAAAATAATCTGCGTAGATGGTGATAATTGCCTTTTAACAGTAGTCATTCAGCAAATATTGCAAGGTGATCACACAGAGATCATTGCAGCAGCCCAGGACTGATAAAAGGACTTTAGGGGAAGTCAAGGCTGCATTTGGTGGGGGCATAAAATAAAATAAAATAAAATATGAAGCCTAGCTTGGTGTGACCAGACCTATCCTCCTTTTCCATGTCCTCCACTTCCACCTCCTGTCCAGGAGGATTTCCAAAATGCCCTCCATTTGGAGGATGGCTAGGAGGCATGGATTTATATGAATGTTTTTCAGCTTTTATTTGGTAATGACCTGCAATTTTTCTGGAATATTCTACATTTTTGCGGTCCCTTGTCCTCTTTTAAGGTGAGGGCATCTGGATCATATCTGCTGTGCCATTGGAAGACCAGACATGTCCTCCTTTTCCCAGGCATGTCCTCCACTTCAATCTCCTGTCCAGGAGGATTTGCAAAATGTCCTCCATTTGGAGCATGAGTAAGGATGTAATATCTATATGGGTGCATTGAGCTTTTCCATATATATATATATCTATACATATACGATACATATACTATATATATATATATACTATATATAGTATATATATATATATATATATACACATATGTCTCTATATATATTATATATGTACTATATATAGTATATATATAATAATAGCCTTTATTATTATTATTATTATTAGAGTGCATTTTTTCCAGAGGTCCTCCATTTGCAGTGCCTTGTCCTCCTTTGGGCCAACCTAGTCCAGTCCGGCGGCTTCCACGGCAAGTGGGGTGGCCCATCCGCTCTGGGGTGTTGCCCGAACTTTAAAGATGTCCAGACAACTTTTCATTGGTACTCTTGTTGTTGTTGTGTGCCTTCGAGTCATTTCCTACCTAAGTTTCCTTGGCAAGTTTTTTCAGAGAGGAGGGTTTGCCCTTGCCATCCTTTTGAGGCTGAGAGAGTGTGACTTGGCCAAGGGGGGGGGTCACCCAATGTTGGCCGAGGCAAGATTTGAACCCTGGTCTCCAGAGTCATAAGTTTATCATACAATGGAATTTGGGGGTATAATGCAATGGCAATCCGAACGCAATCATGGGGTTTCACGTAATTGCGTATTAGAGTATCTCACACAATTACGGACAATGG
Organism: Urosaurus nigricauda; assembly: GCA_034509955.1. NCBI lineage: Eukaryota > Metazoa > Chordata > Lepidosauria > Squamata > Phrynosomatidae > Urosaurus > Urosaurus nigricauda. The sequence continues at coordinate 12,811,202 of JAOEGL010000012.1, read as the reverse complement.
GGGGTCATTTTCAGGTAATGGGAAGTCATTCTGAACCCATTCCGAATGCAATCAGATTTCATGTAAATTCGCTAAACTAGCGAATGGAGTATGGAGTTTATCACACAGGAGATAAACTAGCAAATTTACGTAATTGCGAACTGGCTCCATTCGCAATTGAGAGAAATTCCTCCTGTGTGATAAACTCCATAGCCCAATGCTCAAACTAGCCCAACGCTGGCTTATATAAAATGGAAAGGAAGGAAAAGGAAAGGAAGCAAAACCAAGGTTTGCTTTTTTGGAATGTATATATATATATATATATATAATATTTCCAAGCTGTGGATGGTTGGATCCATAGAGATGGAGGGCCAGCTGCAGACAGCTTTGAATGGAAGTTAAGCATTAAGGATCTCAGCCTGATGCTGCTGCTGCTCACTTGGGAGAGAGAAAGGCACTTTGCACATGACCTGAGGAACCCTTTTGTTATTATTTAAAGGCCTCAGCTTTGCAGTTTCAAAGAGGGAAAGATGTGGGGAAAGTATTCAGTTGTTTGGCTGGTCCTGGAGATGGGGAAGGGAAGGGGGTCTGCTTTGGCTTCATCCCTGGAAAGAAAGGAAGGAAGAAAGAAAGAAAGAAAGAAAGAAAGAAGAGAGAAGAAACAAAAGAGGAAGGGAGGCCAGGGAAAGGCAGAAAGAAAAGGAGAGGCCAAGGGAGAAGGAAAGCGAAGAAGGAGGAGAAAGGAGAGAAAGATAGAAAGGGAAAGAAAGACAGAGACAGACAGACAGAAAGAAAGAAAGGAAAGAAGGAAGGAAGGAGATAGGAAGTGAAAGAGAAAAAGAAGGGGAAAAGACAGAGAAAGAGGGGATGAAAGAAACAGGAATTCAAGAAGAAAAAGTGTGAAAGGAGAAAGGAAGGAAAAGAGAGGGAAAAGAAAAAGAAGGGAAAAAAGAGAAAGAAAGAGAGAGAGAAGAAAGAATAAAAAGTGAGGGAGAAAGGAAGCAAAAAGGGAGAGAAGAGAAAAAAGAAGGGAAAGAAAGGCAGAGAAAGAAAGAGAAGAAAGAATAAAAAGTGAGAGAAAGGAAGCAAAAAGAGAAAGGAGAGAAAAAGAAGGGGAAGAAAGAGAGAGAAAAAACAAAAAAGAGAAAGAGAAAGGTGGAGAAGGAAAAGAAAAGGTGAAAGAGAGGGAAAGAGAAAAACAGACTGAGGGACGAAAGAGAGGGAATACAAAAAAGAGGCAGCCAGGAAGAAAGATGGAGAAGAAGAAAAAGAAAGAGAGAGAGAAAGGAGAGAGAAAGGAATCAGAAGGGAGAGGAAAGAGAGTGAAAGAGAAAGTAACAAAAAGAAAGAAAGACGGAACAAGGGGGGAAGGAGAGGGGGAAAGAAAACAAAACAAAAAAGGAGAGAAAGAAGGGGAAGGAGAACAGAAACAAAAGAGAGAGAGGAGGTGAGAAAGTGAAGGAAACAAAAGAAAAGAAGAAGGAAGGAAGGAAGGAAGGAAGGAAGAAAAAAGGAGAGAAAGAGCCAAAACAAAAAGAGAGAGGAGGTGAGAAAGTGAAGGAAACAAAGAAAAGAAGAAGAAGGAAGGAAGGAAGGAAGGAAGGAAAGAAAGAAGGAGAGAGAGAGAGAGAGAGAGAGAGAACCACAACAAAAAGAGAGAGGAGGTGAGAAAGTGAAGGAAACAAAAAAGAAAGGAAGAAAGAAAGAAAGAAAAAGAAAGAAAGAAAGAGAAGTGGGGAGAGAGAAAGAGAGGAAGGAAGGGAAAGAGAGAAAGAGAGAGAGAAAGAGAAAGAAAGAAAGAAAGAAAGAAAGAAAGAGGGGAAAGTGAGGAGGGGTCGTGGGGCCTTGGCCTTCCTCCTCCTCCTCCTCCTCCTCTCTCTCTCAGTCTCTCTCTCTGGGTCTGGGTCTGGGGCTCCTAGTCCGGAGGGAGGGAGGGAGCCCCATCAGCAGCGAAGGAGGAGCGAATGGCCGCCCCTCCTCCGCCATTCAGGACTCTCAGGACTCAGGACGGAGGAGGAGAAGAGAAGGAAGGAAGGAAGGAAGGACTCCCTCCCAAGAAAGAAAGAAAGAAAGAAAGAAAGAAAGTTGGGACTCACTCGGAAAAGAAGAAGGAGGAGGAAAAGAAAAGGAAGGAGAGGAGGAGGAGGGGGGCTTTGTTGCCCGCCTCGCCCCCCAGGACCCCGACCCACTCCTCTGGAAAGGAGGGAAGGAAGGAAAGAAAGAAAGAAAGAAGGGAAGGAAGGAAGGAAGGAGCCCCAGCCCCCGATCCCCTCCTCGCCTCCCGCCCCCAACTCAGGCCCCTCCGGCTCCCTTCCTCTCCACTTTCTTTCTTTCTTTCCCTCCTTCTCTTCCTCCTTCTCCCTCTCTTCTCCCTTGTCTTCTTCTTCTCTCTTCTTTTCTTCTCTTCCTCCCTCCCCTCCCCCTTCCTTCTTCTCCCATCTTCTCCCCTTTCTCTCTTTCCCCCTTTCTTCTCTTTCTCTTCTCCTCTCTTCCTCCTTTCTACTCCTTTTCCTCTTCCTTGTGCTTTCCTTTCCTTTCTTCTCTTCCTCTTCTCCCATCTTCTCTCCTCCTCCTCTTCATTCCTTCCCCTCCTTTTCCCCTTCTTTCTTCTTCTTCTACTCTTTCCTCTCCTCCTTCTCTTCCTTCTCCCTTCCCTTCCTCTTCCACTGCCTTCTTCTACTCTCTCTTCCTAGTCCTCTTCTACCTTCTCTTCCTCCTTCTCTTCTTTCTGCTCTCTTCTTCTCCTCCTTCACTTCCTTTCTTATCCTCCATCCTTCTCCTCATCCTTCTCCTCTTCCTCCTTCTCTTCCTTCTCCTCCTCTTTCACTTCCTTCTTCCAGTGTCTCCTTCTACTCATCTTTCTCCTCTTCTTCCTTCTTTTCCTTCTCCTTTCTCTTCTTTCTTCCACTCTTTTCTCCTTCTCTACCTTCTCTTCCTTCCATCTCCTCTTTCTCCTTCTCTTTCACTGCCTTCTTTCACGGTCTCTTCCTCCTCCTTCCTTACCTTCATCTCCTTCCTTATCCTCCATCCTTCTTCTTTTCCTCCTTCTCCTCTTCTTCCTTCTCCTCTTCCTTCTCCTCCATCCATCCATCCCTCCGTCCGGCCATGTCCTCCATCCTCCCTTTCACTCCTCCCATCGTGAAGCGGCTCCTGGGCTGGAAGAAGGGCGAGCAAAATGGCCAGGAGGAGAAGTGGTGCGAGAAGGCGGTCAAGAGCCTGGTCAAGAAGCTCAAGAAGACCGGGCAACTGGACGAGCTGGAGAAGGCCATCACCACCCAAAGCGGGGGCACCAAGTGCATCACCATCCCCAGGTGGGTCTCTCTCGGCCTCTGGGCATGGACAGAGGGCCACCGACACGACCCTCTCCTCTTGGCCTGGAGGCCCACAGGCCCCAAGGACCTACTTCTGGATCCTTCCAGAGGGCCTGGTTTGCGGTCCAGGGTCAACTTTGAGGGCCTACAGAAAGTGGGATGGAGCTGCAAGTTGGGCCACTTGCTTTCAAAAAGCTCCTCCTGAAGTCAGTTGACGATGGAGTTTATCACACGGGAGGAATTTCTCTCGATTGCGAATGGAGCCAGTTCGCAATTACGTGAATTCGCTAGTTTAGCAAATTTACGTGAAATCTGATTGCGTTCGGACTGCATTCAGAATGACTTCCCATTACCCGAAAATGACATCCCATTGCCCGAAATTGGTTGAGATACTCTAATATGCAATAACTTAAAATCCCATGATTGCATTTGGAATGACTTCCCATTGCCCCAAATAGCGTGAGATACTCTAATACGCAATTACGTGAAACCCCATGATTGGGTTCGGATTGCCATTGCATTATACCCCCAAATTCCGTCGTATGATAAACTCCATACTTGCCCCAACTCTGCTCAACTAGCCACAGGTTGTCCCTCTGACAGTAGAGCCATGGAGCTGATGGAAGGCAATCTCTAGGGCAGTGATGTCCAAAACTTTGGCCCTCCAGGTGTTTTGGACTTCAGCTCCCAGAAGCCTCAGCCACCTTGGCCAATGGCCTGGGATTCTGGGAGCTGAAGTCCAAAACACCTGGAGGGCCAGAGTTTTTGGACATCAGTGCTCTAGGGAGATGGCAGTGAGAGCATCCAAAGAGATGGAGATGGTCTTCTTGGAGCTGGTTCTTGGCTTGGGCTCCTCAAGGAGCAACAGGTCCAAGCTGCAGGGGAAGAGGTTCCTCCTCAACACGAGGAAGAACTTCCTGACATTATTCAACAGTGGAATAGGTTGGAGTCTCCTTCTTTTGGAGGTTTTTAAGCCGAGCCTGGATGGGCATCTGTCAGGAAGGTATGGATGGTGTATTCCTGGATGGCCCCTGGATGGTCCCTTCCAACTCCAGGGTCCTATGTATTCCTGCATGGCAAAGGGCTTAGACTGGATTGTCCCTTGAGATCCTTTCCAACTCTTGGATCCTATGTATTCCTGCATGGCAGAAGGGAGTTGGACTGGAATGCCCATTGGCATCCCTTCCAACTCTATGATTCTTAGCCATGTGCTTCTGCTTGGAATTTGCGTAGCTCTTAAGAAAGTAATGGCAAAATGCTCATTCTTTCCTTCCTCCACTCTCTTCTTCTACTCTCCAGCATATGATGTTATTATAATATATATATAGGACCTTATCAGACGGGAGGAATTTCTCTTTATTGCGAATGGAACCAATTGGAGCCAATTCGCTAGTTTAGTGAATTCACGTGAATTCATATTGCGTTCAGAATGCATTCAGAATGACTTCCCATTGCCTGAAAATGATCCCCCCATTGCCCGAAACTGCATGAGATGCTTTAATTCGCAATAACGTAAAACCCATGATTGCGTTCGGAATGACTTCCCTTTTGCCTGAAATTGCGTGAGATGCTTTAATTCGCAATAACGTGAAACCCCATGATTGCGTTCGGATTGCCATTGGATTAAGCTTCCAATTTCCGACGTCTGATAAGGTCCATAGACTAGTTTGTTGGGTTCCATTCTGTATTAAGTGTAGAATAGTGGGAACATCCCACACCATCCGCCGTAAATCCTAGGAGCTTCTTTATCCATTTCGAAAGTGTCATTGGTTTCCCCTAGACACCTCGGTCGACATGTTACCCTTTGGGTACACTTTATCTACCCCAAAAAGCATTCATATACATAATATGGCCGAGGACTCGGAGCAGATTCAGAGGAGGATCTGTGATAACTCCCAGAGTTTGGTCCTCCAGATGTTTTGGACTTCGGCTCCCAGATTTCTTGACTGTTGGCCAAGTTGGCTGGACCTTCTGGGAACCTCTGGAGGACCAAAGTTTGGGAACCATTGTGACCCCTAAACTCTGGTCCTCCAGGTGTTTTGGACTCCAACTCCCAGAAGCCTCAGCCATCTTGGCCAATGTCCTGGGATTCTGGGAACTGAAGTCCAAAACATCTGGAAAGCCAGAGTTTGGGTATCACTGCTTGTATGCGATGTGTCTCTTTGTGTGGATACACGTGTATTCTTGTTATGTGACTTCAAATCATTCCTGATTTGTGTGCGTGTTGTGTGCGTGCGCGTGTCTTCAAGCCACCTGTTGACTTATGGCAACCCCACCTATTTTATAGGGTTTTTAAGACAAGGAATCATCCCAGTAGTTTTGCCAGTTTCTTCCTCTGAAAAATAGAGCCTATTGCATTTGGTATTGTAATTGTAATTCATTGGCGGTCTCTCATCCAAGTCCTAACCAGGGCTGACCCTGTTTGGATTCCAAGATCAGACTTTGGTCCTCCAAGTGTTTTGGACTTCAGAAACCCCAACCACGTTGGGTCCCAGGAATTCTGGGATCTGAAGCCCAAAACATCTGGAGAACAAAAGTTTGGAAAGTACTGGGTTCAATTTCTGATATACCGCAACACTTCTGAAAGAAGGATGCACTTAATCAATATACGTATTTATTAGCAGCATTAACATTAGTGCTTTAGAAATGTATTAGCAAAATGTTTCAGTTTCTGCTTTCTCTTCTGTTTGTCATTCATTCTAATAAACACACACACACTCCTTTGCAACATGATGTATTTCCTAAAAAAGTATTCCCAGACTGGAAAGTTTAAAATCAAACCAGAAAGAGGATATATTGTTGTGTATGAAGGAAATGGAGTCTGCAAATACTTATGTGAAATAAAACCTGTTAGTCTTCCAAGTATAACGCAAAATCTTTAGCCTAACTCTAGTTGTTACTTCAGAATACAACAGAATAATTTGAATTTGTGGAATTTGCATTAGAGCTGTATTACCAACTCCTCATTGCATCTGTTCTAGGTGGGATTAATAAATGGATTTAATGTCTGGTGGGAATCGTGCGCCTCTCTTGATTCTGTTGGACTACATCTCCCAGCGTCCCCCATCATGTGCTGTGCTGGCCAGGGAATGCTGGGACTTGCAGTCCAACCACACTTTGGTCCCCCAACGGTATGGACTTCAGATCCCAGAATTATCAATTGTTGGCTAAACAGGTTAAGGGCCCGAACAGAAAGGCCAAAATGAAGCTGCTCTGGCCACTTTGGAAGTGTGCTGTTTAAATGCCGCATGCATCCTAAGGACTGGAGTGCATCTTTGGCGCAGCTTCTGGCCTCTTAAGATGCATGTGTCATTTAAAAGCATACCTCCAAAGTGATCCGAAACAGCTTTATTTTGGCCTGTCTGTTTGGGCCCTAAGTCCGAAAGACTTGGCAGACCAAAGTTCGGGAAAGACTGCCTTAGGATCGCCGTATGCTGGAAATGACTTATGCGACGACGACAACAATAGTCCACCTTCCAAGTACCAATGGGTGGCTCATAGTTTATGCGCTTCCCATTGCAAATCTTTTCCAGAAAGATAAGCGGCGATGGTTTTAAGTCAAGGGTTTGCACAGGTAGATTTCTTGAAATTCCAAGTGTGCATTTCTTGCTCGGTTTCTGTGTTGGAATTAATAATACAGGTTTTTTGCTTTACCCCCGTTGTCTCCAAAGCCCTGCTGTCCAACCATGGACACCTTTTGCCTAAATAACACTTAAAATGAACAGGACAATCTGCCCCATTTGTTCTCTTGGCATCTGCTCTTTCTGCTTCTCAGGCTTTTCTGGGCCTCCGCTGAAAAGGGTGTGGATTCTTTCACGGGCCAAAGGGTTCATCACTATGATTTTGGTCAGGCTTTTTAAAAAAAAATTAACCAAAAAAATAAAAATAAAAATCTGTGTTTTTGTGGTGGAGCGGACTCACTCACGCACATGGGCTCGCGATGTTCACACGCATGAGCTGGAAGTGCGCACAAGCTTTTGTAGTTGTTCCCAAAAAGTTTTTTTCCCCCTCTCTCCAAGACATGGGAGTTGTGCTTGGTCTTCTGTTAGAAAGTTTTGCTGATCTGGAAAAACTGAGCTGTTTTCTGGTCTTTATGTATGTTTTCCTCCCCTCCTTTCTTTGAAGCGTAAAGCAACGTTGGTGCTTCACCGGCGGCGGCTCTTCCTTTTGCAAAGAAGGCGAAAGTTCATGCGCCGTACAGTCAAAAAAAGAAAAGCAAAAAAAAGCAAAGCTGTGAAATGGTGCTCTTCCCCCGTTTGTATTTTGCCCTTGCCTCTTGCTTTCCTAATGCTCCGTAAATGTGTCTCTTGGCTGTCAGGATGATTTAGTACAGAGTGGCTGGCAGCGCACAAAGAAGCATCTGTTGTAGTGGCCGGCCAAGGAGGAGAAGATGCAGCGGTTCAAGGGCATTGAGTAATGCTGACAGGCTTCTTTCACAAAAGACAACTTCAGAAGCAGAACCTGCAGTTTGGGACTACTGTTGTTGTTGTTGTTGTTGTGTGCCTTCAAGTCCACAACTCTTATGGCAACCTCAAAGCAAACCTTAGGCAATGGCAAACCACCTCTGAAACAACTTGCCAAGAAAACTCCATGATAGGCTTGCAACAAAGTGCTCCTTGTCCTTATCTTTTTCTGCATTTCCAGCCATTTAGACCTAGTGGATGACATCTTTGGATCAGAGTATCACGGAGAACCTCTCCCGATCTACTTTCTCCGTTGTTGTTGTTGTTGTTGTTGTTGTTGTGTGCTGTCAAGTCGACCCTTATGGCAACCGTAAAGCAAACTTAAGGCAATGATAAACCACCTCTGAAGAAACTTGCCAAGAAAACCCTATGATTAGTTTGCAATGAAGTGCTCCTTGTCCTTATCATTTCTCCATTTCCAGCCATTTAGCTCCAGTGGATGACCTGTCTGGATCAGAGTGTTACGGAGAACCTCTCCCTATCTACTTTCTCCGTTGTTGTTCTTGTGCCTTTTTTGAGCAAGATTTGCTCCGAAGAGGTTTGCCATTGCCTTATGCTGAGGCTGAGAAAATGTGACTTGCCCAAGTGGGTTTGATGGCCAATCGAACCCAGATCTCCAGGGTCATAGTCCCAATTTATGGCAGCCCTTAATTGAGCCTATCATGGGGTTTCCCTGGCAAGATTTGTTCAGAGGAGGTTTGCCATGGCCTTCCCCTGAGGCTGAGAGTGTGTGACATGCCTAAGATCACCCATTAGGTTTGCATGGCCGGTTCAGGATTCGAAACCTGATCTCCAGAGTCACAGTCCAATGTTTAAACCCACATTGGCTATTGATTAGGTTTGGGAACAATTAGAGATAACATCAGAGAGCCAGCTTGGTGTAGTGAGGTGAGTGTTGGAGTAGGACTCTGGGAGATCAGGGTTCGACACCCGGCTCAGCCATGTAAACCCATTGGGTGCCCTTGGGCAAGCCACACTCTCTCAGCCTCAAAGGATGGCCATAGCGAAGCCCCTCTGAACAAATCTTGCCAATAAAACCCAATGATAGATTCACCTTTTTAGGGTCACCATAAGTCAGAAATGACTTGAAGGCACACAACAACAACAACAACAACAACAACAAAAGAGATAACACCAGTTCTCCCCAGTTGGTGGAAAAGGTCCTCCAGGGATCAGGAGATCTTGGCCGATCTCTGGGTTTGTGAATGAGACAAAACTCATTCCTCTGAGAACAAAGCGGTCCATGACCCTGGTAGGGTCATTCTCTAGTAATGCATCATCAGAAACTCTTTCTTGGAAAGACTGGAGCTATTTTGCCCTCAGGTGCTTTTTGTTTTTGCAGAGCACAGCCATTATTCTCAAGTCCAGATTCTAGAAATGATTGGAAGGGAGAGGATGAGTACTGTCTCCACGATTTGGATTAAAGTTGTCGTTGTTGTTGCGTGCCTTCGAGTCATTTCCAACTTATGGTGACCCTAAGGCTAACCTATCATGGGGGTTTCTTGGCAAAATTTGTTCAGAGGAGGTTTGCCATTGCCTTCCCCTGAGGCTGAGAGAATGTGACTTGCTCAAGGTCACCCAGTAGATTCAAACCCTGGTCTCTGAGGTCTCTGCAACCCCTGAGCTAGGAAGTAGGATCTAGGGGAGCCAATATAATATCTAGGGCAATGATTCCCAAACTTTGGTCCTGTACTCCCCTAATAAACGTTCAGAGTAAAGAAAGGAGATTAACCATCCCACTGCCGTGTAAACCACCAGAAACCACCGCTTCCATTGCCTCCCTCGGTCCCAAGGTTGGACAGCCTTTGCAATTCAGGTTCGCAAACATAAAAACCTAAATAAAACAGGCCTTTGCTAAAGTTCGTGGAGAACCGTCTTGTAGAATTTGGATGTCTGGACCAGGGCTACTGCGGTTACTCGCCGTCTGCGCCCTTCTCTGCCAATCAACACAAACAGCCTCGAACTGGAATTTTCCCCCATTTTAATCCAACGCATTAAAACAAGCAAGGATTTAATGTTTATTTGTACAACTCGGAAGCCTTTCAAAAAATAAAATAAGGGGCTATTGCCTTTTTTAAAAAAATAAAAGTCTGGGTACAACCCACAATCCACCTAAACAGCAAGGTGCGTAAGGATAGGTAGAATATCCTCATCTCTCATCCATTCCATGGTTTGTTAAATTTCTAATATTTATATATATATATATATATATATATATATTTTAAAGACTCAGTATGTGCTGGCTGTTTGACACTGCTTTAGCTGTCATGGCTCCATCCTGTGGAATCCTTTCCGAGAAAAAACCATGATAGGTTTGCCTTAGGGTCGCCGTAAGTTGGAAACAACTTGAAGGCACACAACAATGACAAAATACAACTAAATAACCAAGGGCCCGTTCAACTTGCTGTCCGAGGGCATCCCAGATGGGTGACTGGAAAGCACTGGACATACCCAGGGTGCTATAAAAACAGTGTATGAAAATAGTACGGAAAAGGAAATGAGAGGAATCCGCGTTGTTCTTGGATCAAAGATCAGGAGCCTTACAAATAGATTCTTGCTTTACAATTATATCGATTATTATATTTTACGTTAATATTTTAATAGTGTTTCCTATTGTTGACAGTTTCTGGGGCAGGAGGGAGGAGGCTTTGAGCAGCCTTCCAGTGGTCTATAAGTCAGCTGACTTTGGATTTTAGTTGAAAACATCCTTTTTATAGTTAGGCTTGTGCCACCTCTCAGTATGCTTTTGCATTCCAAAGATGTTTTCGTGGTAAACCTTACCCTGGTGTCTGTAGTACTTGTTCATTCATCTCAAGGCACTTGTGTTTGCAAAGGCAGGAACCGCACAGGATATAAAGGGATGGCCGATCGATTGCACCATTGTGGTCTGCGTGGACGTAGAGCCGTTTCACTGCAATGCCCCTCATCCCCAGATGAAGATCAGAAATGTTGGAGACCTGTCATTTCATGCAAAGTTTCCTGGGTTGTCTGCCGTGCACAGGGTTTTCTTTGTACCTGTGTCATAGCGGGACGGGATCTATTCAAGATGAAGGCTTAAAACCCTTAGTTTGGCCTACTTGGATATGGTTTTGCAGCTCCGTCCTTCTCAGCTCATGCTTCTTACATCTAGTGAGGGCTTCTCTCCAGAGGAGCGCAGCTGTTGCACATGTGGAACATGATGTGAAGCCAAGAAAGATGAAACCCAACTCCTCTCCCCTACCCCCATCCCTTTCCCTTCACCCTTAATGAAGTTTCTGGGCAAAAGGTATCCCGTTTCCAGTAAATTCCTGCCTACTTGGTGCAAATTCCTTTTTTTAAAAAAAGAAATATGCGTGCGCTCTCTCTCGGCTGGCTCTCCTGCCCATGCGCTTTGCTATTCTAGGTTGCCCAAGCTTACACTCGGATTTTAAAACCAAGATCTTGGAAGCTGTGGTTTGAAACGGGAGTTTGCAACTTCTTTGCTGTCCATATCCCAGCTTTTTTTTTTAAAAAAAACCTGGTTTAAAAAAAAACCCTGCTGCAAAACAAGACACCAAAATAGAAACCCAGAATGTTGGGGATTGTACTTTTGGTGCTTTTGGTGTTAATGGAATTGGCTCCGATTAGATGATCATTGGCTATATTGCATCCAAAACTTTAGAAAAGGAGTTTATATAAACATGGGCCCAGAGGTGCACTGCTTTGTCCTTTCTTTCTGTTCCTTTAATTTGGTTTACTTCCTTTTCTATATTTAGGGTTGCAAGCGGAGATGGTGCAGGGATGGCAACTCAGCTGTCATAGTATATATAGAGACCAATGGGGAAGGTTAGCTAAGAAATAAGGCTTTATTTTAAAAGTACCACAAAAACAGAAGTTGCAGTGTGTCCGGAGTCTCTGCATGTCTTGTCTTTTATAGTATGTGTCACATACACAATTTGTTATTTTACTACTTCAGCCTTGATTTGTTGTTTTAGCCGTAGGCTTTATTCTTGTGAACCATTCTGTTTTCGTTTTTCTGAAAATGAAAAGGTGTTTAGAAATATCCTTAAACAGATCAACAGTTTGAACACTGAACCATTGATGCATATTTTGGCAAGAAATGGCATGATCAGGAAAATTTGGCTTCTGCGCTTTGAACACCTTGGGTTCAAAAAAGGCCACAAAAGAAAAGGCGGATTTTGAGGATAGGTTGCAAGGAGTCAATGTGCATTATTGTTATTTGCAGCTTTGACCTATGGCAACCTTCTGAACGAGAGACTCCTTTGAGTGGGACAATCTATCCATTCTAGTTTTGCTTGTTGTTTGCCTTCGACTGACTGCAACCTCTATGAGCCCCAGTTGTCAACCTTTCCCTTCACCCTTGAAAGGAAACACCCTTAAAAACACTATTTTTTTAACCTAAGAGAACACCTCTCTAGGAATTTCCAGGCCCTCCAGTGCAACTCTGTGATCAACATCTGTCAGAGGTTGATCTTGGGTCCCATTCCCACTTACAAATAAATCAGTGTGTGATCCAAATTGATGGATCGATATGACAGCCGAGCATGGGTCACAATACATTTGCCCCAATCGCATTTTTTTCTCTGTAAAATATCCCACTAGTGGTTCACATTCAGGAATGAATTGATTCAGAATGGACCCGCTCCAGTTGGCCGAAAGGCAAATTTAAACCGATTCTGATCCACATCTGGTTCAGCTTGGCGCAGAATCGATTTATCCAAAAAGACGCGGAAAAAAATCGGCGTCAAAAAGACGTGGGTTAAATGAGTCTAGGGCATGGCCTCCCTCTCCAAAGCACATCAGCGATTTGGTTCAAGTGGGAACCAGCGTCATTTGAACCTGCTCAAACCGATTTGCAATCCGGTTTAAAAGGTAGCGGGATTCAGGCCACCATGCTTGATCCTTGCCCAAGCCTCCCGGCTTCCTTTCCGCGTTTCTGTTTATAGGAAGGCTTGGCTCCACCTGGCTGTATCATGTTCCACTCCTTGCAGACGGAGGCATGCATCGCACGCAGGTGTGGCTCGAGGCTGAGACCCAAACACCTTGCCCTGGGGCTTGTCTTCGTTCAAGGAACCATGCTTGGCTGAGACCGTCTCGATGGAGAGATGCCGGAGAAAAGGGCCTTCCTTTGCAGCCGAACATTTGTTTGTTGTTAAGTGATTCACTTTTTAATATCTGGGTGAAATTCCCATCAGTGATGTGGGAGGGTTTTTTTTTTTCTTCTCTCTCTTTTTAATAAGGGCTGAGTCACTCTTGCTTTTCTGCTGAGCCTTTGGGCTTCTTTTGAGTCACGGCAGCTTTGCCGTTTTGCCGATCAATCCGGAACCTGGCTGGAGACGGAGAAGGCGCTTTTGCAAATCGCGTTGACCAAGAACCTCGGGAACGTGACGTCCTGCACGCTCCAGCAGTAAAAACGCCTTTTGCGAGGCATTTTAGAAGGAACAGCTGTGTGTGTCCAAATGGACAACCCAGTCCTGGTTTCTCAACATCTGCTGGAGACAACTTTAATCAGTGAATTGCATGATTCCTACCCCTTTTTTAATGCCTTGTTTTATTTATTTATTCACTTTCCTTTACTTTATTTATATGCTGCTTTTCTCCCAGGATGGGACCCAAGGATCCACGGCAACAAATTAAAAACATTTACAAAAAGTTTAAAACCGGTTTTAAAAACACCACATTGAAACACTATAAACACATTTTTTAAAACCATGTGTCGTGTGCTTTCAAGTCGTGTCTGACTTATGGCAACCCAAACGCGAACCTGTCTTGGGGTTTTCTTGGCAAGGTTTGTTAAAGGGGGGTTTGCCATCGCCTTCCCCCGAGGCTGAGAGAGTGTGACTTGCCCAAGGTCCCCCAGTCATAAAAAAAAGTTAAAAAACAGATAAAGCATACATCTATATAGGCTTCTGCAGGTTACTGCAAATCAAACATGAAAATAATTCTGCAAAATATTTGGGTCTGACACATTCATGGGAGTTAGGCATTCAGGACCCCTGTACTAGTAGAAAAACTGTAAATAAAATAAAACCATTTATTTTTAACCTGGGAGAACACCTATCTAGGATTCTCTAGGTCCTCCAGCACAACTTTATGGCCAACATCTGCCAGAAATTGACCATTGTATTCTGCTGGAGGACCTACAAATGCTTGGAGAAATGTTCTCTCTAAAAATCTCTATGTCCTCCAACACGACTCTGGCAAATGTTTACCATAGAGTTGCACTGGAGGACCTAGAGTTTCCTAGAGAGAACATATTAATCAAATCCAGGAATAATCAAATCTGCAAAAGTCAAAGCCGCAAATGTGGAGGGAAACTATGCATGTCTTTTGCAATCTCAGATCAGTCCTGTTCTTAAATCACTTCTAAGCTCTTAAAACAAAGAGGTCTAGGGATTGTCCCCTTTTTAATTCAGGTATTTTCAAGTGATGGGCGGGACAATAAAAAATTCTGGGATATCAATGTGTGTAAATGTATTTGCAATGTCATATTCACTTTCTCCTTCAAAAAGAAAATAACTTTCAGCACAATCTGCACATGAACCTTTCTGGGTAGAAACATGAAGACCCAGTCAGCTTTTTAAAAAACTCCCCACCTTTTCATATTCGACCTAGAAATGCCTGGAGAAATATTCTGTCTAGGCATTTCTAGGTCCTCCAGCACGACTCTATAGTAAGCCGAGGCTGGAAGTCATTCATCTCATTGAAAACAATAGAGTGACCTATTACTTATTGTTTTAACAATTGTTGATAGTTTAATTGTATTTTATTGTGGGTGGGAAGGTTGAGAAGGTTTGGGATACAATGGACGAGATATTTATTATATGTTTATTGTATTTTATGGATGTTTTTATTGTTAGCCACTTCGATCTTTTTGGAGAAGCGGGATACAAATAATAATAATAATAATAATAATGACGTAGTATGACACCCATGCTCACGGGATATATGTTCCAAGAGCCCCCCGTGATACCTAAAACCATGGATAATGATGATGATAATGATCATCCATGGTTTTGGGTATCGCCGGGGGCTCTTGGAACATAAATCCTTATTATTCTTATTCTCATCATCATCATCATCATCATCATCCATAGTTTTAGGTATTGCTCATTATGGAGGGCAGTGTTGGTTCCTGTGTTGCTTTCCTGGGTGAATTTAGGACAGAGGCGTATTTTGTATTTCTTAAGCAACGCTGGCTAAGATTCCTGCCCCGAAGACAGCAACTTGCCCAAGCAAGCCTGGCACATACTGTGTCATCATTTTCAATGGCTCCAGGGTTTTTTTGAAATCTCACAGAGGTACTTGGGATTTCTGGTTACGCAACGCACGCCATAATGACAGAAAGGGAGACTTCGCCCTCATTTCAAACACACTTAATGGTTCTTTAACAACGCAAAGAGTTGTCGTCGTTTTTTTAATGCGTCCAAAAGGCTTGTGCAGGGGAGAGAAAGTGTGGCTCTGCCAATGTTGTCGGTTGGCAACTCCCATCAGGCTGAACCCAGATAATGGAAACGGAGTCCAACAACATCTGGAAGGATGTATATTCCTCATTCCTGGTTGTTTCTCAAGGATTGCAGAGCAGGACGGAGTTGTCCTCTATTCCTAAACAACGCACAAAAAGGGACTCCTGGGTTGTCTGCGAGAAAATGCGTAATTCAAACAACTCTCCAGATCAGATGACTGGCGCAGTTGTTGTTGCTGTTGTTTCTTCTGACTTATGGTTACCTTAATCATGTCCTCCTTTTCCAGGGCAGGCCCTACATTTCAGCCTTCGGTCTGGGAGGAATTCCAAAATCTCCTCCATTTTGAGCATGCCTAAGAACCATCACTTATTATTATATTTGGCTTTTGTTTTATAATGTCCGATATTTTACAGTGCTTTGTCCTCCTTTGAGGTTATGAAACTGGTCAGCCTGGCTCTTCTTGCGATGGATCCGGTTTGGCTATTTTCACTCTCCAGGGCCAGAATCTGGGTTCAAGTCCCAACCAGGGCTGCAGCCACATTGAAAAATTAATGCAGTTTGACACCGCTTTAACTTTCATGGCTCCATCCTATGAAATCCTGAGTTTTGTTATTTGTAGAGCTCTCTGACAAAGAAGGGTAAATATCTCATATAAGTACATTTCCAAGGATTCCATAGCATTGAGCCTTGGCTATTAAAGCAGCATCAAAATGCATTATTTCTGCAGTGTAGATGCATCCTTGGATACATGCCATGGATCAACATGTACATAAATCCCATTTTCTTCCATAGATCTGTTCTATTTGGGACTTACAATTGGGAGTATAATTTCATCCAGCTTTTAGGAGGAAAAAAATATATTACAAAGCTACTTGGCTGTTGAGTGTAAACATTGGGTTCATGCGCACCACACATAGGTTTCTATGGGTTAATTGCCCCATTCATCTCTGCTGTGGTTTTGAAGCGGAAATGCTATGCAAATACTTTTTTTAAAAAAAAGATGTTTGCCTTGGTCTGTAGCCACGATGGTTAAGTAGGATCTCCGTATCCAGAGGCAATATCCTTCTGAGAAAACAGAGGGAAGGAGAACCCCACCAAAAAAACAAAACCCTGCTGCTGTTGGGAACAGAACGTGGGGTTGATCAGACCCACTTTGGCACCATCTTGCGTGGCTTCGCTTTCATTTTGCAAGGTGCGCACCATGAACGCACAGAAAGTGGAG
This sequence comes from Urosaurus nigricauda, assembly GCA_034509955.1. Taxonomy (NCBI): domain Eukaryota; kingdom Metazoa; phylum Chordata; class Lepidosauria; order Squamata; family Phrynosomatidae; genus Urosaurus; species Urosaurus nigricauda. The sequence continues at coordinate 12,794,782 of JAOEGL010000012.1, read as the reverse complement.
CGTGTGTCTTTGCAAGGACAGCAAAATGTGCAAAAACCCCGCGTGAACCAGACACAGAACGAACACAGCAAAGATTTTGACTTTTATTTGACTGAATACCCTAAAGGCACTGAATCCCATCTCATTTTGGAAGCGAAGCCAGTCCAAGCCTGGTTAGTACTTGGAAGGAGGACTGGCCAGGAAGTACTGAGTGCCGTAGGCTATATCTTTGAGAGGATAGCAATGGCAAAGGACTTTTGTGTATGTGTGTGTTGTGTGCCTTCAAGTTATTTCCGACTTAGAGTGACCCTAAGGTGAACCTATCATGGGGTTTTCTCGGCCAGATTTGTTCAGAGGAGGCTTGCCATTGCCTTCCCGGAGGCTGAGAGTATGTGACTTGCTGAAGGTCACCCAGTGGGTTTTCATGGCCAAGCTGGGAATCGAACCCTGGACTCCATAGTCCAATACTCAAACCACTATGTCAAATTGGCTCCCGGTACCTCCAAGTATTCCTTGCCAAAGAAAACCGTATAGTGATATCTCAGTTAACAAAGCCTATGACAGAGAAGTTCTGTTTTGCAAATCCACCCAGTCTCCTTTTCCTCCTTGTCCTCTGTCTAGCTGGAAGATTTTTATCAGCATCAGCACAGAGAGAATGACAAATGAGGTTAGGGAATCATAAACTTTTGGTGTTGGTGTTGTGTCTGCAGGAAACAATGCAATGAAGCTTGACCTGAGAAAGAATAGGATTGTACTCTGGCCAGTCTTACTGTAACCATATGGAAACAGGCAAGGCAAAAAGCATCTGCCGCCAGAATTTTTACTGAGCATCCACAAACAGCAGAACAGAGAGAAAAGTGAAAAGGAAATCAGCCTGTTTTACCAGTTGCTTATTTTGAGGCGTCATTCCCACTTACAAAAAAAGCGGTTTGCAATTGGAATCGATTGATCGATTTGACGGCGGAGCATGGTTCCCACTACATTTGCCCCAATCGCACTTTTCCCCTGTAAAATAACCCACTTGTGGTTCACATTCGTGAATGAATTGGTTCAAAATGGACTCACTCCAGGTAGCTGAAGGGCAAACTTAAATCGATTCAAATCCACATCTCGTTCACACTTGTGCGGAATCGATTTATCCAAAAAGATGCAGAAACATCAGTGTAAAAAAGATGTGGGTTAAATGCGTTAGGCACGTGGGCCCCCCTCTCCGAATTGCTCCAACGATTCGATTTAAGTGGGAACCGGGGTTCGAACTGAATTGCGATTCGGTTTAAAAGGTAGTGGGAATGAGGCCCCAGTGTGTGAATAGGAGAAAGTGACTTCTAATCTGCAAAGGATGCTGATAATGTATTGCACCACCCTCAAAAACTTTGAAATTTGACATCTGGAACCAGGTTGGCTTTTGCTCTGTTTGAAGTGACTTTTTTCCCATGCCGAAGTGTTTCCTCCCCGGCCATCCCCATAAGGGTTTCCTTACTCATTTCTTTTCCTACATTCCTCTTCCAGCCACAGACGAGCCAAAGGCCTCCAAGGCAGAGGCTCAAAGCCTTGGGTGCCTTTCCCCCCTTATTTTCCCCTAGTAACATTCAGAGGTATGTTGCCTTTGGATGTCTGCAGCGGGGTTTGCTCTGGTCCACGAAGGTGACCTTATAGAGAGGCATTATGGCACAGGTGGGCAACTATGGTAGGCTGGAGGGCTAGGTGTCTCTCCCAGGACCTTCTGGGTACCATATCGCCAGGAACAAGACGATGGGCTCTCCATCATTGGGGGTCTTTAGCAGAGGTTGGGTGGATCACTGTAGTTGTATGAATCCTGCATGGTGGAAATAAATCGGATTAGATGACTTTTGGGGATCCTTTCCGACTCCGATTGTAGGATTCTAAGAAGAATGAGTGATCAAAAGTCCACTTCTGACATTGAAAAATTGTTTGGTATTTAAATGTTTTAACAATGGGTGGGTGCGGAGGCATGCAAACTTTTTAACAGTTAAATCACAACTCTTGGAGGAGTCTGGGAGAGGCAATCCACCCACCTTTTAAAAAATAAGTGTTGGGGAAAAGGACAGGCCATAAAAACAGGGCCATAAAAACAGCCCTAGGACTACATAGGCCACCGGGGCCAAAGCTTGCTCACCCGTGCTTTATTGCAAATGGAGTTTAGATAGTGGGGAGAGTTGTTTGATCTTTCTAAGCTTTCAAAGGTCCAAAACACACTACAGAAATAATCCAGTTTAAGACCACTTTAACTGTCCTGGCTCGGTGCTGGGAAATACTGGGAATTGTAGTTTATTGTGGCACCAGATCTCTCTGATAGAAAAGGCGAAATGTCTCACAAAACGAGAGTTGCCAGAATTCCCTAGCATTGACCCAGGGAGGTTAAAGCGGTCTCAAACTGGACTATTTCTGTAGTTTGTTTTGGACCTAAGAAGCATAAATTTATATTTCCAAGAGTGATTTTAGCTTGTGTTTGGTCAATTTTAGAAACCGACAAATCCGAAGGGTCCGTACTTTGTCCTATATCTGGGACTATTCCTTGCTCTGGCTTGAAAGAAGGATGCTGCAGCTGTTCTCAGAGACTCCTATACTCACAATAGAAAGGTTGTTCTTCCTTTTTCCGCCTTTTCCTCCTCTGCAGCTGTCCCTGCCATTTCCCAACAGAGAAAAAGAGGGAGAGAGAAGAGTTTGGACTCTTTGGTCTTGGGACAAACTGTCTGTCTCTGCCATGTACAAAACCTGTGCAATCTTCCTTCTCTTCCTGCTTGCTTCCAGGTCCAGCGTTTGAGTTTCTGCTCAGTTGCATGGTGATTTCAGCCTGACATTTTTCTTTTTGGCCCAGGTCGGCTTGCACACAAGGAGCAGCTATCTCAGCTGAAAGCTTGCAGGTGCCGTTTTTGGAAAGAGAGAAAGCTCGAGAGAGTGCATCTGCACTACACACTTATATTGGTTTGATGCCATTTTGGCCACATTCTCACTTACATATAAATCGCTTTGCCATCCCAATCGATGGATCGGTTCGGCAGCAGAGCGTGGTTCACACTACATTTGTCCCGATCGCATTTTCTTGCTGCAAAATAAAATACTGTAGCCCACTTGTGGTTCACCTTCATGAACGAATCGATTCAAAATGAACCTGCTCTGGCCGGCCAAAGGGTCCATTCAAGTTGATTCTGATCCGCATCTGCTTCACGCTTATGCAGAATTGATTTATCCAAAAAGACACGGAAGAAAATCAGTGTCAAAAAGACATGGCTTAAATGTGTCTAGTGCGTGACACCCCCCCCCCCTCGAATCGTTTCAGCGAAAGTCAATGCTGCAAATGCAGAGGGCTGACTGTACTGTATATATTTGACTGTAAGTCGACCTCATGCTTAAGTCAAGGGCAGGTTTTGGGACCAAAATTATGGATTTTGATATGACCAGTGGATAAGTCAAGAGTAAAACTTAAGGACATGTAACAAAAGGACCTTCCATTGCACAACACTGGCGTTCTGCAGAAGGGTGGTGTAGCACAACACCAGTGTAACTAAGTGAGTGTAGATTTACTCTCTTTGCCGGCACAACGTTGGATTTTGGTCTTAAGTTCTGTTGAGCGTGGAACCTGAAAGCTTTCATGAGAAAAAGGAGGTGTTGCTTTGCTGCTTTCCCTCCCAGGAACATCCTTCCAAAGTTGTTCAGTTGTGCGCAGAATCCGTTTCAAAGGGACTCCTGTTTTTCCTCTGTGTTTGTGTATTTTTCAGAGCCAGGAATGCAGAGGCATGTTTTGGCTTGGCCGTGCCCTGTTAGTGTAGTTTGCGTTTCCTTACTACGGGTCGGAGCGAATGAGCACGTCTATGGGTTTGTACGTGTTCAGAGGTTTCTTCCTCTGGCCCCCACTCTTTGCTTAAATCATAGCTTTCTAACTAAACATAACTAAACAGCAAGCATGCAGGAAGAGATTTTGTGTGCACATGTTTGCGCATCTCTTGTCATTGTAGCAAGAAACAAAAAGTCACCCGCGAGCTTCTCCTTGCTAAGAACAGCACAAGATCTTAAGCCCAGATTGTGTGTTTTGTACTTTGTGGCATTTACAAGTTGCTGGGCTTGGTGCCTCGAAGCCAATCTTTAATCTGAAAATCTCTTTAACAAACAAACAATGTTAAGGGATAGTGTCTGTCTGTTCTGAGAGAAACGGCCTGTTATTTGGAGTCCGTATTTATACGTTTTCATTGTCGTCATGTGGCTTCAAGTCACTTCCAGCTTATGGTGAACCGATTGTGAGGTTTTCTCGGCAAGATTCGTTCGGAGGGAGCTTGCCACTGCCTTCCCCTGAGGCTGAGAGAGTGTGACTTGCTCAAGGTCACCCAATGGGTTTATATGGGATTTGAACCCAGGTCTCCAGAGTTGTAGTCCAATGCTCAAACCACATAGTCCATCTAATACGACAACATAAAGTCATAGTAGAGATGGAAGGGACTGCAAAGGCCATCCAGTGCAGGAAAAGCAGAGCTAAAACACTTATGAAAGATGCTCATCCAACTTCTGTTTAAAAGATCTCCAAGGATGGAGACTCCATTATCTTCAGAGGCATTTTGATTCCATTCTCAGACTGCAGTGTGTTTTGGACCCTAGTTGCAATCTGACAACCAGAAAGTGCTCAGCTAATAATCCAAACAGTTGTAATAATACCAAAAAACAACCCATTACCTATCGAACAATCCACAAATACATAATAAAGCAGATTTTGCGCATAAACAAATCGTCATTTGGTGCCTACGAAAGCCTTTCAAATTGAATGCATGTGGGAGAAGACCACGGTTTCAACCCACAAGTCTTTATCAAGTCCTGAATATGAAGCATCTGTTTTTTGGCAGACTAGATTTCATGACCCTGAAATTGCTGAGGTTGAGATAAAATTGCTTGCAGACAAACATTTGCTAACTGGAGTTCGGTGCTGGATGTTGGAGGAGAAAACAAGCAGGGCAGGGATATGGGAAATGCCCAGCAGATGCAGTTACCGAAACATGAGCTTTGTTTCAATCTGGTCCGAAGCCCAGAGTTTTATTTCCTTTATGGCTTCCTTCCAAGGTCCCGAATAGTGTCCCCAACTCCCATTTTATCCTCAAAATGACCCTTTGGCATTAGGCTCGAGAGAGGCTGGCATAAGGTCACCCGGGCTGCATTTCTGCATTTGCGCTGCAGAAACAACACAGTTTGACGTCGGTTTAACTGCCATGGCTCCATCGTGCATTGAAATCCTGGGACTTGTAGTTTTGTGAGATATTTAGCCTTCAGCGGCAGAGTGCTCCGGTGCTTTACCAAATTACAAATCCCAGGATTTGTAGCATTATTTCTGTGCAGCGCAAATGCAGCTCCCTCTCTCATGTCTTAGTTTTCAAAACTTTTTCACTGTAAGGACAGATGCCAAGGAGGAATTTGAAAGTAAAATCTTGTCTCTATGGAAAAACTTCTGGGCAGGTTATATCTGTGAGCATCATCAGCTGAACAGAACAACGTCCCTAAACTTAGCATCCTCCAGATGTATGGTAATGCGGTTCTCAGTATAATGTTTGGGTGAGGATGATGGGAGCTGTGGTCCTCCAGCACATCTGGAAATACCAAGGTTGCAGAAGGCTGGCACAGAAACTGAATATTTAGCACCAGTTCTGCCCGTCGGCAAAACTGGAACCAGTGGCTGGCAACTGAAGCCTAAATTAGAAAGAAGAAGTGTGGCTTTCAACACTGACAAAAATACCCAAAACACAAATATATAGAAAGTAAACATCCACAACCAGAGTTCCTCCCCTGACCCCCCATTAAATCAAGATGCACACATTTCATGGAGCTTTCATCCTGCAAGATGTTCTAAGAACAGTACATGCAACTGACCCTAGGAGCCTCTCTGGGCCATGTGGGCCACTAAAAATTATATACCCACATGTGAAGTTCACTTCTGGCTTGGAAAAATGCAATTAAAATATATATTACACAGGCCGTTCCAGATTATACAGGTACAAGGCTATGATTCCACTTTAAATGCTATGGCAACACTTAATGGAATCCTATGATTTGCAGTTTAGGGAGGGGAATGGAGAATTCTGTCTGATGTTGCCATGGCGGTTAAAATGAAATAATATATAATATGTATAAAATATATAATATTGTGTAGTTTGAAAGGGCCTAGATTCTTTTATGAAAAGAATTTGCATGCTGTTTGCTTATTTTGCATCATTTATTCTGTGCGTTTAATCAGGAAAGGCTGGGAAAGTTCTTCTTCTCACTTCCCCTAGCGTTTCTTTTCAAATCTCTGTTAGCCACTAGAGGAACACAAGCCAAAAGGATGGGAGTGCATGCCCTTTTAAAAATATTTTTTGAAGGGGTGGGAGCTTAGGATAAGTTGTGTTATTTTCCTTTTTTTAAAAAAAACGTTTTATATTTTATGTTATTTTCCTTTTTGCTGGAGGATGGATGTGTGTTTGGGTGGCGGTGGTGGAAAGCAGGACTTCTGGAGGCTTGTTGCAGAGGACCTTTCCAAACGTGGATTAATTGTCCAGTACATCCAAACAATTGGTTGTTTTGAGTGCGTGCGGATAATCCAAAGCCCAGTCTGCTGGGGCGAAGTGTGTATTTTAACAAACGTGAGATAAGAGTCGTTTGTATACGGACATGGGACAGTTAATACTACAGAGTTTGGGATGGAAGTCCCTTATTAGATCATAGTTGAAATCCTGGCCAAGCATCTCCTGCAGACAGTCCCTTAATCATCCCCTCCAGGCAGAGGTTTGGCTCGAACTATATGACGTGTTTTTGCAGAAGCTGCCAAAACAGCTCTGATGGACAAGAGGAGCCGGTGTGTTCCTTGAAATCCTGCATCCCAGGCCTTCCTCGGCTCTGTTCTCGCTGTGTGGTCTCCGTTTGCTATCTTCTCTCGGCCTCAGCAGTGAGGATGAACCCAATTTGGACAGGGTTGTAACCCGACCCTGATTTAATCCTTTGAAAGCCAGACTCCCACCAGAGAGTCTGCAAGACAAAGGTAATAAACAGTTTGCAAGAAGTGCGAGTGAGATCTACTTTGGCACCGGTGGCCAGTTGTTTCTGGACCTTCCCAAGCCCCGAGAGGTATTGGATATGAGAAGCCATGCCAAAGTGGAAATGCCCAATTGAGGATGACCTGGTCAGCATGTTTGTCTCCCGTTACTCCTTACCTGGACTGTCTTCTCCTGCAATGTTGGGAAGGGAGAGAAAAGCGGAGAATGCAAAAAATGATGCCTGGCAATGCATGGTTTGGCCGTCTTCAAGGTGTGTTGGACTTCAGAAAGCCGCAGCCATCTTGGCCAAGAGTCAGGAGTTCTGTGAGTTGAAGTCCAAAACGTTTGGAGGACCAAAGTTTGGGAATCGCTGCCCTAAGGCAATGGTTGTCAACCTTTGGTCTTCCAGATATTTTGGACTTCAACTCCCAGAGGTCCCAGCCAGCTTGGCCAACAGTCAGGAGTTCTGAGAGTTGAAGTCTTTATGAAGTCTAATAATAATAATAATAAAATAATAATATGATTTATTTATATTCCGCCTTTTCCTTGCGGAATCAAGGCGGATTACAAGCAAAGGTAACAAAATACAGAAATACAAAAATACACACACACCCCCACCAATTACATCACAACATTACATTAAAGGAATGGTTTATACAAATTTGCAGACTGTTTAAACTTTTGCAAGTGGTATTTGCAGAATTCATTTATAAGTGCCCCCCATGGAACCCAAGACGTGTCACAAAGCCTCTCTTTTTCAATCTGCTCTGTTTCAAAATCACATTGTAGCTTGGTTGAAGATTAAGAAATCATCCCTGGAAGCCCACTGGGATGACCTTGGGGAGTCACACTCTCTCAGCCCCAGAAGAAGGCCATGGATGGCGGGAATCCATGCACAAATTTGCCAAGAAAACCCTGAGATAGGTTCCTTTTGGGGTCACAATAGGCTGCGCGAAACTCATGAGCCCCGTTTTTTGCAGTCCCCAATTCTCTGATGAACAAATTCTGCCAAGAAAACCCCATGATAGGTTCACCATAGGGTCATTGTAAGTCGGAAGGCACATGGCATCAAATTGTCCCCTGAATTCCCCTTCCCAAAAAATTACAAAACAAAGCCGGCACAATTTCCAGACTGTCTTTCCATCTGGAAACTTTGCCAAAGTATCCAAACGCTGTAGTTTGGCCCTCTCCGATAAAAAACTTTAATATCATCTAGGAATTGATTTTAAAGAAATGGGAACCTGGGGCTAAAGTTATGTCACTAGTGGCACCAGTGCCTCTTATGGGATGGGGGACTTTCTGTCCCTTTGCAGTTGCCGTCTGTGGGCCGTTGGCCACCCAAAATTGACATCAGCCAGCAGCCACCCACTTTTTGAGCAAATGCTCAGCATCCTCCTTGCCAGGTCTGTCTTCTTCGGTCTCTGTTTCCATAGGGATTCAGTCATTCCTTGAGGCCATGTCTGATTCTCTTTGCTCCTTTCCTCCAGCGCCCTACAAGAGAAAGGAGGGATACACAGACCTCGTAAAAGCAAAAACTGCTGCGCAAAGTTTTAGAAAAGAAAATCACAGCAGGGGAAACGTCACCATGAAGACCATTTTTGTTTTTTCCCTGGGAATTGCAATGCTCTTGGTTTGGCCAGATGTGCACAAAAGCAGGGGGGGGGGGGGGGTGACGTCTAGGTCCTGCCTAGCAACTGGCATTGGCTGGGCCCAGTCTGGCCAAGGGGAAAAAAGAGGGGTGTAACCATAGTGACAAGCTGCGCATGGGCGATGTGCGCATGTGTGTATGTGTGTGTTTGGGGCCAGAGATTTAACCTTTAGTAACCTTCACCCTTGCCATGTGAGCAAGAGGACTTGATAAAAAGCTTGCCTGTCCTAGAGAGGAGCCATCTGGAGACCCTTGTGAGATACAGAAAAGAGGAGGAAAGAGGGACACATGGATCAACCCCTCTTTTCTTGCAATATTGCAAGGCATTATATTTATTTATATCTGGCTTTTTCCCACCCAGAGTTGAAACTCAGAGTGGTTTGCCATTTTTAAAACAATGCAATTTAAAACATACAGTGCATTTAACATTGCAAGATACTTTTGTTCGCAGTTTTTGCTTCGTTTTTTTAAAAAGCATATAAAAACATACATTGTTTTTAACATTGCAAGACATCGCAATGTTAAAAGCATTGTATGCTTTTAATTGTCTTTATTTAAAAAAATTGTAAGCCACTTTGAGTTCCAATGTTTCCCCTAAAGTTGGAACGCAAAGTGGTTTACAATTTTTTAATAAATGCAAGTTAAAAACATACAGTGTATTTAACATTGCAAGATATCTTTGCTTACAGTTTTTACTTAACTTTTTTTAAAAAAAGCATATAAAAACATACACTCTTTTTAACATTGCAAGCCATCGCTATGTTAAAAACATTGTATGTTTTTATTAGCCGTTATTAAAAAATTGTAAGTCATTTTGAGTTCCAATTTTCCCCCCAAAGTTGGAACTCGAAAGTGGCTTACAATTTTTTAATAAAGGCAAGTAAAAACATACAATGTTTTGAACATCGCAATGGCTTGCTAGATATAAACATAATAATAATAATAATAATAATAATAATAATAATAAATAGAATGCAAAGATAAAGCCATGTTATTCTGTAAAATCACTACATAAAGAGATCTTCTTGCAGCTCTGAGACTAACTAAAGGAAGTTGTCAGCATGAGCTTTTGTAGGCTTAAGTCTACTTCCTCAGATGCATTTGCAAATCAGATGCATCTGAGGAAGTAGACTTAAGTCTAGGAAATCTCATGCTGACAACTTCTTTCTTTCAGTGAGTTTGAAAGGGGCTACAAGATCTCTTTATGTAATAATAATAGTAATTGCACACAAACACACACTGGGTTGCCCGAGTGCAAACTTGAGCGGTCTCCCGGACCTTTAATAGTTGTATAGAAGAGGCATTTCCAACAAGTGTTGCTTACTATCTGGTTGCATGGCAAGCATATCCTGCAACATTATTTCTGCAGTGCAGATTAGTCCTTTCTCATTTATTGTTGTTGCTCTGTGCCTTCAAGTCAATTCCGACTTATGGTGACCCTAAGGCGAACCCTTCATGGGATTTTCTTGGCAAGTTTCTTCAGAGGGGTTTTGCCACTGCAGTCCTCCAAAAGAGTGGGATTTGGCTAAGGTTACTCAGTGGATTTCCATGGTTGAGCCAAGATTCGAACCCTGGTCTAGAGAGTGCTGATCCAACACTCAAACCACTATACTGTGCTGGATCTGAGCAAAGAGCTACGCAAGTAAGCAAAGTCGGTTCCCAAAAGTCTTCGTGTGTAGCAAGCCCCAGCCGCCACTATGTACAGCTATGGTGCAAAAATGTAATAAAATAGATGTTGTTTTTGTGGAGCGTGTCCCTTTTACTCTAAGGAATCGAGGGAACATCCACAGTTATTAATCGGTATAAACTTATGCAATGGACAGACTTATTCCAGCGTCCAAATGCAGTCGGCCAGCCAGGCTGGACATGAAGCAACCTCTCTGTTTTGCAAGAGTCCTCCTCTTTGAGGGGAAAAAACTGGTTTGGGAACAGTTCCACTCTACCTACAATTGCACCTTTGATGGTGACTTTCTCCTTCTTCCAGAGAAAAGGAGAGAAGGGAGGAGAAAACCACAAGGAGGGATGGTGTGATTTCTAGAGGAAGGCAGAGACCGAGGATGTGTGTGTTTGTGTGACGTATTCTTCCAATCTTCCAAACTCTCCATCAGTTACTTTTATAAAATAATTCACGGCATTCATTATAGCACTTGCAGATTCATAACATAGAGTTATGGGCCCGTAACTGCTTCATATGCCGTAAGACTACAGCTCCATCTCTAGTGTATTTGCTGCCATGGCTCAATGCTAAAGAATTCTAGGAACTGTAGTTTTGTGGGATATTTAGCCTTCTCTGTCAGAGGGCCCACAACAAACTACAAATCCAAGGCTTCCATAGCATTAAGCCACGGCGGTGAAAGTGATGCAATTCTAGTTGGCATCAAAAGAAGTATAGTGCCGAGATCAAGGGAAGTAATAGGGCCGCTCTATTCTGCCTTTGGTCAGACCTGGAATAATCCCGTGTCCAGTTCTGGGCTCCACAATTCAAAAAGGATATTGAGAAGCTGGTTCGGTCTAAAGGAGGGCGACTAAAATGGTGAAGAGTTTGGAAACCATGGCTTATGAGGAGACACTTAGGGAGCTGGGTATGTTTAGCCCGGAGAAGAGAAACTTAAGAGGGGACATGGCAGTCATGTTCAAATATTTGAAAGGATGCCATGCTGAAGGTGCAACTCCAGAGAATGGGACCTGGAGCAATGGATTTAAACTAGGTTGAACCTGGAGAAGAGAAGGTTAAGAGGTGTTAAGAGAGCTCTGTTTAAGTATTTGAAGGGGCATCCTATTGAGGATGGAGCAAGCTTGTTTTCTGCTCCTCCAGAGAGTAGGACACAATGGAGCAATGGATGCAAGCTCCAGGAAAAGAGATTCCACCTCAGCATTAGGAGGAACTTCCTGGGAGTAAGCTGTTCAACAGTGGAACACTTTCCTTGGAGATTGTGGTGGAGTCTCCTTCCTTGAAGGTGTTTAAGCAGAGGCTGGATGGCCATCTGTCAAAGCTGCTTTGATGGTGAGTTCCTGCATGGCAAAAGGGGACTGGACTGGATGGCCCTTGGGGTCTCTATGTTTCTATGAGGAAAGCTGTGCATGTGAGATTTCCAGGTCGGAAGATGTGCAGCCAGTTCTTGAATGCGTGTCTGCTTCCTCCATGGAAGCACCATGGAGAAGATCATGGAACGTTGTGTTCCCAATAGAAACCCAAATCACTATATATGTATGTATGGTATGTATGTATGTATATTTGTAACAGGGTGCTGGCCAGTTTGGAAATCTGCTAGCCAGGACTGTGCTGAGCTGATGGGGAGGTGGGTGTCTTGGCTCCATTTACTAAAAACATTTACTAAAGCCGTGCGTGGGCTGGAGCTGAAGGTCTGAGGGGGAGTGAGAAGCCATGCAGCAGGTTTTATTCGGTACAACCAGGAACACCATCTGCACATTTTGCCGTTTGCTAGCTGGGAAGAGGCTCAGATTTCCAGGGCTTGTTAAAAGCAAGAGGTGTTTGTTTCAGAAATGGTAGCTGGTTTGGTTTTTGTTTGGCTTTGGTGGGGGAGCGGAAAGTGCAGAAGTACGACTTTGGCACTATGGAAGTTATTTCGTTGTTGTCGTTGTGTGTCTCCAAGTCGTTTCTGACCCTGTCATGGGGTTTTCTTGGCAAGAGTTGTTCAGAGGAGGTTTGCTATTGCCTTCTCTGGAGGCTGAGAGAGTGTGACTTGCCCAAGGTCACCCAGTGGGTCTCATGGCCAAGTGGGGAATTGAACCCCAGTCTCCAGAGTCCTAGTCCAACACTCAAAATTTTCTTTAACAACACGTCTTACCAAATTTTCACTTTAATCACATGAAACTGTGTAAGTGTAAGCGCATGAGCGAACATGACCAAGGCTACATCTACAAGGCTGCAGAACGAATGCAGTTTGACACCATTTTAACTATTATGGAATCCTGGGATTTGTAGTTTCATGACCTATTTAGCCTTCTCTGCCTGAGAGTTTTGGCACTCTCAGAGCAAGCTACAAATCCCAGGGTGACACAGGATGGAGCCATGATGGTTAAAGTGCATTAATTCTGCAGTGTGGCAGCAGCCCATGACACCCAGCCTGGGAGAAAGGTTTCAGAGAAAGGGATGAAGACAAAGTGAAGCTGCGCATGGCATTGTTATGGGGTGCTCCCTCGCGGAGGCATGAAACCTTGGAGTGACTCTTTCCTCCGAACCTCATCACATCGGGAAGTTCTAATTTGCGTAAATTGTGAATCACAGGAAATACGGCGTTGTTTTGACTTTGACAGCTGTTGAGAAAAAGGAGGATGAGCTTTCCGGCTGTTGCATATTTTAAAATCCCTGAAATTTTCTTTGAATGAGTCCACGGTTTGAGGGTTGGATTACAACTCTGGAGACCAGGGCTCGATTCCCCGCTGAGCCACGAAATCCACTTGGTGACCTTGGCCAAGTCACTCTCTCTCAGCCTCCGGGGAAGGCCATGGCAAAGTTCCTCTGAACTAAACCTGACAAGAAAACCCTTGGATAGGTTTGTCTTATGGTCACCATAAGTCTGAAATGATTTGAAAGCATCCAACAACAAGAAGTTGGGCTAAGATTCAGGGAAGGGAGGGTGAACTTGGATAAGTCACACTCTCTCAGCCTCAGGGGAAGGCCATGGCAAACCTCCCCTAAAAACCCCATGATAAGTTCACCTTAGGGTTGCCAAAAGTCTGAAATGGCTTAAAGGCATAAAACAACAACAACCATCTTATTTATAAATGCCAGCTTTTGTCAAGTCCTTTCCATTGCACCCTGGATGGTGTTTGCTTCCATCTTCTTCCTTCCTTCCTTCCTTTCTTTCCAATCCCAGAGAAAGAAAACTTTTTAAGGCTCAGGCTGTGCAATCTTGTGGGTTTAAGAAAGCAGCCAAAGTGTGGCCGAAAGATAAAAAGTTGACCCCGCGTATCCTGTGTGCGTGCAAACAGAGGCCACTGGCCATGTGTCTCTAAACACCAGGAGAGGGAAGATTTGGTGGGTCTTGGGGACAAATATCTCCCCCTTGGGACCTTCAGTGTGGGACGCAGAGGATGCCAAAAAATAACACGGGCAAAACCCAACCAGAAGTGAACTTCTGATTTTTGAAAAGAATGGGTCTGTTATTTCGCATTAAACAATGCAGAGAGAGGCTCTGTGACTTGTTTAAAAAGGGAATTGTGGCCGCTTGAAGAACTGAGGAGGAGCAATTTAACCATCTGTTTCTCTTTCTGATTTATATCCTTCTTTCTTCACTGTATGGGTCCCAAGGTGGCTTACAGTGGAAGTTAAAACAAAATTTGTATTGTGCCTTCAAGTTGTTTTGGACTTATGCTTACCCTGTCACTTATGGTGACCCTATCACTTATGGCAACCTTATCACTTATGGCCATCCTATCATTTAGGGTGACCCTATTGATTATGGCAACCTTATCACTTATGGTGACCCTATCACTTACGACAACATTATCACTTGCAATCACTTATGGCAACACTATCACTTATGGTGACCCTGTCACTTCGGCCGACCCTGTCATAAGCTTTTTCTTGGCAAGTTTTGCAGAGAGGGTTTGCCATTGCCATCCTCTGAGTCTGTGACTTGCCCAAGGCCATAGCCAAGTAGGGTTTCAGATCCTGGTCACCATAGGTCCAGCATGAGGTGTCTCTTTCAGGGGGTCGCCATGAGTGGAGGCCAAGTGGAAGGCAGCTAAGAACAACCCAGTAGAGCCTGAGGTTAGCTACTGGATATGAAAAGGTAGATGACAAATAAAGGAGGATGCCCGGCAGCTGGTCAAGAAGAAAGGGACGGTGACCTCATTTCCCTCCAAAGCTCCTGCAAAAGCCAAAGGGAAGTTCCCTGAACCACAAGAGCATGAAGCAGGGAGTGTCGCCTGATAACACAACCCAGGAAGAGATACAAAGACTCGGAAGTGCTGTAAAAAAGCCTTCTCCGTATGGTCTCAGAAGGAGGAGTGGACAGGGTCAGGCGGAGAGAAGGTTGTTGTTGTCATTGCTGTGTGGCTTCAAGTAATTTCTGACTTATGGCGACCCTCTGGAAGAGAGCCTCCAGCAACTGGTATATGTTGGCGGTCTCTGATCCAAGTTCTAACCAGGACTGGCTTTGCTTAGCTTCCAAGATTGGACAGGATTTGATGCCTTGAGATTATTTAGGGCCCCGCAACATAAAGCACTTGGCTGAAATTTCGTTGGTGCCTTAAATCAGCATTACAAGGCTCACTCTTGGGAGGAAACGGTGGAGTATAAATAAAGGGATGGATGGATGGATGGATAGATGGTACTTTTTGGAGAGGTGTGTAAAAAGGAAAAGGATGGCAAAGGAAGTTGCCCCTTAGGCTCCTGAGGAACTGGCAAGACAGAGAGTGCATCTACACTACAGAAATAATGCAGTTTGACACCACTTTAAATGCTGTAGATCCATCCTATGGAACCCTGGGATCAGTAGTTTTAAAAGGTCTTCAGCTTTCTCTGCCAGTGAGTGCTGGTGCCTTGCAAACCTACAAATCCTAGGATTCTGTGTGATGTAGCCATGGCCATTAAAGTGGTGCCAAAGTGCATTATTTCTACAGTGTAGATGCACCCACAGATGAAGTTTGTGCTGTACCCCCAGCCCTTTTATCTCTACGCTGCTGTAGCATGGCTTCGACCCTTGTAGTTTCCTTGTGGAGCGAGTATTGCCGATCTTTTTAATCAGACAAGCCTCATCGGTAACAACGCTCCAAAAAGGAAAGCTAATCTCACAACCAGATTAATCTCACTTGCCTTGTATTGATTTATTCACGAGAAGGAAATCTTGACCTTAAAAGATTCACAGATTAAAATTGCTCAGTAGCTGTGAAAGGCCAGATTCCCTAAATCCCGAAAGTCCCGTCTCGGCAGAGTAATATGCCATTTATAGAAAAGACAAACTGGCTCTGAAGTCTTAACATTTCTCTTAAGTGTTTTATTTTTGGGACTTGAGCAACAACCGTTTCTGATTCTAAAGTCATCCTCACAACAGGCGCTTTGTTCATTGCCCTTTTGCAAAAAGAAGAAAAAACGCACACAAATCTCCACCTCAAGACCTAGAGCTCTGGAAAGGTCTTTAAGCTGAGAATGTGTCTTGCGTCGGGCCTCTGCTGGCCAATAAAATTGTCCCTGGCAGCCTTTGGAAAAAAAGAATTTAAAAACCATTTCCCACTGTAGTTCAAAATGACACATTGCTGCTTTGCTATTATTGAGCAAAATGTTTGAAATGGGAACTATTAAGGAAAAGTTGGGTTTTTTAAAAATCATTTTTATTTTTGTAGTGCTGGAAATTCCATGGGAAGGCAAAGATGTCCATCCATAGGATGAAAACCCAGACCTTAGTTTATCTCATTTTTTTCTGCATAAGAAAGGTACAGTACTACACTAAGGGAGAAAAACAAAATGAAATGCACAAATATAGGATGAGGGATGCCTGGCTTAAAAAGACAACATGTGAAAGGGGTCTAGGAGTCCTAGTAGATCACAAGTTGAACATGAGTCAACAGTGTAATGCAGCAGCTTAAAAGGCCAATGCGATTTTAGGCTGCATCAATAGAAGTATAATGTAAGGTACTATACTTGGGCAGAAAAAATGAAATGCATAAATATAGGATGGGGAAACCTAGCTTAAGGAGACTTATATGTGTGAAAGGGACCTAGGAGTCCTAGTAGACCACAAGTTGAACATGAGTCAACAGTGTGCAGCTAAAAAGGCCAATGCGATTCTAGGCTGCATTAATAAAGGTATAGTATCTAGATCAAGGGAAGTAATAGTGCCAGTTTATTCTTCTTTGGTCAGGCTTCACCTGGAATAATTCTGTGTCCAGTTCTGGGTACCAAAAAGGATGTTGAGAAGCTGGAGAGTGTCCAATGGAGGACAATGAAAACAGGGAAAGGTCTGGAAACCCCTATGAGGAGAGACTTAGGGAGTTAAGGATGTTTAGTGTGGGGAAGAGGAGGTTAAGAGGTGATATGATAGCCCTGTTTAAATATTTGAAGCGGTCTCATATTGAGGATGGATTGAGCTTGTTTTCTGCTGCTCCAGAGAACAGGACCCAGAACAATGGATGCAAGCTCCAGGAAAAGAGATTCCACCTAAACAGTATCCACATATCCATGGATTCTTTATTCATGGATTCAACCCTAAATCCCTATGAAAAGGGACTTAGGGAGCTGGGTATGTTTAGCCTGGAGAAGAGACAGTTGATAGCCCTGTTCAAATATTTGAAAGGGAGTCATATTGAGGTTGGAGTAAGCTTGTTTTCTGATGCTCCAGAGACGAGGTGATGGAGCAGTGGATGCAAACTACAGGAAAAGAGCTTCCACTTCTCCCTCTCTCTTCTTCTTGTCTAAGCATTTTTGATGTTTTCAGAGGTATAGCGTGTAGTGCGGTGCCAGTGCAACATTTTTGGGTGACATGTCATCATGCTCACAGGATTATAATCCAGCCCAATGTTCTGGAAAGCAAGATGAACTCCATCCAACCAGTGCTGAGGGAGATTGCTCATCCAACTAATACAGTCTGTTCCGAAGCACAAATGGGGTTTGTATGATATCATCAGTGAAAAACATGGAGGTTTGAGCTGGCTTCAGAAATGTCTCTTTCCCCCTTGCATCTCCAAGTGGAAGGCTTACAAAGGATGTCCAGTTCCAGCCACTTGCTGGGTCTGGAATGGGTGCCTAAAAAGCTTTGCAAATGTCATTTGTTGCTCTCTTAGAAACCCAAATCACTGAGTGCAAGTATAGGTAGGCGAGAAGAGTCGTGACTCTTGTGGGCTTGTTTTTGCAAGG
This sequence comes from Urosaurus nigricauda, assembly GCA_034509955.1. NCBI lineage: Eukaryota > Metazoa > Chordata > Lepidosauria > Squamata > Phrynosomatidae > Urosaurus > Urosaurus nigricauda. The sequence continues at coordinate 12,777,327 of JAOEGL010000012.1, read as the reverse complement.
CAAGGCTGTGTTTATGTGACCTTGCTTAATTTTTGCAAGGGTCCTTCCACGGCGAGAGGGCTCAGGTTCTTTGTAGGCCTTCTTTGTTTTGTAGGAAACAGTCCCAATTCTAAATGGAAACAATCCCAGCAACACAAACACCAGCAACACACAAGCACCCTTCCTGCTTTTCATTCACTAAAAAGTGTGCTTGCAGAGCATTGATCGCCAATCTGTGTCCAGGCTCAACTGCTGGATAATCGAACTATTTACCAAGAACTATTTACCAATAACTTGGCGGTTTATGAAAGAGGCATAAAATATCTGGTGGTAAGGAAGCCCCGCAACCAAGTTGAAGAAACAATGCAGAAGTTAAGAGATTGGATTAAAGAAAATGACAGCAAGCACTTTTATGCAGAGAGATCTTGCAGCACCTTTGAGATTAACTGAAAGAAAGATGTTGGCTGTATGAGCTTTCGTAGACAACAACAACAGCAACAACAATAATAGAGAGAGATCTTGTAGCACCTTTGAGACTAACTGAAAGAAGTTGGCTGCATGAGCTTTTCTAGACTTTAATAATAATAATACTAGTAATAATAGAGAGAGATCTTGTAGCACCTTTTTGAGACTAACTGAAAGAAAGAAGTTGGCTGCATGAGCTTTTGTAGACTTAAGTCTTCTCCTTGCTTTTTTAAAAAAGCACTGTATCTGTGTTTTCTGGGTTTGTTTCGTAATTTTTTGGGGGGGGGGAAGAGGAGTTGGATGATATTTCTCTTGAAGCAGGCATCTGGTGATGCAGACTCTCTAAGTAAATAGGCATACTGCTGTGGGGAGGAGGCGTGAATCGCTGTCCCATCTGTACATTTTGGAGCAAGCCAAGGAGAGCGTGTGCAAGTGTGTTTGTCTCTACGTGTGTGTGTATGTGTTCTTTTCAGAATACCAAGTGGGTGTGCAAAGCATAGTCACAGGAGAATGCGGGGTTTGGAAGAAAGGTCGTGTTTGCCTTTCCAAACCCGCCATCCTCACAACAACTTGGGTTGCATGTTGGTTGCATCCTGACATACTGTATATACTCGACTATAAGCCAAAATTAGGGATATTGATATGACCCGTGGATAAGTCGAGAGTAAAACTTAGAGGCATGTAAACAAAGGATGTAAAGGATGAAGCCAAGGAAAACAATGACAAAGAACAAAAAAAATTCCAGCAGATGCTCATACTAAAGACTGGACGGATGAGAAAATAGTGGGGGGGGGGGGGGTGTGAGTGCTTCCGGGACAGATTATGCTCTTGCCTTTCACCAGGGGATGGCTCTTTTTTAAAATAAGTGTTAATAAGTACAGAACTTACGTTGACCCTTGGATAAGTTGACACTGGTTTATGGGGTCAATTATTTTACTAAAATTTCTACACTTATGCATGAATATATACGGTATTTGGTGTACAGGCAGAAAAGCACATCCTTGTCTCTGGCCTACCAGGGATGAATGAAAGTAACGTGTCCGTGTCCTGAAACTGCAAATTGTGGAAATCTGTGGACTGGTTGACACATGTCTGTGGGTTGCTCAGTGACTTCAGCATCAAGCGATGAACTGTATGTGTGAATCATCTCAGGGTGACTAGTGGCTCCGAATCCGGTTTGGGTTAAAAAAGCTGTCCAAGGTGCTGACCCTATCTGCGTTTGTTGTTGTTGTTGTTGTTGTTGCTAGCTGCCCTTGAGTTGGTTCCGACTCATGGCGACCCTTTGGATGAGACATCTCCAAGAATCCCTCTCCTCCGCTGCATTCTTGCCCAGATCCTGCAAACCTTTGCCCATAATAATCCCGATTGAGTCCATCCATCCGGTTTGTGGTCTTCCTCTCTTTCTTCCACCTTCCACCTTTCCTAGCATTATTGTTTTCCCTAGTGATCCGTGCCTTCTCATGATGTGGCCAAATAGTCTCAACTTGATCACCTTTGCTTCCAAGGAGAGCCCTGGTCGGATCTGTTGAAGAACCCATCAGTTTGTATTCTTGGCTGCCATGAGATCCTAAGTACTCTTCTCCAGGGATAGAGTTCCTCATCTGGATGGGTCCTTTAAGTTTAGAGTAAAACCTGGAAGTATGGATTCATCACCCCCAGTGACATGGAATTCACCAACTGCCACGGTAATAATTCCTTGTCAGTTGAGTTGGTAAATCAGCTCTGAGGTTTACTCCAACTTTTAAAGGAACTATCCGATGCATTGACCTTGTTGTGGAAGATGCAAATCTTTAAAGGTCATAATATGGTGGGCCCTTGGTGTCCACTGGGATTTAGTCCTATTAAATGCAATGGCATAGTAAAAATGGTGTCCCTTATATAAAATGGCAAAATGAAGGTTTTCTTTTGGGAATTTATATATATTTTTAAATGTTTTCAAACTGTGGATGCTTGAATCAGTGGATAAACAAAATCTCTGGATACAGAGGGCTGACTGTATAACTCGGAGCAGATTGAGTGTCCCAATGATGAGGAAGCCAACAGACACCCCTTAAATGATCTGTCCCAGATCTGTAACTGTGGCTCAGGTGCTGTTTACTGTATTCTGGATTTTTTTTTCTTATGGGATTTATGACTAGCCTTTCTCCCAAAATGAAAGTTGCCTCAACTGACGTGCTTCTGGTGAAAGTACATCACTTTCATGCACTCAGCTGCCAGAACGACCCTGGTGCCATGATCTTAGAACCTTCATATCATAGAAGAACATGGCACCTACTCTGAAGCAATAAAGTCAGGACAGAAGTAATATGGTACAACTCAGATGCGAAGCCTACTAAGGGAATTTGGACTACAGCTCCAAGTGGCTGGTGGATTTGGGGAATTCACAAAATCATAGAATTGTAGAGTTGGAAGATACCATTGGGGGCGCATCCAATCCAAACCCATTCCGCCATACAGGAAGACAAAACCAAAGTCCTCCCTGTGACAGATGGCTATCCAGCCTCTTTTTAAAAAAACCTCCCTGTCCTAGTCTCTGGAGTAGCAGAAAACAAGCTTGCTTATTGAGTATTAGTTCATAAAGTAGCCTTGGAATGACCCATCATCCCAGAGTCCCACACTCTAAGGCTGCGTTCACACTGGAGAAATAAAGCGGTTTAAGTGCCATGGCCTCAATGCTGTGAAATTCTGGGAATTGTAGTTTGTTGTGGGGCCCAGAGCGGAGCAGAGCTCCGCTCTGGGCCCCACAACAAACTACAATTCCCAGAATTTCACAGCATTGAGGCCATGGCACTTAAACCGCTTTATTTCTCCAGTGTGAATGCAGCCTCAGGTTCCACTTTAACTAACTACTATGGGAACTACCTTTGAAATCCTGGGATTTACAATCTAGTAGCCAGAGAGCCTTTGGCTTCCTCAAAATGCAAACCACAGGATTTCATGGGAGGCAGCCATGTCAGTTAAGGTGGAATCATAGTGCTATAATTGTGTAGTGCGAGCGTGCCTCCCCATTCTTTGCTTTGTATAGAGAGGTGAAGATAAAATTGTTCTTAAAAATTTTCTTCCGTTCTGGAAAACTGGGATTCCAGATGGATTCTTTGTCCTCTGTGTTTTGCGCAACACTTTGAAAACTTTCACAAAGGCTTTGTCAGTGTTTTATCGGGACCGTCATCCTTCCCACCCTCTTTGACATGTGTTCCTTATCTGTTTATCATGCTGGGTTTTCCTTCTCTTTGTGAAATGTGAATCATAATTAAGGAAGTCGGAGCAATAAAAACCAACCCAGTTGTCTCTCTTTCTTTGCTGTCCTTTTCACCTTTCTTTCTCGGAGAAAACAGTTTGTCTCTCTGTCCCTCTGTACTCAGAGGCATACATTTCGTTCCTCCGCTTCTTGTGGAAACGTATTGTTTTGCTAAGTGGAGAGCAAGGCCTTTTTTGCCATCAGGTGTATTTGGAAGATCCGTGAGCCTTCCTTTTGCAATGAAGCATGTGCTTCAGATGGGCAGGAAATGATTCATCCCACACTTTCTAGTTATCAGCTTGATCGAGGTCAGAGAAAACTGGAGGCTGTACCCATGGAAAAGGCATTGGCTTAGCGCCACAACAAGCTTTTCCACTGAAACGTTACCAGACTTTGATGTGCATGCCAGGCCATGCCTTTGGGAACCTTAGCCACTGTGTAGGCTTTTTTAAAAGTAGCCACAAAACATTGTCACAAGCACTGTGTACCCATTAAGACTGGGGGAAACTGGTTACAGGGCTAATGAATTCAAAGACGTAGCCATGTTAGTCTGGAAAATCAGTATGCAAAGGGATCTTGCAGCACCTTTGAGGCTAACAGAAAGAAGTTGGTAGCATAAGCTTTCATAGACTATTTCCTCAGATGCATGGGCGAATGATATACACATATGTTGGCTAATCTTGAAATCCAGTCCATTGAAGTTACTAGTTTGTTAACTCCACACTTGTCTTTCTCTGATGTTTTTTGTCACAGCCGTTGCCTAAAAAGTCCATTTGGTCACATGAGAGAGGCTTAGTTCATCACAGATGAACAGTTCAGTATCTGTTGATAGGTCTTGAAGTTAAAGTTAAAGAAGGAGGTGGCAAATGGGAACATGTCCAGAGGAAGGTGGCCTAGTTGGAAAAGGGTCTAGAAACCAAACCCTGTGAAGAACAGCTGAGGGACCTGGAAATGTTGAGAAAAGAAGACTGAGAGGTGACATGATTTGTTGTTTGTTGTGAACTGCCATCAAACTGGCCCCTCTTGAAATGTGGGTCTATCTACCCATCATAATCGGGCCTGTGCCACTTGGAGAAATGCAGATCATATCCGTTTTACTTCCCAGTCTTCCCCAAAATGTTACCCCTCTGATCTACCATATTTAAGTCAATCTCACGTGTAAGTTAAGGGCAGGTTTTGTGGCTAAAATTATGGATACGACCCATGAATGAGTTCAGGGTAGGATTTAGGGGAATATAACAAAGGATGTAAAGGATGAATCAAAGGAGAACCATCTTGGAGAGATGTAGATCACAATCTTCTTACTGTCCAGTCTTCTCCTGCAAAAGTTACCCCTCTTGAAACAAAGATCTACTAATAGTTTCGTCTTGGAGAGATATAGATCACATCGTTCTTACTCTCCAGTCTTCCCCCAAAATATTATCCCACTTGAATTGAAGATCTAGCTACCCTTCATAATCCATGCCTCTTGGAGAGATGCAGACCATATTCCTCTTACCCCCCCCCCCCAAGTCTTCCCCCCAAATGTTACTCCTCTTGAAACAAAGATCTGGCTGCCCTTATGAAGCTGCCCTTCATAATCCAGTCTGTGCCTCTTGGAGAGTTGCCACCTGGGGCTCCACCTTGTTGCATGAGAGCCTTGTTTTTCTTCTGCGTCTTCTCTGGCCTGGGAAGGGGAGGGCTGTTTAGGACATTCACTTTGGTTCAGTTTTCGCCTATGGGAGTGAACATAACTTCCTGCCACAGGAAAAGGCTCCTGTCGTCCACGTTGCAGCCTTCCATGCGGAGCCTGGACCAGGAGGCTGCCAGTCAGCGATGGGTGTGGGAAAGCATCCCAACTGGCACCAGTTTAATCCCAAATATGGTCCTGGCGAGCCAGCAAGGGTGCTTAAATAGTAGGTAAAGGGAATGGCAGAGCAGGGCGTAGTCAGGCCACTGCATTTGCAAAACGTTGGCAATGTCTTCTTCCCCCTGACTTGGACCTTGTTGGCTGGTGTTTCTAAAGCCATTGGACTACAGCTCACTTCTGGTCATTCTAATCCTGACCCAAGAGGGGAAAATGCTGGTCTGGCAGAAGATATATCATTAAATACCGAGGTCAGAATCGTCTGTGCCTTCGTACTTCCAGTTTCTATGTATGGATGTGGAAGCTGGGCAGAGAAGAAAGCTGGCAGGAAGAGAAGCAACCTCCTTTGGAAACGTGGTGCCGGAGGAGAGTCCTACGGAGGCTGTGGGCTGCCAAAGAGACAAATTAAAAAGGTCTGAGCACAGATCGAGCCTGAACTTTTCCTAGAAGCCAAAATGACTAAACCGAGACTGTTGTAATTCGGATACAGAGACAGTGTGGCTCCTTGGAAAAATGGTAATGCTTGGTAAAGTGAAAGATGGTAGGAACAAGGGACGACGGCTCTATGGGACGATGGACTCAACCAAGGAAGCCACGGCTGCCCTAAAACCTGAGCACGGCAACTTATATCCAAGGCTCTTGGAGATCTCTCATTCAAAGGATTGTCATTAGCCTGTCCGCCTTGGAAAAAAAGGGATGGTTGCATGTAACTTTCCCCTGGAATATCCTTTAATTTTTTTAGACACATGGGGGAAAACTGTGAGCTAAAAGTGGGCAACTTTGGAGAGCTCAGTGGCTAATTATTTCATCCCCAGGACCTACCCAGAAGTGTACAACAAAAGAAGAAAAAATCAAAATAGGAAACGGTCAGGAATCCCCTTTTAGTTCGGTTACTTCTTTTTTTTTTTAAGTTTTAAGGGTGTGGGGGCAAGCTCTGTGGTCCTGTTCTATTACAATAGAGCCGCAAACCCCATCTTTGTGGATTATTTCTGGGAGACCGCCAAGGAATCCCAGATGCTGTAAGCTGCATTTCAGAGGAAGGGAGCCGCAAAAGCACCTCTGAGGATTCCTTAGCTAAGAAAACCCTATGAAATTCAAGGGGTCGCCGTTAAAAGTTCTCCACATGTAATTTCCTATACATGTAATTTCCACTTTGAATGTTGTGTACCTATTTGCTGTTGATCAATAGTCCCCATAAGTCAGCAAGTGACTTGAAGGCACATAGACACACAGCCCTTCTCAAAACAGTCTTCGCCTGGCCATGCTTAAAACTGTTCTCGGCAGCTGCTTATGACTCCTTGAATTGTCTTCCTCTGTTCTTTAATTCTCAGTTCATTTTAAACTAAGAGAAACCCACTGCAGTCACTCACAGTTCTGTTGCACATAACAAACTCTCGTTGGCAGGATTTCTGCAAAAGGTGTCTCGTCTCGTGTTGCAAGAGTCATCGTAATCTTACTGGACGCAAGAGCTTTTATAGCCTTGGCATTCCAAGCAAGGCACACAAACAAATAACTTAACAGTGATTTCCAGCCTTTGAGTAGTTATTTTATATATTGCTTTTCTACATATTTGTGTGCTGTTGTTGCATTCAAAACAGGCATGACTCTTTTGTCATCTATCCAAAGGGGTTTGGGGACATTTTGGTGGCCTCAAAATCAAACTTGATTTTTTAAAAATTGGGGTTTGGCACTTTCAGGGACCATACTTTGGGGTACTTTCTACATACTTTCTACATCCCCGCTCTGATTGTGCTCTACAGAGGAGCGGGCTAGAAATAAAGATTTATTATTATTATTATATACAGAAAGTTCAGATCCTGCCTCTTCTCCCATGAAAACAGAGAGTTTGGGTTGATAATGGTTTCACCAATGTATATTTTGGATTTTGTTTAATGGTCAAGAGTGTTACTCCTGCATTTTCTCTCCTTCCCCGTTGTCCTTTGTCTTCCAAATTCAGGTCGCTGGATGGCCGGCTGCAGGTCTCCCACCGAAAAGGTCTCCCGCACGTCATCTATTGCCGGTTGTGGCGGTGGCCGGATCTTCACAGCCATCATGAGCTCCGTGCCATGGAAATGTGCGAATACGCCTTCAACATGAAGAAAGACGAAGTCTGCGTGAATCCGTATCACTATCAAAGAGTGGAGACGCCAGGTAGGGCAGGTTCCCTGGATGTGTAAGGATGGGGTACGTCTTTTGTCCCTCAGGCCAAAATCAGTTTACCTAGTGGGAAACACATGCCAGTGGTCGATGAGACCAGAAGCAAAGGGGGCAGGATAAAAAATATCAGCCATATTCTATCTTAAAACTCTTAATTGCCGATCACTGAGCATTAGGAGAGGTATTTCAAACTTTTAGAGTTGGGGAAGGGCATATAGAAGATGAGAAACCACCACCCAACATTTGTCACGGGGAAGGTCAGTAGGTGGCCATTTGGAGAAGTCCATATTTGACCCCAGGGTTTGAAGTTGCCCATGCTTTGTCTTGAAACCCAACCAATGCCATCATGTTGAGAAACCCAGGGCCCTGAAGCATGGAGAGGCATGTTGGGTGTGTTCCCAACAATAAGCGTTAAAATAGCTGCTGATGTTGTTTCTTCGTCCTCTCGCCTCCTCAGTCTTACCTCCAGTCTTGGTGCCAAGACACACAGAAATCCCAGCCGAGTTCCCTCCGTTGGATGACTACAGCCATTCCATCCCAGAGAACACTAACTTCCCAGCTGGCATTGAACCTCAGAGCAACTACATTCCAGGTACTACACATTGATCCAAGAAAAGTAGGGAGATGAGGGAGGAGGGCCTTTTCGGTGGCTGCTCCCAGATTATCAAACTCTCTTTCTAGGGATGATGCCACTCCTTGCTGTCCCTTCATCAGCAGGAGACCCATTTTATGCCACTAGGGTTTGGGGAACTTCAGGTTTCACATCCATACCAACAACTAGATTTAAAAATATCTTTAAAAATCTCATCTGTAACGATCAAGCAGGGTTTCTCCCAAACAGAAATACGAGAAATAATATTAGAACTGAGATAAACATGATGGAGTACTATGAAAAAAGTAACGATAAGAAGCTTGCAATGCTTTTTATCGATGCTGGAAAAGCGTTCAACTCCCTTAAGTGGGAAAGTATGTTTGAGGCGCAAAAAAACATAGGAATGGGCAAAAACTTTATTGGGTGGATACGTAGTATACATAAAGATCAGAAGGCACAATTAATAAAAAATGGGTAGAAAACCACAGAGTTCAAAATTTATTTTTAGGTCAGACAAGGCTGTCCACTCTCGCCCTTATGGTCTTGGAACTTTTAAATAACAAAATTAGGCAAGTCCCCGAAATAAAAAGAACCAAAATAAAAAGATTTGAATACAAGATCCATCTTTCTTTTCTTTCTCTTCCCTACAGAGACACCCCCACCAGGCTATCTGAGCGAGGATGGGGAAAGCAGCGAACATCAGATGAACCATAGCATGGATGCAGGTAAGCGCAAGCAGAAGATGGTCTTGTGTGACATCCAAGATGTTGACTTTGTCCTTCTTCTCATCTTCTGGGACCATGAAAAGCCATGATTAGTCCCATCTAGAATAGACTAGAGGAACCTGGTAGGTCAGCACTTACATGACTTACCTTGATTTGACGATTCTTCTCTATTTGGGACTAACAGTCGCAGGGAAGAGCATCATGCAGTCCTCCAAATGTTCTTGGACTGCAGCTCCCAGCATTCCTCACCATTGACTTTGCAGCAGGGACCTGAACTCTGGCAAGATCTAATTCCAGGGATTTAAAAAGTAATACAGTAGTTATGCCCAGAGCTTTGGAAAAATAGCATTTTTGGACCGTAACTCCTAGAATCAGGCAGACAGTATGCCCCCAATGACTGGGGTAATTCTGGAAGCCATAGTCCAAAAATGTAACTTTCCAGGGCTCTGATAGATATACCAACAACAACAACAATGCTCCCGTTCTCTTTCTGAGCAGCTAATAGCTGACAATAATTATATTGTTCTTCCCCCTTAGGTTCTCCAAATCTGTCTCCAAATCCGATGTCTCCAGCGCACAATAATTTGGGTAAGGATTATTATTATTATTATTATTATTAATTATTATTTACAGATCCAGCTTCTGGGATGTGGGCTGGGGACAGAAGCCAATTTGGCTAGAATAACTTGTGTGTGTGTGTGTGTTTTGTGCCTTCAAGTGTGTTGTGGAGTTTTCTTGTTCCAAGGAGATTTGCCATTGCCTTCCGCTGAAGCTGAGAGTATGTGACGTCCCCAAGGTCACCCAGTGGGTTTCCATGGCCAAACTGGGAATTGAACCTTAGTTTCCAGACCCATAGTCCAACATTCAAACCATTACATCACGCTGGTCTCTAGAATAACTTAGGAAAATAGTTGTTAAAATGCCATGCATTGAGAAAGACCATTGAGCTCAGTATTGTGTCTGCAGAGTCTCTGGGGCAGGGCATGGTTGAGCATATAGTATAATAAGGGGATTATGTAACTTATTTTGTATGTAACTATATATTTTATTTATTTATTTTATTGCTGTAACCTGCCTTGATCAGATGGGAGAGGCAGGATAAAAATATTATTATTATTATTATTATTATTATTATTATTATTGCACACTGATATGCCTGGCCATGGATATGCGTATTATGCACTGCATTTCGGCACGCATGCAGATTTCGTTGTGCATTCATTTTCACATCTTATGCCTTGGTTCAGTTGTGCTACGTTGCCATTCAACACAACGTTTGCTAAGCGCTATTAATGTGCAACGCAGCATGTGGAGATTAAAATAATAATAATTGTAAGCTGCTCTGAGAGCCTTTAGGGCTGAAGGTTGGGGGTATAAACACTGTAAATAATAATAATAATAATAATAATAATAATAATGCACAATTAGAGATATCAAGGGGATGTTTTTCTTCTGTATTTCCCCCCATAAACCCATTTTTCCTTGGGAAAAATGGATTATGGAATATTTTTACAATGAATAATAAAATGTGTAAGGCAAGGTGCTCATGTATTTGGCAAAATCATCTCTAAAAACTACGTAAGAGGAAAGCTTCCATGTAAGGCTGCTGCGTATAGTATCAGATCATCACAATTCCTGGTCTTGGTTTCTTTTTCTACATACTTTTTAGGGAACCGAGTGTGTTATGTCTGCTTGATACTGGGAAGAGCTAGTCGAGACAAAATAATTCTCTTTTTTTACTGCTGTTGATGGTTTCTTCTGATTTTATAAGTGGCCTTTTTGTTTTGTTTTTCCAAACCAGCAAAACGAAAGCGGTTCCTTATAATGCAGGTGTTCCTTACAATTCCATCCCTTGTATTAAAATGAAACAAAATAAAAAACACCTTACGCGTATTTAAAAAAATAAGTTCCATTCGTTATTACATGTTGAACAATGTGTACTTTTACTATCTGAGACATGACAATTTCATGCCAAACAAAGTTATATATAATGCATTTCTAAAGTAACAAAGAGACTTCCAATCCAGGGCATAAATATTGCAATTTAACAATTTGTATGTTGGTATTTTTTTTCTGGGGATGAAAAGGGAGCAAATGGGTCCCTGAAGAAATTTGTACATCTCTGCAGGTTGTTTCCCTTATCCAGAATTCCAAAATCCGAAATACTCCAAAAACCAAAGCTTTTTTCATGGGTGATTGAGCTGGTGGCACATTTGCTGTCTGATGTTCCAGTGTACCCAAAGTTTGTTTCATGTGCAAAATTATTAAAAACGTTGTGTATAAAATTGCCTCCAGGCTCTGTGTATAAGGTGCACATGAAACATAAATGAATGTTGTGCTTCAACTTGGGTTCCATCTCCAACATATTTTGTTATGTGCAATATATATATGAATTGAGTGTGTGCGCATGTATATAGATGTGTGTATGTACGAGTATGGGTGTGTGTGTGTGTGTGTGTTATATATATATATGGAGGGATGCGGTCCCTCCACATCCTCTGGAGTTAGGGGTGAAGGACCCCATGAATGTGGAAGAACCGCAAATTAAAAACCACTATTCTTTTTACCTAAGGGAACACCCTTCTAGGAATCTCCAGGTCAACATCTGTCAGAGGTTGATCTAGATAATGGGATTTATTATATTGTATTGCATTGATTTTATTGACGTAAGCTGCCTCGATCTTGTCGGAGAGGCAGGGTAGAAATGAATATCATCATCATCATCATCATCATCATCATCATCATGCTGGAGGACCTACAAATGCCTAGAGAAGTGTTTCTCTTGGAACTTGTAGGTCCACCAGCATAACTCTATGGACAACCTCTGGCAGAGTTGCGCTGGAGGACTTATAGAGATTCCTAGAGAGAATATATTAATCAAAACTACAAATAATCAAATCCGCCAAAGTCCAATCTGCAAACATGGAGGGACAACTGTATTCCAAAACCTGAAATCCAAAATGTTTCAGGTCCCGAGCATTCGGAGTAAGAGAGACCGAACCTGTATAGTGGCAAGCATAAAACGCACTAACCAAAACAGAGCGAATGAGTCTTGGAGATGGGTCTCACCATTATTTCTCTGCCTGCCCTGCACCCCTGCAGATCTCCAGCCTGTCACTTACTGCGAACCAGCCTTCTGGTGCTCCATATCGTACTATGAGCTCAACCAGAGAGTTGGGGAGACCTTCCATGCTTCCCAGCCTTCAATGACGGTGGATGGCTTCACAGACCCTTCCAATTCGGAACGCTTCTGCTTGGGCTTGCTCTCCAACGTAAACCGCAACGCAGCCGTGGAGCTCACCCGGCGACACATCGGTAGCATCCGTTTGCATCTCTTGAGTTGTGGGAGGGGAGGTCAAGATGTGCGATCGGCTCCCAGGACAGTTATTTTTTCAAACTGCATGGTGTTGGGGGAATTATTGTAGTCCAAAAAGGTAACTTTTTACAAACCCCGGCTCCCATCTATCCACCACAGCAGGGTAAAGAGAATCTTTTAAGAGCACTGACTAACTTTTAACTCCTCTCTAATGTAACTTTAAGTACACTGGAGATGCTCTGGCTTTCTTACCTGCATTGCAGCAGTTTGGACACAAGTTGGGGTCCCTTCCAAGTCCATGATTTTATTTTTGATCTATTTTTAGAGGCCTTTGCATGGGCAGAGGTCCTGTACATGTGTCCTTTGTTGCATCTGATGTTTTTGGCTTCTCTTTTCCCAGGGAGAGGTGTGAGGCTATACTACATCGGAGGAGAGGTGTTTGCCGAGTGCCTTAGTGACAGTGCCATCTTCGTCCAGTCTCCCAATTGCAACCAGCGCTATGGCTGGCACCCGGCCACTGTCTGCAAGATCCCGCCAGGTAATTTGGCTTATCTTCCTCCTCCTCATTGCTGCACACTTGTTGGCAGGAACTCAGTGGGAAACATCAATCTCTTCCACACTACACAATTATCGCACTTTCATCCCACTTCAACTGTCATGGCTGCATCTTATGGAATCCTGGGATATATAGTTTGGTGCAGGCGCAAGAGCTCTCCAACTGAGAATTCACCTGGCGAAACCACAACTCCCAAAAACTCTGAGTTTCTTGTAAGTTACGTATTTCATGAGATTAGAGGGACAGGGAACCGTCCAATTAAATGATTGTATGTACAATGCAGCGTAAATTTACAGTGCTATATAAATAAAGGTTAATAATAATCTCACAGCAGTTTATGAGCAAAATCGATTAAAGTCATTTAAAACAATTTAGAGCAGTAGAAAATAATTCAAATAACCCAAAGGCATTTTTAACAACAAACTTAAAAGGGTCCATCTTGGAAGAAATAAGGCCCCAAAGACATTAATAAAAGGCCATATTAAATATAATAATGTAATAAAAGATCCACTTCTCCCAAGTGACTGTCACCCATCCCAGGGATGGAAAGTGGAACCTGACGTGGCTGAGGCATCATTCCCTTTGGGGTGGAAAGCACAGCACATGGGTGCATTTCTGTCTGCATGTGATCACACATTTACAAGGGCCCTTGTATGGGCTTCTGTATATTTTACAGGCTGTAACTTGAAGATCTTCAACAACCAGGAATTTGCAGCTCTTCTGGCCCAATCCGTGAATCAGGGCTTCGAGGCTGTCTACCAGCTGACCAGAATGTGCACCATCCGGATGAGCTTCGTCAAGGGCTGGGGAGCAGAATACAGGTCAGAGGCTGGGGGCTGCCAGGGGGAAGAGGAATGGGCTCCAGGCCTCCTTCCTTCCCTATCACCTTCCATCCTTCCACCTTGTTCACCTCCCTTCCTCTCTGTTATCCTTCCTTCCTTCCTTCCTTCGTTTTCTGTTTTCCTCCCTTCCTTCTGGCAGGGTTGCCCTGAAAGACCTAGAGATTCCTAGAGAGAATATATTAATCAAAACTGCAAATACTCAGATCTGCAAAAGTCAAATCCACAAATGTGGAGGGATCTTTCCTTCCTTCCTTCCACTATGTTCCTCCCTCCCTCACTGTCTTCCTTCCTTCCTTCCTCTCCCTCACTGTTTTTCTTCCTTTCATCATTTCCCTCCCTCCCTCTGTTTTTTTTTTTCCTTCCTTCCTTCCTTCCTTCCTTCCTATCCCCTTCCCTTCCCTTCCCCTCCCTTTCCTTTTTCTTTTTTCCTTTCGTTCCACCCTGTTCTCCTTCCTTCCTTCCTTCCTTCCTTCCTCCCCGTTGCAAAAGGCACCTCTGGCCATCCAGTCTGCTCTTCAAAGCATCCAACAAAGAAGGAACCACTACGTTCTGGGTTAGTCTGTTCTATTGATGAACAGCAATTGTCATTTGATAATATAACACAAGCTTCAAATTAATATTTCTAGCGGTGCAAAGGAGAAAAGGAATTGGGCTGAGTCGGATGGTTGTGTTCAGGCGCTGTGGTCCTCAGGGGCTCCAGAAAAGGGTGCCCTGGCCCCATTGTTCCTTGCATCCAGAAGTCCCACGTCAAGGGGGTTGCATGGAGTGGTGGGGATCAGCTTCCATCCTTCTCTTCCATGGCTTTCCCTTCCTTCCCCTCTTCCGATCAGCTGGGGCCGGAGCCTGTCCCTGGAGTTTAGCAGGCCTCTCTGGTTACCTCTGGCCACTTCTCCAGATGTCTGGAGTCCATCTTGTTTTGAAATCAGCTCACTCCCTGCCGGGGCAGCTTTTCGTTCTTGGCCAAGGTCCTACGGCTCTTAATGAGATCCAGATGTGTTCGGCAGGGGGAGTCTGGCCCTCGTTCGGGTTGTAGTTCTCATCCAAGGCGCTGGTTTGTGCTTTTGGCCTCTGCCTGCAAGCCGACGTCAGAGCCACGAGGAGGCCGCCGCGTCTGGGGATCTCCGCGCCAGAACAAAAAAAGCCCTCCTCCATGACTGAGCCTCTTGTGGGCCATTTTCCTGCTCCTGGGATTGTCTGAGACCTTCCCCTGTACCAAAGAAGTACCCAAAGTCTCCCACATCGGAGGCACAGACAGACCATTCTAGTCTGGTGTTAAAGCTTTTTTTGGAAGACGACAGGGTAGCCAAAATGGAGGGTTGGGTTGTGGTTCCCAAAGATCTTCCAAAAGCATAGCTGCAAGGTGGGAGAGGTGAGCAGAGTGATGTAGTTTGTGGAGCAGAGGGTTTGGGGTCAAGGCAGGTTTATCAGCTGGACTCCAAAGGTGTACATAAACCACATATGCTGGCAAAGCATCAGGAATAATCTCTTCTAGAACATGGCCACATAGCCTGAAAAACCGACAAAAAAACTATCTTCTCTCCTCCTTTGCGCCCAGCCAGTTCTGTTGCTGGGAAGTGGATGTGGTAAGTAATTCTTCTCCCCTTCTTCTCCTTTCCTTTCCAGGCGGCAGACAGTCACAAGCACACCTTGTTGGATCGAGCTCCACCTGAACGGACCGCTGCAATGGCTGGACAAGGTCCTCACACAGATGGGTTCCCCCAGCATTCGCTGCTCCAGCGTCTCTTAAAGAGAAAACAGACAGGGAGTTGTGCCATGAAAGCCAAGACTCAGAAACAGAACCTCTCCAAACTCCTGGCTTTGAACAAACTACGTCACTCCTTTACCTGAGGATTTTCTTTTTCTTTTACACTCATCTCGCTGAATAACTGGTAACCACGAAAAGGAGGATGTCAGGGTTCAGGCCTTTCCATATTCAGTCCTGCGTAGTAACTGATCCTTCCTTCCAGTGCCGCTAAAAATGAACCCAATGTAGCACTGTTGGCTGAACTCCTGGTTCTTGTCATCATCTATATGTTGGATGCATTATAGAAGATGCTTTGACTTCCTGTTGCAAAGGCCTTATGTCATGTACTGGGGGGGGTGGGGAGGAGGGCACTGTCTCCCTATAGTTATTTTCAAAGCATGTCTCAAGGTGAAACAGACCAAGGATAGTCCCTGCCCCACCTTGCCTCTTGGTTAGAGACTGTCCTCCTGGAACCACATGGTGGGAACAACTCAGGAAGGATCGAGACCCCGTTTTCAACATCTCCATTTTAAGCATTGGCTTCTGTATCACCATTTCTTCCTGCTGGGCCCATCTCTGCTATACCTTGGGGAGGAAAGTTCTTTGGATTAAAGTCTGACAGCAACAGATGAGATTCGGAAACGAAGGGTGTCTTGTAGCAGTGAAATTTGCAAGCGTCTGCCATTGTTGTCGGGATTTTAGAGATGAGGTTATATGGGCCCACAAGCATTGCCCTGTTAAAAGACTTCATGCCGCAGCAGGGCATGCTTCTTCATGATGTTTTTATGCCAGGGAGATCTTGGTACTTCCTCCAGAGAAGTTTGGGTACTTTGCTAGTGTGTGAAGTGCTTCTTGCATTGACTTCATCCACTCTTGGATCATCCTCAAGGTGTGCCAGTCATCTTAACCATTCAAGATTGCTTTGCGGGGTTAAAGAATTCATTAGGAGAGATGTTCCACAAAGCTCAAACTGCTCCTGTTTCAGTGGACTGTCGATCAAGGACTGAAGGAGAAGGGCTGGAAGTGGAGACATTTAAAAGAAAACTGTGCCTAGGGGCAAATTGAGACAAGTGCATGGCTCTGCACTGTACTGACCTTCGGTCACACAACTGTCCAGCGAAAACTGATCTTCCCCTCTCCTAAAGAATGGTGGGCAACACTATTTGGTTAAGAAATGCACGTTTGGCCTCTGCACAATTCCAAAATTCCAATTCCAAAATCATTTAAACCGACCTTTTAGTTCCTTCTATTAGTTCTCAGTAGTTGAGGAAGAGATAAACACTCTTGCTGTCCTGTTAAAAGAGTATGCCTGTGTGTGAGAGAGTGTGTGGGTGGGTATGCATGGACATAGCATCTGGTGTTCTGGTATTTTTCTCAATGGAGAAAAAGAAAACCAGAGTGTGCTGACCATCTGGCCTGAATCCAGAAATGAGAGACGATCAACGTCCAGCCAAGAAGCGTGGCCAGAATTTAGGAATGTCCAGACAACGAGAACCTCGCTCATAGCCATTTTCAAAAGCACATATCCAACCCCCTTCTTTTTTGCTAGTCCAGATCAGCCAGTCTCCTTGGCAGGGTACCTGAGAGTGTTACTGGCCCTTTAGCTCAGACTTTCCCCCCTTTAAAAAAATGTAATCCTAAAGGCTGCATGCTTAAAACAGTTCCTGGGGAAAACATTTGAGACACCTTGTGGCCATTGTAGGATGACTCAAGAGATTGCTGAAAATATGTTGAATGGATTTTGTGCCTCTGAAGCTGGTGGGATTTGCAATCAGTGCTCAGATTTTGCAGGGTCTATCCATCTGTAATATGGTCTACTCTCATCCGACTGTCTTACCAAGCATTATTGTCTTTTCTAGGGAGTCTAATGAAGACATGCCTGAAGTACAACAATCTCAAGTTTTGTCATCTTGGCTTCTAGCGAGTGCTCAGCCTCGACTTGCTCTTGGACCCATTTCTTTGTTTTTCTAGCAGTCCTTGGTATCTGCAGAAATCTTCTCCAGCTCCACATCTCAAATGAGTTGATTCTCTTTCTGTTCATGGCCTAAACAGAAGTGCTAGAGTAGACCCCATCACTTCAGTGAATACAAATTCCACACCAAATGTGAAAAACTGCAAAAAATGAAGTGCAAATCATATGCAGAGGTGGCTGACATCCTGTAGGACAGCAAATCTGACCTGGATTTTAGCCCAGATTTTTAAGACGCTGTCCAAGGTACTCCTTTAAAGTTCAGGCCAAGTCCAAGAGCAGATTTACTTCTTCTACTGGGTTAAAAAAGCTACCAGTAATCAAGTGATCAGGCTGGACCATATTGTTTAGAGAACGCAATAACAACAGATAAAACAATAGAAAAAATATTGGATTTCAGGGATCTTCGGAGTAGATTTTGCACAGAGTTGACACGCAGGATCAACCCACTGCTCTCATGGGTACAGTGTAGTTGAGTCTTCTAAATACAAGTCTTTTCCCAACTCGAATTGAGGGGCTGTCATAAGCGCTTGGCTCTTGCTTGTTTGTAGTTTTGTCAATCATTTTCATCTTCTGCATTTAAACTCTTAAGACGAGAAGCATTTGAGCAAGCATGTGACATTTACTACATGCGCTCAAGATGCGCGCTACTTTTCAACAATGACTTTGTATGTGGTTGGCATTTTTACAACACAGTTTAGGGCTGGGCTGCTGGCTCCAATGAAGCTCTGCTCTGGGTAAGAATGGTGTGTGTGTTTGTGTAAGAAAGTGTATGCACCAGGTCTGTATATCTGCGAGAACAAATACAACCTGGCTTTTGAATGTTTTAACTTGCACAGGACTTCCATTATGTAGCACCAGTTAGATTATATGCATTATCTGTACTGGAATCTCTTTACTTCCTTGGCTACTGTGCAAGTACTAGGCTGTTGCAGCTGGTTCAGGAGTCACTTGCTGGCCCTTTGACTCTTTAAGGCATAAATTCATCTTATATGGCTGCTGGCAGGTTTACCAGATGGCCTTGAGCAACTATTTCTCTTTTTCCCCGCTAAGTGGCTGGTAAAACTGTTTTTGTGTTGTTGCATGAACAAAATTCCAAGACGCTTTATTACGATGATGATCATCTGCATTTCACTTGCTGCAGAGTTACAGCCTGTGCTATCAAGCTCAGTTTGTAGCAGGAATTGGAAAATCTGTCAGAGGCTAGTCGGACATCTAACCAGGGCAGCAGTAAAAAGGTGGAAAAGCAGTCTGGTGCAAGCTGGTTGCAACTCTCTACCAATGCTCCAGCAAAGACTTTTTTTTAATGAAAAAAGTCAGATTCACATTTGCATTTCCCCCATCCAAGGCCAGTTTCAGACTGGTCTTAAGCAGGCAGGATGGAGGCTGGGTTTGCAAGGAGATCAATGGCACAACTCACAGACCTTCCACAAACCCAAGCACAATAAGGAGGAGGCAGGCAGTATCATAAGTAAGACTTTTCTAGGGTAGAGCAAGAAATTAAGTAGCCCCTTTTATATCAAGTAGCAAAATTTGAGCCCGCGTGGTTAAAGTGTTTAACATAGCCTTATATATTTCCTTATTTATGTAACTTCTTTTCTTAGCCAGAGGAGATATTTAAAATTTTTGTCTAAAAAAAAAAGGCTTGGGGTTGTTGTTGTTTCTTTGGAGATTTGAGGATTTCATGGTGGTGGATGTTTAAAACACACACACAAAACTGATGGAGCTGGATTTGGAGAGTAGCAAACGATACAACCCAAATGAGAGGCAAAGGACACAATTCAGCCCCAATTCAGCATGTCCTTAATCAATAGCCAATGGAATAGGACTAAATTTCGGCTGGATTGTGCACATCGTACCTGCAGTCTCAATGGTCCCCCTTGCCTTCTTTCTCTCATCTTTGACACATCACACCTATTCCTGGTGCTGCTATGGAGCATCTCGTATTTTTGATAGACTTGAACAGAGACCCTTGCTAACCTTGTTGAAAAAGAAGAGCTGGATCACAACTGTGCTGGTTCCACTTTCATGCCCAGGAGTGGCATCTTTGTAAGGCTGACCCATACATCCTTGTATGGCTACCTATGATGCTTTAGAAGTATCCGATTTGATACTGATAAAATGGGTTGGTTCCCTTCCCTGCAATCCATTCCTCTGCAGTTGGAGGTCACTTGCTTAAACGGGGTGCAGTGTTCGGGACTGTCCTACGTTGCTTTTACAAACTTTAAATGGAGAAATTGTTCAGGCTCATAGGTTCTTGAAGAAGAAAAAAAATGTTTCTCCCCAGCTCTCAAAGAAGTGGTTTTCTGCCAATGTTTTTTTATTTGTTTGTTTGTTTCCTCCTTCTTTTATACCTGAGATTTGTGCATTAATGAACCTTTGCTTGTCTTCTATGGGTCTTTAGCCTGCTAAGCTTATTTTTTATTAAAAGCCTATATCATCCATTTCTTATGAAAAGAGCCTGCTTGGGGTATTGTTGTTGCTGTTTTTTTGTCATTCTCGTAAACTTTTCATGATTTCTTTCTGACTTCCTGAAAAGACCCTTTGGATTAAAAATGACACAAGAGACCAGCAAAGGGGCAGCCGCTTCAGTGGGGTGGGAAAAAATAGGAAGAATGCTGGAAGTCAGGGATAACACCAAATAGTTGTTTTCAACTGTTAGCTTCTTATGGGACAACAGCTGGTGTCCAGTTTCTTCGGGTAATTCAACTGAGAAGGTTTGTATGACAGCCACACTGAATGCACTTATCCAGTGTATATGGTTTTAAAGAAGTGTAGTAATGGCCTTCGCATCACTTTCCTCTCCATTTGGGACCATGGTGCTGGGGGAAGTAAGTCACTGTGATTGTTTGGGGGCTAAGAGTTGAAAGGGACCACAAAAGCCATTTAATCCAACCCCCCTACCATCAAGGAATACACCATTAAAACAGTCCTGGAAAATGCCCACCCACCCTCGCTTTAAAGACCTCTAAAGACAAAGAGTCCATCATGGTCCAAGGCAGTCTCTTCCACTGCTGAGCAACTCTTATTGTCAAGTTCTTCCAGACAATTACGTGAGATCCTTTTCTTGTCATTTGAATCCACTGGTCCACGTTCAACTCTCCAGCAGCAGAAAACCAGTTTGCGCCATCTTCTACATGATATCCCCTTGGATATTTAAAGATAGCTGTCGTATCACCTTTCCGTCTTCTCCAAGTTAAATATACCCAGCTTCCTCAATCTCTACCTTCTCGCTTGTCCACCCAGTTTCAAAAATTTTGCAGTGGATCACGTTCTTGCTGCATGGCTCCAGGCCCAGCGGACCTCCCAAGGCTTTCAAAGGGAGAGAAGGAGCAGAACAGCGTGAGGCTGTATTTTTAAGCGGACTTTATTCAACCCATTTACAGGTCACCAAAAAGAAAGAAAAGGTACAACAGGTTAATGTCTCAGCCACAGCAAAATGGGGCAGGAATTCTGCACATCTCTTATGTAGACTGGGGCGCAAGTATATTTCAGAAAAGCAGGAAAAGAAGCACCACTGCTTTTTACATCTTCAATAAGAATACGTTGTTTTTGGCCCCCACATCAAATTTTAACTTGATTCTTTTTGTTTTAAAGTGCTTCCAATGATTGGAAATATGCGTGTACTAACAGCAGATGAGGATTTTTCTCTTCCAGTGAAATGGATCATACATTCTGGCACTAATGACTAGTCAGATAATATAGCTCTCCTGGGGAATATATACACATCATTTTGCCCCCAATGAGTTAATTTTTTTACTACAAACTGGCTACTGTCTCTGTTTGTGTGAAACACCTTTCCCCCAGGATTGGCAGGATTCAAGGTGTGAATGTTACACTTGTTCATACCAAACTGCAAATTCAGGTTGCCAGTCTGTGACTGTCAGATCCCGTGTTGGAAAAAACTTTAACCATAGTCCTTTAACTCCTTGCCAGAGAACCCCTTTGAACCCTAAGATGCTCCATTGCTTGCCACTGCAAGAACAGTAGAATTGCCTTCAACTTGCAGTTTTGCTTCTTTTAGTCTCTGTGACCTATAACTGATGTTAATCCAGATACTAACAAGGAGTTTGTTATCTAACACCCACTATTACAGGCATAAATAATCTGAAACCTTAACTGGGCTTGTGAACATCTCCAGAGTGGAATGATGCATAATTTTCCTCTTTCCACCTGTTATTGCCTTTTTTCTCTCTAGCTGCCAGGGGAGGTGGTAGGCAAAGCATATATAATTTTTTGGCTGCAACATCAAAACAAGGCTGATCAGTATTCAAAACAAGATTCACGCAACTGCATTGTTTTGTCTATGCAAAATACTATTCTGGCTCAGAGCTTTCCCTTCATGGACAAGCACCTCTGAAGAGATCATGTCTCCTCTACTCCAGTCACACCCCAAAGTTACTGCCGATTCCCACCCACCCCCCTCCCCAAGATCTTGGTCTCTGTTTTGAAATGACAATAAATGAACAGCTCACAAAGGAGAAGCGTTACAAAGAGAGATTTCTCACCAGGTCTTATCAGAGTTGAACCATGCGTTGCTTCCCCAGAAACGCAACAGGATTACCAGAAAAGACCTGCTACGTCAGTGGCTTTGTCACCTGGGTTCCCCATCAACGGATCCAGGCAAGCCAACAGCAATCTAACTTTCAGTGCAGAAACAACACACTGAAGGAGCAGCCCTCTTTCAAATCTCTCAAATGCTGCAAAAAACTAGGTCTTTTGTCAAAGAAAAAAATTAGCTACTGCAGCCAACAATTGGTGGTGTTTGCAGCAGAATAACCCGCATCCATTCCACAACACACCAATTCCTTCGCCTCTAGTTGTCCTCATCAGAAGACAGGCCTTCGATCTCATCTCTGTCTCCACCAATGGCCATCCAGAATGCTTTGGCAACCTGTAACGTGAAAGTCAACAAGAAAATCTCAAACACCTAGGAAACCTTCACTTCACCTCTGCAGCCAATACCACATATATTCTAATAAATCCCCACACCCACCTTACATTTTCTTAAGATCTCCTTAAGTCAGAAATGACTTGAAGGTACATAATAACAAGGCAAACCTATCACAGGGTTTTAATGGCAAGATTTGTTCAGGGGTGGGTTGTGTTTGCCTTCTTTTGAGGCTGAGAGAGTGGGACTTGCCCAAGGTCACCAAGTGGGTTTCCATGACTGAGCAGGAATTCAAACCCTGGATCTCCTTAGACTCCCTCCCAGCCTCTAAAGCACTTGTAACGGCATTCCTACTTAAAAGAGAATGACACTGTCTGGAACCCTCACCTTTTCTGCATGCAGTTTCCTCTGTTCATGAGGCAGTGTTGCTGCTTTCTCTGCAGTAATAAAAATGAGAGGAAGGAAACATTACCTCCAAGGTTTGCCAAAGGTCTAAATATCATGAGTATCAGGAGTCCTGGCCAATGCTATTTGTCTCAGGCTACTCAACTATTAGTACTACTGGAAAAAACTATACTTCCCAGCATTCCACCTATCTGGCACTGATGTAGCAGTGCCCCGTGTGACAAGCGGAGGGTGAGGAGGGGGAGAGCATGCAAGTGCTCCTTTCATTTTTCTGCTTCTCTGCTGAAGCAGCAAAGGTTGTTGTGGTGGATGTCAGTATTAGACAAATGTAGAATAAAAACAAACTACTTTTTTGAAGTCTGAAGGTACCTTTCATTTCCTTCAATTTGGAGAACAGGCGCTCAAAGTTCTCTAGATCACCTTCCCCTGCAGTGAGACTAGCAAGTTCTTGGATGTCCATATCCACCATAGGATCTACAAGAAACAAAAAAGTAAAGTGAAGTTAATTTTTTTGTTGTTTTTTGTAGGATTCAGATTTTTAACAGTCCTATTTAGCAAAAAGAATCAAGATGCTTTGGTCTACGGGGGGGGGGGGGGGGGGGCAACCTGCAGGTGGTTCACCAAAGCTCTTTCTTCAGTCATTGGAGTCTCTCTGCTATCCCACTGAAAAAAGAATGTTTCTGTAGAAAAATGGAGCCCTTGCTAAAAGGTGCCCTTTCCACACCCCTCATTTTATTCCCCCAAAGTATTTTAAACTAAGCCAAGCCTCCTAGGACACTTCCAATGAAAATGGAAATGGGAATCCCAGAGAAGAAATGAGGAGTCTCCATGGCTACCCACACCTTATCTACAGGAAGTTTGAAGGAGGTTAGGAGGGGGTTCCCTTTGCAGCTTCCCACCAAGGAATGCTCCCTCTCACCAGCAACAGGGCCTGTCTGCACACCATCTGCTTCAGCTGTGTCTTCTCCAGTGCCGACCGGAGCAGAGTCTGCTCTCTCTGCTGGCAAGGGATGGAGCTGTTGGAGAGGAGGAGAAACAAAATTAAATGCAATAGAGTTTGCAATGAAAGAACCTGGGCTGAGCTCTTGCTTGATCTGTGATGAGCTCTGGAACACAGCAGTTAAGTTCCCTGCATAAGGAAGACCCCAAATTCCCAAAATCTAGGCAGGTGTGGGTTTACTCCACATTCTGACAGATTGGTGTTGCATGAAGAATTTTGTAACCCCAGAATGTGAGGGTTGTTGGACTTACACACCCAGAATCCCTCGCCACTGGCTCTTCCAGCTAGGACTAATGGGAACTGCAGAGCAACACCATTTGGAAGGCTGCAAAGTTCCCATGGCACCTCTAAAATTTCAAACCTATTCACATACAGTGTGGGCACTGTACTCTAGACATACATGCAAACAAGTATGCAGAATTCCTCTTAACCCATCTATCGGTCATGAGCCCCTTCCTGCAAAGACACACTTAAAAACAATTCTGGGGTCCTTTCTGGCTCTCGTAACAGCAGCAGGACTGTCAGAGAGTCTGAAGCACTAAAGATGAGGAAGTTGAGCCAGCAAGGAGAAAATAAATGCAAGGGGAAAAGAAATTTTAAAAATTACTGTTTACTTCTGGAGCTTCGTTTTCTGCAGAGTGAATCCTGCAATTTGCACCCGCCAAGGCAGGAAGAAAGCCAAAGCCCTGGTTCATATCTGAAAAGAAAGAGCTGTCAGAACAACACTAAAGCCATGGAGGTTGCTAAGGAGGGGTAAGAACTCTTGGTGGCTCCTGACTGAAAGGGCTTCTGACAGCACAACATTGTATTGGTTTCTTTGTTGGTGTTGTGTGTCTTCAAATCACTTCCAAATTAAGGCAACCCTGGGGCAATCTTATTGTGGTATTTTCTGGGGCTGAGACTATGTGACTCAGCCAAGGTCACCCAGTGGGTTTCAACAGCTGAGAAGGGAATCAAACCCTGGTCTCCAAAACTCACACTATTACACCATGTTGGTTCTCCTCTACCTTCTGCCTTTTTAATGGTTTTAATTTTATAGATAGAATAATTGTATTTTAACAGTAATATTTTTCTCTTGTCTATACTTAACGTCTTGGCATCTGTTCCTATCTTTCTACCAAATTTTGTCAGCTACTTTAAGTACCAGTGTTGGGGGAAAAATGGGGGTATAAAAGAATGAAAAACAACAGCAGGGAAATCTTGTATGAGGATGGCCTTTGTGTGGATCCTGCAGAACTCCCTCTCAAGGAAGGCTAGCCTGCAAATAAAGCCTTCATCTAGGCAGGCTTCTGTTTGGCTGTGGCAAAAGGGTTTTTTTTAGTGAGGTGGTACTGTATTTTCTACTTAACAGCGTTGAGTCTAACTCTGGTTTGGCTGAAGCCAAAATCTCAAAATTTGCTCCTACAGATGTTTGAGATTGCAGTTACACCGTGCCCACAATTCTTCTTCTGTAACCCTGAACTAAATGTGGCCATTCTGCACTGGACAAAAAAAGTTTGCCCCTTTCTAAAGGGGAACTCAGACATGCATTAAGACACCAATAGGATTCTCAACCAACCCTTTATAATATTTTTTGCAGGTTACTGAAATTGGCTGCCTGTTGTAGCTCAGTATTTTACTTTGAACAAAGTCAAACAAAGGAAGTTGGTGTCTACCAAGAGGCCTCCAACCACGCCACATGGAAACCAACTTCCTCCAGCATTCACTCCATAGGTAGCATGCTGAAACCACTGCAAGTGATTAAAAGAAGTCAGAAGGCCTTCTGAATCTATCCGTGAGGTAGAGGGAAGTCCCCGGCTTCCTCTTCTCCACCAAATGTGGCACATGATGATCTCTGGCTCCACTGTAGCATGCAACATCTGAGTCTGCAGGTTGCAGAATCCAGGAAATTGAACAGATCTCTGCCTCTTACCTTGAGACCACAAGATGGCTGACATTTTCCTTGCCTGCCAACTAAACAGACTGAAACAGAACCCTTCAAAACTTCCCATTGGCATCACAGGACCAGCAATTATGACTTTTTAAAACCAGCAAACATCTGCTGTCACATTTGTTTCTGGTAAGTGTTCTATTTAAAAGGAAAACTTTATGTAAACTGTGCTTTTGACCATTGACAGGTTAAGGTTTTTTTAATGTGAGGATGGGGATGCTGTACATCCTGACAATGGAGGGAATAAAGTTCTAGTACTTAATTTACAACCCTAGGTGCACATTTCTAAAAGCTAATACCATTAAACCCAATGAGACTTGATTAGGTATGCCTAAGACTGCTCAAGGAGAAAGATAAATTTCTGAAGGTAGACTGAAGTCAACATACCATTTTTCATCACCACATTGGACCAGACATTGGCATTTAAGGCTTGGATGATTCGTTTTACTCCTGTAGATTCTGGGAAGTCATCTAAATGGGGTGGAATGAAAAGAGTCAAAAGGATCCCAGAGACAGAGGAGGAGGCAAGAGGTCTGCATTTTATTCTCCAAGGCTACAGTTCTATGCACACCCTTCCCTGAGAGTACAAACTGCTGAACTCTGTAGATCTCACTTTTAAGTAGGACTTGTATAGGAATATGCTGTTAATTGCTCTGTATACCACTACTGGAAACATCATTAGAGGGAATTTTTTCCCCAAAAGCCTCTTTAAATTCTGTTGAACTTCTTCTGAAGTTCTTTCCCTAAGCATCAATTTCATTCCAGTTCCTGAAAGCAACATAAAGCATGTTTTGCTGGGTAGTATCACACTGTTACGTTCCTATTAAGCACAGAAGTAGTGTATACAGTGTTGAACCTTTGGCAGAGAGTAAGATACAAACAGAGACCAAACTACATGGAGATGTTAATGGTATGGTTTGTTCTAGAGTGGGGAAGCTTTTCTCCCATGAACAGCCAATGTAGGCAGACCTCATGCATACTGAAGACCCAGTGGTGGTGGTGGTAGTGGGGGTTTAGGGCTCGGATCACAAGCTGTGATCTGAGTGGATGCTCCAAGACAGCTGTTTGCACAGGAGGAAAGCTCCTGCTAAAGCAAGAGAGACCTTTCAGTTTGGATTGGGAAGGGCATGCTGACTATTTGCAAAAGAAAAACACCACAATCAGGGACAAATCACACAATCAATATTAAGTCTTGTTTGGCCCCGAGAGGATGAAAGAAGACTCTCATATTTTCCACCAGCTCTTGCTGTCTCAGGATGCACCTCTTGCTCAGCTCTCAAAACAGAAGCCAGGCAGGAGGGGTAAGACAAGAGCCTCAGCTGCCTTCCATTTGATCACCTTTTAGAAAAATACTGGGATGACAGGTTGCCGAGTAAACAAGAGAATTCAATTCATTGGAGTCGACTTTCTCCAGTGCTGACTCAAAACAAACTACAGAAATGGAGATGCTATCAAAAGGCTGGAAACAATTCAGCCAGCTCCATTTTATTGTTAAACTGATGAGTCACACTGCATTGCCCTCAGTCCCCACCCAGCAAACTGGTCTCTCCAATGACACATCAGTTGTTCTGCTTTGTGTTAAAATTAAAACTCTGAAAATATTTAGATACCACCAATCTGGATGGCATCCTAAAGCAATGGAAGGCAATCTGTAGCTCTGACAACCTCTGACACTGAAGGGATCATGCTGATCACTTTGGTGCCTTCCTTAACCCCTACAAGAGAAGGGCCAATTTTAAGCAGAGAAACTGGAGAAAGGGAAACCACAAGAAGATGGAGGAGTCTTGGTTCAATTCTTAGAGAAGAAACACACTCAGAAGGGAGAACCTGGAGGAATCTCTGGTGGGATCAAAGCAAATAACCCAGTCAAGCTGAGGAGCAAATTACCCAGGTCAAGGGAAACACAAGTGCCACTCTGTTTGATCAGACCTCATCTAAAGTTCTGTGTCCAGTTCTGGACACCTCAGTTCATGGAGGAGGTTAATAAGCTAAAAAATGTCCACAGAAGGGTGACCAAGATGTTAAAAGGTCTGGACACCAAGCCATATGAGGAATGGCTTAGGGAGCTGGATATTAGGAAGAACTTATTGACTGTAAAAGTTAATGGGCTGCTTCAGAAGCCGGTGGACTCTCCTTCTCTGGAAGTCTTTAAACAGAGGTTGGGTGGCCATCTCTCAAGACTGCTTTAGTTATCTATTTCTGTATGTCAGAGGCTTAGATGGCCCTTGTGGTCTCTTCTAGCTCTTATGAATCTATGCCATCTATGCCTGGCATTATGCTTTTTTAGGATGGCAAAATGGCACCCAGGGGACAGGAGAAGGAACCTACCATCTTCATCAGGAAGCTCTTCTGGGTTGAGCTCCACCAACTCAAAGCCATGCTGGATACACCATTCTTGGGCCTTTTGTCGGCTGATGCCTAAAATGAAAATAGAGAGAAATTGAGTTTTTCCAGGAAGTGATCATGCTACAGGATGGCGAACCCCTAGGCTAGGGTGCTTGGGTGCAGAAGCAGATTCTTTTGGAGGTACCTGGAAGTGGACAAAACAAATTATGTAACTAACCTGCACACCAGCTAAAAGCCTGGCCCCATTGACTTACCATTTTCAGAAACTCTGTCACAGACTAAAATCATCACTTCTGGAAGCCACTCTTCTATTAGGGGAAACCATGCAGAGATGCTGTCCAGCCCAGATGTCTGCAAAATCAAACACAAGTTGTTGGCATCTTCCCATTTTTACATTTGTACATGTAAAAACATAACAAGTGTCCTGATTCAGAAGCAAAGTTGAGAATCAACACTCTTCAAAAAAGAGGAGAGATCTTGAGTGGGATCCAGATTTAGCCACAGATAAAGCACAACAGATAAGATCAGTGGGATTCAAGTTAGTTACATCAAACAAGATATTGATTTCAAAAAAATCAACTCTGAGTATGGCTAATTCTGGATCTAACCCAACTACTTCTTTAAAAAAAAGAGGTCACTTGGAAATCTCTGTCTGAAAATATGATGCAAATACACATACAAACATGGAGTCCAAAGAGAGTGTTGCCATATGATTTGTTGGTGGTTTGACCTGAAATATCAGATGCACACACAAAAGTGAGAATGCCCAGATTTATAAACTGAACCCCACATGTCCTCAACCTGAAGGATCACGCATAACTTCACCATCTGCTCCGTCCTATAAATGTCAGTTTGGAAACGGGTAACTTTGATTCAGAAGAGTTAAAGGAGGACAGAAACCAGAATATCTTGACATAACATCCAATTACTTATGCTTAGCTGGCAACTCTGTCACATCAGTACAAGAGTGACTAAAGTACTCCCCATGTCGGATTGTTTCTGTGGTTTCCAGGCCCCCACGAGGGTTATAAAAATTAGTTTTGTCTCCAAATGTCCCAAAATCCCACTATGATTTCACTTCAGTTCCTATTGCTTTATCATATGAACCTCATGGCTTGTAGTTTTTTTGAGGCACAATAGCTCTCTGGCTGGCAATTCTAAATACCCCTTATTGGGTGCTCCAATAAGTTCTTTCCTGATGTTCTCAGAGTGTGGGGCAGATTGTGTAGCGAGAAGCGGTCCCTCAAGTAACTCGGGGCCAAGCCATGTAGGGCTTTAAAGGCAATGACCAACCCTTTGTACTGTGCCAGGAAGCTAATCGGCAGCTAGTGGAAAGATTTTAAGACCGGTGTTATGTGGTCCAATCTAAGTGTTCTAGTAATCAATCTGGCTGCTGCATTTTGAACCAGTTGAAGCTTCCGAACTTGGTACAAAGGTAGCCCCATGTAGAGCGCATTGCAGAAATCTAAGTGAGAGATTACCAGCATGTGTACTACTGCTTCAAGGTCCTTTTGGTCCAGGTAGAGGCGCAGTTGGCGTATCACCTGTAGTTGGTACCAAGTACTCCTGGCCATCGCATCTACTTGAGATGACAATTGCAGAGATGGATCCAGGAGTACTCCCAAACTGCGAACTTCATCCTTTAGGGGAAGTGTGACCCCATCCAGGACTGGTTGACAAATCTCCAGCCCTGGACTTAGGGTACCTATTGTGAGTACCTCAGTTTTCTCTGGATTCAACTTGAGTTTGTTTTCCCTCATCCAGCCCATTACCGACCCAAGGCAGGCATCCAGAGGGGAGATGCCATCCTTGGTCACAGCAACAGTCAGAGACATAGAGAAAAAATTTTTTGGGTGTCATCAGCATACTGATAACACCACACCCCATGTCTCTAGATGATCTTTCCCAGTGGCTTCATGTAAATGTTAAACAGCACTGGGGACATAATCGTGCCTTGAGGAACACCCGATTTGAGTTCCCTCTTGGACGAGTAACTGTCCCCAAGCGACACCATCTGGAATCTGCCCAAGAGGTAGGACCTGAACCACTGGAGTGGGGTGCCTCCGATATCTAATTCTCTCAGGCATTCCAGAAGGATACTGTGGTCAATGGTATCGAAGGCTGCTGAGATGTCCAAGAGCACCAACTTGGCATAACAAACATTTCTACTGACTAATGGAAGTGATACTGTTCAGCTGGAATTTCCCTGAAAGCATCTTGCCAAAATTGGGAAAGTTATTGAAGCCAGAGAACTACAAAAAGGCTTTATGTGAAAAATACAGTAATAAAGAAGAGGGAGAGGACTTCATAGCATCATATCAAAAGAAGGAAGACAACATTAAGGAAATGAGAAAACAGACACTGGGATTATCACTACATCGGCCAGTGCTTCTAAGGGATTGGGGATAAAAAGTGTGAACTGGAGTGCCCTCTTGCTGCTACAAGTTCTTATTCACCTAAGTAATTGGGATAAGCAACCTCTGAACCACCTCAGCACACTAATCTTGTTATATGCTGAAGCCACTTATATGATTAGCCAATACAATTTCCAGTGGCAGAGTTACAGATGTCAGGGTTAACTGTGACAGTCAGAAGTACTCACCGTGGAGCTGTCAAAATAAACCAAAAAGGCCTGCACAGCTTCAGCAATTTCAGCTGTCACAAGAAACTTATTTGGCACAACACAGAGGTGGATGGAAGCCGAGTAGTATTTGTTGTCTATCGTCCAGGGATAAAAACGAGCTCCACCATCGGTGGAAACATCCTCTGGAAGCTCTTCCTTCCCGATGATACCTGAAAGAGAAACACAAGGGAGCTCAAAAGTCAACATCAGTGAGCTCAGGGTTACCTTTCTCTTTCCAAAATCCAGTTTGGAAAAATAAAGGAAGGGAGGGTGGCTTTGGGGAGAAGTTACACCCTCTGAGTTAGGACTTCTCCTAACCCAAATGCTTATGTTATTTTTCACTCTAAGGAGCTCAAGGCAGTACAGCTGGTTGTTCTCCCACTGCCTTCATTTCTAATCTTGAAGCAATCCTGAGAAATAGTAAGGATTAGACACAACAATAGGCACTCTTTGAGCTTTGCTCGGGGATGTCATCCTAAGACACTTGATCAAACAAGAAAAGGGGTTCAGGCTGCAGTCCTGTGCACTTGACACACAAACAACCCACTTCTGAGTGGATGGGGATAGCATGGTATTGTAAACTATCTCACTTAGGGATCAGTAGCTGGTGGACTAACTAAATCCAGGTCACTAATTTGTTGTTGTTAACTGCCCTCGAGTCAGCTCTGACTCATGACAGTCCTGTGGATGAGACATCTCTAAGATGCTCTGCTCAGGTCATGTAGATTCAGGCCTGGGACTTCCCTAATTAAGTCTAGCCATACATTATTCATAAGGTGTTCTCAAGCATGAGATTCCCAATGCAGCATCATATAATACAGAAAAAGAAACCAAACTCATATCTGACATGAAATAATATTAAAACCACAAATGCCTAGAACAGAAGTAGATACAGCGTGACTCTCCAGATGTTGTTAGCCAGCAGTCCTAGCCAGCAAAGCCAATGGTGATGGGTGCTGCAGTTGGAGTAAAAGAAAAGATAAGAGTAAATCTAGTGTTGGGCGAGGATCTCTGAGGCATGCATTCCAAGTAAGCCATAACAAAGACATGCCCTCTTTACTGGTTGAAGCCTCAGGTGATGGAGCAAAAGAGGAGAACTCTGTTGGTGAACAAGGGACTGGAGAAAGCTGATGCAAGAGCTGGCAATCCTTAAGGCAGGGGTAGGAATCATGAAGCCCTCCAGATACTGTAGGACTTCAATGCCCATGGTAGCATGAGCTTTTGTAGACTTCAACCTAATTCCTAAAACATGCATCTGAGAAAGTAGGCTCAAGTCTGTGAAAACTTATGCTACCAACTTCTTTCTTGCAATTAGTCTTAAAGATGCTACAAGGCCCCTTTGCATACTGATTTTTCAGACTAACACAGCTATATTTTTGAACTGGGAGTTGTAGTTCAGCATCATCAGCAGGGACGTGTGCACCTCCCTCCCTGCTCTAAGGAGTGCCAGCTCTCCGCTCTTAAGTGCTAACATTGGAGCAACAAGTATTGCATGAAAATGTAATTGTTGCAATTACAGGGTTTAAGAGAAGATCTACTTTGTGGAGGGAATCGGGCCCCTCTGGAGTGGCCCTCCCATAAAGCTAATGGCTAGCCTAGCCTCGGCATCTGCCCACAGGGAGGAATGACCCATCTGCCAACCATTTTGTCCTGAACCACTCTTCCACCCACACGTCTTCTAAAACCCTTGGAAGAAACACATTCGGACACCTCCCTCAAAACCACAGAACACTCTCATGCAAATATGATGCAGCCCTCCCACCATAATGACACCTTTCTATATCTAGCTGCGGAGAACCTATCCATTTTGGGATAAGATTTCAGGTCTCTGCTTGCTTTTGGTCTCCAAAGAATCCTTCCAGACACCTGCTGTAACAGCAAAGGCGTGTGGGTTTGGAAACAGCGGTGTCTCGAGAGGAGTGCTTGCTTTTTCATTTTCGATCTCCCTGAACGCTGGAAGGACCCTGTGGTTTCACATCTAAAGAACTGTGAAAATGAAGAAGAAAAAGCGGCCACAACACTTAGCCATGCATCAGAAGGCCAACCTCTGTGGTTTGTGTTTTCACAGAAGCCAAGCCGGTTCTTTGACTCCGTCCTACGCTCCTCCTACAAACAAGGGACTGCCATAGGCAGCCACCTGCCCTCTAATTTGCAAGGCAACTACAAAGCATCAGACCAAAGAACCCGTCCTGAATGCAAGGGCTCAGCCTGGAATATGTGAAATTACACACTTTGAATGTTCAGTTTATATCCTGCTACCTTCCAATATGGGACCTGACGTGTCTTGTAGAATAGTTAAAAACAAAATACCGTGGTTTGGCTAAGCAGAGTCAGACCTGGTTAATACATGGATGGAAGACCACCAATGAATACCAGGTGTTTTATTTCAGAGGGAGGAAATGGCTAAACCACCTCTGCAGATTCTTTGCCTAAAGAAAACCCTACAAAATTCTTGGGGTTGCCATTAAGTTGACAGATGACTTGAAGGCACATACACAAGCTTATCTACCATATAAAAACCGACCTCATATATAAATCAAGGGCAGGTTTGGGGGCCAAAACTATGGATAAGTCAAGGATAAAACTTAGGAGCATGTAACAAATGATGCAGGATGAAGCAAAGGATGCCAAAGAACTTACAAAGTTCCAGTAGACATAACTGTTTGTTTTCACAGTAAAGGCTGGACGGATGAGAGGACAGAGGGGGGCCATTGCTTTTAGGACAGATGATGCTCTTGCTTTTCACCAGGAGATAATCCCCTTTTTTAAAAAAGTTAAAGTACAGTACTTTCATTGACCAGTAATACCTTTTTAATCGATATTATTGCAATTGCTATGGTTTGTTAATAATGTGTTACATATTATTTGAGTTTATTTATCCAATACATTATTAACAAGCCATAGCGATTACAATAGTATCCATTAAAAAAAGTATTACCTAACTACTGTATATACTCATGTATAAGTCTAGAAATTTAGGTTAAAAAATTGACCCAATTCATCAACTTATCCATGGGTCAATATAAACCTTTCACCAGGTTCCGCTCTGGACCCCACAACAAACTCCAACTCCCAGAATTCCATAGAGAGTGACCCAGACAACAAATTAAAGCGGGGCCAAACCGGGTTATTTCTCCAGTGTGGATGCAGCCATAGATAAAGGTCGACTTATAGTCGCATATATACAGTATCTGCATTCCCCTCCATTTCGCTTGGCCCAACTCTTTTAAAGCGTTCTTTGGCTGACCCGGCTTTTTAAAGTGGTCCCATTCACTTTCTTCTGCTGGGCTGGATATATATATATATATATATATTGTATATATATATATATATATCTATATATATCTATGGGAAGAGGAGTATTTATTTCTTGGTGTGTGTCTGGAGAGCCACCTGGTGGAATATGAGCTTCAGAAAACCTCCTCCAGAATTGCAAGAACTCTTCTTTGGTCATCGCAGAAATGATCTGGTCTGAGACCGGCTCAATGCTAGGGAATTCTGGGAACTGTAGTTTTGTGAGACCTTCCGCCTTCTCTGTCAGAGAGAGCCCTGGTGCTGCAACAAAACTACAAATCCCAGAATCCCACAGCGTGGGTTAAAGGCTCAATCAGGGCAATGGAATTATGGGAACTGTAGTTTTGTGTGTGTGTGGCCCCAGATCTTCCTCTCTCTCTCTGGCAGAGAAGGATAAATGTCTCACAGCTGTCATCCAGGGCAGTTAAAGGCTGAGAGGAAGGGGCGTCGCCCGGAAATGACGTCACGGGTTGTTTCCTCTTTCCAAATTGGGGGTTCAGACTAGAGAGACTCACGTTTCACCAGCTCTTCCCCGGGAAAGTCCTCGGCGCAGCTGGTGATCAAGGCGCAAGGAACCGCCATGGCTGCTCCGGAGGGCTTTCCTAACCCTAGAGCGGCCCTCTGAGCCCCACTTCCGGTTTAGGCCACGCCCCTTCCGCTCTTTGGAACCCATAGGCCCCGCCCCGAGTCCCGTTGCCAAGGAGACGGTCGCGTGGGAATAGAAAAGGGGGCGGGGCGAGGGCGGATTGAAAGCCATGGCGGATTTGGCGGAGATAGGCGGCGTTTTAGTCCAGGTGGGTTGAAAGAAGCCAAAGAGAATTGGCTTGACCTGCCTCCCATGAGCCTTTGCGCCGCTGGATTGCCTCAACACACAGGGAGGCTGTTTGACCTGCCTCCCATGAGCCTTTGCGAACGGATTGCCTCAATGGAGATTGCAGAGAGCCTGCTTGACCGGCTTCCCATGAGCCTTTGCGCCCCTGGCTCTTTTTCCTCAGTTATATAAGGCCTCTTGACCAAACTCCCATGAGCCTTTATGCCTCTGATTTGCTTTCCTCAGTTTATAAGGCCTCTTGAGAAAACTCCCATGAGCCTTTGTGGCACTTGTTTCAGTTTCCCCAGCTATAAGGCTGCTTGACACACTTCCCATGAGCCTTTGCACCAGCTGTTTCACTTTCCTCACAAACTATAAAGCTGCCTTTGGCTCACTTTCCTCACAACTATAAGGCTGCTTGACCAAACTCCCATGAGCCTTTGTGCCTCTGGCTCGTTTCCTGAGGGAAATAAATATTTGGATTTAGCACACAAATAAGTATATGTTCACAAGTAGATATGTATATGTGTGTATGAAGCTAATAAAAATCAGCAATGAGGCTGCTTTCCTAAGTTATAAGGCTGCTTGACCAAACTCCCATGAGCCTTTGTGCCTTTGGCTTGCTTTCCTCAGTTTATAAGGCCTCTTGAGAAAACTCCCATGAGCCTTTGTGGCACTTGTTTCACTTTCCCCAGCTATAAGGCTGCTTGACACACTTCCCATGAGCCTTTGCACCAGCTGTTTCACTTTCCTCACAAACTATAAAGCTGCCTTTGGCTCACTTTCCTCACAACTATAAGGCTGCTTGACCAAACTCCCATGAGCCTTTGTGCCTCTGGCTCGTTTTCTGAGGGAAATAAATATTTGGATTTAGCACACAAGTATATGTTCACAAGTAAATATGTATACGTGTGTATGAAGCTAATAAAAATCAGCAATGAGGCTGCTTTCCTAAGTTATAAGGCTGCTTGACCAAACTCCCATGAGCCTTTGTGCCTTTGGCTTGCTTTCCTCAGTTTATAAGGCCTCTTGAGAAAACTCCCATGAGTCTTTGTGCCACTTGTTTCACTTTCCCCAGCTATAAAGACGGTTGACCAAACTCCCATGAGCCTTTGTGCCTCTGGCTCGTTTTCTGAGGGAAATAAATATTTGGATTTAGCACACAAGTATATGTTCACAAGTAAATATGTATACGTGTGTATGAAGCTAATAAAAATCAGCAATGAGGCTGCTTTCCTAAGTTATAAGGCTGCTTGACCAAACTCCCATGAGCCTTTGTGCCTTTGGCTTGCTTTCCTCAGTTTATAAGGCCTCTTGAGAAAACTCCCATGAGTCTTTGTGCCACTTGTTTCACTTTCCCCAGCTATAAAGACGGTTGACCAAACTCCCATGAGCCTTTGTGCCTCTGGCTTGTTTTCTGAGGGAAATAAATATTTGGATTTAGCACACAAGTATATGTTCACAAGTAAATATGTATACGTGTGTATGAAGCTAATAAAAATCAGCAATGAGGCTGCTTTCCTAAGTTATAAGGCTGCTTGACCAAACTCCCATGAGCCTTTGTGCCTCTGGCTTGCTTTCCTCAGCTATAAGGCTGCTTGACCAAACTCCCATGATCCTTTGCACCAGCTGTTTTGTTTTCCTCAGCTGTAAGGCCTCTTGATCAAACTCCCATGATCCTTTGCGCCAGCTGTTTAGCTTTCCTCAGCTATAAGGCCTCTTGACCAAACTCCCATGAGCCTTTGTGCCTGTGGCTTGCTTTCCTCAGTTTATAAAGCCTCTTGAGAAAACTCCCATGAGTCTTTGCGCCTCTGGCTCGCTTTCCCCAGCTATAAAGACGCTTGACCAAACTCCCATGAGCCTTTGTGCCTCTGGCTCGTTTCCTGAGGGAAATAAATATTTGGATTTAGCACACAAATAAGTATATGTTCACAAGTAGATATGTATATGTGTGTATGAAGCTAATAAAAATCAGCAATGAGGCTGCTTTCCTCAGCTATAAGGCTGCTTGACCAAACTCCCATGAGCCTTTGCACCAGCTGTTTTGCTTTCCTCAGCTGTAAGGCCTCTTGACCAAACTCCCATGAGCCTTTGCACCTCTGGCTCACTTTCCCCAGCTATAAAGACGCTTGACCAAACTCCCATGATACGTGTGTTGGGTGAAAGCTTTACTTGATTTTCTAGGTGCAAGAAGATCTTCAACAGCTGAAGCAGAAACTACGGGAGATCAGCCATGATTGGGAGGGAGTGGATGCTCAGAGCCTTGAAACAGCTATTGAAAAGACTGAAAGCGGACTGAAGGTTAGTGGATAACAAGAAGGGGGAAATTGGCTTGCAGGGAAGTCTGAGTCAATGTATTTCTCTTCAGTTGAAGGAGCCAGACCTTATCTATGTGTATATTTCCTTATATGTCTAATAGTACTGTTGTCCAAAGCCACATCCATGCTGTTTGGGTGGTCACCGCTTGGTTGACTTCTGGCCATAGATCTGGTATAATCTTTAAAGAATGCAGAGCCTGTTGTGTGTTTCGCTCCGTTATCAAAAGTCCATAATTTTGGCTCAACTAGCACTGAGTGATAACACCCTAATAGCATTTTTTTTCTTTTCCTCTGTCCCTGAACAGAAACATGCTGAGCAGTATTTAAATGCTGCAAACAGATCTGTGTTAACTATTTCGAGAAGTGCTAACGAGGATCTGTGTCCAAGACAAATTTCCAAATGGTAAGAGAGAACTCAATTTGTTGCGTGAAGTGTGTGATGATTATTTAAGAAATGGGACGTGGTCCCCAGATATTGTTAGACATTGATATACATATAGATCATAGATATTGTTAGGCATTTTGCAGCAGTCCTAGACAACGTTATTGCAGTCCGATAACATCTGAAGCAGCACATGATTAACACTAGGGTGCATATTGACCAGGATCCATTGGTGTATTTCTCCTGGATCCTGTTACTTCCACCAAAATCAGCAGTCCCTCTTTCCTTGTCAATCACTCTTTGTACCTCCAAAAAGATATCCTGGGTGACTTGAAAGTGCTCTGGAGCAAGTGTTTGGGAGCTTCAAGATGCTGTCAGGAGAGACCAAGAGAGTCCCGATTTGTATGATGTTGGATACCAAAGTATACCACTAGATCTTATATTTTAAAAACTAGAATACACAGACATACACATATGTATAGGAGTCTTTGGTTGGCTATGTTGAGGGTATTTTCAAACAAACCCAAAATATGGTTTGCCAAAAGACATTCCTTGTGTATTATAGAAAAGTGGAGCGAGATTTTTCTTTTGCATTCCTCAGGTTTTTCATCTAGTTATTACAGCTCTGATTGTAAATCATACCTCCTTTAGTGGTTTCTTGTATTTCACCAGATTCGCAACAGTCTCAGCTCTTATGGTGTAGAAATAAAGCTGAAATAGAATGAAGACTTGAACGTTTTTGCTATGTCATATTTTCTCTCTCTCTTTCTTATTCTTTGTGTACTCAGGGGAATCCCCTTGGAGACTTCTCAGAAAGAAATAACATTTCCAGAGATGCCCGCGAATGCAGTTGCTACCACTTGGCATGCCAGGTTACCACCACATGTATCTGCAGGTTCGAAGGTCTGAAGCAACTTTTTGCCTCTTAAATCATACCAATGTTTCTGCAACCCTCTTTCTCAAGTGCTCTCTCTAAGACATTTCTGAGCCTCCAAAATCAGACCAATGGTATGTTTTGCTGTGCAGGCCAACAGGTGGATAATCATTTAGGGACCCCTACTCCATCAATGGCTCAGATGTAGTCCTAACTCAGGTGAGGCTTCACAGGTGTCTAGATGCATGTGGGGAAGGCCTAAATCCATAGCACAAGGATTCTCCTTATTTCTTACATTTGTAAGAAATGTATATTATTATACACCTTTGTCAGGGCTGGCTATTTTTTATTATATATTACTATATAAATGAAGAGTGATAATAATAGTAACTACTAAGAATAAATGAAATACAACTACAAAATATGAGCTGTAATATTTGCTATAGTTGATCTTATTATTATTATTAGTTCTCAGTTTCATAGTCTAATAGATATTGTTGACTGAAAGTTTGAACCATCAGTGATTCAGATTCTGTCCAAGAATTTAGGAATCATTGCATTTCTGTCGGCTAATGTAAGATCTTCTAAGTACTGCTGCTTTTTGTAATTGCTCTGTGATGCTCTTTATCTACAGCAATTTCATTTCAAATTCCACACCATCATAACCATTATTATTGTGGTGGTGATTATCATCGTTGTGGTAGTTGTTAACTTTATGTATACCCTCCCTTTTCCCTAGAAGCAGGACTCACGGTAGCTTACAAATTAAACTGAAATACAGCACAATTAAAATATTCAAAAGATCAACACTATAATGGAGTTCAAATATCAATAGCATTAAAAGCAATGTAAAACATACAGTTAAAAAAAAGAACATACTGTATTGCAAATAATAAATTAAAAAACCGGTTTCAAAGCAATACAGTTAAAACTTTGCACTGCTACTCAAAGTCCTTTTGCAAAAGGCTGTTGGGATTTTTTTTAAAGTTGTTGTCTGGAGGACAGCAATGAGGGAACCATTCTAGCCTCCCTGGACAATGAGAAGAAGGTACACAACTTCCTACTGCAGAATGGGGGATCAGGAGCAAGTTGGGGCCAACTTCATTCAACAATAGGCTCAGAAATATTTCCTACTCACACAAAATATTTTTGCATCCTCTTTGCTCCCTTCTCTCAACTTCACTATGCATGGTTGAGCTTAATTTAGAGAGGGGCCTGTAGTTGGTCTACCCCTATGGATTACCTTGGGCGGCTGGAGCCCCACTGACCTTTCATGTTGCCCGCATCTGCTGACGCATGAGAGAGCCGTAATAATTTTCTTTCAGAAAAGGCATGTAGTGCTGATTTGCCAGCTGTTCTCCGTGGCTGGCACATTGGCAGAGTGGCTCTTTATAGTTGTGAAATCCAGCTGAGAAATGGATGCCTATTACCTGACCAAAACGTCTAGGTTCAGGGCAGGTTAGACATTTACATTAACAGACTACGCTTTCTAAATTCCGAAGAGTGAAGTCCGAATGGATCATTTCAAGCCTTGAATCTTGGAAAAGTAGCACAGAAATCTTTGAAATAAACAAAATCAAACGAGACACCCCTTGGCATGTGTACTTTATGTTGAGGTTCTACGCTTTGTTAGGACCAAAATGTTGAATCCTTTCTGGTGCCAGATCTTTAACCCCAATAAGATTGGTACTTTCAGATCTAGCAAATTCAGCAGAGCTCTAAGTGGATGCAGCCATGCTTATTCCCTATCTGTCAGCTGGGGAATAAACCTGTGATCCTTTCAGTACTGTGTTTTCAGGAAGGTTGCAGGGAGGTATTACTGCTCTTGATACAAGTCCAAATGTTTCCTTATCTTTCCTGCAGGGCAAATAAAATGCAGGCTCTGTGTGAAGTGCAAATGCCTTTGAACAGTGATAATTTTGTTCTGTTAACTTCCCAAACTTCTTTTTTTTTAAATGTCTATAAAACAGAAGGCATTATATTCATTAAGGCAGATGTGAGCTTATTAAAGAGAATCTTCTTTTACTATCAGATTTGCTTCCACTGTCATTTTTAAAGCAATCAAAACAGCTGGATTGGTTTCATTTAGTCATTCAAAACAGAACATAATTTCCTTCTGAATCTGAGTTTCCATTTCTTTAATTATTATTTATTTTTTAGTACATAGAGAGATCTTGTAGCACCTCTGAGACCAAGCTTTCGTAGACTTCAGTCTACTTCCTCAGATGCATTACTGAAGTCTACAAAAGCTCATGCTGCCAATTTCTTTCTTTCAGTTAGTCTCAAAAGTGCTACAAGATCTTTCTATGTACTGAAAAATAATATAGTTTAACAATCTGTAAATTGCCATGTTGCAAGAGGCAATTTACAAATCTCCACAATAAAAAAGAACTTTTGAAGTATGCACTAACAAAATATGCAACTAGGGGGCAATGGTGGCAACCAAACATGCCATTCTCTGTAAATCTCACATATTTTTAAAATTATATTTAATTAACACATTAATTAAAGTGAACATGACAAATTCAATTATTTCCCCCATCCGACATTGACAATAACAGATTAATCTTCTTTGTATCTAACTATCAATGTTAGATTAATTTAAAGGCCAACATTTTAGTCCTTGGTTGTACTCTGTGTGCTTAAAGCAAGTATCTTGTAAACCCACATAAATGGACATCCATAGCTTTGTTATCTGGCACAGGCACATCCTGAATGATGTACTCTCAAACAGCCTGTGGAAATGTCAGGCAGGGTATTCAATAGGTGAAAGTGCAGCTCCATTTAATTTCTTCCACCTAAAATATTTTTTTCTTACAGCACAAGTTTTCAATGGCGTTGAAGATTTTATGTGATCCACGAAATCCCTGCCTCCGGAGTGTTCTGAATGAGAACTATGGAGTCACCTTGCCACTAATTAGTCGAAGGAAAACACCTTCTGTAAGTAATTAAGATGTACTTTAACAAGTTATTACAATATTGGATGGCCCTTGTGGCCTCTTCCAACTCTAGGAGTCAATGTTCTTGTTCTTCCTCCAAATAATCTAGGCATTTTTGCATTCCTTCCTTGTAGTTTCTTTTTGGAAGGCAAGAGTTCTAGCCCTGCAGGTTTGCGATTCTGGAAGATCAGTACCAGCACAACTTTTGACAAGAGCAAAGAAAAGAGGAGGGAGATGTAGGTTTCCCAAAGGATAGTTCACACGTGCTTGATGACCAGCAGCTGAATGTATAAACTAGGGGTAAGACTCATGCAACCCTCAAAAACGTTGTTGGACTGCAACACCCATCATCCCTAGCCAGTGTGGGCAAAGGTGAGGAATACTGGGAGCACCAGTCCAGCAATGTTCAGAGGGCTGCATGATTTCCTGGTGTAAACAGACAGACCCTGTTGAAAAAGAAACCACTACTTTTTATTTTTAAAGCTGGTCAGTTGTATTCATTATAAATAATGGAAATGGACAACTTATTAGCCACAACTTATTTGTGAAAAAAATATCTTCAAATAATATTAATTATACGCAACTACGATACACACATTAGCATTGCTTGTGAAAATGTGAAGCTATGTTAATTACAGGCATTGGAAGTGTACAAATTAACACTGTTAATTAAAAATGCATGCAAATTGTGTTAATTGCAAGCAGTTTAGATGTATGGATTAGCTGTGCTTGTGAACACACCGAAGTATGTTAATTACATGTGGCTAAAATATGCAGATTAGCAGTGTTAATTAACATGGCATGCAGATTGTGTTAACTGTGTGCATCTTAAGAGATGCAAATTAGATGCAGCCCTCTAACAACTCCCTCCTCTCCTGATTTCTGACATGACCTAAAGAGTTGCCCACTTTGGTCGTAGAACATAGGCCAAGCAAAATACCATTGAAATTGCCACGAAGATAATTCTCAATAATTGCTGGTGACCTGGGAGGGCTTCTCTGCCTTTCTCATTTTCATAAGATTGCTGTGTGGCCAGAGACTTATACTGGCACTTTACTCCCAATCTCCAAATAAATAAATAAATAAGGTAATGTAAACTTAGAATCTTTTCATTTATTCATGAAGAAAAAAATTAATGCTGTGGCGATCTCGAGTTTTTATGAGTTGCTGTCTTTTGCTGCCCATTTAACTAAGTTACTCCAATTGCTTTCC
Source organism: Urosaurus nigricauda (assembly GCA_034509955.1). Lineage (NCBI taxonomy): Eukaryota > Metazoa > Chordata > Lepidosauria > Squamata > Phrynosomatidae > Urosaurus > Urosaurus nigricauda. The sequence goes on along the minus strand of JAOEGL010000012.1, from coordinate 12,734,873 downwards.
TCCTGCTTTTACCCGGTGTGTGCGAGTGTGTGTGTGTGTGCGCACACTATGCCTGCATGTATTTGAATTAATCCACAGGAAATATATATACATTTTTAAAAGGACAATAATAAACCAACATATTTCATTTCAGCTGGGCAGCAGAGTGGTCAGGAGAGGTGTAGGATCTATTTCAAAAAAAAGATGCATTTAAAAGCCTTGCACGCAGCTGCATTTACAAAGAAAACCATAATTCTGGCATCAGTAGCAGAATGAGACTTAAACAAATTGATGTTCCACAGCAGTAGTTTAGAATACGCTTCCTGCATTTATAAAAGTGTAACAAGAGACAACAGTGAATTAATAAACTGTCCCTCTCACCCAAAATAAGAGAGGGAATAATTGGTGAGACAGTTAAGTGAACAGATGACTACATTCAGCCTCCTCTCAACCTAGAAATGGGAATGTGAAGGTCACCCCTATCCTGGATGACAAACAGAGAGCTTTTTGTTGGTAAACAAATTAATCTTTGGAAAGGTCACCATTTGTTTTACATTTTTTATCCAGTTCTTGTCATCTGGAATCCAAGATTGACTGTCATTCCGCAAGGCGGAGTGCCGTTGAAGCGGCTTCCGTCCATATCAGCATTCTTTGACGGGACTCGGCGCCTGATTGAGATGCTATGGGCTGCTGGCTTACAGCTGTCGACGGACCGGAATGGACGCCCGGCCCAGAATTCCAATAAGCCCGGCTGGCCTGTTCTGCCGGGCGCGAGCTGGCCCCCTGCCCACAAGTAAAATGTGCGGCAGTTTGAGCCAGCAATTATCTCGCTCTCTTCCTTCTGTGCTGCTTCTGTTCCATTTTTTGAAAGGCACATGTGGCGTCGACTGGAGTTGTGCATCTATTCTTTCGCATGCACCTGGTATGGCAGGTAGAAGCAGATAGACGTGGTGGAGGACTTACAATAATTGCCTTTCAGTTTTCAGCTTTCTGTATATACGCGACTATAAGTTGACCTCATATATAAGTATTGGGCAGGTTTTGGGGCAAGAAGAAGGGCCCTCCCTTCAGTCCATCTGCCATGGTCCAGGCTTCAGAGGGGGAGAAGAGCCACTGGACTCGATCCCCTTCCCCACCACCATTCCCTTCTCCTTTTGTATCATGTCTTTGTGAACCTGAGGTCAAGAAATTATCTGAATAACTATCTGTGAGCCCCTCTGAGAGTCTTTAGGGCAGAAGAGCGGGGTATAAATACTGTAAATGAATAAATAAGTATTATGGATTTAGATATGACTCATGGATAACTCCAGAGTAAAACTGAAGGGTATGTAACAAAGGATGCAAAGGATGAAGCAAAGGAAAACCATTCCAAAAGACTTAGAAAATTCCAGCAGGCATAACTGTTTGTGCTCATACGAAAGGCTTTATGGATGAGAGGATATAAAGGGGACATGAATGCTTAAACAACAGATGACACTCTTGCCTTTCACTAGGGCATGGTTCCTTTTTAAAATAATAATTAAAGTACAGTACTTACATTGACCCGTGGATAGTTCGACTCAAGCTTTTGGAGTTAATTTTTTGACTAAAATTTCTGGACTGATAGACGAGTATATACTGTACAGTATTTTCTATCAGTTTAAAAATAAATGCTTTTTGTATCTGCTTGGACAGAGGGAGAGCTATATTGTAGTTTTACAGTGGGGTGTTAACAGTGGTTAAGTGGGTGATCATTAATCTCTGAAGTCTTTAGCTCACATCTTATCTGAATTTACTGGGTGGTCTTGGACCATCTGTAGCATCCTTCCCTAATATCGGACTGTTGGAAGGACATCTTTGTGAATGACTAAGGGCTAGATCTTCAAGAGGAGCAGGCAGAAATCATCACAGAAACATTCCTATGCAGCATTCTTGGTTAAGGCTTTAGTAGAAAATCAGTTCATTTGAGATGTGGTCCTGGAGAAGAGTGCTGAGGATACCATGGATGGCCAAAAAGGTAAACAAATGGACCCTATAGCAGACCTAGCAGAACGTTCTCTGGAAGCCAAGATGGCCGGATTGAGGTTGCCATATTTTGGGCACATCATGAGAAGTTACTAATCATTGGAAAAGACAATAATGCTAGGAAAGGTGAAGGGAAGTAGAAAGAGAGGAAGCCTCATGCCAGATGGATAGACCACAGGTCTGAAATTACAGGACCCAAGCAGAGAAGTAGAAGACAGAGGGACTTGGATATGTCTCATCCACAGGTTTGCCATGAGTCAGGGATGACTCAAGGACAGTTAATTACAACAACTATATCTGTTTGTCTAGGTGCAGTGCACCTTCCATTATGTATAATTGCTTAAAATAAAATAAAAAATCACCATAGGAAGTAACAAAATCAGATGTTTTTGTGGAGACAACCAAAAGCTAGAACTTTGGGTTTCATCACAGGTGGAAAATCTTTTGACCTTTTTGCATGGCCTATATATTTTCCATGTGTCCATTACAGAATTACTTCCATAGGCTACTAGCAACACAAAACCATTATCCAACTCATTTATCAATGTCACTATAGAATAGCAAACAGCCCTAAATCTACAGCCAAATGTTCTTCTTGTGCCCCTTGTCAAAACGGATCTGATGCTAGAACAAAACTTATCCATCAGCTGTGAAAGCAGAATGCAGAGAACAAGATGGTCTTAAGTGTGAAACATCGGATGTCCGTTCACTTTTTTTGAAAAGTGCTGGATGCTTCTTCCTCCCTCATAAAGTTGTTTTGCCTCAGCTCTGTTTTTGTTGATAACAAAGAAAAAAAACCCAAAAACAATGAGCAAAACAGAAAATGTTTTTTAAAGAAGTACTTGGTTTAAATTGAAGCACAGAAAAATAATCGTATTGAGTGGGGCGTTTTTATACACAAGAGAAATGCGCTTCAGAAAGACTAATAGAATTGTTTTGTCTCATGCCTCAAGTTAATTATACACAGAATTGCTTGAGATAAGGAGAAAAATACTTTGGCAGCACGTTCCAGGCATATTATGCAGAGTAAATGTTTGCCGGCAGCCTAAATTAAGATCTCTGTTCTAACCTTTGAAAATTGTGTTCTGATGTAATGTTTCTCTCCACCAGAATGTTTTCGTGAAATTAAGACATGTCAAATTCATTGTCTTTGGAATGAGTCATTCGCTTGGATTTTTTTCTTTTTTCTTTTATTTCCAGAAGGATCTTATGAGCTTGAAACTACATGTCCTCTGAGTCCTTCCAGTTCATTGGTCCCACCATCCCATCTGGTCAGTCTGTTCCAAAATCTTCTGTGCTTTTCCAGATAATCCGGAGAGTCCTCTCTTCATGTCAAGCAACCTATTAGAAGAGACTTGAGAAGTCTACATTAATCTAGGCATCAGTTTCCAGGCTTACTGCTGGAAAAATGGCCATACACATCCCTGCATTTGTATGGCTAGCTCTTGATGCATCTCTTTGGAAAGAAGAAATCACAAGATACTGTTTGATTTCAGTAAATTCCTCAGTGACTTCCCTTTGTTTATGTATTTAATTAACTTACATCGTGCCTATTTTTCCAAATGGGATCCAAGGCAGCTCATAATTTGAATTAGAACAAAGTGCATGAATTAAAACTTGGTTCTAATTTTTTTAACAAATGCAATGAAATAAGACTCCATATTAAAACATCAGTGCTTTAAAACAGTATCAGAGCATTCAATTGCTGTCTTGTAAGGCAATCCTTCTTAAAAAATTTCAATGTGCAGGACAAGCAAAGGTTCCCCCATCCCACCCCACTTGCCAGGGACTGCCATCATATTTGTTTCCATTGGCTTTCTTGGAATCTTGCTACAAGATGGCAGCCAAATGGTTGCCTATGGACCAGCACCAGTCCATAGGCAACAATGTTCATGGAGCAAATCTACAAGTTGGGAAGACCTTATCCTTTTATGGCCTTTCAATATTCTCCCTAATTCTCTTGCTAAGAAGACTCATCTATCACAGCTGACAAATTTGCATCATCCGTCTCTGTCATACACTACGCTCTACTTTAGTAAATTGTGTCACTTACTGTATTTGTTTTAAAAAAGAATATACATGGTAGGGGGGGAAACTAAGGAAAAACTCTTTTCTTTAAACCTTTCACATACTGCAAGTGTTTGAGTGCCTTTGCCAATCAAGCTATTTCCAGAAATCATTAACTGATATATTGAGGATGTGGAGGAGGGAGTTCTTTGTGCCTCCTTATGCTTTTTTATGGTCTTTCTTTCTTTCTTTCTCCTGACAGTTCTTTGCTGTGGCCTTTGCTTTATTTCTGATGAAAGGTATTTCAGTTGTGGAGATAATTGAGCATCCTTTGATGGTCAAGCTTAACACCTGTGTCTCCCACCCCCTTCCTTCTATACTAAAATTGAGGTGTAAATTGACAGCTCAAGCTAAGGTTTTGTAGCTTATGTGTCTGACATGAAATAGTGAATAAACATCAAATGTTGCAGATGTTAGATGTGGCAAAGTGCCATTCCTGTGCATCACTTTGTCAGAGGATTGAGTTTTTGTCTCCCAAGTTACCACACGTACCACAAAAAAAAGTGTTTGGTGGAAGGGGAGAACATGTCCATCACTATACAGTGGAATAGCACAATGCAGCAGTTTTCTGGGCCTTTGTCTAGTGATTGTTTTACAAATATCAGCCATGCTTTTACAAAGTATAGGCAGATTCTTACAGGAAAGCCAAGGAGATCTCATCAGCTTCTTATAGGAAGCCGGGAGAGTGTGAGTGTATGTGTGGAGAAATCATTTGTTTTATAACAGACAGCACAAAACATTGATTAAATTATAATTAACTCTCTTTTAAATTACATTAATTGCTGCCAATCAACAATTGTGTCTGGAAGCCCCTAAATGGAAAAATCTGAGCCTGTACAGATTGCTGTTGTTGTTTTTGCACTTAAACCTTAATTGAAAGTATTTGTTTCAGAAATATTATTTATGATTTAACCACGCATGAGCAATGTGCTCTGCAACATCAAAAAGGTCTCCAGCTCAAGGAAAAGAGTTTCTTCTTGTCTTTCCTCAGGCACCAACTCGGAAAATAGCAAAAGGTGTTACAGTTGGCAGCCTCTCCATTGCTCCACCTTCCTTCCCCCTGGAGAACGTTTCCAAAGTCTTTCCAGTGTCCGAAACCGATGCAGAGAAAGGTCAGTCAGTTATGACAGTTTACTGTGCTGTCTGGTGTGGGTTTATTTCATTATGTTTGGCCTGACTTGTATAATATGCTGGGCTTGGTAGGGAGGGAAGGTCTTCTTAAAAGTCTGTCCTGTGTGTTTTGAAGTCAGGGATTGGGGCAGCGGGGAACTTAAGGATAAAAAAATGAATGCTTTGATTTTTACACTTCTTCTCTGCTCCCGCCATCTCCTTTGAACTGTTTCCAGCCTCAGAATTATAAGAAGGATAGAACCTATGAGCAAGAGATTTTTTCTTCCCTGCTTGTCTCCCTTTCACTCTTAAAGAAGGCAAACATCCTGGTCTCAGAAATGCTCCTTGAAAAAAGAGACCAATTGATGGAATTGGTTTGAAGCTTCATCCGATGCAATTCAATTAACCTTGTTGTTGTTGTTGTTTTGCTTAGGTATCCTTAATCTGATTGAACGGGGTCTGATCCCACGTGCTGCTAGGATTACTTTAGAGAAGCCTCTGGTTCTTCCCAGACCTGTTCCTCTTCATGAATTTCACACAAAGTACAGAAAAACAGCTGCTGGTAAGGACTAACTAAGAGGTGCTGTTGATAATCCCACCAATACATCACCTGGTCACTCTTCCAAAATTTGGCAAGGAGAATGATGGCTTCTGAGCATTCATGGACGTGGGAGCAGATAATTCCAGCTGAATGGCAGATCTGGTAGTTTCCCAGATTAATCTTTCCTTCCAGTACTGTTCACCACAATCCTTTCTTACACATCTTCCATGTTAAAGGCATTCTTGAGCCAACAAAGACTATTTACCACTGTTATCCAACCTTTAGAGCAGTCAGGATTCCCAGATGTTCTCCTCTTCCTCAGCTTGACCTTTTGAGATCATATGGTACCCATCAGCCATACAAACCATGAAAGGGGCTCTTTTTCTGCTTGAATAGGACTAAGCCTCTGTCCATAAAATGCACTGCAGAAAATCATTATCTCACAGTTGATTGTAATACCTATGTATAGTTATAGTTGTTTTTGATAACACCATAGGTTACCAACAGGTTTGGTTTTGATTCTCTGTGGCTTTGGTCTTTGCCAGGGTTTCCCTTTGAGACTGGAGATCTCAGGTCAGATCATCTTTTGATGGTTTTAAAAAATACATTTCATTGCTTCCATAGATGGAGGTGCGGACAGTAAAAAGGCAGAAGAGGGGCCTTGTCCCTATGAAAAGCCAGCACACGTCTCCAGTTCCACAAAGAAGGAGAGCAAAGTGAAGGGTAGCATTGCTCCACCTCCGTCCTGCATCTCAGTCGTTTCCCCCAAGAAATCAAGGGAGCAGCTGATTCAGGCAGTTCTAAAGCGAGAGCCAGGCACTTTTTCTGCCATTCTGCCAAAGGTATGATAGCACCATCGAGCAGGATTTTCATCCCGTCTGTTGGGGCTGAGGAACGTGTTTCACTGTCAGGAAGATGTTTCACTCTATATTTATGAAATGTCAGTGCACAGGGCAGATCCACAAAGAGAGGAAAACTTCATATTTTGACTTGGGCGACTTTTTCCAACAAAATGAGCAATGGAGAAATGCTGTCCCTTTATCACTTCCTGTGAGGATCTTTGATCAGGGCTGGGGAACATTGGCCTCCTGGTGATGTTGGGGCGAGGTCGCATTAGTCCTAGCTGGTATAGTGACTTGTGAGGGATGATGGGAACTGCAGTTCATCAATTTCTGAAGGACCACAGGTTCTCTGCCTGAATTAAATCCAAGGTCATAATGGGATAGCATTTTTTTCCACGGCTTAATTTTTTTTTTTTAATGAAGAGTCTCTTCATTGGTGGCACAGTGGTTGAATGCCTGTACTAGAGCCACAAAGTTGTGAGTTTGATCTCAGGTAGGGCTCCAAGGTCCACTCAGCCTTGCATCCTTCTATAGGTTGTGAAAATGAGTACCCAGCTTGTTGGGGGCAATTAGCTTATACATTGTAAACCGCTTAGGGAGTGCTCAGTTAATAATAAAGATTATAATAATAAATAATAATAAAGATTTATTTATAATCCACCCAATCAAGTGGAATCTGGGTGGGTTACAATAATAGCAAAAATACAGAGCAAATTAACAGTTACAGTAAAAAATAACAGTACCAATGTATATCAAATACAATACAAAATACATACAAATCGCATAACAAATCAAATCAAAGTACAAATTAATTCCTTCACCACCAACCCATTCCAATCCTGAAATAAAACAATAATTAGATAATTTACAGCCTTTTCTGCTTGCAGGTTTTATAACAGAGCAGAAGGGTGGGGCTGGTGGTAAGTGCTGGTCTCAGGAGTCATCTGACCTCAGCTTCTCTTGCCTGATACGTGGTATAGAAATGTACTTACTATTCACTTCCATTCCCCTTCTCTCTTTCTGCAGACCCCTGAGCTGACACCAGCTCAGACATTCCAGAGTCCGGTGCTGGAGTTTGACATACCGGTCCGCAAAGGAACCATAGACTATGCATCTTCCGAGCTCCAAAGATTTAAACGGCACTGCTGTTTATTCTGGGGCAGCGTCCTTTCCATCTTGGAACAAGTTGCCAGTCTTCTGAAAGATTATGCTGTGCCTTCTGCCATCATCAAGGGAAAGAAAGTGATGGAGACCATTTCAGATTTTGAATTGAACCCGAGGCCGACCAGGGAGGAGCTCCTCTCTTTAATAAAAAATGCTTCAGCAGTCAGAAAGCTCTTGAGTCGACCTGGCCAGAGGTACAAGGGCCATAATGGCACTGAAGCAGCGGCCATCAAGATCCAGGCCACCTGGAGGTGTTACAAGCTGAGGAAAACCTACATCCAGTTCCGGAGTAATCAGTGGGCTTCAGGGGTGATTGCCATCTCTTGGCTGGTCCATATCCACATGCGGCGCGTCAGAAAGCTCCTGAAAGACTCACGGCAGAGGCACCTGGAAAATTTCTACATCAGGGCCAAGGTGCGCAATGCCACCAGCTGTTTCGGCAGTGCGCCTTTCCTTGACATCACCTACTTGATGAACAATTGCAGTTAAACCCTACCCTTCCCTTCTCCCCACATACACCGTTCCAAGTATTTTTCATGTTTCATTAAGCATTCAGCCTTTTGTGACTGCAACCTCCCACACCCCAAACATCTTCTATTATTTTGTGTCACTGTACCTACATTTGAGCTGGAAATCTTTATCCTTTATACTTCGTCCTGAGTCTTTTGTTGTTGTTGGGAAAATATCCAGTATTTTAAATGCATGAGGGGAGCTTCAGTTAGTATTAGCATTGTTAGTCTACTTTTCAGCTGAAAAAGACTCTCAGAGAATGTGGAGTCGAAGGCTTTCATGGCCGGCATCCATAGTTTTTTGTGGAGCTTTCAGGCTATGTGGCCATGTTCTAGAACATGGCCACATAGTCCGAAAGCTCCACAAAAAACCCTCAGAGAAGCTTGCAAAGTTCAGCGTTAAGATGAACTTTAGTCATCTTCTCACTGTCATCATAGTCATGTAGTCAGTGACTGTCTAGTCACTTCTCTCAGGTTTACAATCTGAAAGACACAGCAAAAAAGAGGAAAGGGTTGAGAGGAGAAAAGAAAAGAAAGGAACATTACAGTCCATATGGCCTGGCTGCTGAAAATGGCAGCCCTGTTGAGCTGTCTCAGAGCAATGTGGCATCCTTATACCCAGAGCTTGGGAAGATTACTTTTGGACTCCACCTCCCACAATCCATCACACATTACAACAACTGTATTAACTCAGGGTTTCTGGGAGCGATTGTTCAAAGAAATAACTTTCCCATGCTCTGTCTATGCATCACAATTCTCTTGCACACACATATCCTGTGCTTTTGGCAGCCAAAACGCACATTGCAATGGGCCAAAATTGCCTGTCCTGAAGTACCTAGTGTGCAGAAATAAAGAGGGGGTACTTTACACAAATGCTCTCATTCTAGGCACAAAACCTGTCTTCCCCACTAATTCTGCTTTTTGTTCCCTATCTGGGTCTGTCTGTCCATCCCTCTCCTCTCCTCTTTGCACCTGTAGCGTACGCTTGATTTGTTGTAGGCAAAGAGATCTCACTTGCCTCTCTGGCAGTCCCTACTTTGTCAGAAAGTACTTACGTTTGCAGACAGGCTTTTAATTAGTGCTCACCATTTCATTTATGTTTGCTTTCTTCCTCCCCCCACCACCTCTTTTTTTTTTTCATTCATATTCTGTTAATTAAGTGATCAGCCTCTAATCTTCCCCTGCCAGTAGCTTCATGTAGCCATCTAATTAAATTAATTGGGGAAGATGTTTTAAGTATGTGATTAAATCAATTAATATAATTTATGCCTGGCTTAACTGTACAGTGGGAAAAGGGAGCATTGGGGGGAGTTTAGGCACTGGGAACAGCTGAAGTTTGACTGGGTTGTATCTGCCGCAGCTTCCCCCTTGTCACTGATCAATGCCTTCTCTTGATTTTTAGCATCTGGCCGCCAACTGGAATCGCATCAGGACTTCTAGGAGGACCATTATCCATATCCCATCATTAGGTATAGCGCTTTTGTCTGTGGATCTATCAGCAACCTCTATTACCCACCACATTATGACTCCTTGATTGAGTTCAAGGAAGGCCCTTGTTTTATTCAAATTGGTCTCGGCAGGAAAATGTTGTCGACATGATGAGAGTAATAACACAGGGCCCTCGCTTGAAACGCCGTTTAATTTGGGGATTAAGCAAATAAAGTCATTATGTAGAGGCCGCTATTCAGTGGAGAGGTGATTTGCTGTAATTCGCTTTCATCTGTATGAAATGAACTAAAAAGTTGCTGCCTCCGTCTCCTCCTCCTTTTTCTCATCCCCATCTCCCCTCCTCTCAAAACACAACAGATAATAATGTTTCCAGTATTCTTTAATGACGGGGGAACATGGGCTTGCTGCTTTGTTGCTATTACACCAATAAGCCGGGTTGTTGCTTGCACCCTGTTTTTAATCAAATGTGCAGTCAAAATGATAAGCTGCATTCTCTGAAATTATTTAGTTCTAATTACGAGCAGATGGGATGCTTTATTTGCACCTTGGGCGCCTGAGCAAAAGGAAATGCTGTGTGCACAAGAATAATTAAGAAGTTGAATAGTGGGGGTTTTTTGTGCTTAAATAATCTGCAGTTTCATGTTAATTAGCACTAATGCAATTATTTAATTACATCTATGAATTGGGGGGCTTAAGAGGCATTTTTCGTTGCGAGCGGTGGGTTAGCCGAGGATGCTTCCGCCTTCTTGAAAACACACCTTTGTAGAAAATTTCTGGAGATGTAAGATGGAGTCCCAGCCAGACTGCAATCCAATTAATTTAATTAAACGTGGTTGATTTCATTTCAAGGAGTGAAAAGTACATAGGAGGCATGAAGCAATTCTCCATAGCTGCATATGCATATTTTCTCTTGTGGTTTAAAAATGAAGAGCATGGCACACACAGGTCCTTTTGTTTCAAATGGGGTGAATAGTCAACACCATTATTGTGCATGTGCTAACAAACAAGAATGATCGCTAATCATGTGTTCTTTTTCTGATCTGATATGCAGCAAAACCCACTTTTATATAGTTTATTTTTTTAAAGTTTCTGCAAGGCAAAATGGGCTAGAAATTTATGACAGACAAACATATTTTTAAAAAGATCTTTGGAAGCAGGTGCTGGCAATATTACTACATGCTGAGTGTTTTTGGAAGTCAGTTTCTAATTCTTTCTCATAATAAAAATAGATGAAGTCTTTCTGCAAGTGAAATGCATTAATATTCTCTTTTACTTTCTCTCACCTCTAGCAAAATATACAAATGTCACTGGAAATTATGCAAATGTCTTAAGGACTGTTGTTATCTGCCCCTTCCTTTCTGGGAACATTTGACAGAAAAATAATCCAAGGAAGCTATAACTAAAGGGGCAGCAATTAGCTCCTTTGGAGTACTGACCATTTTAAAAGTCCTCTGATATTTCTGAAATAACATTTGACTTGATGAACGGGGCATACGTTTTGCCCATCAAGGAACTCATGTGCATTTGCTTGGAAATTATGCACAACCTGATTTCAGAGAACTATTTTCCTCTTGAATCAGTGTGTCTAGGATTGTATGGTAAGGAAGAAGTCTTGTGGTCTCATAATGCTTTCTGGGAAGGAATAGATTTCCATGCCCCAAGATGAAACTTAAACCTTGGAAGGTGAGATATGAGGTTGGATTCCATTCCTTTTGATTTATCCCAATTATTGTGTTGGTTTCTGTGTTGTCTTCCCGCCACATTGGAATTCCAACCTCTGAGAAGGGGGAAAAGGGAGTGTTTAGGATGTTTGGTTGTGGATGAAGAAGGAAGGAAGGAAGGAAGGAAGGAAGGAAGCCAGATTAGCTCCAGTCAATGCCTTCAAGATAAGGGTTGATTTAGAGGTGGGTTGCAGTGTTTTCTGTCCTTTCCCATTTGCAATAGGAGTGTTCCGTTGTAGAAAGGAAGCTGGAAGCCTTACAAAAAGGCATGGAGTCAAAAATTGTGTCTGCTGAGAGACTTTCACTTTGCCAGCATGATCTTGGCAGAACTTTGGGCCACTTGCCACATCACATAGTTTCATCTTTTAACCTGACTGACCATAGGATCACCACTTAAGGCAAAGGTTTGGCTTAATAGCTATCCCTTTCACCTATGCTTCAAAGTGTGCAGTCTGACAATATTTTTGTAAGGACCAACTGAATATGTGCAAAATTGTGGGTCTGCTTCCACAGTCTCCACATTTCTTCATCAGGCAAAATAGGTTGGAAAGTAGGAGACTCTGGTTCGATGCTGAAGTCATGAATATGTTAAAGTCTAAAGATGGAATAGAGAAAGATGTGCTGCCTTGGTCCAATTAAACTCTAATGTGTGTATCAGAGACCTACCAGGTTACAGACATGTAATGACTGATTCCTGCATTTTGGAAAAAATAAAATATAGTAGATTTGATTCCATCCTTCAGTAAAACAACATAGGTTCCTTGGTTTGCAGAGGATAAAGAGAAAGAAGGAAGGCAGAAAAAAAGAAAGAACCATATCGGTTTCTGGATTAGCAAAATTAGAGACTGATTTTAAGTATTGACTATGCAACATCTGTATTTGAAGCTCTCTATATTTCATCCAAGCAATGTGAGCATATAAGCGAAGGAAAAATCTGCTAAGCATGCCATCCTGCACAGTAATCCTCCACTGAATTCAGTGGGATTTAAAGTGGGAACAGAGTCAGACAAGCTTGGATTGCACTGTAAATCACTTTTTTATCACACAAAAAAGATCAAACTTTTGGGAATGGGGAACCTAAGCAAGTTTTGACACAAATAAAATAATTTTCATTTTTATCTATGCGTCACAACAACCTGATCCTTAGGCTGCAATTGTAAACATAATTACTGGACATAAATTTCCAGTCAAATTAGTGGGATGTTGTTTTGCCCGGTAAACATGTTGTTCTATATATTATAGTAAAAGCTTAAGGGGGAAAATTGGCCACAATATTAGCACAATAGCACAAAACATAACCTTAAATTGGTATTTCAGGGATGTAATTGCAAATGTTTTAACTTCAGCTAGAAGGTAATCTTGCTTGCCTTTCATAATATATGAACAAATACCCAAAACAAGGACATCTGTTCTTTTACTGCTTATGTAAACAAGGCATGCTACTCTTCTTCCATGCCTGGAAGGGTAATTAATTGGTATAATTTTCAACTGGATAAGAAGCTGGTTTAGTGGCCAGAAATAAAACCCACAAGGTGCCTTTCATTGATCTCGGTGTCTTTTTTGAATGTTGTTTAATTCCTGAGCATCAAGACACAGCCTGAACACCAACCCTAAAAGATTGCCTCATTTTAAAAGAAACCTTTGGGAAGATGGGAAGACAGCACATTTCCTGCATCCACAGCAAAGGGGTGATGGCTTTGTTTGCTACAGGTTGAGTCTCCTTTATCAGAAATGTTTGGGACCAGCAAGGTTCTGGAATTTGGATATTTTTCAATTTTGCACATTGGAAATGCAGTATATAAATCCTGTGTGGATTTAACATCAGTCTTCTTTGACACTCTGGTCATGTTTGTCTCTGGTGTTGCTCAGCAAACAATCATTTGAAACATCTAATTGTATTCATTGTGTTCAATTATACAAGCCCCCGGTTCTTGCCATGGCTTTGTCTTGGAGAAGTGATAGCAAACAAGACAATTAAAAATCTTAAATTAGGAACACTATGTTTGGACGTGGGGATGCCTCATTTCACCTGCTTCTGAAAACTATTTCAGGAAAATGTAGATGTTCAGGGCACTTAAAGTTTCTTTAAAAGGCTATAGATTAGGATTCCACTAACATTTTTTTTAAAAAATAAGCTAAGCTATTGTTCTCACTGTTTAATGAAAGTATAATTTGCTGTAATTCAGAAGGATGGAGCATTGTTTTCCTCTTCACAATACATCCAGGGTATAAGTCTGTCAAATTTGTTAAAATGTTTGGGTTGTTTAGATTGTTGTAAAGCCATTTTACTTACTTTGTTTTTATCTGCCTTGCAACCTGTTGATATAAAGTGAGTTAGGATTATGTTTGAAACAAAAATCCCAGACTTGTAAACTGACTTTATATTATGGTACAAGTGACATCGGAATTCTGCCCTTTCCCCAAATAAAATGCAACAGAGCAGCCCAAGTTTGCAGACCTGGATTTGAAACCTAGATGTGGAAGATTTTATCAATTGTGACCTTTGCTAATATGTTGCGATGGCTTTTTTTCAGGGTATGCTCAATCCATTCGAGAGGCAACTCCCGATTTCGCCATACATCAGGGATCTCAGATTGGAAGGCTGTGCGAAATACAAGGTACAGACCTGACCCTCTCTGCCATTCAGCTTTCTTATTTTCCAAAGAAAATGGCCCATTTTGTGGATTTCGATTGACAAGCCCACTGGAGCAAGTCTCCTGCTGCCCCTAAAGACGTTTTACCTTATCCAAAAAAACATCCTGAATTTGAAACTTCTTAGCTAAGGGTTGTTTCGCTGATGTCTTGAAGCCTTGGAGGATCACATGCATGGAAGTGTGCTGTAATATTTCAAGCACATCATAGATAAACATCCCACAAAAAATATTTTCCAGTTCCAGATTTCATTCATTGTCTATTTGCGCTCTAAGCAAAAGTAAGGAGGAACGACCCAGTTATTTGTTTCCATTCCCCATCTTGTCACCTGGATTTCTTTCACACTACACAGTTATGGCACTTAGATACCACTATAGGGTTCATGGTTGTATCCTATGGAATTGTGGGATTTGTAGTTTAGTAAAGGACCACCAATGGCACAACCTTTTCATAGTGGTGGGATTGTATACTCCAACGAAGCAAGAGGTAATGCAGATGGCAGCAGTGCCACTGGTTGGGTCTCCCATGTTTGACCAGTTTTTGCAGACTGTTGTATATACTCATGTATAACTCTATAAAGTTTAGTCAAAAAAATTGGTCAGCTTATCCATGGGTCAATGGAAGTACTGTACTTTTACTCTTATTAATAAAGGACCCACCCCTTGGTGAAAGGCAAGAGTATAATCTGTCCTGGAATCAATGACCCCTCTCTATACTCTCATCCATCCAGCCTTTAACATGATCACAAACAGTCATCTCTGCTGAAATTTTGTAAGATCTTTAGCATTGCTTCCTTTTGCTTCATCCTTTAGATCCTTTGTTGTGTGCCTCTATGTTTTCCCCTCAACTTATCCACGGGTCATATCAAAATCCATAATTTTGACTCTAAAACCATACATGAAGTTGACTTATAGTTGGGTATTCATGGTAAATGTACCAAAGAACTACTGGGCAACAGCAGTAGTGGTGGGTAACACTGGTGAAGGATCCCTCAGAAACAATGCAGTAGCACCATGGCTGACACTTGTTCATACTCAAAGTGCTAGCCATATTAGTCTGGAGAATCAGTATGTAAAGGAATCTTGCAGCACCTTTGAGACTAACAGAAAGAAAGACGCTGGTAGCATGAGCTTTCGTAGACTTGAGCCTATTTCCTCAGATGCCTTTGGCCCAATAGGTTGCACTCAGCAACAAAGCCATTCCCACTTGAAAGCTCAGTTCCAAAGTACTTCTCTCCTTGCTATGGTCCACCTGTGAACCAATATGGCTAGAATTCATAGACATAACCGTGTTAGTCTGGAATATCAATATGCAAAGGGATCTTGTAGCACTGATTATGCAAAATGCATTGTAGCATAAGCTTTCATAGACTAGGACTATTTACTTCCTAGCATCTGAGGAAGTAGACCAAGTCTATGAAAGCTTATGTCACAACTTCATTCACACAGTTAGTCTCAAAGGTGTTACAAGATCCCTTTGCATACTGATATTCCAGACTAACATGCCTATGTCTCCGAATTCTACCCATATTGGCCACAAGATCCTTTTGGTTATGGACCGATATACTAATACTTTTTACCACACAGCTGTTTCTCTACAAACACCATAATTTGATTGAAAACGATGGGGTTGCTTCCTTAGCAACTTCCAACTTTTTAAAAAATGCTTTGATAATCCCTTGTGTAGTTTGTGCTGATTTAAGACATCTGGGTGATACTACTTGTCATTCCACATATTACCATGTGTATATTTGACAGGATGTCCTGAGGCGTTATGTTTTCCTGACAAGTATGATACTAATATTTTATGTGAAGCAGCCCATGGAGTCCAGCTTCCAAGGGAACCTGTAAGAAAGTAAGGAGGAATCCTGATTAATCTTGAGCAGTTCCTGGAAGTTGCATGTGGTTGCTCAGCATCATGCAAAATAAAGCGTATAAATAATTTCATTACCAGGATTATTTTGAAGGGCTGAGGGCAGGTGATTTGAACTAGCTGAAAGGAAATCTATAAGTGTGCAAAGCTTTTCACCTCTGCATAGCAATCACTTCCTGAAGCAAAGCAGCAGCAACAAAAATATTAAATTTGTCGATGGCCAACTTTGCTGGCTCCCCAGAATGACATATTTTACATGATTCATTTATATTTCAGCATCATTATTATTTCATAAATGCCACTTAGGAATTTTCCACCCCAAAAATGTATTCTGAAAATTTATAGGAGCCTAAAATAATCACTTAATTGCCTTTATATATTATGGAGGCACTAATGTTGCTTTGTCCTCAGTACGATTCTTTTGTAGTGTTTATTTTAAGGAGGATTTGTTACTTCTGAGCTAGTTATAAAGTTAGAGGCGGCATGTAATCACACACTTCTCTTCCCAGGGTTTGCCTTTCCCTGTATTAAAAATCATCCTCACCCCGTGTCGTTTATTAGGTCTGTGTTTCATCTGTTTCCAAGGAGTATCTTTTTTTAAAATAAATGTTAAAACATGATCTTCTTGAGCAATTTCATGGGTCATCTGTGCATTTATACAAAATGGGCCTCCAAGTAGACCAAGAGTGATCGCAAAGCAACTAGACCATGGACAGTTGGTATTGTTTGCTACAGGTTGAATTTCCCTTATCAGAAATGTTTGGGACCAGAAGGTTTCTGGATTTCGGACATTTTTGGATTTGTGAATATTTGCATATATATCGTAAGATAACTTGGAGATGTGACTGCTTGAGATATAAACTTCCCCAAACAAGGAGTGGAATTTGTTTTATTATTTCTAGGAAGATTTGGCCCCTGGATCTTTGGTACAGTAAGTGCCTGTAGTGGTTTGAGCTTGGACTATGACTCTAGAGATCAGGGTTCGAGTCCCAGCTCCACCATGAAACCCATTGGGTGACCTTGGGCAAGTCTTACATTGAACCTGAATCATTCTCAAAACTGATATACATCTCATTATTCTCATCATTTGGCTGCATCTGCACCTCAGAAACAATCCAGTTTGGCACCACTTTATCTGCCATGGCTTCATGCTATGAAATCCTGGAACTGTAGTTTATTTGTGGCACCAGAGCTCTCTGACATGGAAGGCTAAATCTCTCACAAGGCTACAATTCCCAAAATTCCATAGTATTGAGCCGTGGCTGTTAAAGTGGTGTCCAACTGCATTATTTCTTCAGTGTGGATGCAGCCATTGTTAAAGCAGCTGGAATTCTCTCCTTCTTTGTTCCGGACTTGAAATCTGGCTTTTCCTCTGGCTTCTTGTCTCTTCTTCATAGAGAGAGATTGGAGCAATCAGCAAGGATATCAAAAGTTAAAGATAACTTATGATTTTCTTTTGTGGTTTTAAGACTTGATCTTGACAATACATGTCTAGCAAAATTTGTGTTTTTCTAGCAGTAACTAATTATGACTCTCCTTTTGGTTTGCTTTTTTGTTTTGTTTGTTTATTTTAAAAAAGATCCTAATGTGGATGTCATCTATGTCTGCCCCTTTGAAATGAGTGAGGAGATGCTGCAGTATTATAATAAACTCTTGGGTCTGCAGACGGCTGTTAGATCTGGGAACCCCGAGGACATCGCTGACCTGCAGGACAGGTTCAAAATCCTCACCCCTGAAGCCATAAACAGCTTCCCTGTGAGTCTGTGTCCTTCTAATTACTACAGCTGGGGGGAAATGCCGTAAAATTAAATTGGAAATTTTATAACTTGCAATGCTCCAGTACCCATCAGTGAAATATTATTGCAACTTTTAAGAGCTTCACAGATTAAGTGACTAGTTAAGAGTGTTGGAAATAAATACCCTGGTTTAGCTTTGCAAGCTGAACGCTGAGCTGAGCTAAGCCCTTTCTCCGCTGGTCCCTGCTTGATGTCTCTCTTTCATCTGGAACTCTGAACTTAAGAGATTTATAGTTTGGTGGAAGGAGAGAAGAACAGGCAAAACACTTGCACAGCTCAAACTTTTCTTCTCTGCAGATACACAGATAGTTGCTCCCTCCTTCACTTGCTTTTTTATTCTGGCAACATCTAATTTAAAATTCTGTCCCACACCCCCCCTCCCCCAACTCTTGGATCACTTAATGGCTTTAATTGAGAGGTGTTAGATATGTTAGATTCTTTGAACCCATCTGGTCAGTTTTAATCTGTTGGAAAATACTCCAAAAAGAAAATGCCTCCTCCCCGCATGCAATCTTTCTGCCTTTCCAGCTACTATACTCTTCTGATGTTTAATGTTCTTTTGATAATGCTGCAATGCTCATTTGTAGCAGGAAAAGCAGGGATGCTCTTTCAGTTATTTGAAGTTCAGAGATGCTCAGATGAAAGTTGGTGGTCTTGATAATGCTCCTTTGTCCCTCCCGGTCAGTGCTATATCAATCCTGGGTCATTTTTAATACTATAAAGTTTTTATACCTTACCATATGAAAACTCTTGTACTATCACTGCAACATTCGAATACGTCAGCTCTTAAATTTTATAAGCAAAATCACTTACAGCCAAACCATGACTTCCACACATACACAATTTAATTTGTATGTATGTATGTGTTGAATTCCTTTCTTTAACTGCTCTTCTAGACTAGAGTCTTTCCAAAGAGTTTGAATCTGTTGTACAGCTTATATATGTCTACATTCTATACAGAAACAAATAAACAAGTCAAATAAACAAGTTCAATTATAAGGTTTATAAGTTCTAGGAATAAATAAACCAAGAGACAAAGAAATTTATGTTCTTTCTAAAGGAGGTTGCACACGAAGATGCTATTCTAGACAGAAGCGATTTTCATGGCCTGAGGTTCTTTTTCTTTATAAAAAGGAAGTCTAACTTATTCAGGCTTTTTGTTCGCAGAGCCCTCCATATGGCCATTCTTTTTGTCCTTCCATTTCCATAAATCTCTTTCCTTTCTTTTTTGGCCATGCTTTCCATTTTGGACACATGCTCATTTCACACATTATGCAGAAACAATGCAGGTTTCCCACTCAGTGTACCGTGGGGTGGAAGTTGAAGCCAATCGCATCCTCCCACCGTGACAAATGCAGCAGCGCGACAACATATGTTTGCGAGCATGAATTTGTCATAGTCACACTTCTGTTTGTTTTGAGGATAGATGTCTTAAAAGGCAATATATGAAGCAGCCAAAAGTACTTTCTGCCAGAATTCTTCCACACTAAACCTGGAGGATCTTTGCAATAAGGACGGGTGTCTAATGAAAATGTTTATCCATGGAACGACACATGAACTGTAAAAGCATTTTGTAAATAAAAATGGGATTGTGGGTTTTTGTTTGTTTGTTTTTTGTCTCATGAAAGCCCTATTTAAATTGCTGCTCCCATGTTGTGAAATATAGCCCCAGCTACAAGAGAGTTGTGGGGGAGGCAGAGTCACGGAGCACAGAGGTTTCTTCATTTTTTGTATTGATTTTTTCCTCCTGACGTGGTAAAATCAAACGGTGCCAGCAGTGTTGAGATGAATCACCATTATCCAAAGGCCGCGAGCCTCTCTTCCGAGTGACAGAAGGAGAATTCCACGTGGATCAAATAAATACAGATGTGTAGTAATTAGTTCTATTCCCAGCGAGCCCATTTCCGACACACTAAAGATGTGAGCGATTATGGAGCCTCACCCCAACAGCTTTTATCAATTTAAACTGCTACGCTACAGGATAGGTCATAACCCAGACTGCTATTAATAATGTATTTATTGCACTCAACATTATAAATTAGCTTTGCAGGAGGAAGAGAAAGAGCACCTCGTAACGAGACTAATGTCACCGTTGCTTGCAGGACCGGCCCATGTCCCTGGCTACCTTACTGAAGTACAGCCCCAAGACCATCAAAAGGATCAAACACCTGATTCAGGGCAAGGAGGCCTATGTCGTTGGAGGACTTCTTGGTCAAGATGACTTGGAAGTGGCCGATGCCTTAGACGTGCCTATTTTGGGTCCGGACCCAGCGGTGGCTCATCTCTACACTTCCAAGTCAGGAAGCAAAAGAATATTTGTGGCCGCTCAAGTACCAGTACCACCGGGACGGTATGACATATATAGCAGGCAGCAGGTATTTATTTATTTACTAAGATACACTGGTCCCTCCACATTCACTGGGGTTAGGGGTGAAGGACCCCCATGAATATGGGAAAACCTCAAATTAAAAAAACACTATTCATTTTACCTAAGAGAATACCTCTCTGGGAATCTCCAGGTCTTCCAGTGCAACTCTCTGGCCACCAGCTGTCAGACGTTGATCATAGAATCACACTAGAAGACCTACAAATGCCTAGAGAAGTGTTTTCTCTAGTAATTTCTAAGCCCCCCAGGGCAACTCTATGATCAATTTCCAGCAGCGTTATACTGGAGGATCTAGAGAGAATATATTAATCAAAACCGCAAATAATCAAATACACAGAAGTCAAAGCTGCAAATGTGGAGGGCCAACTGTATTTTCGTCCTGCCTTTTCCATTGTGAGATCTCAGGGCCGCAAACAGGTTTAGACAATTCCAAATGGAAACCAGTAAATAAGATAAACAGAATGGATGCATTCTGAATATTTTAAATAAATAAATTTCTCTGAAGATGCCAGCCACAGGTGCTGGCGAAACGTCGGGGATAAACTTTTCTAGAACATGGCCACACAGCCCGAAAAACCTACAAAAAACATTTTAAATGAGTTTTTAAAAAAAGCTTATGAAGCCCACTGGGCAACAGAGCTATGTGAAACAATTGCTTTTGCAGATTTTGGAGATTTTGCCAAACTATTTACACAGGTGCCTCACATGGATTATTTCTGCATTGCCATACATTTATCTCTGTGAATTCAGATTTCAAAGGTGCGCTACTACCACTAAAAGGGCCCTTTCCCCAGCCAGCCCCTTACCTTGAATCTATTTTTCTACTTTTCTAAAGAAGAGTTTCTAAGAGGTGATGACCAAATTCGGAAGCCATGTGCTGCCATAACTGAATCTAGGTGCAGAAGGTGTATATTTTGACATATGGTCTGAAGTTGAGGAAGTGCTCTAGAAAGAACGTAGTAAATATACTCTTGGTTCCGCAATTCTTGGAGGACAGACTCTGAGCATTTTATACCAGTCCAGCTCACAGCCAAAGATGTTTAGCTCATCTTCCTCTTGTTCCCCTTTGAAATTTGGCACATGTGATTTTTCCCCAGACTAGGATTTCCAGTTATAAATTGCCAATATCCCATGAAATGAAACTTGCAATCCTATGTATGGAGACGGGATGATGTGCCACAGAGGTAAGAGCTAGAGCATAGGAAAAGAAGGGTTTGTAGGAGCATGAAGCACAATTGCTGATTAATTAATGCATTGCAACATCAGAGTCCGTACTAAAGGCTGTATCCACGCTGCAGAAATAATCCAATTTGACACCACTTTAACTGCCATGACTCAGTGCTATGGAATTTTAGGAACTGTAGTTTGTTGTCGCACCAGAGCTGGTGTCCCACCTGGATTATTTATGCAGTGCAGACACAGCCTGAAGTCAGATCATCTCTGACTCAAGCTATTTAAAGTGGAGGAACTGCTGTTGTTAATGTGCCGTTGAAATATCTGAGACTATGGACATCGTTCATAATTTGGCACATGAAAAGTTTGCCCAGACTGGAAGCATTTCGTATAATAGAAACAATCACAACCCCCCCCCCCTCACCTGTTTGTGTGACAATTTGAAAAACCGCAGCTTGTTTTATTTCTTCCAAGGAGAAGAATCGATAATAATTCCTTGCTTGTTGTTGATATGAACCATAATGATTTGGGGAGATTCAGATTACGCTTGGATTTATGTATACTGCTGGTTTTCAAAATACTGTAGTTGCTTTAGTTCCTCTGCCTGTAACCATTGGCTTGTAAACAATGAAATGTAACCTAGTCTGTTGCAAATTCCAGATGGTAGATAAAAATACACATCATTGGTGCTAAGAAGAAAGCATCCGATGCCTCCTCTGTAATAATTGCTTACTGTGGATCTGAGGATGCATCCGCACTGCAGAAATAATCCAGTTTGGCTGCACTTTAACTGCTATGGCTCAATACTGTTGTAAGCTGGGCTACTGGGAATTGCAGATCGGCAGTATCAGGAAGGCGACATAAATTCTACCTCTGCTTTGGAAGCAGAAGCGAGGACAACTCATTAATTATGTCCAAATGTCATGACAAGCCATAGCTATGGCATTTGGTGTCTGATGTGCAGATGTGTCTCAAATCACAATCTCAGCCCATGGAGTTTTTGCTTGATTTTTACATTCTGGCATTTTTTAAAAAAAAGCAAAACCATGGTTTGTTGTGACATGTGAATCCATAACCATGACTTGTCTCTGGTTTGTTTTTTTTTCCAGCTGCCCACCCTGAAACAGGAACCGAAGAAAAGTGAGGAAAGGGAAAATAAAAAATAAAGCAGAAATAGGGAAGACAACCTGTGGTTTATTCATCTGACATCTAACTTATGCCTTTGGCAATAAACCACAGTTAACAGAAACCATGGCTTATTGTGACGCGCAAATATGTCCATAACTGAAAGATATCCACAACTGTACAAAAGTCACATTACATGGTGTAGACATGGGCCAAGTGTGGGCTTTAGTATTTCTCTTTTCAGTTGACTCTCCAAGACTAGTTACACATTAGCTTTCCTTTCAATTTGCTTCAGATTGTTGTTGGGCTTTTCCCCCCTGCTGTAAGCTCTCTATGATATATCGATGGGAGGCGTTAAATAATCAAAAGAAGGTGACAATAATTTAAGACACCGTTCAATTTTCACTTAAAGATGGCTCGTAATTCTTTTCATTGGTACTATCTTTACAATAGTATTGATCCATTTCATTTCTGTAGGGGAGTTGTGAAGAGAAAACCCATTTATTGGGCTTTCAAAAATCAAGAAATAATGGGTTGCAGAGCAAACAAATAATAATTCCATTTGTGATTGAAGTTCAAATAATAAAATACAGCTCAGAATCAAGAAGACGGCCATGGCCACAAGCACCTCCTAAAACAATCTCTTTTGCAAGGTTACATTCAAAACCACTAAAAATGCAGCCACACAAATAGTTATTAAAAATGTGGGTTTTTTCGTCCTGTCTTTAAAAGCAAACAAACAGATCACTGCTTAAATACTGCCTTAAGTCCCCATTCTTTGATATATTGCTGCAGTGGTCCTTTGCACTCACTCTTCCTCCATGGTTTTGCCAATATCTCTTTGAGGACATCTGTATGGAAAATTCAACCATGAGATATAGATGGAGAGAAACTACGCCTACAGAAATAATGCAGTTTGGCACCAATTTGACTGCCACGGCTCCATGCTATGGAATCCCGGGAACTGTAGTTTTGTGAGATACTTATGGTAGCCTTCTCTGTCAGAGAGCTATGGCATCACAACAAACTTCAGTTCCCAGAATTCCATAGTATTGATTCACAGTGTCAAACTGCATTATTGAAAACTGCAAAAGTGATGTCAAACTGCATTATTTCTGCAGTGCAGATGCAGCCTAGGAGATTATCAATTTCAACCTGAGTGAGTCCCTCACTTTTTCTGTTTTTTGTTGTCCCAGTTGGTTGAAGACCTGAGTCAACTGATCATTGACTATCCAGAAGTGAAGCGCTGGGTCTTCAAGGTGGACCATGACTTTGGAGGAAGCGGGACAGCGTTCTGCGACATCATCACAAACCTCAGGTGCCATCCTTGGATTTTGAAGGAGAGTCGTCGGTATGGTCCTGAGATATGGAAGAAAAGATGGGCACATGTGAGTCTTCTGGGCCATTCTGATGCCTTACACTTTTGATACTGCCCACTTTATTCCACACTTTGATAATAGGTGCCATGTTTATTGTCATTATTAATTCAATAATGACAATCTGTAATGCAAGATGAAACCAATACTAACATTGACTGTTGCTGTTGTGTGCCTTCCAGTTATTTCTGACTGGCAAAGCTGTCATGGGGTTGGCAAGATTGGTTCAGAGGAGGTTTGCTATTGCCTTTTTCTGAGGCTGAGAGAGTGGTGTCAAACCAGATAGTTTCTGCAGTGTGGATGCAACCACAGTCTTTGATGCTCCAGGCAAAGTATATAAGGGCTTTAAAACTCAAGGTCAACCCTTTAAATTCAAAAAATGAACTGGCAGCAATTTTTAAAAAAATTCTTCCTCATTCAGTACAGGACAACTCAAGATACAAAGTCAGATCAGACAAATTATATTTTACTCTCTGGCATCAGAATTCAAACATCTTGCTGTTTTAGTCTGTAGAATCTGTATGTAGAGAGATCTTGTAGCACCTTTGAGAAGTTGGCAGCATGAGCTTTTGCAGAGTTCAATCCACTTCCTCAGATGCTTTTGGTGGAGTGGAAGCCAGGGACAGACATATAGATGCTATAGGTATGTGAGAATGTCAATGCAAAATCGAAATCCTTTGGCTATGGAATAGCAAGTCCTGTTTTAACTGGACAAAGACATAGCCATTGGGTATGGATGTGAGGTGGCAAGGCCAGTTTGGCCTATAGCATATATATGTCTGTCCCTGGCTTCCACTCCACCAAAAGCATCTGGGGAAGTAGACTGAAATCTACGAAAGCTCATGCTGCCAACTTCTTTATTTGAGTCTGTAGCATCAATAATATCTTGGCTGACATTAACTATGTCTATAATATATTGTAGCCTTCCATCCATGCAGCCTTAGAACAGAATTTAAAAAAACCATACAATCTGTATTACATTATATAAATCCTTATTTAGTTTAGTGTGCCTGTTTAGCCTTCCCAGCAGTCAGTTATCTGGACTGAAGCTTTCAAGCCTCTTAAATATTTTCCTCGTATAAAAAGTGTTTTCCGCACATGAGCCCTGAACTACAATGCACTGCCTCCGCTGTCTTTTAAAATTCTCTTTCTCTGGGTTTAGTGGCTACATCCCTTGCATTTCAGCAAAGCACATTTCCATTAGGCTTACCCCACCTTGTGTATATCTGGGGTGTTGCAATGGATTTTGATAGACGTATTACTCTAGACTTCTTGAAACCCATCAAGCTTTTAATCAACCTGTCCTAGATGTCTTTTTTTTTTTTCCTTTTTCTCCTGGCCTGGAAACCTGCCCTATTTGAGCTAAGATAATCACAGTCATATTCCCACAGAAAAGCAAGTTTAAATTAAGGGCATGCTATGATGAATTGTGGTGTACTTTATTTGATCTCCCCGCAAAGTTGGAATGTCACTAAACAAAAATCATCCAAGAAAAAGCCATTGAGGAACAGTGGTATAAAAGGTTTGTATGGTGCCTGGGGATCTCTTGTGTGCACATGCCTTAGTCATATCCCATTTGGATCACTCCAGCATAGTCTTTGCAGCCTTTGAAGAGTGTGCAGAAGTTTCATTTTGTCCAAAGAGCTGCACCCAAGGTGGGATACACAACTCCCTTGTGGTAACAGCTCCACTGGTCCCTGGTTTGTTTTGAGGCATAATGCAAAGTGCGGCAATGACTACAAAGCCCTGTACATCTGAGGTCCAGGTTACTTGAAGCTCCATCTCCTCCCAAATGAGCTGGCCCATGCTTTGAGATCTTTGTGGGTCTTCACAGGTACATCTAGGGAGAACATGGGATCAGGTCTTCTTGGAGACTCATATTGCTAATCTTAAACTTCCCAGTGCCAGGCGTTTCAAATTGCAAATTATAAGGCTACGATATAAGTAGGCTACGAAGTGAGACTATGAGTATTCTTATTTTCTATTGGTAAATACACTTTAGTAAGAATATAATATAATATCCTTGTGTTACATATCAGATTCTCTGTAATTTGTGTTACTTATTTTTGTGCTGGCCAAGTGCCGTAATAAATATGTGTGTAATTATAAGGTAGAAGTAGAAGCAGCTGCTTAATAGATACCCTCGCCCTTCTCCTGTTTTGCATTTATCACCAGGTAGCACTGTGTGCCCAAATTACATTGCATGGATGACTCACTTTGCATGAGGCCCTTTGCAATACACAAAGTACACAACCTCCTTAAAAACATCTCCCTTGTTGTTGTTGTGTGCCTTCAAGGTGTTTCCGACTCATGGTGATCCTAAGGCAAAGCTATCGTAGGATTTTCTTGGCAAGATTTGTTTAGAGGGGGTTTGCTATAGGCTTCCTCATGGGCTGAGAGAGTGTAACTTGCCCACAATCACCTAGTATGTTTCCATGGATGAGGAGGAATTCGAACCCTGGTCTCCAGAGTCATACCAGCACTCAGACCACTGCACCACCCCAAATAATAGCTGGCCGTGTCTCTCTTTTTCAGCCCTGCTTCTTAACAGCACCCACCTTTTGTATTTGAAACTGAATTGCCATCCCCACTGAGTGCAGAGGATTAAGACCCTCCTTTGTTACCAAATGCGCTTGTAACGCTCCTGCATTTAGGCATCAAAGCATTAGTTTATGAGCACAGGCATGCTTTAATGTGCTATTACAGTGTGGAGACATGCTTCTTTCGATAATGAAGATATTGTGTCATTGACTTAAGCTGCCATGTACCAAACATATGCTGGCAGGTTATTAAAAAATTCAGCTTTGTGATGAAAGACTATCCTGCAGGCTAGAAGTACATGGCAAAAGACTCTCCATTCCAGTAGAGTTATTAGAAAGGAGAATATGACTCTAAGCACTAAATTATGTTAATACTTACAAATAGCATCATTTGCATAGCAGTTTATGACACGATCCCAAGGTTTTTCCTTCATTGGTATGTAGTAGGGCAGCCGATTAAACATAATGCAGTTTACGGAAGTTCATACTGAGTGTTTCTATATTCTGTTTTAAAATGGAGTCCAATTGTTGGATCTTAGAAACAGAGGCTGAAAGATTTCATCCAGTCTTCTGCAACTGAGATTCAGGAGAAAAACTGAGGATATCACTGGTCCAAGGGAGGATTATATAACAATTTGAATCCCAAGGCAAGCATCGACATCCAAGAGTCAAAATGTTAGGAGGACCAACAGAAATGTGGTACTAAATTAAAAACACTGGTCTTTAAGGTGCTGCAAGACTGTGGCTTTGGTTGTACCAGATAAATATGGTTGTGGAGACTCAAAAAATAAGCAGCGCCCTGGGCAAAGAAGGCTTTTGCCCCCTTCCTCACCATCATTGTTGCAGTGCTGCCAAGTTGTCCTAATGGTATTTGGAACTGAACATTATTTAGTAGCATTTACATTGCCTCAAAATCAAGCTCTGTTCTGCTGGGTTTGCGAACAAATGCCCATCTTGAAAAAGAAACATTTAGATAATGGATGGATGTTCATTTTTTTAGTTAGTACCTACAGGACTTTCAGCTCCTTTTTGGGCAGGTAAGAAAAAGACTGGCTGCATAATTCTATTAAAAAATGGGTCCCATTGAATTTGGCTCATTCATTCATTCATTCATTCATTTAATATCCCACCTTTCCCTCAATATTAGCCCAAAGTGGCTTACGGAATAAGGTTAAAACAGGGTGCAGTTAAAACAAGATGTGGTCCAAAAGTTAGAGAACCATAAGTATTGAGAATTTAGAACAATTTAAAATAATATAAAACATAAGATAACTGTTAAGTGCTAACTGTTGTGTGGTCAGCTATCTGACTACCAATACTCCTGAGCATGGCTGATGGCACATGAGGAGACAGATGTTCTAGCAGTGCAAGAATGGAGGCTTCTGTTTTTAAACTGTATTGTTTTATACTTGTTCGCCGCCTTGAGTCCCTGTATTGGGAGAAAGATGAGATATAAGAAAATAATAATAATAATAATAATAATAGTAATAATGTCTCCAACCCAGAGTTCTGCTCTGAGCAAAGTGAAGTTGTGGCCTAAATGCCTCTGTGATGGTCCTTTGCCAGGGTAGCTTCTGCACCAACCCAGAAATTGGTTTCTGGGAGCACTAGTTCGCTCCCCTGATACATGCGCATACCATATCATAACATGGGCATGGATATCTACCCTTCTGAAAGCCAGAAGGTTATTTGTTCATTGTGTTTGAGTGCTGAACTACAGCACATGAAACCTACTGGGTGACCTTGGGCAAGTCGTACTCTCTCAGCTTCAGAGAAAGGCAACAGTGAACCTGCTCTGAACAAATCTTGCAGAGAAAACCCAACGATAGGGTTGCCTTACGTTGGAAATGACTTGAAGGCATGCAACAACAGCCACAATTCACTCTTCTGATCAATGAGCTATTCAAAAAGGAGTGACAATGGCCTGAATCCTCTTGGTAAGTCCCAACTAGAGTAGACTCATTGAGTCATAAGGTGGGTCAACACCTAGATAAATCCCATTGAGTCCATGGAGTTGGTTCTAATGAGTTGGGACTGCAAGTAGGATTTAACCCAACTCAGCCTCCCAGTGACATTTGACAAGATCCGGACAGAGCCTGACAAAGAGAAGTGGCTAATACTCCGTGTCATTTTTATATAGGGAACCAGATCTTCCAGCCATAGTATGGCCTGAAGTAAAGGGACCATATAAATAAATAAATAAGAATTATCATTTCTAATGGCAGTATTTTGATACTGCTTCTGGAATGCCATGTAGCTTTAATAGCGGATGGTAAAATTATATTGGCTAACGGAAGAGGTCCCCACTCCTCTCCAAACAATATCGCCGTCAACGAGATTTCACGTCGTGTTTTACCTGTTACACCAGAGGACAAGCTGCGAGGCTGTTGTTCGGTTGGTTATTATATTTAATGCAGTTACTGGCGTTTGGATTTTCAGGTGATCCCCTAATTCCTTCATAAAATAACAAGGCACGACAATTACGTCCCTCGGTTAAATTCCTAGGACCCACCATAATCAGAAATGCAAGCTGTTGGTTTGCATGTCCTATTGATTTAATATTCTTCTAATCAGTACATAAAGCTATGGGCCTGCGGTGTTAATTTTTCATATGCTTACAAAGCACCCTTTGATTTTCTGTCACGCGTTAATTACAGCGTTTTGCCATTAAATAGGAAGCTTTGTGTAAACTAATTACTAGGTAATCATTGTCTACCACGAGCCGTGCTGTTTGGTACCTTTTTTTATTTTATTCGGCGGAAAACGCACGGATCTCGCAGTCTGGAACCACTATACCTTCCAGCCATTAGCTCTCACTAATTCATAGCATTATTGTGTTAAGATTGTAGGAGTTGTAATTGTTGTGGTATCAGTGCTGTTAATTACCGGAGTAAACAGTTGAAATGGTGCCAAGGTCTATTGTACAAAGCAGAGAAAAGGAGGTTTAAATGTTACTTCCACCATCTGGGGACTGAAGTCTTTGCAAATGCTACAAAACAGCAGTCAGGCAATATCAGAGCGTCAGGCTTCGGGGTTTGAGGCCATATGGATTCAGAATATTTTGAATCAATTGAATTTAAGTGCCAGTTTTTAGCAATAACTGTGCGGAGATGAGGAGGATAAAACAAGATCACGGAAGAAAATCTGGAATTCGTTAGTGTTATCACGGGCCATAAAAATGCCTCTGTAGATTATATTAAAATGTTTATTTTGCTAAATTCCAGAGAAGCCGAGAAAGGCTTTTAAAAAGTGAAATGCAGATTTAATGGGGAATTGCTGCATAAAAATGTCCTTTCCTTTCTGTTTTGGTTCCTGCCGCCCCCCACTTCTTTTTGTAAATCATCCCAGCCGTTAACATGGGAGTCTGTATAAAGTCTGCAGTCTTTTGATTCATTGATTGTTGTAACTGTATTTTAACATTTGTAAACTTCTTGGGCTGCAGGAGTATATAAAAGACATATAGTTACAGACAAGAAAAAATGATACAGAGATCTTCACTCCCAGAGGCTGGAAAGCAGATCCTGCCTTTGCTTCCAGTCCAACTCTTGTGCTTCTGGCAACTGTGTCAACACTGCAGAAATAATCCAGTTTGACCCCACTTTAACTACCGTGGCTGAATCATATGGAATTCTGGGAATTGCAGTTTTTTATGGCACCAGAGCTCATAGCACTGAGCCATGGCAAACTACAAATAGTAGATTTCCATTGCATTGAGCCATGGCAGCTATAGTTGGGTCAAACTGGATTATTTTTGCAGTGTGGATGCAGCCTAATATAAGCACAAGCCATTAGGTTCACTTGGAATAAATAGCAAGGAAGGTCCAGCCATAGAGAGATTCCCAGTTTTTGCCTCTTCAACAAATGCAAATTCTCAGAAATCCATTTATTTTCTATTTTGGGAGAAAAGCTTGATACACATACACTTTACAATAGCTTTTGTTTGAACAGGTATTTTGGCTTCCTATATAACTCCAAGTTAAGAAAACAAAAGAATTCCTTTTCCTTGAAGCAATGCTTGCTGATTAAAGGGGGGGGGATGCCTTTCTGCTCATTATTAAGGAAATTAAGTCCAACCAACTTTGCAGGCAGTTTACCTCACCAATTTAAATTGCCCAGACGGATTGCGGTGCCAAAATGACAACAAAAACCGCAATGCAACAGAATTGCTTAATAAAATTGTCTTTGGCTCAATTAAATTACCCCTGCCAGTGGATATAAATATGCATCATTATTTTTGGATCGTTCTCCAAAGTTGTCCATGTAAAAGAAAAAGAGAGATAGAGAGAAAAGGTGTGTAGGTTCTACCTTTAAAAAAAAAAGTCCAGATTTTGTTAAAAAATAAACACAGAGACATAGAAAAAGATCTCCAGCTATGGCTTGGATGTAAAAAAGGAAGACACTTTCCCTCCCATCCTGTTGTGTTTTGGGTTGTTATTATTTTTATTGGCCTCTTAACAGATGTTGACGTGGTTCAGGGCGCAAGGCAAACATGTGCTTTTCAATGGGGAGATCACATAAGCACCGTGCACCACAATGATGCTTGGAGCCGCGGGGGATTGTTTGAGAGGGGGGCCTGTGTGTTTTTGTGTGTGCTATGTTTGTGTGCCTATGCAAACCCAGAATGAGAAAAAGACTGCTTTCCACGTCCCGAAAGATCCTTGGCCGGCACATAAGAGAGCCAGAGAAGAATACCATGACCCATGTGGCACGGAGAAAAGGGGCACAGCGGCTTAAGTGGCGAGAAGTGGGCTCCTAATAGTCGAGGCGATGCGCTGCCATGTGGTCCCCTCTTGAAGTGCAACATATGGGTCTCCCTTTGACAGGGACCCTTGTCCGCTCCTCGGCCGGTGCGCTGATCCAAAGCGAAGGGCTGTGGTAATGAGAATTGGGCCTCTCAAGGAGCCGGGAGGAGATAATACCGCCTAAGCGGAGAATTCTGTGGAGTGTTGTCGCCACTCTCCATAATGCAAGGCGCTCACTACCCTGGCGAATCGCTTGCCATCCAGCTGAAATGGGCCATTAGGTATCGGGGAAAATTGTCTTTTGCTCCTTTTAGCAGATGGAGCAAATATTTTACAAAGCCATTTTACATACAAAAACCATTTGCCTGGCTTGGTAATGGCAGCTGTTTTACATGATGTTACCTTCCAAAAGAATCTCTCTCATGAAAGGCAAAACTGGGGACTTCTTTTCTTGTTTTTAATTTTTCAAAATTTGCAGTTGCAAACACCAAGCAATCCAGCCCTTTTTTAAAAAAAAACAGAAAAAGCAAGCAAGAAAGAAAGCAACATTTGAATTCTAAGTAAGTGTGGCTAGGCAATGGATTGCTTCCAAAAAACCCAACAACATTTCCAGCATTTTAGTTCTTTTGCGCAGATTGCAGCTCCGGAGAGAAGGAAAGAAAGAAACAAACAAAAGGAAGAAAATAAGCTCTGACATAAATACTTGTGAACCTCTCTGGGTGTGCATATGTATGTGTGTGTGAGTGAAATGTTTGCTTTTGAAACTGCCTTGTAAATGGGATAAGCATTTTTGCAAACCCAGTGGCTGAAACCAGAGACTACTTGTCTTTTTATTTTGGCATTGCAAGGTAGGAAGGAACAGTGTTTTTCGCTTCTTTGTTTTCTGGAAAGAACTGTAAACCGTAACGAGGACTGCATCCGCACTGCAGAAATAATCCAGTTTGACACTGTTTTAACAGCTGTGGCTCAAACCTATGGAATTCAGGAAACTGTAGTTTTATGAGTGGCATAACAAACTAAAAACTTTTGACCAGCCAGAAACAAAGAAGGGACTGTACCCATGTTGTATACCTGTGAAATTATATATACACATACATACATGCATGTAGAAGTCTGGAAACTTCAGTCAGGAATATTGACCCCCAAAACCTGGGTCAACTTATCTATTGGTCAATGTAATTGCCTTAATTATTGCCTTTGCATCGTTTTTGACATGTGAGCATTTTCTTAGCCTCCTCTTTTGTGCCTGGCTTCCTTCTCACACATCACACAGCTGCCATTTTGCATAGTTTCCTCCTCATCCATCCAGCCTTTAGGATGAGCACAAATTGCTCGAATTTTGTAAGTTCTTTGCCCTCATTTTCCTTTGCTTCATCCTTTACATCCTTTGTTACCTGCCCCTAGGTTTTACACTCAACTTATCCATGGGTCTTATCAAAATCCATTATTTTGGCCCCCAAACCTGCCCTTATACATGAAGTCAACTTATAGTTGATTATATATGGATAGATATGACTTTAGGTGGAATTTGTTGTGATCACTGACATGGAGGCTTAAGCATAATTCTGCGCAAAGTTCTTTCGGCATGTTGTTTTTTTAATCCTTTTATCCACATTCAACCATCTATGGCTGAAAATATTCAAGGAAATATAAATTCTAATAAGCAAACTTTGGTTTTGCCATTTTAGATAAAGGATATTATTTTACCATGCCATAGGACTTGAGCTTCCACAGACTTTGGTATCCATGGAGAGACCTGGAACCGATTCCTAGTGGATACCAAGGTTCCACCGTAGATTTTTTAGCATCATTTTCCTTTGTTTCATCGTTTACATCCTTTGTTACATGCCTCTAAGTTTTACCCTTGACTTATTATCCATTGGTCACATCAAAATCCATAATTATGGCCCCAAAATGTGCCCCAAATTTATACATTTATACAATTATATTTTTTAATTGTTTGTTCAATGAGTACCACCCTTCCTACAAGGGCAATGTATATGGGGCTTTTGTTTTTATAGCTACACAATGACCCTGTAAGCAAAACTTGCTCAAGATCATCATGATCAAATGTGGAATTCTGGCCAAAGATCATCACTTCCACTCCATTCCACTATCTTCAATAAGATAGTTCCCTTTCTGGGAGGTGATCTCAAGATAGGTTCTTTATATGGTGTCTACAAGGGAAGCAAAAGCAAATATGGTAACCAGCATGCAATGCTACTGATTGGAAAGATTCATTTTCTTCCCCCAGTTAGTAAGACGCGTATGTCTTGAGATCCAACCCAAAGTGACTAGAAGGAATGGCCTTATCTAGTTCGATGAAAATTGGACCAAAGCAACTTAAGGGAAGGTATTGATTTGTAGACAGAGCGTCTTGCTAGCATTAATCAATGGAGAGAACCTTTCTGTGGACCCAGCAATCCTCCCCGCCCAGATGGGAAATCATTAGTTCCCGCTTGTTCCCAAATTAGTTATGCATGAACAAAAAGTACAAGCCATTTATTCTGTCTTTCTCTTTTCTCCCCAATACTTTTCAACCAGTGCAAATGCTCCTGTGCTGGGATCTGAATATACGTCTCGCTCACTAATAAATTCTTCCTCCTCCTTTCTGCAGAAAGCCTTGCGTGGTCCTTCTCTCCAGGCGTGTTGAACAAGCCAAAGGACTTGTAGAAGGGTCTTCAGTCAGGGTTGCCAATAGTAGCCCTTGGCATCAGTGGCCCTTACAGACACAAGGAGGGTTTCCATATGCAGGAGCTCTCCTTAAGAAGGCAATGGATGAACTAGCATTTGCAAAGGCTTTTTTGAGACTGAGTTCTTCCAGATGAGGGAAACATGTCAGGAATTTGTGGTACTTGTCGCTGTAATTTGTTGCCATTAATTGTTGCAGATTTTTGAAACAAAGATACAAATAATGTTTTTGTTTTTCCAGGATGCATCTGCACTGCAGAAAGAATGTGGTTTGAAACTGCTGCCATGGCACTATCTTACGGATTCCTGGGATTCATAGTTTGTTGCCAGAGCCCTCTGACTGAGAAGGCTAAATAACTCACAAAACTACAGATCCCAGGTTTCCTTAGCATTGAGCCACGACAGTCAAAGTGGTGTCAGACTGGGTTATTTCTGCAGTGCAGATGCTGCCCCAGACCATTTTCTAGCACTTCCTCTCACCAGCTGCAGCATTTTATTCCCACTCTCGTGGGTTTAGCAAACCCAAATGCCTCCATTTTCCTCTCAATCCTTCTCAAAATGATGAGAAAAAGTGACTGTAACAATTTTGAGAGAGACTGCAGAGGAAAATGGAAGCATTTGGGGGTTAATACAGGATTCTAGGGTTGTATGGGAGATATTTTCTTTGTGACTGAGGGCAAGAATTGCAGAAAACCCCTTTAAAAATTGGGTTTTGGGAATCTTTGAGTACTGGTAGAGGGGCTTCAGAGCCCAGGACCCCTCTGTGCTCACTCTTGGCCTATATGATTTGCAGCATTATTGCCCCTCATGCTTTCTACCAGTTTACTGGGCATGAAAGTTGGGCTGAATGATCTGTAATTTTTTGGAGTGCATGCCCCATCATCCCAGATACTTTTTTAAATTACTGGTTACCTTCTTTAGCCCTCTACTCTGCAGGCATTACCTGACCCAAATACAAAAGCTAAGCCACACGGTCCAAAAAAAAAGGTATTTTGTTTCTTGATGGTGAATCAAAGATGTTCACTCATTCCCAAAATCCAGAAACTGCATTTGTCAAACACAGCCAAGCGACTCCTCCTTGCTGCATATTTGTTCTGAGAAAATGGTGCTTCCTTACACAATGCAGAGTAACCCGAAGCATGTAAAAGGGACCAAACCCCAGAAAGGGAGATGTGTGCAATGCTTCCTGAGGAGTACCAGAGTTGTTGCGTCAAGCAGGCAGTTGGTCTTCTTTTGGCGCATGGGACATTTCCAATTTCAAGGGGTCATGAAGCAGAAGGAAAGAGCCCCACGGGAGGCAAAGAAGGGATCATGAAGCAACATAAGCAATAGCAACCTGGAGCTGAACACACACAGGTCCCTCAGCCTCCGCTGCTTGCTCAGCTCTCAGACGTTTTGGCAGAGAAGAGGCTGGGAAATTGCAGCTGGATATTTTGCTTTCCTTTTTCTGTGCACAACAGTGGTTCTTCTAGGCAGGTGGGGTTCATAGAATCATAGAATCATATAGTTGGAAGAGCCCACAAGGGACATCCAGTCCAACCCCCTGCCATGCAGGAACTCCCAATCAAAGCATCCCCGACAGATGGCCATCCAGCCTCTGTTTAAAGACCTCTAAGGAAGGAGATTCCACTACACTCCGAGGGAGTGTGTTCCACCGTCGAACAGCCCTTACTGTTCATCCCTTGTAGCCAGGCTTTAGCATGGAAAACAGCTCCATCCCATTCTCTTGATTCTCTTTTGTACTCATCATCGCTTAGGATAGGTTGGCTTATTTGTTTTTAACTTGACCTATCTATGGTCAGAGTGCTACAGATTCAGTGGACAGCCAGAAAGACAAGCAAATGGGTCCATGAACAGATCGAGCCAAAAATCTCCCTGGAAGCCAAGATGATGAAACTGAGGTTGCATACTTCGGATGCACCATGAAGAAAACAATGATGCTAGGGAAGGTGGAGGGACGTAGAAAGAGAGGAAGACTACATGATAGATGGATGGACGCTGTTGAAGAGGTCATGGGTATGAATACACAGAAACTAAGCAAAGCACTGAAGAACAGGGAGTGTTGGAGATGTCTCATCCACAGGGCTGCCATGGGTCAACATCGACTTAAAGGCGGTGAACAACAACAATGGTCAGAGTTTGTCTAAAGACAACCGTGACCTATGTGGAATGACAGCCAAAGACATTAGGCCAGAGCCAGATGGGTTATTTGAAGAGGTCTGACGTAAAACCCAGGGATAAAAGCCAAAATCATCATCATCATCACCACCATAACCATCATCCACTTTGTTTGTATGCTGCTTCCCCCAATTTAATAAAACTAAATATGAGCCGGTTTGGCGTAGTGGTTTGATTGTGGGACTACAACTCTGGGGAGCAGAGTTTGATTGCTGGCTCAGCCATGAAACCCACTGGGTGACCCTGAGCAAGTCACACTCTCTCAGCCTCAGGGGAAGGCAAGGGCAAACCTCTGAGCAAATCTTGCCAAGAAAACTCCATGATAGGGTTGCCATAAGTCAGAAATGACTTGAACGCATACGCAACAGCAATAAGACTGAAAAAAGGAGTTAGGTATTTGTAAAAAGTAATATAAATTATGACAAGGATATCAAAAATGCATATCAAACATTCAGATTGCAATAAAACAGTCATATAGCAGAAACACTAAACTTTCCATAGAAACATAATCCAGTACTCATTGGAATTAATAATTATCAGTTTCTGCAACTGTGCAAGTCCTGAAAAATGCTCGAATATGTTAGCAGTCCTTGAAAAATGCTCGAATATGTTTCTTAGGCAGAAGTTCTGTGATGTGGCCACCAGCCAGATGTGTTTTGACCTGACGTCTTTAGTGGCTAAGGTATCAATAATATACCAAAACAATACATAGAGTAAATACAATCCAGAGGATTCACCAGCTCCTCTCATATGTCTCAGAGTAACACACAACAACGACAACAACAACAACAGGCTATTGTTACTCACAGCAGCTCTGTGCAGATGGCTGTAATCCATCACCTTCTCTGTTTATTGCCATTGTTGTCCTTGAGCCCTTTGCTAGCAAGGAAAGAAAGGAAGGCAGGAACAGTTAAAAGAAATACATTTTGAGAAGGAAAAAACCCATCCTCAGATGCATGAAAGATGATGAGTGAGAAAAAAGAGAAGGGAAACATTTAAAAAAGACTTTTCTGGCTGTGGTTAAACAGTAACCACACTGCCTGTTGGAGGCCTGGTTTTTAATCACCCCACAAGCAGTTTTCATTTCTGCAGTAAAATTGCTTGTGGTTCTATTTAATTTGTTTCTGCAGGAACCAGCTTTGGCAAAGATCTCCCAGGAGCTGCCGGGCCTTTTAGCACAGCACGCTCAGGCTGTCAATGAGAAACGATTTCCTACATGGGGAAAATTCCTCCAAACGTTTGTGCATCAAGGTAAATAAGACTGCTAAGTTCCTGCTAAGTGCTACGAGGGGTAATGATATCACCGGCACTTTGTTCTTGTTCGTTGGGATATTTCTCCACCTCGACCTTCCCAACGCCCATCATCCCTCCACTTTGCAACGTATAGCAGTTTGTTTAAGAATGAAATCCAGGCAGCCATCTTTGATGTTTGCCAAGTTGAATCAGGCTTTGCCCCTTTGCAGGAAAACACTTCTTGATTTAAGTAGTTGTTAGATGCCCCTTTTTCTGAAGATAGCAGGTTGGTTACAGCTCCAACTGTAACCGTGGGATAATTGTTGTTATTTGCTATCAAGTCAACTTTGACTTACGGTTACTCTATAAATGAGAGACCGCCAAGAGCAGTTCTGCTCAGGTCTTGCAAATTCCCAGTGGCTTCTGGGACTAAATCTCCCTCTTTTCCTATTGCTTTCCACTTTACTGAGCACAATATTTTTTTCCAGTGAGTCATGCCATCTCATAATAGGCCCAAAGTACAACAGCCCCAATTTCGTAACCTTGGCGTCTAAGGAGAGTCCAGGCCTGCTTTGCTCTAGGACCAATTCATTTATCTTCCTACACATTTATTTATCTATTTAGCAGTCCATGGTACCCATAGAACCCATTTCTACATTTCAAACAAGTTGATTTTCTTCTTCTCAGCCTTTTTGACCATCCACAATGTACTTATTTATTACATTTTTTCCATCTCCTTTCAAGATGTTCTGTCATGTCTCTTGACCCTGTGATGTCTCCTCGATATAAAAAATTATAATTCCCAAAATAATTAAATTATCTTCCAGGTTGCAAAGGAAGCTAGCAAATGACTTTCCTTGTAAATGACAGAAAATGAAGCAAAATGACTGAGAGCATTGCAGTGGCCAATAGAAGTCAAGGTATGGATGTTGATTTCAATTGGGCACTGTAGTGCTCTGTTATTTTGCTTTGTGTTGTAGTTTAAAGCTGGACCATCCTCAGTACCAATGAGGCTATTTTTTTTCCTCCGTAACAGTGATTAAAATAATAGTCCTATGCTCCTACATCAAAAATAGATGCTTTGCTTGCATGGTGAATGCTTTTGCCCTGACAATTACAACATCTCTTATCCAGGTGGAGTCATAGAAGCTTTCCCGCCTTCAGACAGCATCACCAATATCACAGTGGATATGCTGATAGATCCGACGGGAGAAATCACCATGCTTTCCTGTGGAGATCAGTTCCATGCCAATGGTCCCTTCCGGTCTTCAGGAACCACCGTCCCACAGTCTTCTGTTGAACCGCAGGTCCTGAACTCGCTGTGTTTTAAGATCGGAGAGGCCTGCAAAAGCAGGGGAGTGGTTGGCTACTTCTCCATCGACTTTGTGACTTTCATCCACCCCCAAACACTGGGGCAACAGGTGAGCCATTGAAGCAGAGCCTTAGCTTTCTGGGACACTTGGGGCAAGAAATCAGATTATGGTTTAAAGCCGGCGGAGGAGGAAAGTGACCTCCGTCTGCACTCTCCTCCTCCTATCTCAGTCCAAATGTCTGCGTACATTAATCAGTTTTGGTCCTCAGACAATATGCAGCATTAGGAATACAGATTTGCAGGCATAGCTTTGGAGCCATAAGGATCAAGTCATCCGTTTGTCATGTTCATCATCTAAATAATCTGTTCATCATCTTAGTCATCTGTTTTATGCCGATTTGGTGACATGCTGGTTCTCCACGGGGTTCCAAGGAAACAGCAGAGAGGGAAACCAGAGAGAAAAAGTTGCCATCATGGAATAAGAAACACAGCAAAGTGTTTGTTTTGTTTGTTTGTTGAACTCCAACTCCCAGCATTCCGCACCATTTATTAATTGTGCAGAATGCTGAGAGTTGTAGTCGAACAACATTTGGAGGACTCCACAAGTCCTGTCCTTGGTAATAATAGTTAATTGGCTATTAAGTAGACAAGACTACTGGGAGTTACAGTCTACCCACATCTAGAAGGCTTCACAATCCCCACCTTTTCCCTAGACCTAATGAAATATTTCCTAATTCTGTGAAAAAGTAACAGTTTTGGGCAGGGGGGAGCAAAGTAAGATTTGCTACGATTGCTGGATTTGGAGGTAGAACATTTTGGAGCAGAACTAGCCTCACTTAATAGTGTTCTGACTGTGAGCCCGAGGTTCACATTTGTAACTTGATGCTTGTATTGTACAATTGTGTAATACCGTATTTTGGGGGTGATGGTGGTAGGATAGATTTAGTACCTTTGGGAAGATGTTGTCTTCAGTGCAAATGAAGTTTAACCTCTCTTGTATGCTTCCCTCAGTAGAGATAACACTTCTCCAGGAAAGATCCCACTCCTTTGTCATCAGTGGAGAAATCTTTCTCGGCTCTTTTTATGATTCACACTCACTCCTGTTTCCTTTCTCCTCTCACCCAGTTGTTCTACCTTGCAATTTTCAACATTTCTCAGCTTGTGCCACAACTTTAGCATTACTTAAGCCTAGTTTTCCTTCCCCCAACTTAATTAGATATAGAGGCAATTAATGATGCCATCTGTCTTGTTGTGTGTGAGAGAGATTACACCAAAGATTGTGCTTCTGAAAGCATTATTTTTTTGGCAAACTAGGAAATCCTATTAGACTTGTTCGAACACTCTCACACTAATTTCCCAGTTCCCATTTTAGATCAGTAGCTCAGAGGCTGAAATAAATTCTCCAGAACTACTACTGTACACTGAGGCGTCCTTCCGGAGTTATACTTTACAGAAAATAACCAATGATCTATGCTTCTTTTGCTAAACCTAAAAAATGAAATAATATAATTAAACATCTGTTACCACTATAGTCAAACAGTAGCTGAATATCTTAGAATTCCAGAAACTGTCATAGCAATATGAATCTTTTGCATAAACACAGATGTTTAGGCAACATAAACTGACTGGATTTTTCCCCCTCTTCCCCCTAAGAAAATGGCCCTGCATTTTTGGTGCAGATGAAAAATAACATGTCCTGGGCAGGCTTGGTGGTGCAAGCGTTCACATGGAGCTTTGTGGCACCGTCTAGTCTAGGTTGGGAGCATCCACATGTTCCTCTGTTTATCCTGTTTGAGGGCAGACCCAGATGAGTGCACTTATGGTCCAAGGAAATGACCAGAGGAAAAGCCAAGCTCATCCAGGGTCATACATGGAGAGCCAGCAATAATAATAATAATAATAATAATAATAATAAAAATAAAAAATATTTATTTGCATCCCGCCTCTCCCTTTTTGAGGATCGAGGTGGGTAACAACAATTCCAATGGTGATTACAAAAATGATAATAAAACATTCCCCAATCAGCTCAACCGTTCAACCCTCCCTCCTTCCCAAAAATAAGACAATACAGTCATATAATCCACAATAGCAATTAATTACAATAAGAATTAAGAATTATAAAAATTAAACCGGAGTGGCCTTATTTGGGGGAATTAGTTCGGAGGTAAGTAGTTCTATTCTTCTTGGAGGTCAGTCTGGGAAAGCCCACCAGAAGAAGTCTGTTTTTGAAGGCACTGAGGGATGTAAGAGGAGAAATGTCATGCCATCCTGGCATGTCCTTTGTATCTGAAGACTCTGAGTCCACTCTTTTCTTTGTGTCATGGCTGGGTTAGATATCTCCAGATATCTCCAGATCCATTGAAATGCTGAGTTACCTGCACTGACCATTGAACAGAACTTGTTGAAAAGAATACAGTTAGCCCTCTGTATCCACGGATTCATGGCTTGAAAATATATATTTTTTTAAAATCCAAAAAGTAAACCTTGATTTTGCCATTTTATATGAGGGTCACCATTTTACTATGGGACTGTATATCATAGGACTTGAGTATCCATGGATTTTGGTATCCACAGAAAGGGATACCCTGGAACCAAATCTCCAAAGATATTGAAGTCTGGCTGTACCACAGCCGGCTAAGAGAGGCTGTGTTGGCTAGTATGGAGCCTTTTCTGTCATGGTGAATGGAGAGATTTGGAATGTTTTGATACTCCAGACAAAACCAGCAACCCCACAGTGAAAGTAAAGGGGTCATATTCTCTTATGTGAAAGCAGCACAGATCCATTACAGAGGCTGTCTTGTCAGAGAGAAGCAAGAGGCCTTTTAACTGCTGTTTTAGCCGGATTGTCAAGATCTATATTCTCAAGCCCTGGTTTTATAAGCACTTTGTTTTTTCACAAGTGCTATATAGGCAGGAAGCCTGGTCTCCCGGGAGCTGAATAACGTGATGGAAGTTATTGGTGAAAACAGAACATTTTGTAAAACATATAAACCTTCATTATATACGTATCTCTAGTGAGATGCATCCTCTGCCAAAGGAATGCCTCAGAATATCACAGGTGACTTTAAATATGTAATTGAAGGAGATGTAATAGAGGAAGGGCCAGTCTCACTGTGGCTTTGCAGCCTTGATCAAGAAGGAACTCTCTGTTGAAGTCACTTAAGGTTAGCAGGTGAATTCCAACAGGAAAACGGTCTCCCAGGAATGACAGTGAAAATATGTGAATATTCAGAGGTCAAAACACATAGGAGCCCTGTCCAGGTGTTCACTGGAATAGCATCCATCCATTTTGGGGGAAATTTTGGAAAATTTCAGCAAATGTTAAACTTCATCTGCTTTTGAGGGGCCATTTGGCAGGAAGGTCTGTGAGGCAGGCTTTCCTGTTGCACGAAGATTTCGAAGTGTATTAAATCTGATGTTTTAATTGTTTGTTTGTTTTAAATAATGTGTGTATGTTTCGCTGTCTTTTAAAATCTTTTTAATCTATATTGATTTGCAATAATTTTAAATCCACATTTAAATCCACATGGGGTACAAATGAATATTACGACGATGACAATGATATCAACATAAACAGGACTTGTGCCTTGTGGTGCCCTTTCTGATAACAAGCAAAACTGACATAAATTATGCCAAGTAAGAGTAAACACACAAATTTGCTCAAGTTGCAACATAAGAAGAGTCCTGCAAAGCCTTGTGGGTTTCATTAAGACAGCCAGAATTTCTCGAATCCTTAATAGGGTTTGTCTGTGTTCAACTTTATTTTCACTGTTTACCAATTTCTGAGCAGTGCTCACTCATTCTAAATGTTATCTGGACAGCGTTTAGACTTCATCATGGGATATCTATATTTTAAAAAACGTACAACTGCCAAGAAGGCTTCCTCTGTCCTGTAGAATAGCCACATTGATCTCATGCGCCGAGAAGTTATGAATTGCACAGCTTCCAGAATGAAAATTTAGAGACTTGTTGAGCATGAGAGGAAAAGAGCAAGCCCAGGTGGCTCCTGTGAAGTGGAAGCTGGCTGTTTCCACCCCTCCCTCCTTCCATGCAATCTTTGAATTCTTTGAACACTTGCCCTAGAAAATTGGAAAAGGGAGAAGAAGCTGATGCAATTTATTTGAACTTTTAAACTGCCTTTAACTAAGTCCCTTGCAGTGAAATGGAAAGAGCCACAGAAGGAAAGGGAGGGCACTTCAAAGATGGCGAGAAGGCTGAGAGTGAGACTAAACAGTCTGTTTTCAGCATAACATGATCCAAAGAACATCCGTCCCAAAGGCGGGAGAGATAATATTAATAAAAGTCTTTCTGGAAAAGGGAGCAAATGGGTCACTTGGTTGGTTGCATTTTTCTCCTACTGAATAAACAAATAACTAAGAGCACATGCGCCTGGCTGCTGTTGATACGTGGGAGGCAAAGCTATCCATAGTTTGTGCATTTTGGACTGGCCTTGTGTGTAGTTGCAGGGCATGAGGATTACTTAGTTGATTCATTGGGGACCAAAAATCCTTTTGAATTGTGTCTGTGTACAGAGATGGATTTTTAATACGTTTCAGCCTTGTTTTCATTTCATTTTATTTTATTGTTGTTGTGTGCTTTCAAGTCGTTTCTGACTCACAGTGACCCTATTGTGGGGGTTTCTTGGCAAGGTTTGCCATTGCCTTCCCTTGAGGCTAAGAGAGTGTGACTTGCCCAAGGCCAGCCAATGGGTTTCCATGGCTGAGAGGGGGAATCAAACCCTGGTCTCCAGAGTCAGTCCAACACTCAAACCACTATGTGACAAGTATAAGAAAACCCTATGAAATTCATGGGGTTGCCATAAATTGACAGACCACTCAAAGGCCCCATTCACATGCATTTATATCCCACCCTTCAGCCAAAAAGAAACCCAGAGCAGCTGGGGTATCATGGTGGTTGTACAAGGGGTTATACTAAGATATAATGAGATACTAAGATATGCTGAGATAAAATGAGATATAGTGATGAATAAATGTTGGATGCCAGAAGTCAAGGGCAGCTAGAATGGTAAAGCAGAGCGATCAAGCAACCAACCTTAAAAGCCCTGGCCAAATAAATTTTGACCCGCCACCAAAACAAAACAAAAAATCCCGTTGTGATTGCCACCGACTCTGGAGACGAGAGTTCAATTCCCCACTCAGCCACGAAACCTACTAGATGACCTTGGGTAAATCACATTCTCTCAGTCTAAAAAAAAGGCAATGGCAAAC
Source organism: Urosaurus nigricauda (assembly GCA_034509955.1). Classification (NCBI taxonomy): domain Eukaryota; kingdom Metazoa; phylum Chordata; class Lepidosauria; order Squamata; family Phrynosomatidae; genus Urosaurus; species Urosaurus nigricauda. The sequence continues at coordinate 12,691,183 of JAOEGL010000012.1, read as the reverse complement.
CTCCTCTGTACAAATCTTGCCAAGAAAACTCCAGGATAAGGTCGCCATAAGTCGGAAATGACTTGAAGGCACACACCAGCCAACAAACCATGTCTTGGATGCTTCCAAGAACATTTTGGTGGTCCATCTCATCAAGTGTGGTCTTTCAAAGCAAACCCTATCATGTGTGGTCCTCTTTCAAAGCCAGCATGAAGGGTGATTTTGGCTGGAAGATGCTTTGCTAGCCTGGGATTTTCATGCCGTTTCCACCAGATGGCAGCCGAATAAGAGAGCTGTCTCTCTGATCCCTGCTCAAACATTTAGTCCCATTGTGAATTTTAACCATAATAAAGAGAGCTCTCTTCTGAGAACCAACTTGCATTAATATTTTACTAATTGGCATTTTTACAGTGTCATTCAACCTCTTCTTCTTTATCTTCTTCTTTTTTTTAAAAAAGGTAGGCTCCTTCTAATAATGTGGAAGTCAATATCTGAGCAGGAAGAAACAATTAAACCGAGGGAAGGAAAGCGATAATTTAGTAACTGTTTAAGAATTTATGCTTTTCCATCCCTTCCCCAAGTTTTAAAGCTGAAGCATCTTTATGGCCGCTGTAAAGAAGTGACACCATAACGGTGACTTTATTCACTCGCAACATTTATATTTTTGCAGGGCAGCCATTGGTTTTGGAAACTGGGAATGCAAATTATGTGCCCTCTCCCCATGGATTTATCCATTCTAGCTGAGGTCCTGCTCTCCCACCATGTTCTTTGTTGAATAATCCAAATAGGAATTACTCTAAATGGTACAGACCATCTTATTCCCATTGGTTATGCCCCAAACCCACAAGAAGGCAAAAAGACGTATAGAGGAACCAGAGAAACAGAGTCCATTGGGTCTTTCTTGTCCCATAACAGCCACAGCCTGTGTTGTTGTTGTTGTTGTGCATCTTCTTCAAGTCATATCTGATTTACAGTGACCCTAAGATGAGCCTATCATGGGGTTTCCTTGGCAAGATTTGTTCAGAGGAGATTTGTTGAAAGGAGTCCGTTGTTGACTGGATGGAGACTAGGGCATAATTCGGGTTTCTCATTGCCCAACACTGCTTGCAGTTGAGTACTGCTCTTAGCAAAATCTTATTGCACAGAAAGTATTACTACTACTACTACTACTATCAAACAGGAGACTTTATAAGACTGAGGCCAAAAATCCTAAATCCACATTATGTAGAGTAAGACTCCACAGGAGGAGTTACATCTCGCTCTTGCTGAATGGTAGTGTTGCACAACTGGATCCAGACACCAAATAGGTATGTGCAATGTACATCCATGTGTAATGGGATTGCATATGCAACTGCTTCTGCAGGGTTGGACTAAATTTGGATGTTCTGCCTTGGACTAAAATGTCTGTCCATTTCTGCAGGGGAACTTACACTTGTGTAAGATGCCAAAAGGATGCTGCCCAAGTTCACTGAAGGGGTTTCCAGCCTGAGCAGAGAATCGAGGCCTGGTCTTTAGAGTCATAGTCCAGCACTCAAAGCACTATGCCATGCCTGAATCCAGAGATTTAGTCTGTCAGATACACTGGCCAGGGTATTTTCTTAGCAGAACAGAACAGGCCACAAACCATTGGGCTATGTCCAGTTAACTCCAAGACCATTTGGACATGGCTCTGGTGCATTGACACACTACATACAGTCCCCAGAATTCCATAGCATTGAGCCATGGCAGTTAAAGTGGTGTCAAACTGGATTATTTCTGCAGTGCGGAAACAGCCAGAGGCACAAGTGGTTACGTGTTACCTCCAGGATGAGAGGCAGGAAGCAAACTGGTGGGTTAGACCCGACCTTTGGGGCAATGCAGCCTGACTGTTCTTATGTTTGTTTGGTTTATTTCGATGGAGATATCCCATCAAATGAATAAGAAGAGCTGGGGAGCTCTTTTAATCTGCACAGCAAGCTAGGCTGGTGCTTTTCCACAGAACAAATTTTGGGGTGGCTGGGGCAAGAAACGAAAGAATGGTAATTGGCTCTTCTTTGTACTCCAATTGTACGTACCAAAGCAAGCTGGCCATCAGCATCCAATTTGCATTTTTCCTCCATGCAGTGGGAAATATTTAAGTTGACAAATAGGATATTTAACAGCACAACAGATACTTGGCAGTTTGTTATTAACAACTGTTACCGATGTGATTTATTTGCTGTTATAAAAAGGGCATTATTTTGTGAATATGATTCAGAAATTAGCTCCAGTTTAGCGAAGGGCCTTGACTGCCTGACCTCTTAATAGCCTTATAATGATGCCATTTACCATTCAGTGGCTTGCTCAAGTCACTCCATGCAAGATTTGTTTTAAAGAACGAATGCTCACAGATCAGACCGGCGTGTGGGTGGCTCACACCGGGGATCGCACACATTGCACAGGTTCCCAGAGCCTCAAGAACATGGGAGACTGATCAGAAAGGTGTATGGAGCAACTACAAAATTTGGGAGAATGCATCTGAGGAAGTAGATTGAAGTCTAGGAAAGCTCATGCTGCCAGTTTCTTTCAGTTAGTCTCAAAGGTACCACAAGATCTCTCTATGTGCTGATTCTACAGATTAACATGGCTAGATCTTTGAATGTGCCTCTTACCTTAGAGAAACAGCAATGGAGGAGAGGCTGGATACCTCCTTTCCTTTCCTGCCTCTGAAAATGAGTTTTGGCATGAAAATTTCTCTTTTTCCTTTTTGCGTTGTCATAGGTATGGGCGATAGACCTGGATCTCCACTACAGTGACCATCTTGCTTTGACACAACTCTTGCTTTATGTCACCCACGGGACGCTGGATTGCAGTTTAAGCCGCTTCCAAGTGCAGCTCATTCCCCCAAAACCAAAAAGCCGTCATGCCAGGAACGAGGCACCCAAACCTGTAAGTGATGACCTCTCAAAGGATGAAACCAATAACCCCAACGTAGTGTTAGATGCCTAGCTCTGTGTTGAACCCGTGTCCTGAGCCAACCTAGGATATTCTGCCAGGGATGGAAACTATGTTAGGAGCAGCCATGTTCACCAGGTTTCTCATTTTCCCAAGTTGCAGAGCAAGGAAATAGCTTGCCAACAGCATTGCATGGGCCAATTTGAAACAGTATTGACTCAACAAGGCAGCATCCAAAAGTACAGTCATTTACTACAGAAACAGGAATGCTGAGGGTGGTTAATCATCTCCTTTGACTTATTAATCAATTCAGTCGAAATGCATCTGGCTGTTGCCCATACAATTCTAAAGCTGCGCTCCTGTGCACTTCCTTTTAGTGAGATCCACACAGGAAAACAAAATCTTAGTAAATGGTGTCCTTTGCTCATGGATGGGAGGGAGCATCCTTGGCATTTTCCCCTTCATTTAACCAAATTTTGAATGTGAAGTCGAAGGCTTTCATGGCCGGCATCCATAGTTTTTTGTGGGGATTTCGGGCTCTATGGCCATGTTCTAGAAGGGTTTATTCTTGATGTTTAACCAGCATCTGTGGCTGGCATTTTCAGAGAAATTTGATACCTACATTTTCTTGGACTGGTCTTGGAAAGGTTCTACTGAAGACAAGTGTTTTGAATTTATTTTTTGTAGACACTGGGTGACCTTGGGCAAGTCAAACTCTCTCAGCCTCAGAGGAAAACCCCCTCCAAACAAATCCAAACAAAACCCCATCAGCGATAGTTTTATTGGCCAACTGAAATGCACAATATACTTGTTGCCAGCTTTCAAGGCTCCACTGGCTTCTTCTTCATCAGGCAAGATGTTACAAACCAAACAGGAGGAAACAGGAGGAAACAAATTGGAGATGTTAGTCAGATGCCTGCATGTTGTTTCTGTCCTTAATAAAGATGGTAAAGCCATGTCAAGAAAACCCCATGAGGTTTGCCTTAGAGTTGCCCTAAGTCAGAAATGACTCAAAGGCACACACAACAAGATTTGAGAGTCCATGACTGACTCATCAGGTGCTTAAATCAGTTGAAATGCTTTTATTCTGTGATGTCTGGTACTCTGGGGTTTGCTTGATGGAGGGGGAGTCTTTTGAAGAGTAGGAATGACCAAGGTGAACATCTCCTTAACCTGCTCCTCTCACTTTCCTCTACATTGGCATAACCCTCAAGGAATAAAGGGTAAGTTGCTACGTCCAGAAAAATTAATTCAAAGATCTTCTAAAAGATCTTTTGCCATTGCTAGCAAAACAAGCCCCTATTTCAGTGCATGGTCCAGAAGCCTTCCCTTGTCCATGTGCCATTTGCAAAAGTGTCAGAGTTCTGTAATTTAGAGGTTAATGAGCTCCTGATCTATTGTTCTTGTCAAACCATTACTTTGACTGGGAGAGGAGTAAATTAGATATGATTAGTCCCAGTAGTATGTGTTTTAGAAATGAAAAGTAATCAAGTCGCAACTTTTTAATTAAAATTCTGTCAAGATTAACGTAAATTTGTCACTCCTGGCCTAGATTCTCTCTCCCCCGGATCCAACCCAGTTCTTTTTTTTTCTTTCAAACCTTCCTTAGCTAACAGTCAGCGGTGACAAAAAAAGAGAGCACCAGTGTGTGGGAGTTATCTTTTAGAGAACCCCACGAAACAAACAAAAAAAAAACAGGAGACAAATCTTTTTACAGCGCATGATCTGTAATGAATGATTAAGTAAAAACACTTTATGTGAAATTATGATGTTAATAATGCTTCTGTCCCTGCGAATTTATTACACGTTCACCAGGCTGCTTGCTTTGATTTTGATAAAATGGAGCGGTGACCGAGCGCGAGTGATGGTTTTTATTTTTAGAAATCTCCTTTGCGAGAGCAAATTTCCTAGATACTGCTGCTACTGTAATTATGTACAAAACCAATCACTCATTATACTTAGGATACATTATCTTCGAGACAGATGAGGCTAAATAAGCAAGACATTAATAATTCATCCGGCAGTTCATTATGCATGTGTTTGCCTGCTTTGTAGCTGAAATAAGCACCTCATCAAACTGATGCCTGCGCTTAAACAATAGTTCTGTGTTATTGCCACTGCATTCAAGTTTACGCTTGTTAAACTGCTGCTTGGATTATTTTATCAAGCATTCATTTATTTTTACGTGCAGCCCTCTCTTGCCAAAAACAAATTTCCAAAAGCTGTGGATACTTGACAGTGTGCGCTCTGAGTTCTCCGACTTCTCTAATGTGGGTGAATAAACTTCAGGTTAGGAGCCTGGCAAACCATGGACCCCACAGTTGTCAGTGGCCAAGACCAAATTTGTGTGTCAATGGCTTCCTTGTCATCTTGCACTCATGAATGCAAGTGTGCATATTATTAATACCATGTTATTCAGCTACCAACCTTCTGGGCTTGGAATATGCTTTTAAAATACAGAATGCAACTTAGTATAACCTATAGAGCAGTGGTCCCCAGCCTTTGGTCTTCCAGATGATTTGGACTTCAGCTCCCATTATTCCTGACTGTGGGCCAAGGTGGCTGGGGCCTCTAGGAGCTAAAGTCCAAACAAGTAAAGACCCAAAGTTTGGAAGCATTGCTATAGAGTATAAAAAAGGAGGAACGAACGAGGATTTTAAAAGGAATTTGGTGGTACTTTTAATTTTTTAAAAAATCTGGGCATGAGTTTTCATGCATATACGGTAAAACCACAGATGCTGGCGAAATGTCGGGAATAAACTCTTCCAGAACATGGACACCTAGCCCAACAGGAATCTGTTAGTAATTCATACAAGTGTTTTGCTTTGCTTTTTTTCTTGCCAGGGTCCCATTGTCAGCCGCTACGTCATCATGAGCACTTCGATTATGCATGCCAACCTTTCCATCATCTATTACAGTGTCTTCCTTCAGATGTGCAAATCTCATGGGATTGGATATGATCTCCAGGTGGGAAGCTTGCATGTGCTACATACATTTAAACATAATTGAGATGTACTATCACTTTAGGAAGGAAGGGATCGAGGTCTCCAGAAGAGGACCTAGTTTCTTCATTGCAAACGAAGGAGATCAGGAGTTTTTAGTTTGTTTTTAAAAATTAAAAATTCACTTCTAGGTACTAATTAACATCTTCCTTGTTCAACAGCTAAGAGAAGGAAGCATTTTCACACCATTTGAAGACCAGAAGAGACACAGATTTGGAATGCTGTAAGTTTGCAAAGGAGTTATAGGCCTGGATGTATCTTGGGATATCCCAGTTAAACACCTTGGCTGCATCTACAGTGCAGAAATAATCTGGTTTGACGCCACTCTAACTGCCAGGGCTCTGCAACAAACTACATTTTCCAGAACTCCATAGCATGGAGCCATGGCAGTTAAAGTGGTGTAAAACCAGATTATTTCTCCAGTGTGGATGCAGCCCTTGTCTTCTGCTGAGGGTTAGTATTTTGTGCCCAAGTTCTGAGACATTGCTTATTTTTATTATTAAGCAATGCATATGGTCTTGAATAAAACCATGGATGTCCCTTGAACAAGGAATTACTTGTGAAAGGGAACTTCTTGTGTTCTAGCTCAGCTTAGAGCAAACTGCAGGTCCTTCAACAACCCAGGCCCAATTCTGGGATGAAATTCACCCATCCCTATCTGTTATAATGTGATTCCAGACAAATTTCTGGGAGAATGGACTTGCATTCATATTGCAGCAGCATTTTGTCCCACTAGTGAGACACGATCAGCTACTTGACGCCCAAAGTGGTTTTCAAGAGGGAGAAGTCTGTAGATTTTAATGGCTAAAACCTCTTGCTCTTCCATGGCTCCTTGATTAATAAAAATTATTTATTGCACAAATCCTTGCTACTGACAAGTTAAAATGGAGCCTCATCTTTCATATCTCCCTGAAGATTGCCACCTTACGAGATTGAAAATACTCATTAAATCCCACTGCCTGACAGGCCCAAATGAGGGGGCAATTGTTTTTAAGCTTGCGAATGGAATCATTGGCAAAGTCATTTGTTTGGATATCATTAACAGAACAATTGGAGAACATCTCCAGGGGGTCCTCATGACCTTTGCTCAGCATCTCTTCATCATCTATCAAGAATTATCAGCACCTAATATGCATGCCGAGACCAATTTTAAGGTGAGATGTTAATTAACTAACGATTCCAGTTAAATTTTTGTTCCGAGGATAGAAAACACCTCTGTGCGGTGTTGTAAACAAGTGCTAAAGCATCCTGGGTTCTCTTCTTTAGCAGCTCATGTTTTGCTCCATGTGGGTCAATACTGCAAGTTTCCTGGTGAATCTGTTAGTTAAATTTCAGAATTTTAGGTGCGGTCACATGGATTTGCTTGAGCTCGGAGCAGCTGATGTATTTGAAATGAATTCCTCACACAGATGATGCTCTGAGCTGCAAAGGGAAAAGATGTTTTCATCTTTAACTTATCTGTTCTTGGAGGTGATAATGAGAAGCAGGAAAAGTCTTTCCGTCCCTTACCAGCACCTGCACTTTCCTTCATAAAAGGAAACAGTTAAGCTATTATACCACATATATTAAGAGGTAACAGATAAATAAAGTAGATTATTATCTGATATTCATAGAATTATAGAATCACAGTGTTGGAAGAGATTGCAAGGGCCAGCTCATCCAACACACTGCCATGCAGGAATACACAACTAAAGGGCTCCTATCTGACCTTTCTTTAAAGACCTCCAAAGAAGAGGAGTCTAGCACTTTATGAGGCAGTCTACTCCACAATGAAGAAGCACTTAACAATCAACAGGGTCTTCCTAATGTTTAGACAGAACCTCTTTTCTTGCTATTTGACTCCATTGGTTCATATCCTCATCTCCGGAGCAGCAGAAAACAGGCTTGCTCCATCTTCTAGGTGACATCGAATCCAAGAATAATAGAAACGTAGAGTTGGGAGGAACTCCAAGGGCCATGCCATGCAAGAATTCCTGCCATGCAGGAATCCACAACCAAAACACTCTCCAAGAGATGCCAATCCAAACTGTGTTTAAAGATCTCTAAAGAAGGAGAGTCTATCATCTCCCAAAGCAGTCCATTCCACTCTTAGACACAGGCCAAAACAAAGCTCTTTCAGGTCACTTTGGAGGTGTGCTGTTTAAATGATGCATGTGTCCTAAGAATCCAAAATCTGTGCCAAAGCCACGCTCCAGTCCTAAGGAGTGAAGTGCAGCTTTGGCGCAGCTTCTGCCCTCTTAAGATGTGAGTGTCATTTAAACAGCATACCTCCAAAGTGACCCGAAGCAGCTTTATTTTGGCCTGTCTGTTCAGGCCCTTAGTTAGGTGGGATCTCTTTCCTTGTAATTTGAATCTACTGATTCATGTTCTAGTCTAGGGAGCAGAAGAAAGCAATCGTCACTTGGGAGCACCTGTCAGATTTGGCTTATGGGGGTCCAGCTTTGCTGTTGGTCCACTATTGGGAATGGAACAGGCATCTGCAGAGAGATGTTGCATAAGCAAATGTCCCTCTACTTTAAGCTCTTTGGTTCTATTACAGGAAGCAGTCCAAGATGTTGAGAGAATCCTGGGAGTTGCTGAGCAAAACAAGTTGAAGTTTGAAAAAGAGGAAGAGGCCACCAAAGCAGAAACTCCAAATAAATAGTAATTTTTAAAAACTTATCTTTCTTCATTCTTATCCCCATATCCAAAGGGAAATTAACCATCTCAGTCTCATCATGCTCAGACTATAGTTTACAAGCACAAGCAAGTGGGATGTTGAATCCTCAGGGTTGGGTTCAATGTCTTGCAGAAATTATCATTCCTCTTCCTTTGACTTTTCCAAAGTTTGTTGTGTTACAACCTGGACCTGAAATATATTTAACCAGTGCTGCTACAACTTGATGGTAGCAAGCTGTTCAGCACTGTGAAGGTGCAGAATATTTTATTTGCAGTGCAAAACTTTTGTAAAAATGAAAAACAAAAAGCACTTACTGCTTTCATAAGTATTCACTCATCTACCCCGAGTGAATATACTATTATGCTTTGCTGAAATCCAGATAAATGCCATCCATAGCATTCGCACCATCTACTAAACTAGTGACCTGATTAAAAAAAGAAAGCTCTGTGTATCTGCCCTATGTTTGTATCTGTCTTTTCTTATTTCTTCATAGTCTGGCTATGCCTGGTCCAAAGCCTCATTTCTTTGGCCTGAGATGATGTGTCTGGTTTTTTAAAAGGTTATATTTAGCAGGTCTGAGAGTATGTCAAAGGGGAGAGGAAAAATTACACAACTTCAAGGAAGTTCTCTTAATTCTGCTTCAGTCCTTTGGTTGCAGGATTTATTCCAAATTTAACAGAATTGTCTAAAGAGTTGGGTAGGGAACCTCTAGGTGTTCAGGCACAATTGTATGGAATTTATAGCCCCAAGCATCTGAAGAGCTACAAGTTCCCATCCCACGTTTAATAGTTTCTCATAGTTCAAGTACTTCAGAAATTAAAAGTACCTGTAACAAAATATTATCTAACAGCTAGTCTCTTCCTGCTTTCCCTTTTAGGAAAGGATAGCAGTGAATGCAGGAAATGTGTTCTTGAGTTGTTAAGTTACAATTTCTTTCTTCCTGCAGGTTAAACTCTTTCCAATGCCACCAGTTTCTGACTGAGCATCTTCAAATTTTGCCCACGGCCAAATTTTGCTTTAAATTGCCCACGGCCAAATTATTATCCACATGATAATAAACTTGCCACCTACAACAGCTGTGTTTTGGATTTTGGTGCAATGCAATATACATATTTCAATAGTGAGCTCCACGGTCACAAAAAGATTTCTCACTGGGAATTGTGTAAGGTGCTATTTTCTCTGTTTGGAGTGAATGAATATTGATTTATTGTTCTAATAAAATGTGATGGGTTCATTAAAAAAATAGTTTAGCCTTTTTAGTTTCCATATGTGTGTATGTGTCTGTGTAATTTCTCTGGTAATTGGTACTTTGACCTTTAAATCCAAGATCACAAAGGGATGTTGTAGCACCTTTGAGACGGAAAGGAAGACATTGTAGACTTGAGCGTGATGCATTTGGAAGTAGATTCAAGTCTACGAAAGCTCATGCTACCAACTTCTTTCTTTCTATTAAATTTCAAAGGTGTTGCAAGATCTCTTTGCATACTGATTTCCCAGACCAACACGGCTATGTCTTTGAATTCTGATATGCTAAGTTTCCTAAAGTTACTTCTAGCCTCTGGGAACTCTGGCATCTACTGAAAACATAATGGCTGTGCTCTGGTTGGTGTATCAGAGATAGTTATTGCACCGCAAACCTAGAAACTGTGGGTCCCATCAGTAAATATTTCCTCTTTTGTTACGATTAAGCAACATGGGACTGACATTGTATCAATAAGGAATGCTTTACTGTTGGTGGTTAACCAAGTATTTTCACCCAATCTAATAATGAAAGCCTCTTTGCCGGACACATTTGCTCATAACTCTTTGTGTTGTGATCATACGAAGGTATAAAAATTCTCAGTACATGCAAATAAAGTAGTTATCCTTTGCTCCTGATACAGATCATCTGAGTGTCTGCAGAGGAGAGGCGGAAAGTTATTTGGCCAAAAATAATAAGCTTCCTGCACAGATTCAGGATCCGACCCATAATCCGATTTACAACTCGGAGTTGATGCATTGGGGCTGATATCTCAGCTTGCTACTAGAGGTTGCTGGAGGTGGCTATAGTTCCTTGTTTTTCAAGCAATGATCCAATGATGTTTCTGTTTTCCCATGCTATGGTCTTGTGATTCCAGCAACTAAATGACTTTCTGCCTTCCCATTTTTATACATTTCGATAAGATTTAATGCGGCGGCCTCTTCTTAAATTTCTCCCTTCTCCTAAAATAAAGAGAATATCCCCCAAATTATTGCTCTGATCGGATGCTAAGTCTCCTCCGCAGCCTCCCGATGCATTGTAGTTTTGCTACGGCCAAGCGATCAGGATTGCAGGATGGATACCAGCTGCCCTTGCAACGCAATGGCACCCACAGGCCTTTTTGTTCATTTTTGAGCGTGGAAAGTCGGACACAAAATGGGTCGTTGGAATAAAAGATAATCCGGTTAGAAAACTGAAAATGTCCAGTTGGAACAAAATGGAGCAAATGTGGAAACATTAGGCGTCTTGTTTATTATGCACTTAAATAAAAGAGACTGTAGGCACCCGAATCAGGACTCAGTTTCAACTTACCTCCTTTATTTTGTGGAATGTATGCCATAGGCAGATTTATCTATTTTAATTGATTGCATGTACAGCGCTCTGTAAATTTGTAGTGCTATATAAATAAAGCATAATAATAATAATAATAATAATAATAATAATATTCTCTTGCATTGAGCCAGGCCAGTTAAAGCAGTCTCATTCTGGATTATTTCTGCGTGGCGTTTTTGACCTCAACCTGTTAATAACTATGGACTCTTGCAGGTGAAAATGATAAGCATTTTGAGGTCTGTTTGGGCTTTTCTTGGGAATTTATGCAGCGGGAACGTCTACTTTGTAAAGAAAAGACATGCTGGGGACCCCAAATTGCACCCTTTCCCCCCAAATTAGCAGCCCCAGCATTGAGACCTTCGTTGCATCTCAGTGCATTGTTTTTTGCCCGACCGAGGAACGTATTTCAGAAAGGTTCTCTGCGCTCTATTAATTACCAAAAGGCAAAAGTGGAGTCAAAAAATTTGTTCCTGACGATGATGAATAATTAGGGGCTTGTCGTGCATTTCCGGTACATAAGCCGGGGATGTTCTTGTGTAGTAATTGATTAATTAGCACAATCTTCGCTCTTCTACAGCTCACTGGCCTAAGATTGCTGAGTCTGAAATACTGCTCATAATTATGATCCAAAGGAAGGCAGGACGGACGAGTTTTCCTCCATTTGTCCTCTTTTCCTCCCTTTTTCCTCTTCTGGGCAGTTGGAGCCCAAAGATGCTTAATGAGCTTTTAAAACTGAATTTTTTTCCTGAGATAAATCATCACACGCAGGGCTGCTTTTACTCCTTTCCAAGATATTGCCAGTCCAGTTTATGTCGGATAATCGAGACTCTACTGTATTCACGCACAAATATATATATATATATATATGGTTATAATTTTATTTATTTAAGGGATTTACATCATCCTGCCTTTCACAACATATATGTGTGTGTGTGTGTGTGTTGTTATGTCTATCTATCTGTTGTGTCTATCTAGATATCTGTCTGTCTAGATAGATAGATGGTCCTTGTGATTTCCGTGCTGGCTTGTATTCATATCTATATATCTATATAGTTGGATGACCCTTGTGATTTCTTCCTATTTGAGGATTCTATGGACCTTATCAGACGGGAGGAATTTCTCTTTATTGCGAATAGAGCCAATTGGAGCCAATTCGAATTCACGTGAATTCGCTAGTTTAGTGAATTTACATGAATTCTAATTGTGTTCGGAATGCGTTCAGAATGACTTCCCATTACGTGAAAATGACCCCCCATCGCCCGAAATTGCATGAGATGCTTTAATACAAAATAATGTAAAATCCATGATTGCGTTCGGAATGACTTCCCTTTTGCCCGAAATTGCGTGAGATACTTTAATATGAAATAACGTAAAACCCATTCGGATTGCCATTAGATTATACTTCCAATTTCCGTCGTCTGATAAGGTCCTATGATTCTATTCAATTGTTGTTAGTTGTGTGCCTTCACGTCCTTTTCTCAGTTTACCATATGATGGAATTTGGGGTATAATGCAATGGCAATCCGAACGCAATCATGGGGTTTCACGTTATTGCGAATTAAAGTATCTCACACAATTTCGGGTAATGGGAAGTCATTCCGTACGCAATGATGGGGTTTCACGTAATTGCGTATTAGAGTATCTCACGCAATTTCAGGCAATGGGGGGGTCATTTTTGGGAAACGGGAAGTCATTCCGAATGCAATCAGATTTCACATAAATTCGCTAAACTAGAGAATTTATGTGAATTCGAATTTATTCCTCCCGTGTGATAAACTCTTATAGTGTCCCTCAGGTGAAGCCACTATTAATGGGGTTTCCTTGGCAAGGTTTCCTCAGAGGAGGCTGAGAGAGTGTGACTTCTCTCCCCAGTGAGTTCCTATGGCTGAGCAGGGATTCAAACCCTGGTCTCTCAGAGTGAGTCCCAGCCAGTCCCCATTCACTTTGGGGACTATTAATTATGATTCTGGAGAGATCTGGGTTCAAATCCCTCTCAGCCATAGTGGAAACCCACTGGGAGGGGGAGGAAGGGAGAGCGCATGCGCGAGAAAAGGGGAAGGGAGGGGGAAGAAAAGGAGGAGAGTGTGTGAATCCTGCGCATGCGCAGAGCGGCGCTCGAGAGGAGGCAGCAGCGGGCTTGGCGCATGCGCAGAGCGCTCCAGACTAGAGAGGGAGGGGGACTGAGGAGGAGGAAGTGGGCGTGGCTTGGCCTCTAGTGTTATTATTATAGGGGCCACTAAGGGATGGGAAGGAGATGGAACTAAGGGGGCTTGTAGGGGCTTTAGGGGGATAAAAAGGATACTAAGGGGGCAGGAAAGGGGGCTGAGTGGCAAGAAAGGGGTGAAGGGGTAGGAAAGGGTACCAAGGGGGCAGAGAAAGGGGGCTAAGGGGTAGGAAAGGGCACTAAGGGGGTAGGAAAGGGGACTGAGGGGCAGGAAAAGTCACTAAGGGGGCAGGAAAGGGGTCAAGAGGGCAGGAAAGGGCAGGAAAAGGGGTCTGAGGGGCAGGAAAAATCACTAAGGGGGCAGAAAAGGGATATGAGGGGCAGGAAAGGAGTCTGAGGGGCAGGAAAAGTTACTAAGGGGGCAGAAAATGGATCTGAGGGGCAGGAAAGGGGTCTGAGGGGCAGGAAAGGGGCCAAGGGGGCTGGAAAGGGGTCCAAAGGGGTGAGAAAGGGCACTAAGGGGGCAGGAAAGGGGTCTGACAGACAGGAAAGTGGGCTGAAGGGGCAGAAAAGGGGCCTGAGGGGTAAGAAAGGGCACTAAGGGGGCAGGAAAAGAGGCTGAAGGGCAGGAAAGGAGTCTGTAGGGGCAGCAAAGGAGGCTGAAGAGGCAAGAAAGGGCACTAAGAGGGCAGGAAAGGAGGCTGAGGGGCAGGAAAGGGGTCAAGAGGTTAGGAAAGGACACTAAGGAGGCAGGAAAGGGGTCTGAGGGGCACAAAAGGGGTCTGAAGGGGGTGCAAATACACCTGGAGGGGGGGGGCTCAGTGGAAGGGTGAAGAAAGGGCACCTCTCAGGAGCAGGGCCTGTCTGAGGGGGGTCTTTCCCAGCCGGTTCTGTGAGCAAAGGGGGTGAAAATCCTCTTGGAGGGCCCTTCTAGCCGGACCCCATGGTTCTGGGCCCATTGGGAAGCGGATGGGCCGAATGGGCACCTCCCTCCCCTTCCAGGCCCTGCAGAAGGTGCACCAGGGGCTGCTCCGCATGGTCCTCCGTCCAACGGGGTTCAGGGCTGCCCGGCCGGCAGCCTCGGAGGTCCTGAGCCGGCACCTGCTGCAGAGAGGGCTGCCCCACTGGACCTCCTTCTGCGTCAAGTACAGCTCGGTGCGCAACGACCAGTTTGGACGCTCCCACTTCAACTGGGAGGTGGCCGGGGCCAACTACCACGTCCTGCGGACGGGCTGCTTCCCTTTCGTCAAGTACCACTGCTCCCGGGCCCCGCGCCAAGACCTGGACGCCCAGGACCGCTTCTTCACGGCCCTCAAGATCCTCAACCTCGGTGAGTGTCGCCTCCTCGGTCGGAAGGACCAGAGTGACCTGGTGCCACCATCATCGTCATCATCATCATCATCATCGCCATCGCAAAAGACGACAAGGCACCGCAAAGTGAAAGATGTCCAAGGCAAAATGGAGGACGTGACCCAATAAAAGCTAAAAACACTCACATTGTTGTTGTTAACTGCCTTCGAGTCAATCCCGACACATGGCGACCCCGTTCTCATATAGAATTAAGATATTCGCACTTCCTCCTGGACCGAAAGATGAAATATCTGGTCACCCTGTGTGTGGGGGCCAAGGTGGACATCCTTGTCCAATGGTGCTACTCCAGTTGCAATGGTTATTTCCAGTTAAAAGGCCTCCAGTATTCCCTTGCGTGGTTTGAGCGTTGGATTAGGACTCCGTAGTCCAGGGTTTGATTCCCGCTTGGCCATGAGACCCACTGGGTCACAAGTCACATTCTCTCAGCCTCAGGGGAACAAGCCTCTGAACAAGTCTTGCCAAAAAAACCCATAATAGGTTGTTCACCTTAGGGTCGCCATAAGTAGGAAACGAAGGCACACGACACACAACAATATACACTCAGCCCTCTATATTTGTGGGTCTGATACTTGCGGCTTTGATAATTCATGGATTTGATTAGTATGTTCTCTCTAGGAATATTTGGATCCTCCTTCAATGCAACTCTATGGTCAACTTTAACTAAAAGTTGCACTGAAGGACCCAGAGATTCCTATAGAGAATACTGTTCTAGGTCTTTGTAGCTCCTCCAGTTCAGTTCTATGGTCAGTGCCTATCGGACGTTGACCGCAGAGTTACACTCAGGACCTAGAGATCCTAGACAGGTGTCTTCTCAGATAAAAACAGTGTTTCTGTTCACAGTTTCCCCATATTCATGGGGTCTTGTGCCCCTAACCCTAGCAAATATGGAGGGACAAGTGTACTTCTAATTCAGCCATTCCCTTTGCTCCCCAATGTTTTTTTGGGGGGGGGGGGTTAATATAGAGAGGGGCAACTATGTGTGCTCCTCTCTCTTCTTACAGCATTAGGCCCAAGTTAGAAAAGGAGGCCAGGAGCTAAATTTTGGGGAAGGTGCCCTGTGATAAGACCTAAGGTTATTCATATCTTTCACTTGACTCTGTCTTTATCTTTCCTGGCACCCCATTTTTTGCTCCTTTCTATTTGCGGATCAGACTGCTCACTGGTCACTAGTGCAAGGTAGCTGCTGTCCTAAATCAAATTGAGATTTGAGAGGTTTTTATCTGCGTTTGTCATTTGCTTCTTTTCTCTTTTTTTAATAGGCATCCCGACTTTGTTGTACGGAATTGGTTCCTGGTTCCTGGCCAACGTCACAGAGACTGTTCACACGCAGCATGGCCCCATCACAATTTATTTCCTGAATAAAGAAGATGAAGGTGCCATGTACTGAACACAGAGAAAAAGAGATCATAACTGCCATGGCTCATTGCAGCAAAACGTGTGTGAGTTGGTGCCTTTTGCCACTTAAAAGCACAAGTTGCTATCTGCTCTTAGGAAAACATGTCCCCATGCTTCCTTCGGTAGCATTTTGGTTTTCTTTGGGTCTGGCAAATATTTAAAAGACACGGTGGAGTCATGGGGTAAATAAAACCCAACCTGAGAAATCACTTGAATCTATGTCTATCACCAGGAACTATTTCGATCTGTGCAAATTGAAAATACATGTAATGCTGAGAATGTTTCTTATCTACTGATGTGTGTGTTGTTCTCATAGATGAGTTTGCTAGCTACCTCTATTACAGAGTCTGAATTGTGACAACATGTGATGAGTCTGATTATTTTAAGACTACTGTTACACTAAATGGAGTTTCAATCTTGTATCGCTGAACAGGTATTTTCTGCAGTTGTGAACAGGTATTTTCTACAATCCCGAACAGGTATTTTCTGCAAAACATCTGAAGTCAGCAAAATATTTCTTCATCTGAAAGATTTACATGTACAATTGAAGCAATGCAAATATAAGCAAGTGGTTTGTGGTGTAGCTGGGCAGATTAGGACAAAACTGAGCACTTTCCAGCCCCATTGATTTCAATGGAAGAGATGTAAGGCTATGCTTTGCTCTCCCATTGAATCCACATGTGTTGGACCCTGATTATCCTTTGAGCTTGACATTTCTTTAATACATGAAATTGTATGTGCTGATAAAAAGCAAAAGGGTTACAGATCCATCTAGTTTGGCTACCAGATTAAAGACAGTTTGAGGAAATGTGTTTGCTTTAAACTAATATTTTGGCAAAATATTTTTCTCATGCGCTGCACTGAAAATAAACAGTGTCACTTATTTTTAAAGGACAGGGTTGTGATAAAACTGCGTGCAATTATATCTCTTGAGAATACTTTCGATTTGAATTTTGACCATGTTCTGTGCAGTATTTGGATAATATATATGCTTTGTTTAAAAGCAGCTATAAGCAAACCTGTAATCAAAGAAACACCTTGGTTCCAAAGAATGTTTCTAAGGCAAGTTAAATAAAGAGTTTACACAGCGGAAGAGATAGTGAGTTGCGTTGAGTTTCATTAATAATAAAAGTGACTATTAGCATTTTGCTGGATTGGCTGGAACGGATTTCCCCGGTAACAGGCAAAATTAAATAAGTGCAGCTCATAAGTTTAGAGTCAAATACTGCTCATTCATTGCTTCTGATTTTGTCGATATCCCTCTGTTTGGCCTCAACGCGAGGCTGATAAAATGTTTTTTAATTACCACGCCATAAATACAGTATTTCCTTGGAACAGCTTGTCCACTCGCTGCAAATTTATTTGATTTCTGATCACGGGGAGTGCTGACTTTGCTTACCTGCTTTTTTGATAAGTGGAGGCAACACGACTCCTTGTCTATACGATGATGGGCAACCCTCCTTGGAGAACCTGTTTGACAAACTACTCTATTGATCCCCTACAATTCAGTGCTACTTGCAGCATTAATAGATACTTGATTGCTTTGCTCAGTGTTCTCACTGTGTAGCAATTAAGCAAATGTAATATTTTCTTTTATTACATGAAAATCAATAGACCTCTTGGCTCTTCTGAGGTTGATCATGGCGGAGGATGAACTTGCAAGACAGCTGAGGTCAGAGTTCAGATATAATATCACTTGCTGGAGTCGTTGAGGCTGCGAGTGACCTGTTGCAGTATTCAAAGCAGAGGTAGGAATCCGGTGTTGCTGGACTGCAAGTCCCAGCATCCCTTAGTTAGCATAGACAGGGATAAGGAGTGTTCGAAGCCGCAATCCAGTAAAATCTGGAGGGGTGCATCAAACCCACCCCTGGTATAATAATGGCATTCTCAGAAAGCAAGTCATTCCTTGTATGGATGAAAAGAGGACATGTTGATTTTGTAAAGAATAAAGGCACATCTTGTGGCACTGTACAGATTTAACCAATGTTAGTGAATACAGGCTTTAGTCGATTCTGGCCCACGTCAACAACGGACCCACACCTTCTTCCGTCAAAACTGTTTAATCGGAGTTGCATTCTCCTATTTCACACATGAAAATATGTA
The DNA here is from genome assembly GCA_034509955.1 of Urosaurus nigricauda. Taxonomy (NCBI): domain Eukaryota; kingdom Metazoa; phylum Chordata; class Lepidosauria; order Squamata; family Phrynosomatidae; genus Urosaurus; species Urosaurus nigricauda. The sequence continues at coordinate 12,673,025 of JAOEGL010000012.1, read as the reverse complement.
GTCAATAGGTAATTTGGAAGATGGTGTCCATCTGTTTTCATAACACGAGGCACAGCTTCTCTCAGCTACAAGGAACTCAGACATTTATCTCTTTATCCTTTGTGATTATACATCATTTTTTTTCCAATTAGGAAGTTCTTACATATTTGAGAGGTATATATATTGCCCAGCTGGTAAATACCATCAGGGCTATTTGCAAATATTTGTTTAAAAATCAATAGCGCAATAGATTTAGCAACCAAAACAATTGAATCTGCTGAAATAGGATCAAAATGTTAAAATATTAGAATGATAAAGAGCCAGCAATAAAACTTAAAGCAGTCAAAGCAAAAATAAAAATCAAGGTCTGAATGCCTGCTAGAAGATAAATATCCTAGCCTGGTATTTAAATATTGTTAATGAAGATACCAGACAAGTTTCCTTTGGAAGGTATTCCACAGGTATGAAAGGTCTGAGACAAGGATGAGGACTATGTGGTCCTCCAGATATTGCAGAACTGCAACTTCTATCATCCCTTATCATTGGCTGTTTTGACCAGGACCGATAGGAATTGCAGTCCAACACTTGGAGAGCAGCATATTTTGCAGCACTAAAGTGAACACAGACAGTGATTTTAGAGATGCCATGTGTGTCTTTCTGTCTTATTTTCACAGAATAACACATAAAATAACATTTTCTTAGCCACTATCTTTTGTACAGTGTACATTCTAAGAGATGAGAAAATCTGGAAATAAGTTAAACTGTTTCTGCCTGATACAAAATTGACTTAAATTAGTCACACGTTGACTAAATAATTAGCAATCCTACATCAGCTTTGTGATATCTGAAAGTATTTGCTCGCTAGTTAAAGAACATGGATTACTTTAATCAGATCCTGGCCAGAGCTGTGTGGGATCCAGTCTTATTTTTCCCAAATATCAAATGGGAAACTGCTTTTGGATTTGAAGCGTGTTCAAAATCCAGCTCCCGGACCTTGGCTATCCCGACCAGCGGATCATAAATCGCTCTTGATAGGTCCTGTAGGCGCGTCTCTCCAATTAACTTTTGTGTTGTATACTGAAGATGATCGGAATAAACATTGACCCTTAAACTTTCAGGAAATGCGATCTGCGCTATTCTTCTTTGAAACCCAATAGGAGCGGCCTTGTAGGTTTGCTTTAATTATCTCTTTTCACTGGATACAAGGATGATGTCTAAAAAGAGTGAGTGGGCTGACATACTAAAGGCTGGGAACTTTGTTGTCGAGCGCCGTGAAACAAATGCCGATAACTGAAACCTTAGTCGAAACTTAGCTGATGGGTATCTGCATTCCCTCCTCACCAGCATCCCCTTTTAAACAGTAATGACTAGTGGGAGCATCTTAACCTAAGCAAGTACTTAGCCTGACACCTTACCCAGGTCAATAGTCTAAGGTATCCGAGTTAAACTGTGTTACTGTAAATTAATGGAAAATGTAACTGCGCTTTGCTGAAAGATCAATGTCCAATAAAGGCCACACAATCAAATCTTGTTGCAATGATTGAGGTCCTTAATTGCCTTTCAAAGATAAGGTGGTAATCAACATAGGTTAAACTGATCTTTTTTACTAGTTCAATTACATGCTAATGGCTAGTGCCAAGGCAGGATCTTTAACTACTTTTATGTATTAAATCTTATGTTAGTAATGAAAAATTACTTAAGCTGCCCAATCGATAAAGCGAAGGTCTTAATTACGATATTTTACTTTTAGGCCTTTTGTGGGCTTGACAAATTTTGTCCACCGGAGATTTCCCAACAATAAGAAACGTTATTAACACAAGCCCTTTTCCGCGGAGTGTTGTTTGCTAATCCAAACGGCAGCAATTTGTTGGATGTTTTGTGTATTTTGTGTTCATGGAAATGTCCTGCATGCATTAATGCCTATTAACGGCAATACGTACTGGTCTTAAGCATCTATGTCTGATAAAAAGGTTGGTTTCTGGGATCTTACAGGGATTTCTTTTCATTCCAGAACTAACTTTTTAAAATTAGAGACTGAAAAAAGGGGGGAAACATGTATACATTGAACTGTTGGTTTTGATAGAAGCTATGAGTAGTTGTTCCATTTTGGAACTTGGAAATGTAAGGCAACCAGTCAGCTACAAACGTTCTTATTAATAGAGTTTTCCAAAATGAAAATTGAAATGAAGCTAAAATATAGGCTGTTCATTCAAATACTGGAAGTTGAGTTCAAACCTCTAAAAATAGCGAGGATAGATCTAGCGAAAGCCATCAAGGGATATCATCCAACGCCTGACCTAATAAGATTTCAGGAAAAAAAAAACATTAATATAACCATAATCCAAGTTCAGACTGCAATCTCTCCAACTATCGAGGAAGAAATTGAAAGATTCTCTGCGATTTCCAGAAGGAAATTGATCACGTACCAAAACAGGACATCATTGTTATCACAGGCGACTAGAACACAGAAATAGGAAACAGAACAGAAACAAACATTGTAGGAGAATTTGACATAGGATCAAAAGATGAAGCAGGAGAGTGACTGACTTAATTGTGCAAAGCCAACAGTTTGTTCGTCCCAAACACATTCTCCAGGCAACCAAAGAGGCGATTGTGTAGATGGACATCACTTGATGGTCAATACAGGAATCAAACGGGTGACATAAATGGAAGTAGAGGATGGAGAAGTTCCTTTCTCTTTGCAAAACCAAGAACAGGAGAAGATTGTGGCACGAACCATTGCAACAAAGGTAAAGCTAAAGAGGAACAACAAACAAAGCGTCGGGACAAGGTCCGACTTGGAAGAAGATCCTCGTAGAATTTAAAGATAATGTACAAAATAGATTGGTTCTATTAGGTCTAATTGACCTGGAACTAGAAGAACTCTGGACTGAAGCTAGAGGCAGTCAGGGAGGAATTGAAAATGGCATTAGCTAAAAAGAAAGAAGCCTTGCTGGATGATAAATGAAACTCTTCAAGAGGTTAAAGACAAACGAGAAGCCAAAGTAAAAGGTGAGAGAAATACAGCCTGAACTCCGAATGCAACCATTCAGCAGCTCGTATGTTGTTCATATTACAAACCATACTTTTCACTTGAACTTTGGGTAGCTGCACCGTGCCGCTAACCAAAGTTCAAGCGAAAAGTATTAGTAGTTTGTAATACCAATGCATAATTGATAAATGTATCACAAGAGTTAGCCTTTTTCTATTACAGCAGAACACACCTCTTAATTATTTGCATCGTTTTAAGCACAGTTTATGAGTCTCTGGGCTAGTTCATTACAAAACTGTTCTTTCCGTAGGACTGTACCCAAACTGCAAAATGTGATATAAAGCCGTTGTTAACCGTTGTTAGCTGTTGTTCTCTTGCAGGGTGAAGGTAAAATTATGAACGCTATAAAATCAATGTGCCTTAGTTAACCCAAATACATAAATCTATTTGAGTTCTTCTTTGAAGAAATGACATTAAGAGATGGTCATTATACGCCTTGTGATTCATGGGCCTTGTTACATACATGCTTTGTAATGTATGAATAATTTAGTAAGAAAAATCACAATAATTTTGTTGTTACTCAAAAATTTATAGGCTGGCAAAAACAATTACAGAGCCCCCGAAGCTGGCGAAGGGAGGTTGAGTAACATGGGTAATGTTGCCCAATTTGTACCTTTCATGCTGAACGTCTTCTGTAATAACGTAGGGCATATTGCGCTTAACCACCTTTTCATTTTGTTTGGCAAGAAAAGGGTCGAAGTGCCACAGTGTCGTGCGTTCGCAGCACGAACAGGAGGGGTCAATGGACAAATCAGACAACCGGTGTGTTCCTCCGTTGGATCCCACAATATTCAGGATGCTTTGGAGCTCAAGGTACCATAGAGAAAAGGTTTAAGCTGTTCTTCCTCAGGAGAAATAGTCAAAGCTCCGCTCAGAATAGCCATTAATAAATGGTAGGAGTGGGTTTCCGTAGCCCAAATGTGTCCAACCCTTACTGTGCGCTCGGTGCTGTAGTGCCACAAAGTGCTTTTGAAACTTTGGTCCAAGAGAGACGGCCCAAAAGCGGCGTAGCAGTGGCAATACTAGGGTTAGGGAGTGCGCACATGCTCCCTAACCCTAGTACATGTTGGGGGTCACCATCATTGCGTGGCACCACCCACACGTCGAATGCGTCGGTGATGTTGCATGTGTGCTGCATCCAAATGGCACGGCACAACTGTGATATCACTGTTCCATCCTACAGCGCTTGTGGCGTTGCAACTGTGACGCAAAAAAGGAGCTGCTTCCTAGCGCTACTATTTTGCTGCGCAGCGGTACTGCGCCATTTGGTCGCTGCGGCAACGTTGTGCAGCAAAGAGAGGCGGCTCCAGCCCACCTTTTCCAGGGGGTTTGTATTGGCCCTTTCTTAGGGGCCGTAAAGACAGTCCCAAAGGGATGGTACGTAGCCACCCCTTTTACAGCCAGATCAGGGCCGTGGCAACTGCATGCCACGGCCCTGATCTCGGTTCCTTTTTGCACCCTGCAACGGGTGGGATAGCCATGGCGGCGTGGCTTTACAGCACTCCTTTGGCACTGTGTCGTGCGAATGCGGTGCCAGAGGAGCACCGTGACGCCTTGCGACGTGTGGTGCAGTGCGCAGTGTCATGCCGCCTGGGGGCAGAGCTGTGGCATGCGTCGCTTAGATGCGATGCCCTGACTCTGCCACCAACCTGGCCTTTAAGGCCAGTGTATACAGGTCTTCAGTTCCCAGAAATGCTCCGCAAGTGGCCTGGGTGACCCCAGTTTGTGAAGCCTGATGGGCTACCTCCAATTTTAGTGGCAGCTTAAGTCGACTTGAGAGGCATCATGTTATAGTAGTTTGAGCATCGAACTACAACTCTGGAGACCAGGGTTCAAATCCCCGCTCGGCCATGGAAACCCATTGGATAACCTTGGGCGAGTCACACACTCTCAGCCTCAGAGGATGGCAACGGCAAAACCCCTCTGAATAAATCTTGCAACAGGGTCACCGTAAGTCAGAAAGGACTCGAAGGCGTAAACACAAAGAGAGATGATGTCCCTTTGCAGCGTTTGAATTTGCAGTTTCAAGCCGTTCGTTTTGCAAGCGCTTTTCTGTAGGGTAAACCTCTTCTTTGAGGTTTCCAGGAAAGAAAACAAAATTGTCGCCACGGGGCAAAAATAGTTCCTTTTTTAAAAAATATTCATTCACACGAATTGCACGGTTTAGAAAGTAAACTTGTTGCCACTCGTTTTTGCAATACTGGAAAAATAGTTAAATTGCTTGTTCTTGTTGCTTTTTGTGTGTGTGTTACTTTTAATTGTTTTTGTGAAGAGGAAGAGAATGTTGCAAAACACGAAAGCATTTTTAAAAATGTCCTCGAAGGATACATTTTTGGACATAAACTACAAAGGTCACTGTTACATCCACAAAGTCACATCTTTTGAAACAGGATTTTTTGTGTGTATGTCGCTCATTTTCCTTGGCACATTAAAATATTCACTCTTTGGTGGATTATTATTTTTTTTTAATATTAAAAAGTAGAAGTTTGATTACTGCTGTCTCAAACTGGAATAAGGAACCGTAGGAAAGAATAAGAGAAGAGTGCTCGAAAAACTTCGTAATATTTATGCAAATTTGGCAAGTTGAATTGGTTTTCCCCAAAGTCTATGAGTGAAAGGGAAATATGGGGGGGGAAACGGCGTGGCCATAGGAATGCAATGATTTTCGTGGCCTATTCTTTACAACTTAATAGAAAATGAATCTTCATTGAGAGGCGTAGAGGGACCTTCGCGCAAGCGGTTCATTTCCACAGAACGGAGGTCCATGCGGACAGCCGCTATTCTTGGGATATTCACGAGATGAGACTATTAAAAAAATATATATTTTTTTTTCCTTCTGTGCCAGTTTAAATTATAAAGCTATTGAACAGAAAGATAATTTATCTCCACTAATGGCCATTCAGAGATTAATTTTATTAAAAAATACACACCACACACACACATATAATCCTAAACTACCTAGAATTTTAATGAAGAGAGTAAAAGACTTTCATGAATTATATCAAACCCAGCTGGCAGGTCGCTTCTTTATTTTATTTTATTTTCTCTGAACGAGGAATGAAGTTGAATAAAATTAAGATTTTTGTCCTTTTCATTGAATAATGCAGTCCGCTGCCTCTTCCAAATGCATGCATAGTGTTTTATGAACTTTTCTGTTTACTTCTGACAGAGAATGATGAATATTATATAATTAATATATATATATATATATATATATATATATAAAATAAAATTTTATTTGTAGCCCGCTTCTCTGTCAGGACAATCAGATGATGATGATGATGATTATTATTATTATTGTTATTATTATTATTACAAATTTTATATTATACTTATAATAATATAAATATGAAATAAAAATATAATAAAATAAAAATATAAAAATAAAAATATAAAAATATTATATTTTATAATAATATTATAAATAAATTATTTATAAAATTTATAATATTATATTTATTATAATAAAATAATATAAATATAAGATATAAACATATATTTTATAGCAATATAAAATATTATATTTTATAATAATATTATAAATAAATTATTTATAAAAATTATAATAATATTATATTTGTTATAATAAAATAATATAAATATAAAATATAAAAATATTATATTTTATAACAATATAAAATATTATATTTTATAATAATATTATGAATAAAATTATTTATAAAATAATAAAATTTTATTTATATGCCCCCTCTCCCCCAGGATCGAGGCGGCCTATAATATCAGATAAAATACAATATAAAGTACAATATATATTAAAATACATTCTAGTAATCCCCCCCACTATACTATAACAAAATATCATAAACGATTAAAACAATTAAAATAATCAAACAATCAAGCCAGTCAATAACTACATGTTTTTATTAGTTTCGGATACAATGGTGAGGGTCATTCAATAGACCAGGAATCCCCCAAAATTTGAATTTTTGGACTTCAGTTCCCAGCAGCCCCAGCCAGCTCGAGTCAACAGGAATTCTGGGAACTGAAGTCCAAAACATCTGGAAAAGCACATTTCAGGAACCATTGCTTTGCACTAATGGTTTCCAATGTTTGATGCTCCATTTATTCCGGACTTCAACTCCCAGAAGCCTCAGCCATCCTGGCCAACAGTCAGGAATTCTGGGAGCTGAAGTCCAAAACATCTGGAGGACCTTCCCCATCCTCACTTGGGACCAAAGTTTGGAAAAATTCTAATTTTTCAACACCAACTTCCAGTATCCTCGAGAACACAAGGAAAAATTATAATTTTCAACAGCGACTTGGAGGGAAAAAAAATATTATAATTTTCCAACAGCAATTCCCAGCATCCTGAGACCTCAAGTTCAGTAAGTATCATTAGCCTTAGGATATTGTTTTTGTATTTTTGTATTAATTGCTTGCTAATTTAATCTTATTTTAAGGGGTGGGAGGTTGGGATTGGGTTGTTTCAATTTTTACTGTTAATGTTTTGATTTTGTTGTACCGTGCCTTGATTGCCTATATATAATATAGGCAAATAATAATAATAATAATAATAATAATAATAATAATGGCAATTAATAATAATAGTATATAATATATAATTTAGGCAATTAATAATAATAATAATAATAATAAAGGCAATTAATAATAATAGTATATAATATATAATTTAGGCAATTAATAATAATAATAATATAGGCAATTAATAATAATAATAGTATATAATATATAATATAGGCAATTAATAATAATAATAATAATAATAATAATATAGGCAATTAATAATAATAGTATATAATATATAATATAGGCAATTAATAATAATAATAATAATAATATAGGCAATTAATAATGATAGTATATAATATATAATATAGGCAATTAATAATAATAATAATATAGGCAATTAATAATAATAGTATATAATATATAATATAGGCAATTAGTAATAATAATATAGGCAATTAATAATAATAGTATATAATATATAATATAGGCAATTAATAATAATAATAATAATAATAATAATAATATAGGCAATAATAATAATAATAGTATATAATATATAATATAGGCAATTAATAATAATAATAATAATAATAATAATATAGGCAATTAATAATAATAGTATATAATATATAATATAGGCAATTAATAATAATATTAGTATATAATATATAATATAGGCAATTAATAATAATAGTATATAATATATAATATAGGCAATTAATAATAATAATAATAATAATATAGGCAATTAATAATAATTATTTATTATTATGCTGGGTGGAAGAATTGCTGCTCTGTTGCTTTTGATCAATGACTGGGAAAGTCAAACTCTTTTTATTTGTTATTGATAAAAGTTACAGTTTTGCAGAAGGGTTCCTAGTTGTAGCAACTCTTCTTGAGACAAAGATGTTGCAGAAGCAGAAGAAGAAGCTTCTTTGGCTTCTGGAGGAGGAAGAAAGGAAGGAAGGAAGGGATTAAGGGAAGGGAAGGATGGATCATGGCCCCCTCCTCCTTTGTCCACGACTCCCCCCTTCGCAAGGAACAATCCCCATGATTCCCTATGGGCAAGCAGTTTCTGTTGAAAGAGGTCTCAAAGGCCAACCCCATTCTGCCATGCAGGAATACACAATCTAAGCACCCCCAAAGAGGAAGGAAGGAAGGAAGGAAGGAAGGAAAAAGCAAAAGGAAGGAAGGAAAGAAAGAAAGAAAGACAGAAAAAAAGAAGGCAAGAAAGAGGAAGGAAGGAAGGAAAAAGAAAGAAAAAGGAAGGAAGGAAGGAAAGAAAGAAAGAAGGCAAGAAAGGGGAAGGAAGGAAGGAAAGAAGGAAGGAAGGAAAAAGGAAGGAAGGAAGGAAGGAAAAAGGAAGGAAGGAAGGAAGGAAAGAAGGAAGGAAGGAAAAAGGAAGGAAGGAAGGACAGAAAGAAGGAAAGAAAGAGGAAGGAAGGAAGGAAGGAAGGAAGGGAAAAGAAAGAAAAAGGAAGGAAGGAGAAGGAGGGAGGGAGGAGGAAGGAAGGAAGAGAAAAGAAAGGAAAAGGAAGGGAAAAGAAGGGAGGAAGGGAGGAGAAAGAAGGAGGGAAGGCAGGAAGGGACTGGGAGGGAGGGAGGAAGCGGAAAAGCACCGAAGGCAGGCAGGCAGGCAGGAAGCGAGGAGGAGAAGGCCCAGAGGGAGGAGAGCTGGGCCTGCTTCTGCTTCTGCTTCTGCTTCTGCTGCTGCTGGGCCTCCTCCTTTTCTGCGCAGTGTGGAAGAAAGGAAGGAAGGAGGAAAAGGAGGAGAAGAGGAGGAGAGGAAGGCGTCAGTGGCTGCCCAAGTGAAGGAAGGAAGGAAAGGAGGAGAAGGAGGAGGAGGCGTTGTGGAGGAGGGATGCTCCTGCTGGGTCCATGGAGGCCCCAATGGTCAGCAGCAGCATCAGCAGCCTGAGTCAGAGGAGTCCGGCCGCTGGGCTGGTCATCCGGATCCGGATCCCCGAAGGCGGCGCAGTGGACTGGAGCGTCCAGCCTCCTCCGGCCCAGATCCTCTTCAGGGACGTCCTGGTGGGTAACCCCCCAAAACACACAGGCCAAGGCCTGGGCAGCACCCCAAAAGGAAGGGGATCCTGATGCTGCTGCTGCTGCTGCTGCTGCTGCTGCTGCTGGGTGCAAGGGCTCTGGGGGTGTGTAGCCCCCCCCCCCAATGTGTGCCCAAGTGGCCCCCCTCAATTGCACAGTGTGTCCCCCCAAAAATATATATATATGCAGGGGATGTCTGTGAATGCAAGGTGCCCCTTTCCAAAATGTTATGTTCTGGGTGGTCCCCCCAAATGCATCACATACCTCCCCAAAAAAATGTCTTGGGTGCAACTTTCTTCCAAAAATGCATAGTGTTCCCCCCCTCCAATAATAATAATAATAATAATAATACACATAATAATAATAATAATAATAATAATAATGCAGGGGTGCAAGTTGTCCCTCCAAATGCATGGTGCATCTCCCCTAAATATGTATGGTTTTTGGGACACAAGTTGTTGTGCCCCCCCATAAAAAAGATGTGTGTTGTGCATGGAGGCAAATGGTCTATCACAAATGGATGCTATCCCCCTCAAAGGCATGGTGTCCCCCCAAAAAGTGTATTGTGTGTGGATGCAACTCCCTCCCCAAAATATGTATAGTGTCCCCCCCCCCCCAAAAAAATGTAGGGTGTGTGTAGATGCAAGCTGCCTCCCTCCCCAAAAAATGAATGGTCTCCTCCCAAGAAGTGTGTGTTGTTGTGTGTGGATGAAAGTTGTCCCCCCCCCCCCCCAAAAAGTCTTGCCATTGGTTTCCTCTGAAGCTGAGAGAGTGTGACTTGACTTTGCCCAAGCCCACCCCCCAGTTGCTTTTCAGGGCTGAGCAAAGAGGATTCAAACCCTGGTTTCTAATATATATAATATACAGTAGAGTTTCAATTATCCAACTTTCAGTTATCCAACATTCCGGATTATCCAATTTTGCAACTGCTGTGATTTCTTTAAATTTATCTGTGATTTCTTTAAATTTTCAGAGGACGGAACTGTTTATACTGTACATCACTATGGAGTTTTTCAGACGAAGGAAATTGGAAGTATAATCTATTGGCAATCCGAACGCAATCATGGGGTTTCACGTTATTGCGAATTAAAGCATCTCACGCAATTTCGGGCAAAAGGGAAGTCATTCCGAACGCAATCGTGGGTTTTACGTTATTTCGTATTAAAGCATCTCGTGCAATTTCGGGCAATGGGGGGTCATTTTTGGGAAATGGGAAGTCATTCTGAACGCATTCTGAACGCAATAGGAATTCACATAAATTCGGTAAACTAGCAAATTCACGTGAGTTCGAATTGGCTCCAATTGGCTCCATTCGCAATAAAGAGAAATTCCTCCTGTCTGATAAACTCCAGTGTTGATCAGTGATATCTTTACATTTACTTTTACTGTTATTGCAATAAATCTTCAATACATTTGCAATTCGTAGTGATTTCAAGGCTTTTCTTGGACCTTCCGGATTATCCTATATTTTCGGTTATCCAACTCTCAGCTGGTCCAGTTTATGTTGGATAATTGGGGACTCTGCCATATATAGATTTCTTCTTCTTGTTTTATTATATATTGGGGTGGGGGGGGGGGTTTGTACTTATAGGGTGTAAATCCTCAGGTGGCAACAAATCCTGTTGAGTTCAGTGGGGAGTTATTTCGGCCTCGATATGTGTAAGGATTGCACTCTTAACATGTTTTAGTTAATGCTTAATTAATTCTCCAGGAGGGCAACTTCCCCAATTGGGATTTTGGGTTAAGCCGGCCTCCTCCAGATGTTTGTGGCAAGTCCTGAAATTTGCAAAAATCCAAAATTTCAAAATACAAAATTACACAGTTGCTCCGGACTGCGGTCAGCCCGCGGCTTTGACTTTTTTGTAGCTTTGATTATTTGTGGATTTGACTCATACATTCTCTGTAGGAATCTCTAGGCCTTTCAGCCCAATTCTGCCGGAAATTGACCATAGAGTTGTGTTGGAGGACCTAGAAGTTCCTAGAGAAGGCACTTCTCTAGGCATTTGTAGGTCTTCCAGCATGACTCTATGATCAACCACTGGCAGATGTTGACCATAGAGTTGCATTGGAGGACCTGGAGATTCCCAGACAGGTGTTCTCTTAGGCCGAAAGGATATTTATTTTTATTTGGGGTTTTTCCACATTCGTACGGGTCCTTCACCCCTAACCCCACCTTGGGTCCTTTTCTTAGGAGTTTATCACACGGGAGGAATTTCTCTCAATTTTGAATGGAGCCAATTCGCAATTACGTGAATTCGCTAGTTTTGCGAATTTACGTGAAATCTGATTGCGTTCAGAATGCGTTCAGAATGACTTCCCATTTCCCAAAAATGACCCCCCATTGCCCGAAATTGCGTGAGATACTCTAATACGCAATTACGTGAAACCCCATGATTGTGTTCGTAATGACTTCCCATTGCCCGAAATTGTGTGAGATACACTCATTCGCAATAACGTGAAACCCTATGATTGCATTTGGATTGCCATTGCATTATACCCCCAAATTCCCTCGTATGATAAACTCCTTAGAGAAAGATGGCATAGAAATAAAATAAATATATTAAATAAGTCCCTTTCCAGAATCCTGGCACTTTTTGGAAGGCGATGACGGATGAAATGGACTCAGTTTCACTTTTGCCACCTTCTCACCCATAAAAGCTGAATCTGAATAATACCATATACATACACAAAACAATCTTGAGTTTGAAATATAGCTAATTTCAGATTTTTATTTAATTTTTATTAGGATGTGATTAGTCAGGTTCTGCCGGATGCGACGACGACAGCCTTTGAATGTGAGTATTTTGTTTTTTTGGGGGGGGGAATGTGCGTTTCCGTCTGTGTCCGCATTATTTATTTTTGTTAAAAGGTGACAGCGACGCATTGTTTGCGTGCACCGACATTACACTTAAATATTTATCCGCGGATGCGAGTTTAATGACGATATCCCGAGCGAAGTAATATTTTATTATTTAATCACATCTCGAGCGCGCATATTTCTACTATATAGCTTTAATTACCAGCGTGACCTTACCGTGCTCTTCGCACGCGCCGCAATTATATCGCTCAAATTAAATGAAAAGTATAAAGTACCTGGAGGCTTTTGGAGAATGAGATTTTAATTTCCAGAGTTTTTGTTACTTTCTTCTTCGTTATTAAGGACAGAAATCAGTGGCTGGCTCTTAGAAGAGCTGGATCTTAATAATAATAATAATAATAATAATAATAATAATAATTATATATATATATATATATATATTATAATATATATATATATATAATATATAATATATATAATATATAATATATAATATATATATTATAATATATATATATATATACAATATATATATAATATAATATAATAATAATTATATTATTATTATTATTTAATATTTATTATCAAATAATAAAAATCAGCTGAATCTAGAGAATAGGACATTCCAGCAACCAATGTAATAATAATAATAATAATAATAATAATTATTATTATTATTATTACATTGGTTGCTGGAATGTCCTATTCTCTATATTCAGCTGATTTCCTGAGCACTGACCATGCTTTTTGGTGGCCAGACATTTGTAGAGAGCTTAGGCTTCAATATGAAAATCAATACATATAGGATATATATATATATATATATATATGAGATATATTCCTGATTTCAGGTCCCGTTGTCAGGACTAGAGTAGCTTCGGTGGTTATGAGCATGTGCTGTGAACTGGATCTCTCAGGTCCAAAGCGCAAGCAAATTTGGGGTTCATTGGGTGGCCCTTATCCAGCTAATATTTCAACCTCTCCCCATCTATAATATGTTAAAAAATAATACTTACAGGAATGTTTTACAGATTTGCAAGATGATGATAAATATGACATGTCGCCAACATTTAGGAAAAGGGCTTTATTGTTGTCGTTCTGTGCCTACAGGCCATTTCCGACTTACGGCAACCCTAAGGTGACCCTATCACAAAGTTTCCTTGGCTAGGTTCTTTAGTGTTGCTATTGCCAACCTTTGAGGCTGAGAGAGTGTGACTTGCCCAGGGTCACCCAGTGAGTTTTATAGCCGAGCAGGGATTTGAACCCTGTTCTCCAGAGTCGCAATCTGATGCTGAAACCACTGCACCATGCTGTCTCTCCAGGAAAAGGACTACCTTTGCCAAAAAGGCATAAAGGAATGCAGTTGCACCATTCAGATGAAGTGGTTTATTCTAGCATAAACTTTTCTGGACTCCGGTCCAAGGCGCTACTAGATTCCTGTATGCCTTTCTGGCTAGAGCAGACTCAGGGTGTGTCCACACTGCAGCATTAAAGCAGTTTGACACCCTTTTAACCGCTGTGACTCTGTCCTGCAGAATCCTGGGAAGTCTAGTTTGTTGAGGTTTTGAGCCTTGGTCGGTCAGAGAGGACAAACTACAGTCAGTTCTCTGTACCCTTGGATTTTTTAATCCACAAATTCAACCATCCAACGCTTGAAAATATTATATATATATATATATATATATATGTTCTAAAAAGCGAACCTTGATTTTGCCATTTTAAATAAGGGACACCATTTTGCTGTGCCATTGTATTTAATGGGATCTGAGCATCCACAGATTTTGGTATCCAATGGGGGATGTTGGAACCAAACCCCAGTGGATACCAAGGGACCACTGCAGTTGTTATTATTAATAATAATAATAATAATAATAATAATAAATAAAACTTTTATTTCTGTCCCACTTTTTTTTGTATCCACAATCAAAGCGGCATACAACTGTTAAAAATACAAATATAAACATATACAAATCCCCCCTTAAAACAGAATTAAACAATTATAATATTAAAATGTCCACATTAATCAAAATTCCTGTTAACACAATTGAAATTAACAGTGTGCAAAGTTGTCACAACCAGAGCTACGTCAATCTGGGAAAATCTGGAAAAATATTATTATTGTTATGGTGTCCATTGGGGGGGTCCTGGAACCAAATGCCAGCTGAGACCAAGGGCCCCCCACTGTACAAATCCTCTATCCTACAAATTTTGAAGTTTGTTGAGGCCCCAGAGCTCTATAACAGACCAGATTGAATACCTCAGCAAACTACAAATCCCTGGATTTTGCAAGACAGAGAGTGGTGTCACACTACAGTGGTCCCCCGGGTTACGAATCCCCCGGGGTACGAAAACCCTGGGGTACGAAAGAGCCGGGGCCGAAAAAACTGCCCCGGGTTACGAAAAAAAAAACGGTTTCCGAAAAAAAAACCCACACGAAATTCAAATCGCGCCAAGTTTTTCCGTATACTTACAGTGGTCCCCCGGGTAATGAATTTTTTCGGCTTACGAAAGTGGTGCTGGAACGGTTTACTTTTGTAACCCGGGGGACCACTGTACTTTAATTTTGCAACGTAGATACACTCTTAATCCACCAGTATGCTAACTGGGTATTGTATTTTTTGCCAGAGAAGAGTGCCGTCAGAGCTGGTCAATCCAGTGGAAACGGTGGTGCGAAGGTGGGCATGGGTTGCCAACTGATCTCCTTCCGTCTTTTCCAGCCTTGCGCTCCAACCTCCGCTGAGCTCTGCCTCCAAGGAGCAGACGCTTCCAGCCGCAGAGCAAGAACCCTTGTTATTGGCATCATTGGCTGCACCTGCCTGAGAAATATAGATTTCCTCGCTGCTCTTTAACATCTGCCACTGTGCTTATCTTTAGCCTGTCGTTTTGCATCGGCGTGACAACCGCTTCCCCTGCCATTTAAGCAGCGTCAGAAATATGTTCGCCTATATTGATGCTGCTTGGGTCCTTGGGTTATGTGCTTTGCGCCAAAAGCCAAAACAAATTTTTTTGCTGGTTTAAACATCTTCTCAGCAACTTGATGGCTTTCTTGGAGGCGCTTAATGGCCCTCCTCCCCAGCGGCTTCCGCTCCTGTTTTGCTTAGTTATTGCTACCTCCGGTGCATCTTCTACCTGGGGCTGTATTCTCCCTCGCCTTTGGACCTTGATGGGCCTGGCGCGGTGGTACGCCATGTCGCTACAAATAAAACGACGCACGACATATGGCTTGTTATGGCCCTTTTATCCCAAACCGTTTTGCCCGCGCGTGACGACGCTGCGTCTTTTTGTTGTTGTTGTTGCAAAGATGGCTCTGGAATATTTGGCTGCCATCTGCCGCGCTGCTCCCTTTTCGCGTCTTCGGAGGATGCGACATTAGCAGTAAAACCCGGGCTCCGTTTTTAGTTCTACTTTTGCATCCCTAATGGACTGGAATGGTGCGTTGTTTGTGCTTTAGGCAAGCGGAAGGGCTTGGCAAAACCTTTCCGAACTTCTCCGTGTTAATATTGCCTTGTTTTGAAGGAGGGAGCCTTCGTGGGTTTTCTTTTTCTTCCAGTGGAGCGATAAAGGATCTTCCCACTTCATCTGAGAAATACAGTATCGGTGGCAGAATAATGAAACAACAAATAATGCTCATTTGTTTTAGACAGATTCAGTCCCGTTTAATACCCATCGACCGTCTGTCTTGTATATAATTGTTTATGCCGTAAGAAGAAGGAAGACGCTCCACTTCACCTGAGAATTCAAAACTTGGCGTCATTTTTGGATAAGATGCTGACTATGGTTGCATCCAGGAATCCCCAAAATTTACTCATCCAAGTGTTTTGGACTTCAGCTCCCAGAAACCCCAGACAGCTTGGTCAACAGTCAGGAATTCTGGGAGCTGAAGTCCAACAAAACATCTGGAGGACCAATGTTTGGGAATCGCTAGTCTACGTTGTAGAAATCATGTGGTTCGATGCCACTTTTAGAAAGCACTACAAAACTGTTGCCTGCAAAGGAGATCTGAAGATGTTTGATTGATCCTTTTGGAAAGGTGGAATATAAATAAAATCTATTATTATTATTATTATTATTGGAACATTGATATGACTTTGAGCATTCTTTTCGGTTTTATATCTCCCCGTTTAGTGGTTTAATAGGTTAATGTTTTATGCTCATCAGAAAATTAGTTGCAAAGAGTGGTAAATCTCTCTTTTGTTAACAGCTTTTTCTGGACATTCTTACTGTTTCCTATTGCTTTGAAGAGTCCATTTCAGAAGGAGTGACCAGTTGTTTATTTTAAGTCTCAGTGCAGATAGAGGCTGTATCCGCACTGAACAACTAATCCAGTTTGACACCACTTCACTTGAACTGTCACGGCTCAGCGCTATGGAATTCTGGGAATTGTAGTTTGTTGTGGCACCAGAGCTCTCTGATAGAGAAGGCTAAACATCTGGCAAAACTACAATTCCCAGAATTTCATATCATTGAGCCATGGCAGTTCAAATGGTGTCAAACCATATTATTTCTGCAGTGCGGATGCTGCCTAAGAGTAGGAAAAGTAAAGGCCCCAATATTTTAATACATAAAGATACAAAGATTTAGCTTTTGCTTGTTCTTTTTAAACTTTTGCAGTATATTTTTTGGTCTGTGACCACAATAAACAACATTGACACCAACTTTGACTTTTTTAGATCGACTAGGGCTGCATTCTTATCCATTTTTTACCGCATTCGTGTTTTAAATTCCTTCAGGTCCTGTTTAATATATGTTTTCCAGAATAAAACTAAATTTAAAGGGCATCTTTTTCTTTTTGCAGATGAAGATGAGGATGGCGATCGGATTACTGTCCGAAGCGATGAAGAAATGAAAGCTATGCTGTCCTACGTAGGTATTAGAACAAACTGGGCTGAAATGTCAGGTATAAAGCTTCTCCTGCATAAGAGATTTTGAACTGAATAGGAAACATTTGCAGTTCAGTAAATACTACCAGATCTAGCGATAGTATTTCAGTTTAATGTTGGTGCTGGGACCTTGCATGAAAGTTTGCAACCCCTCTTTTCTTTAGCTTTCTTTTTCAGAGAAAAAGTGAGTACACTTACAGATCATATCATGAACATTAAGAGTAATGCACCCTAATGACTTTTGCATTAGATATAGTGCACGCTAAATGGACTATCAATTTCTCGCATTTTTTTATGCAGTACTTAAAGTAACGGCTCATTACAAATGAACCCCTCGGCTCTTAAAAAAACCCGGTTTTTTAAAAAAACAAAATCTGCTTTCATCGGGAGACTTTTTCACCCCTTCTCTCCGAAGAGTTATCTTTTTAGCTGCAGGCTCAGCAGGCAGATGAGATTTTAAAGATGCATTGTCTTTTAATAACCGGAAAAAAAATATATATACGAAAACAAGTTACTTATTGAATCGCAATGACTTATGCATATCCTTATAAATGACTTGTCGTTTGCATTTTATAAATGAGGGCGCGTTTAGACATTAACATAGATTTTCAATTAAAGCAGAGTAATGTGGTGTTGTTCGGTCGGGTTGAGGACGATTGGCAGCTCTCCTTCAACGCAGGTTGGAGTTTTTCCTTGCACTTTGTCAGCCCAAGCCAAAATTTCCTTTCACCCAATATGTACCTTCAGCATCACTGCATTCAGGGACTTCTCATTCAGTTTGATCCAGTAATAGCGTCTGTGAGCAACCCTCTGCCCAAAATAAAGTAAATGGGAACAATATTGCGTGCGGGGATTTGTGTGTCTCTAACACCAGCTGCCTTAGGCTTCATGGTAGATTTGCTCCCGAAACAGGAGAGTTTCCAAAACAGTTTTGAGTAATGGCTCAGGAGACAAAAAGTTCATGTTTCCCAGACCGTTGAGCATGCTTGAAGTACTATATATACTCATGTATAAGTCTAGAAATTTAGGTCCAAAAATTGAACCTCAGAAACTGACTCGACGTATCTATGGGTCGTTGTAAGTACTATATCTTAACCTTTATTTAAAAAGAAGAAACCTGGTGAAAAGCAAGAGTATGATATGTTAAGCACCAACCCCCCCTCTACTCTCTCATCCATTCAGTCTTAAGAATAAGCACAAAGAGTTATGTCTGATGGACTTTTGGAAGTTATTTGACATTGTTTTGCTTTGCTTCATCCTTTAGATCCTTTCCTATATGTCCCTAAATTTTACCCTCGACTTATCCATGGGTCATAGCAAAATCCATAATTTTGGCCCCAACACTTGCCCTCGACTTATACACGAGGTCAACTTATAGTCAAGTGTATACGGGTAGTTTTTTGGGTTGTCCCTCCACATTTGCACCATAGACTTTTGTGGATTTGATTATTTGTGGTCTTGATTACTAAATTCTCCCTAGGAATCTCTAGGTCCTCCAGCCAGAAGTTGACCATAGAGTTGTGCTGGAGAAAGGTCCTAGAGAAAACACCTCTCTAGGCATTTGTAGGTCCTCCAGCATAATTCTATGATCAACCTCTGGCAGATTTGACCATAGAGTTGCACTATTTGACCTGGGGAGAAAAGAGAAAAGAAAAATTTCAGACCAAGTGGAAACCACAAGGGAAAGGGGAAATCTTATAAAGTGTAATAATGGGCCGATCCAGACGGCCCGAAAAGGGTGGTCTGCAGATGCCCATTTTAACTCCGGAGGGACGCTGAAGCTGCCAAACTGTGCGGTGTCCCTCCAGAGTAAAAAGAACCTGATTCTTCCAGGTTCTTTTTGTGGCACCTGGCTGAATGTCATGAGTGTGCCATTGGTGCACTCATGACATGACAGACGCACAGCGATGTGTGGACGCTATGCGTCTGTTACATCAAGATGGTGGCACCTGTGTAGATGGGACACTGCCATTGCGACGCCACCGTTACATACTAGGGTTCTAGACTGTGTGGTTGGTGCGCGGTCCGTAACCCTAATATCGCCGCCACGATGACCTTTCGTGGCTGTCTGTATCGGTCCAATATAAACTAAGCTAGAAGATAGTAGAGGGTGAGGATAGGGACATATAAAACAATACAAATGCAATATAATGGTGAATCCTATTCAATGTGATGTATGAGAGTATGGAATAAATATAAAATTTTAAAAAGAGAAAGAGGCATTTCCAAGAACGTTGGGGTACTATCAGCAGTAACCTCCAGAACAGCGATGGGCAACTCTTGTTGCCTTCCAGATGTTGTTGGACCATGGGTTTCTCATCCTTTCCCATTGGCTATACTCACTAGGCCTGATGGGGTTTGAAATACTGAAACATTTTAAGGACTTCCTTTCTCTAGAACTAAACGAAAGTCTAATTGTTAACTGGAGAAACCGTATAATACAGGTCATCTTCTAAGTAGGTCTTGTGTCCAGAATGGCCATGTTCTGGAGGAGTTTATTCTCAATGTTTGACCAATGTGGCTTTGCATCTTCGGAGCTGAATGATGTATTTCCAAAATACTGTATATACTCATGTATAAGTCTAGAAATTTAGGTTAAATAATGGAACCAAAAAACCTGAGTCAACCTATCCATGGGTCAATGTGAGTACTTTATTTTAACTCTTATTTAAAAGAAGGGTTCATCCTCCGGTGAAAAGCAACAGTATAATCTGGACACAGGTCTTGTGTCCAGAAAAAAAAGTGTTTCGTCGCAACTGAACCACATTTATTCTGAGTTTGCTTCTAAAGTTTTGCCGCAGGTTGTTTGTTGGTTTGTAGTGAAGGATAACATAGAGTTGTTGTTGTTGTTTTTTGTCTTTGGAATTGCATATTTTAGAAGCCCAATAATCAAAATGAATTTCTTATTTCTCCTCTTTTGGTTAATTTAAAAGGGGCCGTTAACTGACAGTAGAGCTGAGCCGCCGCTGTTGTCTTCTATTGGTTTTTTAAAAGGCAGTAATTTTTTTGACAGCCACTGATTGGAAAGTTGCTCGCAGCCATCTGGAAGCAAAGGGTACATGTTTTGGATCAATAACTGGCAAATTTCCCATTAAAAAGAATACCTGAACAGTGTTCCAAATAGCCACTGGCATCTTAACTTTCCATGGCAACCTCCAGCGCTCGTATGTGGAGGACAAATCATTTTTTGGACAATTTTTTTTCCAGACTACTTGTTAACAGTTATTGCTGTCCCAAAAGGTTGACAGCTGACATGATTGATATTTCATTTACTTGTCATCTCCGTTTGAGTAATGGAGAAGGCCACCGTGCTTTTAGTTTTTATTTTTAAAGGAACACAGGGCAAGATCTACCGGAAACCTCTCTGGTTGAAACTCCGGGGAAAGGCGCAGGACTTCTGTAAGGAATCTGGTTCTGAATTGTATTTGGGCCTTGGAGTGCATCTCAGGGTTTAAACATGGTTTTTCTTTGTGGAGTCGAAGGCTTTTGTGGCCGGCGGCATTCATATTTTTTTGTGGGTTTTTCGGACTCTGTGGACACGTTCTGGAAGAGTTTATTCATGACGTTTCGCCAACATCTGGGGCTTTGTCATCTTCAGAATGATGTCCTGTATTTACTCAACTATAAATCAACCTCATGTATAAGTTGAGGGCAAATTCTGGGGCCAAAATTACGGATTTTGTGGTGTATAGCATTAATACATTTAATGAATATTATTAAATAAATATTGTTATTATTAGCACAGTGGTCCTCAGCTGTGGAGCCCCAGATGTTCATACGATTATAGTAACGGCCATCTAACTGACCCTCTTGCCATTTCTTGAGAGTCAAACACTCTCAGGAAACGCCTGTCCAACCTCAGTTTGAAGACCTCCAAAGAAGGAGCTGGTGATGGGGAATACAGTTATCCTTTCCATCCATAATGTTGTTGTATGTCAGCTCGTAAAAGTCCCAGCCAGCATGCCTAGTGGGAGTTGTAATCCAGCAACACCTTGGGAACTCATAGCTTGGGAATAATAGGATCATAGAGTTGGAAAGGCTCCCTATGTCCAACTGGTTGCTCAATGCAAGATGTCCAGTGAGAGCATCATCAGAAGATGTCCAGAGAAGAGACCCTCTGTATGCAATTCGTTCCATGGCTGAACTGCTCCCATGGTCAAGAATGTCCTTCTAATGTTCAATCAAAATCTATTCTCCTGTAACTTAAGACCTTTAGAACTACTTCTAGCTTCTGAGGAAGCAGATCATAGAATCATAGAATTGGAAGAGACCCCAAGAGCCCTGATCCAGTCCAACCCCATTCTGCCATGCAGGAACTCTCCATCAAAGCATCCCGAACACATGGCCATCCAGCCTCTGTTTAAAGACCTCCAAGGAGGGACACTCCACCACTCTCCAAGGAAACATCTTCCACTGTTAAACCGTTTTTATCATCAGGAAGTTCCTCCTAATGTTTAGGTGGAATCTCTTTTCTTGTAGCTGGCATCCGTTGTTCTGGGTCCTGTTCTCTGGAGCAGCAGAAAACAAGCTTGCTCCCTCCTCAATATGACACCCCTTCAAATACTTAAAGAGTGCTATCATATCACCTCTTAACCTTCTCTTCTCCAGACTAAATGTCCCCAGCTCCCTAAGTCGCTCCTCATAAGGCATGGATCTGGATATCTATCTCTGAGTCAGTAGGTAGTTTTAATTTGGGAAGAGTTCTTATTTGTGGGGTATAGCTATACCCTTGCCATCCTAATCCTGGCCAGCCAAGTGCCCCTCTGCCTTAGGACTTTTCGTGGCTGTTTTTCTGTAGTTGCCAGTAGAGCAAACCACTTTAATATGTTGCCCTGAATCCGGTAAAGAGCATGTAATGCCAAACAGCATCGGAAGGAGCCTGACACTTCTGACACGACTGCTCTGGACTTTGTAAATTCAGCTAGACACACAAGCCATGTTTCCATTCTGTGTATTTGTGTGTGTGTGTGTGTGTAATCTCTTGCTCTCCTTTTTTCTTTGCAGTATTATACAACAGTAATGGAGCAACAAGTAAATGGTCAATTGATAGTGCCTCTGCAGATCTACCCAAGAGGTATCGCTTAAACCATTTCTAATCATTATTGATGATATTGTAACTAGTCCAATCAGCTGTTACTTTTTCTGGAGAAGATGATGATGATGATGATGTTTATTTGTATGGCACCATAGGCTTTACATAGCGCTTTATAGAGGAGAGAAAACAACAATCCAAAATAGAAACGAAAGCCTGCTTACGGCACACAATCTAAAACCACAAACAAGATTATAAAATTAATAAAATATTACTATCACAAAGTTAAAACCATACTATAAAGGTGTATATTAATACAAATTATTATTATTATTATTATTATTATTTATTTCCTGCCTCTGCATTGATCGTGGTGGAGTAAAATACATAAAATACACATTCAGTTAAAACAACTCCATTATAACAATACTAAATAATAATAATAATAATAATAATAATAATGTTTTTTATTTATACCCCGCTCTTCAGCCAAGACTATCAGAGCGGCTTACAATTTGTTAAACAAACAGCTTCATTTACAATTGTAAGCTATTTGCCCCCAACAATCTGGGTACTCATTTTAGCAACCTCGGAAGGATGCAAGCCTGAGTCAAGCTTCAGCCCTTTGAATATTGTGAATAAACTCACAATATAATTACGTATAATAATAAATTAAATTAAAACAGCCAAGTGCAGTTGTTTTGTGTCATAGTTGGTGGTCTATGCAAGTGCAGCCTTCGGCAGCATCTAATATAATGATGTGTCATGAAATATATAGTCATAACATCAAGACGAAAATTGGAAGGCTTCCCTGAATAGAATAGTCTTTAATTTGGATTTAAAAGTAGTCTAAAGAGATGGTAGTCCGCAAATTCATTTAGAGGCATGTCATGAAAGGACTAGATCCTAAAGTGCAATGATACACAAATGAACACTAAAGTTAAAATCACTGAAGTCTTTGTATTCCCCATCGCCATCTATGGATGCAAGAGCTGGACAGTGAATAAAGCGGATATAAAGAAAACCAACCCATTGGAGATGTGCAGCTGGAGAAGAGTGCTCAGCATACCATGGACGGCCAAAAAGACAAAGAATTGGGTCTTAGAACAGGACAATGCCAACATGGGAAGGTTCGCTTTGGTCCCACTCCAGTCCCGCTGAGATGGATGGGACCCCTTGAGACCACCTTAATCCCCAAAACAACCCAGTGATTTTAACTAGTCACACCCCAGCAATGCATTGGGACAGAGTCGAGGCTGACTTGAGGCCAGTGAATAACAACAATACAAGAGATTAAAGTTAAGCCAGATCATGGTTTAACCCTGTATCCAATTCTACTATGTCCTAAAAAGAAAGGGTTTTCTAGTTGTGAAATCGAAGGCTTTCATGGCCAGCGTCCATAGCTTTTTGTGGTTTTTTCAAGCTCTGTGGCCATGTTCTGGAAGAGTTTATTCCTGAAAAGTCAGGAATAAACTCCTCTACAACTTGGCCACAGAGCCCGAAAAAACCCACAAAAATACTACGGTTTCCTTATTGTTCAAATTATTCTCGTCCTCTCCAAATGAGGAATGGCTGATGGCATTTTCATTGGATGCATTTCAGATTTATCCACCCACCAGCCCACCCTACCCTTCCGCTTCCAAGACTGACAACGTTGTGTTTCTTATTTAAAAGTACAATAGTAATGTTTAATGTAGTTTAAATTGCACAGGCCTCCCCTAACTGCTGTGTTTAATAACTATCATCTGTGTCCTCCTGACTAATAAATCGCTTTGTTTCCTGCTGTCAAAAGCAGGAGTGAAATGCATGTATTTTCCAAGGAAGGGGGAAAAGGAAGGTGGGGGAAGGACCAAATCCATCCTTTCCCAGACAATCAATCAAAATTGACAGGCCCTTTAACATACAATTTGTAGGGCACTGTAGTTTTAAAATGGGAACTGTCTGTAACATATAGCTGGAAGCCTTTGCGGCTTTAACGTTTGGCCAAAACGGAGGGGCTGCGGAGAGTGAGGAGGGGGAGACGAAGTCGGTGCGGAGTTTGAGAGGTTTTAAGAAACAATTCTTTTCCATCCTGCAGGATTTCATTCCTAAACCTATAATTTAAGAACATCCTGTCAAGTAGTTTTGTGTAAATAACTAAGGGGATCCTCTCCGTTCGTATGATACCTGGTGTTTGGTGTCCTTCGGAGATGCTTGGGTTTAGTCCTCATCTTTTGATTTTTCACATAAGAATATTGAACAACATTCAATACATCACATTTAATGTGCTGATCACATTAAATGCAAACCACTGGTCTTATGTCTCTCCTGCCCCAAACCTCTGCCATGCAGTTTGTTCATCTTTCATGTCAAACTAAACTGTGTGTAAATGAATGGAAACCAAACTTAAAGAGTTATTTGCAATTGGAACGGTTTGTGATAGTTCATTGTTGTCTTGATTTTGATTAATTTTAAATCAGAACTAGAATATCTATTGGCTTGTTTTATTGTTTTTAAAGACACATGTACAGTCCTGCAGATCTAGAAACGTTGTTTTGCAATTCATGCTTTGGGTGTTGACAGACACTTCTCAATCATTTCTCCCTGCTAATTTTTGTATTGCCTTCTTTTCTATTCTTCTTCTTCTTTTCTTTAAAAAAAGCTTTCATTTTTGAGCAAATTTGTAAAATGGCCCTGATGTGTTCTACAATTTAGTCAATTACTGTTTCAGCTTGCAAACCTCCTGGGAAACGGAACATACATGGCCTGAAGGTAGGAATTTCAATAATTGTTTCGGTAAACTTAGATGGATTTGCAATGCTTTTGTTCCACTTATTGAAATGTCAAATAAAACTGTACTTTTCTGAGCCTTGACAAGCGGAGCCTTTTTGCTTTAGAAAAAAAGAAATGGAGAGGAGGAAAGATTTCTTCAGTGTGGCTGAGCTATCTGAATGTTTCTTTTCTTGGTTTTGTTAATAGCATTTTTATATAAAACACACAATGGCACCACTGCTGCTCCGGCCCCATTGAAATGTGAAAATTTTGCAAGCACTTTGCTCTTGGATAATCCCAACAATCCAGAAAGAAAAGAATTGCATTGATTTGATGTAATTAATCTGCATCTGTATAACAACAGCCCACAGATTGTGTAATATTTATGTTTTAACGTTCGTTTTATTGGCACACATCTGTGTAACGTCGCAAGGATTCGGAATCACGGATTGCCTATAGTTTGCAGGCGATGTCTCAGCCTTTCTGGTGACATTTAGGCAAATCCTAATTGATATATTAGTGCGAAGAGGTTGTGGGGGGTAGGAAGAAGGATATGTATTTAATAGGAGTGGAACAAAAGCCTTATTGAGTGCCTCTTCTTGACTGAATCACTTAACCAAGCATTTCAAATGTGGAGCACAATCCCTCCATAATACAATGCGGTAACCTACATAGAGACTGGTTTTCCACCACCGTCGGCAACTCGCTAATTAACCTTCCTCGCGAAATAAGAAAATTCATGGCAAATTACAGGTTAATTAGAACCATGTCCTCTGAATAGAAACAACTGATAAAGATTCGTTTCCCGCCTGCAGGTAAATACGCGCGCCGGGTCTGCTAACAATAGCAGCGCCGCCATCGTCCCAGACTCCCTTCCAAGCAATAGGTAAGAATCGAGAGGATTCTTGCATCATGCCTTTTTTTATTATTAAACCAGAACCCCAGAAGTGATTTCTGCATAGTAATTAACACAAGCAAATGGGGGAAATGCCGGATAACTTCAGGGGGATTCGGTTGACCAGGTTTCAGCAAGGGTTTTTTGTGTGTGTGTGTGGCTTGTCAAAAGCGATGTTAGTCGTTGAGTGTGTTACGCAGGGAGCGCCTTTGGACAACCTAGTTCTTCGAGAAACGTCGTCTGTAGCATACAAACAGACCTCCTGTGCTAACGGTTGTTTTAATCTTGCGGGGAAAGAGTTTCCTCTAAAGGATGGAAGTTGCCATAACGTACAGATTCCTCTGAAGAATGGAAGTTGTCATAATATATAAATTGTAGAGTGAGGCAAGCTAATGCCAGACTTAAGGCACAGAAGGGGCACTAAGGAAAATGACCTCAAGAGACCAGATTTCAAGCCCTTTCCCAGCTGCGGATGCATTCCGTTGTTCTGAGCCTTGGGCTAGATTCTGTAAAATAGGATTTTTATTATTTTATTTTATTTTTTAATCCCATCTTTTCCCCAGTCCTGGGACTCAAGGCTGCTGTTACTGGCACAGCAGGTTGTGCTACAGGTTAAAACAGGATGAAGATGATGACACTCTGCACATTACATTGGATAAAAACATAACATATATATATATATATATATATATATAGTGGTCCTTTCCAAAATATTATCACTTAATGACATAGACCATTGTTACCTTGGTGTGCTCTGAAGTATAAATTCTTTTCCTGTTACACATCAGATACTTGGGTCATTGAGGGACATGGGATTGTTATCATTGTGTCTGGGAAGGATGTCAGGGATGCTTTGATTGGGAGTTTCTGCATGGCAGAATGGGGTTGGACTGGATGGCCCTTGTGGTCTCTTCCAACTCTATGGTTCTATGATACTCCTGAAGACAAGATGTAGACCTTGCAGATTGTAGCAGCTGGCAGAAGTCATGGATCTTGGCCAAGGAGAAATGGAAGAAGAACCAGGATTTGTGCTTGGCTATGATAGACATAGAACCCAAGAGACAAGCCAAGATGGCTCTGTGTTTGCAAACCTAGAAATATGGGATGGGAGTGGAGGAAAGACCTCCATCGGGAAGACCATGGGTTGCTAGGATGTCTCCTATCTAGTGGGAGATTCAGAACATAGAAAAGGAAGCTCTTCTTCCCAGAGTAAACGGTTGAACGATGGAACTCCTAGCCACAAAACCGTTGGGATGGCTTGGGCAAATTCATGGAGGATGGGGTTACCACCTGCTGCTACTCAACGAAAGATAAATATTCAGTATCAGACTCAGGATGACTCTTTATCTGAGTTGCTGGGGAATAGGAGGCAGAAAGTGCAGTTGGGTTTCTGTCCTCTTGGTGGGCTTCCTATAGGCAACTGGCTGGCCACAATACTTGACTAGAAAGGACTTAGGTCTGCTCCAACACTTAGGTGTTTATGACCGTTCTGCGAGATGCCAGGTTAGATAGAAATATAATGGGGGTAAAGGCTAGAACATAGGCTTCCTTCAGCACGTAAATGACCACAAAGTTGTGAGAATGGGTGACAATTGGGAGGAACTCTGGAGAGGAATTGCAATATATACTCAACTATAAGTCGAAGAAAGGTTTTGGGGCCAAAATTATTGATTTTGATATGACCCACGGATAAGGCGAGGGTAAAACCTAGGAGCGTGTAACAAAGGATCTAAAGGGGATGGAGCAAAGGAAAACATTGCTAAAGAACTTACGAAATTCCAGCAGACATAACTACAGTGGGCCCTTCCCTTATGCGGGGATCTGTTTCGGATCCCCCCGCATAAGGAATTCCATGTATGCTTGCACCCATCGCAAACAATGGGGTGCGTGCTCACAGTGTGGCGCATGCACCATGGGCACGCACATCATTTGCTTAATTCCCACGCGGCTTGAGCATAAGCTTGAAGCCACATATGGTGCGCCTGCATATGGCATGGGTGCACTATATTTGTGCTCATACTAAAGGCTGGATGGATGAGAGAGGAGAAGGGGCCAATGCTTCCAGGGCAGATTAAACTTGCACCATATGCCTTGGACCATATATATATATAGAGAGAGAGAGAGAGAGAGTTAAAAACAGTACTTACATTGATTTGTGGAAAAGTCGATTGAGGTTTTTTTGGGTCAATTTTTTAACCAAAATGTCTAAAGTTATACATGAATATATACAGTAGATAAAGCACCCAAGAACTGAAGCCTGGAGGGATGCTATGAGTCAGAAGTGAGTAACTTTACCAGGTCTAAGGGGTATTTTTGTCCTTTCCAGGACCTTGGCAGAACATACCCACCGCCCATATTTCAAATCCATGGCATCTTTTACACCATAAAAATTTGGGGAAAGTTAGAAATGGCCAGTTGCACAGCCCTGGCAGCTGTAGCAGATATGACTGGCCTTTGCTATGTTGCTGGCATTCCTGGCATGGGGTGGTTGCAGGGGGAAAGGTATTATTATTATTATTATTATTATTATTATTATTATTTATTTAATTGGTGGGGAATACACTTTCTATTGGGATAGGGGGTTGGGAAGGGATTAATTTTTATATTTATTTGATTTGTGCTGTATTCTTTTACTGTTATAATGCACCCTGATTCTTCATGATTGGGCGGGCAATAAATTACAGTATTATTATTATTATTATTATTATTATTATTCTTTTAGATACCTCTCTCAATAATGGGAGAAATAAAGACAAAATTTCAGAGAAGGAATTAATTTCCCCCCTATTCTTTAGCTGGTAATTTTAATACATGAAAAGAAATTGCCTTTTCCATAACCACAGCCCAAAGCCATGCTGATTTTACCGGGCAACAAATGGTTTCTGTACATTTGCTGAACTACTGAAAAATTTCCTGCAGTATTTAACCAAGTCCAGGAGAAATTGATCTGTGCCATATTTGATGGCCGTAACGGTCAGCAGCTGAAATGGGCAAATCTGGGGCTTAAGATAAAATGCTTGCTTACTTAAGAAGAGGAGAATGATGGTCAGGAGAGTATGAGGGGTCTAACATCGGTTATTAAATATTTGAAGCTTAGTAGTTCTATTTTATAACGCCGCTGGACTCCCTGTTCCACGGTTGTTTTCTCTATGTACTTTGAGCCCCTTCTGAAAGCGCCCTACAAACAATGCCTTGAGAAGAGGCTGGCATCTAATGGGGCAATTAATGGGCTTTCATTTCCCCCAAACCTATCTGCATTTGGAAGGCTGTGTTTGAAGTCGCTGACAGTCTGCCTCTGTTTCATGTTCGCAAAACTGTTGGCTGCAGGAGATGACAAGATCAGTGTGCGTTTCATTTGGCAAAAATGCTCTTCCTTTAAAGCAGTCCAGCAGACAAGTGGCTTATTAAAGAACAAAGGTACCACATACGTGGGTTTTTTTTATTATTATTTCAGCCGTGATCAATGATCAAGATGTGTGCGTACCTGTCAAGAATATCTTTCTTAAATCCCTTTTTAAAAAGTTTCAGGAATGGCTTGTTTGGCGGTGGTCCTTAGGTGGCTTGTGTGATATTTAACCTTTGAGGGCGAAATCTAGCAGGAAGTTTTAAATGGGCTCTTTTAAAAGGAATGCTTGCCACGTAAACCCATCTATTTATGGGTCTTCTCTCATTTCGACGGATTCTGCACAGGAGAACTTTGTGCAATATTATTCTTCTGGTCCACTCCATCTCAAAGCCTCATGTCAATAATCATGACAAATTCCAAAGAGAAGTGCCGTTTTCCTACCCAAGTGTTCAAAAAACTCCAGAAATGGCACCATGATGGAGAGAGTAGATTGAGTTGGATCTTCTTTGCTGCTCCTGGGATGGATGTAGCTCTTGTCGTTTGACTCTATTCTGACGGGATGGTTCCTTTTTTGATAACAGTTAAAATACAGAATTTACATGGACCCATGGATAAGTTGACCAAGGATTTTTGGAGTCATTTTATTTTAATTTTTTTTTTTTTTGACTAAAATTTCTAGAGTACATACAGTAATGTGTGTGGGCTTAAATGGATTTGACCTACTAATCCTCTTAGAGCAGTGGTTCCCAACCTTTGGTCCTCCAGATGTTCTGGACTTCATCTCCCATAATTCCCGATCGTTGGTTGGGGCTTCTGGTATCTGAAGTCCAAAACGAATGGAGGATCAAGGGTTGAGAACCACTGTCTTAGGGAGACACTTGGTACATTGCAACCATTCCCATTTTACAGATGGAGAACCTGAACCTGAAACAAAGCTCTCTCAAGTCCAGTGTTCTTTCATCTTCAGATATCTGGCTTTCTCAGTGTTTCCCCCCCTTCACCCAGGTCTTCTCTTTGCAACCCCATTGAATTTTGGAAAGAGGATAAATGGAAGAAGATGAAATCTGTGGGGGCCTCCTTTGCATGACAGTTCTAGGCTGAGGATGAGGATGCTGCATTCACACAACTATGAGCATAAGCAAAGGCAACACTGAGCAACAGTCAGCCTTTTTATATAAGTCAGGGGTTCCCATTCAATAGGTGCAACTATGCAGTCACTGACATATCTCTTTTTCTCTCCCCGATCCCTTTTGTCGTTTCCATTTCTGCAGTTTGAAGAAGTCGTCTGCAGAACTGAAGAAGATATTAGCTAATGGCCAGGTAGGTTGCCTCGGATGGGGCTGGAGGGAGAAATGCAATACGGGCTCCGGCACAAACGGCGACATGCCTTGGAGATGCTTACTGCTCACTTATTAGTAATGTGTTCTTTTAATAAAGTCACGGCGAGGCTGTGAAGGGAGTCGTATTACGGAGGAGTCTCTGGCCCTGATTGATTTGGATTGGCACACCAATTTGCTTCCCCCTTTTTCAAAACGGCGCTAATCAGATTTAGCTCCAAATAGATTGAAGTGCCTCTCGCACCCATCGTTCTGCCGCCTCAATTCAGGGGGAGAGAACTTAATCAATTTTGAATAGCAAAATAGGATTTCTGGCTTGTTAGGGCTTTGCATATGGGCATCAACAGACGTGATACCAAACGCCGAGTAATGAAAAGCGGTCATAGAAAGTATATATATCGACGGGGTTTTGTGCGTCCCGTTGTGCATTTTGCACTGTAAAAGAGAGAAATGGTGGGGTACCTCCTTGCTGTGCTCCTTGCAGCTGCAATTGCATGCAAGAACATCGCAACCGACGGGCAAATAAACACCGCGAGGCAAGTCCTTCTTGGCCAGTTTTGATTCAAACAGACAGGAAGGCCCAGAGTAGCATAATGACTTTAAATATACACTGCTAAATGAAAGTACCTGCAAGGCAGTAGGATTCTTCAATAGCAACATAAATAAGTTTTAATGTTTGTCATGGTGAAAGCCCTTTGATAGCCTTGGAGGCAGGCACCTGTCCGCCGCGATCAAGCCTGCCTATTAGACACTATTGACTGAGACATCTGTGTCACCGCAAATAAAAGACTCTTATTGATTTTCTTAACTGCTGCTCACTTCCCTTCCATGTTTCGAAGGCTGAAATCTTAATTATCTCAGATGCGTATTCAGTGCCTTCACACAGTGACCTCTCCGAGCCTCATTGGCATTTCATGAATCAAGTAGTTGTAGTTGAGCGTGTCAAGAAGATAAAAGCTGGTCTTCACGCTTGTCCTTCAGCCGATCACCTGTAACATTGCGCTCTTAATAGATGGGAACAGTCCCGCGCGTGTCACCTGCACCGCGGCCTTGCTTTATTTGCGATCAGGATTGTTTAAATAAAACTTAGCAATATGGATTTCACTTCTCCTTCTTAAGTGCAGATTATGACTTTTGCCTGAAATACCAGGACACCCTTTCTTTATGTAAATAATAATAATAATAATAATAGACATGCTTCCTCTTCTTTTAGCCACACTTAGTATGTTACGCGATCTTTCACAACACTTTTCTATAATAAATGAGATTTTTGTAATAAAGTAAGACTTTCTAGGATGGAGAAGAAAAAAAGGTATAGTACGGAAAACATTTATTTAAAAAGCACTGAAGGAGAACAGATGTGTATTATATTTTCCCCGTAGAGCTACGAGGATTTTTAATGGCTGGCTTTAAAACTATCCCTTGGGATTACTATGGGAAGACCGCTTTGCTTGTAGGAATCTAGTAGGGAAAGCTAGTGAAATGTGGAGACTTGCTTAGTAGTCAAGCTCCATTGGGCATTAGCCACGCTCTTTTGGTGTTGCTGCGTAGCTGGCTTAGAAAGAATGGCACAAAAGGCTGCAGAAAGAGTTGACTAACCTTCCCCTTTACCGTATATGCTCAGCTATAAGTCAACTTCATGCATAAGCGGAGGACAGGTTTTGGGGCCAAAATTATGGATTTTGATATGACCCGTGGATAAGTCGAGGGTAAAACCTAGGGGCACGTAACAAAGGATCTAAAGGATGAAGGAAAGCAAAACAACGTCGAAGAACATACAAAATTCTAGCAAGCATCACTGTTTGTGCTCACCCTAAAAGCTGGATGGATGAGAAAGTAGAGGGGAAATCAGTACTTCCAAAGTGATTGTATTTTTGCATTTTAACAGGCGCTGCTTGCTTTTTTTAAAAGTAAAGGTTAAAGTACAGTACTTACATTGACCTGTGGATAAGTCGACTCAAGTTTTTTGGATCAATTTTTGACTAAAATTTCTAGACTTATATATATGAGTATATACCGTAATTTATTTTTGAGCACGTTGACCAGCGGTCCTTTCCATTGTGCAAACGGTGTTCTCCCAGTTGTGTGTTTTCAGCCATTTACAGTTGGCTGTTCTTGGGCAAAGGGACACAGTAGTAAGCAGATATTTGTTGTCTATATAGGACATCATAATCCATTGTGTTTAAACTCTCTTAATGTCAGAGGATGCTAAACATTCTTGACTAGGAAGAGGAGATAAGAGAAGAAAACCCAATTTCTATTATGGAATCCATTTAATAAATGCACTAGATTGTTGACGTTTCTTTGGTTGCAACTTCTAAGGCTCTTGTCTTTTTGTTTTACAGTTTGGTGGCTGAGGGCACATTTTAGTACAGCGGAGATTTTTAAAATATTCCACGTCCTTTTGCACCTCCTGCTTACAAGCATTAATAAAGACATTTTTCCCCTGATAGCCTCCACTTAGGTTTAATAAGGAATTCATATTAATCATTAAAAGGAAGGGGGATACGATTCTTCAAGATAATCAAATATTGACAGGTTAGAAATAGCTTTCCGCCTGGGTTCATTGATATAGGTTATGCGATATAAATATTTATTTCTTTTCTGTCACTCAGAGCAAATGCCGCCGATTGATTCGGCATTGATGTCGTGTCAACAGTTCATAAGAAACATTTGACTGGCTTGTGTTTTCCGATTAGTCTGCGCTCTATAAAGTGGGATTTACTAAATCTCCTCAATTGTCTGCTCATGGAGTGTGACTGCTTTCTGAAGCCATTAGGGCTTCGATTGGTACAGGGGAGGTATAGCTTATACGGCCCCGACTTCGGCTAGGGCTTTACGTATCAAATAAGGATTAATTGAGCATTTTTGCTCCTAATGATTTATAAGAGATGCGGGCCGGTTCTATCCAAGACAGCAGATATAAACAAAGCATGTTTTATTAACAGATCTATAATTGGATACTCTTTCATTTTCCATTCATTCTGCTAATAGTGATGGCCGATCAAGGTTGTTCAGAAAAGTTAATATGCCCCATACTTGCCCTAAAGTTCTAGTTATTTTGATTTGACTGAGGCCTCCCGTTCCCTATGTATGTTGGACATGTTGGTAGGTGTCTTTGACATGTTCCTTTGGGTTGACTAATTGAGCTTTGAATCTGTAATGTTCAGGAAAGTTATTACGCACATACTTGCCCCAAAGTTCTAGTTATTTTAGGTTGATTAATTGAGTTTTGGATCTGTAATGTTGAGTTATAGGAGATTCCACAGTTACCAGTGAAGGTCAAGGAGACCAAGGTGGCTTCTCATCAAAGCCAACAAAGGACCCATTGGGTCAAATGATATGGGAATATAGATCCTCTCTCCCACCAAATACTGGGAAAGCATCCATGTGCAAGGGTCCACAAAGAGTGATGCATTGGAGGAGGACCCTATGGTTGTAAAGTCATCCCCCCAATATTTACGAATTTGATTATTCACAGATTTGACTAATATCTTCTCTCTAGGAATATCTAGGTCCTTCAGCGCAACTCTGTGGTCAACTTTAATGAAAAGTTGCACTGCAAGACCTAGAGATTCCTAGAGAGAATACTCTACTAGGCCTTTGTAGCTCCTCCAGCTCAGTTCTATGGTCAGTGTCTGTCGGACGTTGACCACACAGTTGCGCTGGAGGACCTAGAGGTTCCTAGTGAAGTGTCCTCTCAGGTAAAAACATGGTGTTTTTGTTATTTGCGGTTTTTCCATATTCACAGGGGTCTTGTGCCCCCTAACCCTAGAGAATATGGAGGGATAAGTGTACTCAGTCCATGCTGAGCCTCTTCTTCTACTTCTCTCAATGTCAAGGAGAGCTGAATGTTCTTGACTGGAGAGGCACCTTCAGTTTAATTCCAGAGAGAGCATGAGCTGGATGCTGTTTTCAGTTATCTGAAATTGACAACTTCTTGGAAGGAAAATATATACACATATATATATCTGAATGCAGCTCTCTTGAAATCCTCCAGCATTGTCAATCAGGAGGACTCTAATCACATCTGAGCTGCAAAATCCCCTACTGCTCCCATTTTACTGGTTGAGAAGATAGTAAGGAGTAACCTGGAACATGTCAAGCTAGGACTTTCCATATAGCTCTCTCTGCTTTCTTACTACGAGTGAGGCTCATGTTAGTTAATGGAGAGAGACAGGCACAAAAGGATGTGATGTGATCTCGCTGTTCTTCCGTTGTCAAAGCGTTCGCAGAGCAGTCATTTTTTTGCATAAAGGAAGATCCCATTATTACAGAAATGGCTGCTCCACGAATGATTCGTCGACGGGAGAAGAGTGGGACGCACTTCAGTGATGCTTCAGACGCATGACTGGTGATCCCATCTCCGCCCTTCTGAAGTGTTTTGGCCACGATTTGAGTGATCAAGTCCTAAGATCCTTTTCAAAACTGGTGATCAAAGTCTGCCTGGAGGAGGCATTCACTTTGCACCACTTGACCAAAGACAAGATTAAAATGAACTGGGGTGAGGAAAGGCTCTTGGCCAAATCCCCAAGACAGTGGCAAGTTATGAAGTCTTCCCCGGTCTTTCCCTGAACCAAAGCTCCACTTAATTAAGCCTCAAAACTGCTATTCCCGAAAGGGTTTGCTTCTCGTTGCACATGCGGATCGGTTTGCAGTGATGCAAATCTGATGTGTTTCTCTTCTGATGTCCCTGAGCAAAGGTAGATTAAAGTAAGTGACCTACATCAGAATCCATCGGGGAAACTTTCCTACTGCAATGATTGGCAACTGCGAAGGTGGATTTCGTCGCTTGCTCAGGAAAACACCTTTGTGGATTGTGTCCCTAATTTGTTTTTTATTTGGATCGCAGTACAACCCTTTTTGTAGCTATGGAGCAAGAGGACCTTCGGTCTTCTAAATTCATGAGCCTAGGTAATATTTCACAGCTTTCTTAGGTATATTGCTTGTGAGGAAACACAGCATTTCAGGAAAGGTAGAATTACCTAAAACTGCTTGTTGACTCCTGACCTGCTTTTTTTTTTAAAGGAAAAAAACAAAGTCATTCAAGAAAAAACTAAAAAACATAACGTAATGTTGATTCATGACAGAGCATTGTGAATTAATTAATTTCAATATATTAAGTAGACTATAACAAGCTAAACAAGCAATTTATATGAAGTCTGCTTTTGTGCCGTCGCGCCTCTAATGATCACAGATTGTCCAAGCTTTAGACCTGAACTTTTATAGGGAGAAAAACACTTCCTTGGGTAAAGAAGCATTGCATTTTAGTGCAATGGAGAACATTTTAAGTTCTCACCTTGCAGGGCTTTCAAGTAGACATTTTTAAATAAAATGATCCCACTGTGTGATTTGAATCTACAAATCTACTATTCTCAGCTGAAAACGTGCTGGCTCTTTTTTTAATCCACAAAACTAGTGGGTCAGGATTTTGATGACGTGGGTAGGCTTTGGTTGCAGTCCATTTATGAAGCTAACTTTCTGTTCAGGATTCATGGAGATGGTATTGACTTGAGGCACCCAAGGGCCAATGGAGGTGTAAATGTTGGCCGTGCATTTGCTAAAGGCAAAGAGAACTTGCAGATTTGGAGGTGTTTCTCAGTATTTTAACAGCGAAGGGACTGGCTCCGGCTGTGAGCACTTTGGACACTGCTTTGGTGCAAACTCAAGACAGCCAACGTAGCAGATTAATTTAATCTTAATTATAACCAGATTTACTAGGGAGACCTGGAGCCGATTGGAAAGGAAAACATAGTTTATTGCTGCAGCATTCCCAGAAAATACATCCAAATTACCGGAAGCTCAATTCCAAAATGAAGCAAGCTTTTATAGTATTTTGAATTTAAAGAAAACTACAAATTACATTTCATTGGTTACGGTTGATTTAAACATTTACGCCCCTGTATATCCATTGGATATTCTAATATTACACCTAACATACGTCTCTATCCCTTGTGGGGTATCCATCAATCAAACTATTATCTATATGGTTTTCTTTCACTGTCTCCAACTGTCCTGTATTAGTTTTGTTTCGAATAATAGCTTAAAGCAGGAACCAATTCAGGGCCATTCCATCCCAAAGCCAAGGATTCGACATGACCCGAAATAGCAACCTTTGCTCTTGATGCATTTCAGCCCTATAATTTTCAGCTCCTGAGCATAAGTAAAATTCCAGTTCAGATTTACCCTTTGCACCAAGAGTCTTTGCGTAAATGTGTTAAACATCTTGTTCTTGGTGGCTCTTCTGCAACTCTGGCACGGGAAC
Source organism: Urosaurus nigricauda (assembly GCA_034509955.1). Lineage (NCBI taxonomy): Eukaryota > Metazoa > Chordata > Lepidosauria > Squamata > Phrynosomatidae > Urosaurus > Urosaurus nigricauda. Next base: position 12,636,133 of record JAOEGL010000012.1, on the reverse strand, counting down.
CGAGGTAGGCTGTAGCAAGGCATTCCTGACCGAACGAACGGTTAAATGTCTTGTCCAAGGGCCGGCTTGACCCCCTCCCTGACCTAGGCCTTGGTTATTCTGGGCGCCCAGAGCCCCCTTCCTCCTCTCCGTATCTGCGACCTGCTCCTCCTGAGCTCTGTTATCATTCCATTTTGACACCTTTTATCAAACTTTAATGAAATGACCCAGGCAAACAAATTGTCATTAAACTTTCCATCACTTCGTCCCTTGGTGTATTGTCTTTTATAAATTGGACAGCAAATGTTGTATTGATCTCCTCGTTCTTGCAGCTGAACTTGAAATGACCCAGACGGCTGGTTGTTTATGGCCTAGAGTTGCTTTTCCTTGACACTTCCATCCACGGCATGACATCTCTTTTGTTTTTCTTTCTTCCTCGTGGAGATGAATGAACAAGACATACGGTATCGAGACATCCTCGGTCACGGCAACGGAGGAACCGTCTACAAGTGAGTCCCTTTCTTTCTCTCTCCGCACCCTTTCGTTGCTTGCTCCAACCTTTGGGAAAGAGGAGGTAATGGCTTGTTTCGGATCCCCTCTCCAGGCTGTCCTGGGTTCCAATCCTGGGGTTCCTGTCCCTCACATTGCCCCCCTTCCCTTCAAGATCGCTCCCTGGATCTGGTATTTGAACCCCAAGGTGATCCCTATTCAAACTAATGGATGTGTTGGTCAATGGGTTCATGGTGGGAAGCGTGACCAGACCTCTATCAAAACAGCCAGACACAGTTGTAAAAAAAAGAGAAAAAACAAGTAGAAATTTTGTTTTTGTTTTTCCAAACTGAAGATTTTATTTAAGGTAAGTAATACAGGACTTAAAAAAAATATAAAATGGCAGAAAGATCTGACAAACCAAGGAAAGAAGGAACAAACCAACTTGGATTTTACATAACCTAACAATAGGCCAACTCTCCATTTATACTCTACTATAAGTCGGCCTCATGTATAAACCGAGGGCAGGTTTGGGGGCAAAATTATGGATTTTGATGTGACCCGTGAATAAGTCAAGAGTAAAACTTAGGCGCATGTGACAAAGGATGTAAAGGACAAAGAACTTAACAAAATTCCAGCAGACATAACTGTTTGTACTCATCCTAAAAGCTGGATGGATTAAAGAGTAGAGTTAGGTGAGTGCTTCCAAGACATACTCTTGTCTTTTCCAGGAGATGGTTCCTTTTTTAAAATAAGAGTTAAAGTACGGTACATTCGGCCCTCCGTTTTCATGGAGGATCCATTCTGGACCCTTTTCCTGTGAAAACAGAGACTTGCCGATATTCAAGCCCCATAGACTTGGATGGGGCGCATGCCCACGAGCGCACCCCATTGAAAATAACGGAGCTCACCCCTCTGTGAATATTTAAGACCACGGATGTCAAGTCCGCGAGAATAGTGTATACAGTCCATGCGATCAGCAGCGGCCCCTGATGATGTTCCGGAAAAGACAGTTTTCCATGCATCTCAATATAAACCTTGTTAGAACTGGACAGCTCATCCAAGATCTCTCTACATCTCTGTTTCTACAGACTAACATGGCTACTATCTTTGAATTCTGCCAGTTCTAACAGAGTAGCTCTTCCAGGACATCTCTCTGTTTAGTGAATAAAGATTTGAAGTCATAAGACCAGTCCTATAAGACCATAAGGGATCCCAAGGGCCATCCAGTCCAACCCACTGACATGCAGGAATGCACAACCAAAACACTCCCGAAAGATTTTCTAGCCTGTTTTGGTTGGGTTTTAAATGGGACCCATCCAAGACGAGATGGGTACCTTGAGCCAATAGGCTTGCCTTCACTGGTCGCAATACAAGCCAACCTTGAGATGGGGCAGAAGAAGAAACAAGGATGGAGACCTAGAGGAGAGGAAGAGGATGAAAGGTGAAGCAGGGCAAAGCCTCTTTCCAAAATGGGACATCCGGACATCCTTCTGTGGGTTACTTACTCCTACAACCTGAAAGCAAGAGAATAAGCCTCCCCAGCTATAGCTCTTGGGCACCAAGTGGCCTTGAAAGTTAATGCAATTTTTATGTTTACTACTCCCTTGATGCTCTTTCTCTGTCTTGCTTCTCCCCACTTTTATACATGCTTGTCCCTACTAGGGGGGGGGGGGAAATAAATAAATCCCCACATACTCCCCAGTTAGAACCGTTTGCTGCAAACTCTCCCAGCCATTTGCCAGAAGAAGCTGCTTACACAAACTTTTATTAATTTTAATACTTCAACGCTTGTAATAGCAAAGAGGGGGGTTTACTTGCAAGGAGAACCTTTTGCAAAAGCTTAAGTCCCACCATGCAAACATTCACACTTAATAGTCCTCAGTATTGGTGAAAAAAAAATACTCCGCCAGGAATTAAAATAGAAATTCATAAGAGAACCCCGGAGGGAATGATAAAAGATTTTGTTCCGAGGGAACTATTTTTCTGCGTACAAAATGCATGGTTGGAAACGTCTTAGCAAGTTCAAAAGTTTGGTTTTTAAAAGAGGGTTATATAGAAACAAAACTTTTGAGCTTGCTAAAGGTTCTCCTTGCAGGGGTAAACCCCTCTCTTTGCTATATAAAATGACAAGATTTTTGCTCACTTCAGCATTATGGAAAAATGCTACATCTTTAACTTGGTTTAATCCGCAGCATTTTGTCTCTTAAGTTGTGCATCTGTCTGTGTGAGATCTCGGGGGTGGAATTACATATTATTCAGAATTAAGCGCTAACACTAAAACCGGCATTGCCATCCTAAGGAATCCCTTCTTGGGAGAAAGGCAGGATATAAATTTAATAATGACTTCTTTTTTATTCTGGGAGAACTCATAACATGATAAAACATTTGCAGTTTGGAGCCTAGAATGGAAATTTAACTGTAGATATTCATTTGGAGATGATGATGATGATGATGATGATGATGATGATGATGATGATGATTGGTATTTTTGGGTGGAAAAGACTCCCCTTCAGACTTGGACTTTGCATGGAATGACATTGTCCTTGGATGCAGAAATAATGTCCTTTGACACTGAATGGCATGAATGGCATAAAATTTTGGAACTTGTAGTTTTGTGATTGAGCCTTCCCTGTCAGAGAGCTCTGGGGCCACAACAAACTACAAATCCCACAATTCCATAGCAGTGACAAACTGCATTATTTATGCAATGTGCTGCAGTGGGAGCGAAACTGAAATAACCAGTGGTTTTTTGGGGGGAGGGGGGTTAGACTATGTGGCCATGTTTATTCCTGATGTTTTGCCAGCATCTGTGGCTTTGGCATCTTCAGAGAAATCAAAGATGCCAAAGCCACAGATGCCGGCGAAACGTCAGGAAGAAAGTCGTCTAGAACATGGCCACATAGTCCGAAAAACCCACAAAAAAACTATAAATGCTGGCCACGAAAGCCTTCGACTTCACATTGAAATGGCCAGATTTGCAAGCTTACAGGTGGCTGGCACTGGGGTGAACTGATGCTCATTTTGTCGACCAAAATGAATTTACAGACTCTTCTGCTGCCAGGTTTTGTATTTTTCTGTTTGCCAGCTTTTCACAATCTGGGCATGTTTCGGGAAAGCGTGCCCCTCGTATTGATTTGCGACCGACGAACAACAAAAAAAGGCATGCCGTGTTTTTGCGTGTGCGTCCTCCTCTAAAACCGCGCACAGAGTCCTATCCATTATGGCAATGAAATATTACCCACATTCCGCAAACAAGGAGCCCCGTTTCAGGTCGCTGAGCAGAAGCATTCAGTTTCTGTTTCCAGGTGAAGTAACTATTACTGAAATAGTTTATGGAGATTGAGATATTGATCACTTTTGCGCTAACCGTGGCTTAAGGGGAGAGCAAGAGGAAGGAGGGGGGGTTACGCCGTTCAAAGGGCGCCATTTCATTGGAGGCTGTGAGCTGGTGCGTTTGGGGTTTTTACTGCCTCTCTAGGTTTATGGCTTGCGGAGAAGGGTATCTTTGCTTCGTTTCAATGGCAATATAATTATGCTTCAGAAATGCACTTGATTACTCTGTGCAGCAAAATTGTTCCGGCGCGTTGCCTTGGCCGATACTGCTATACAAACAACTTTTCAGTCAATTGAGTTGGGTTTTTTTTTTTAAAAAAATCAATATTTTTATAGCAATATTTCTAGGGAGAACTTGCTGAATCCAATTTTTTTAAAAAAAAAATCCTTCTGTTTGGTTGCTTAAAGAAAAAATGGTTTATGGCTCTTAGCTCCAGGTGTGGTTTATTTCTTCCGTTTTCTTAACTAAGGCGTGTTTAGACATTTAGCCCCCGGAAGTTCAGCGCTCCTGAGCTTTGTTGGTGTTCTGCGCAGCCGCAAGGTGTTTCTTCCACAAAACTTTGCAAGGGACGGCGGGGAAACCTCTCAGGTGTTGCAAAGGTGTAGCGATGCTGCCATTTTGCACCTCCTGGCGGCCTCCATCCTTTAGAAATCTTTGCGACGAGTGATGGATGAACCTGTCAAGTTCAGTTGGGCTCAGGCTCGCATTTCCCCAACTTCAAAATTCATTCTCTTTCAACATCAGTTTGCAATTGTTTTTTCTGAAAAAGATGAAAAAGTCATATATCCACATTTTTCTATGTCCTTTTACTAATACAGTTGGCCCTCTCGACCCATGGGTTTATTATCTATGGATTCAGTCATCCATGGCTTGAAAGTATTTTATAATTCTATCTATCTATCTATCTATCTATTTTCCAAAAAGCAAACCTTGCTTTTGCCATTTTATATCAGGGATACCATTTTACTATGCTATTGTATTTAATGGGACTTGAGCATCCACAGATTTTGGTATCCACAGGGGTCCTGGAATCAAACTTCAGTGGATACCAAGAGTCTAATGTAATATCAATATTAATAATAATAATATTCCATTTTATACAATTGGATTTGAGTATCCACAGATTTAGGGACTCATGGGGGCCTTGGAACCAAACCCCAGCAGATTCCAAGGACCCAATATAATATCAATTATAATAATATTCCATTGTATACAGTGGGCCTTGAGTATCCCATTGTATACAGTGGGCCTTGGATAGCCACAGGTTTAGGTATCTATGGGGGTCCTGGAACCAAACCCCAGCAGATACCAAGGGCCCGCAGTAGTAGTAGTAGTAGTAGTAGTAGTAGTAATACTAATGTCCATGGGGCATCCTGGAACCAAGCCCCAGCGGATACAAAGGGTCCACTGTACATACCTTTTTTTGCAATTGGATTTTCCTCATTCAGTGCATGCCATAAGATTACTGTTGATCACAGACCGACAAATGACTGTAACATCTAGCATAGCATTGAGGTTGAAATGTTGGCCTAGGACTCCAGGAGACCAGGGTTCGAATCCCTGCTCAGCTGCAGAAACCCAAGGAGTAAGTCCCACTCTCTCCAAGGGGCGTCACATCTCTCTGGACAAAAACTTACCCCAAACCCACCCAATGATAGTTTTGCCTTACATTTGCCATACATTAGAATTTACTTGAAGGCAAACAGCAACCATCTCCTAAACCTACGCATTGTGTGCTTCATTTGATCCTGGTTAAGTTGTTTTTAGGTTTCGGTTCAGTAGTTACGCTGCAGATTTATTGCCCTGCCTAATTTAAACTAGGTACAGTATTGCCATTTTTGTTAAACCTCTCCAATATTTTCCGAAAGCAGCTATGATAAAGCATACAAGGCTCTTTTGTGTATATTGCAAAGATATTTGTACAGTGCAGCATCTGGGGTATTTACTTGAATTGCTTTTCTGAACAAATAATTCACCGGAAAAGCCGAGAAAAGTGGGCTTGCTTCCGGACACATTTTTTAAAAACTTCCATTGCATGTTTTGCTTCTGCTTTCCAAGTGAAAATATGTTAACCGTGTGATTTTTAAGGCAGCACCAACTTTGTAACATTTGTGGCTGAGCCAAAAAAACAAAAGCTCTAAATTATTGGGAACGAAAAGACCTTATTAGTATCATATACTATTGTGTCACTGGTGAATAACACATAATATTTCTTGCGTGGATCGCCTCCTCTGAGCATCAGTGAGATCCCTCTGCATATTTTAAACTTGCACAGCAGCCCGGCTTTTGCAACTTGTTTTATATATTTAAGAATTCCTCTGCTGGATCAGGGGAAGTGGATCACTATCCCATTTGCTATTTCATGACGTCCTTTTGCGTGATAAAGCAGGGCAGCTTAAACATTGGGCCTATTTGCAAACCTGGCATAAAACGTCAAGTGCAAAAGTAGACCCTTCTGTTTCACGCATTGAACCATCAACCTGCTTTCCTCCTGCAGAGCATTGTGGCTTTTTCCTCCCTTCTCTACCTTTACTTTCTCCATTGGTTTTTACCATTGTTTTTAACAACAACAACAACAACAATAATAATGATATCCCATTGTATACAATGGGACTTGAGCATCCATACATTTAGGTATCCATGGGAGTCCTGTAACCAAACCCTAACGGATACCAAGGGTCCAATGTAATATCAATACTACTACTACTACTACTACTAATAATAATAATATCCCATTGTATACAGTACAATTAAACTTCAGCATCCACAGATTTAGATATGCATGGGGGTCCTGGAACCAAACCCTAGCAGATACCAAGGGTTCAATATAATAAAATTACTAATAATAATATTCCATTGTATACAATTAAACTTGAGCATCCACAGATTTAGGTATCCATGGGGGTCCTGGAACCAAACCCTAGTGGATACCAAGGGTCCAATGTAATAATAATAATAATAATAATAATAATATCCTATTTTGAGCATCCACAAATTTAGGTATCCATGGGTGTCCTGGAACCAAACCCTAGTGGATACAAAAGTCCAATGTAATATCAATAATAATAATAATAATAATAATAATATCCTATTGTATACAATTCAACTTGAGCATCCACAGACTTAGGTATCCATGGGGGTCCTGGAACCAAACCCTAGTAGATACCAAGGGTCCAATGTAATATCAATAATAATAATAATAATAATAGTAGTAGTAGTAGTAGTAATAATTGCTACCTTCACCAAAAATTCCTATGGACGAACTTTTACAGGTTAACCAAGACTTGACTGGCGATCGCCATTCACTTGTTTCCATTGACCCCCATCCGTTGGCCGCTTGGCGCATCAAATCTGTTATGCACAAAAGTGCAGAAAATGAAGATGGAGTGTGCCCTCCCAGCCTTGACACACACACACACACACACACACAGACACAAATAAATGTTCCTTCTGCTGAACTGGAGCTGCGACGAAAGTAAATAAATGAACGGACAGCAATCACAGCCTAGTTGATGAAACTGTTCAATTAAAGCACAGACATTTACATGGTGTAATTTCCCTAAATTGCCAATGAGCCCCTTTAGACACAACCAGTGTTCAAATTGATTTCAGCATTGATTTTGGCTGAAGCTGATAAATTTCTGCTTGTTAGTTAAAGTAATTTTGCAGAAGACTTTGTACTGCGGTATTGAAGTGTTCATTTAGCTGATGGTTAAAAGAGGAGTTATTTACCGAGGGCTGGCCCTGTTGTTCGGAGATGGAGCAATTCCCCAATCATCTTTTACTTTTACTTTTTAATTTTTTAAGCCTCAGTCTCCCAATCAATAGGTGACTGAAACTGATTAAAACTTATCCAACCAGCTGCCTATGGCAGTTTAATTAGAAACGGGTTTAATTCTTAAATTAAACTTGTTTTTTTGCCCTGTGCGCTCATCCTCCTGAAGATTCAGCCAAAAGTTAAGTTGGTCTTGATTAAAAATAGTCTGCAAAGGGGCCTTGTAGCACCTTTGAGACTAACTGAAAGAAAGAAAGCTGGGAGCATGAGCTTTCGTAGACTTGAGCCAACTTCCTCAGGTGCATTTTAAGCTCAAGTGTAGGAAAAGAAGTAGGCTCAAGTCTAGGAAAGCTCATGCTACCAGCTTCTTTCCTTTAGTTAGTTTCAAAGGTGTTACTAGATCCCTTTTCGTACTGATTTTCCAGACCAACACAGCTATGTCTTTGATTAAAAATAAGTCAAGGATTTTGGTGAAGAACAGCAGGAGACAATGTTGGGAGATTCCATCTTGGATGTTTTACTGCCTTAATAATAGTGATAATGATAATAAAATTAATTTCTATCCCGCTCCTCTGAATGATCGAAGCGGCTTACAATAAATACAAGGTCAATACAATATCAAATAAAACATAACCCTACCGCTCCCATCGATGATTAAAATAAGTCAAGTATTTGGATGAAGAACAGCAGAAGACAATGTTGGGCGATTCCATCTTGGACACTTTGCTGCCTTAACTGGGATAATAGTAATAATAATAATAATTATTATTATTATTATTATTATTATTCTATCGCGCTCCTCCAAATGATCGAAGTGGCTTACAATAAATACAATATCAATACAAGATCATATAAAACATTATAACCCTCCCCCTCCCTAACCCTCCCATCAATAATAATAAAATACAACTAAATAATCAATTATTGAAACAACCATTAATAAATTAAATACTTAACAATTATGAACAATAACCAGAGCAGAGGCAACTAGGCGCTTGTCAACAATCGGACACAGATTTTTAGGGTATTGATCTTATTCTGGAAAGGATAAGCATCGTCGATCAAACGTTGCCCGTTGCAAACTTGGAGTTGACTTGAAAACAATGGCCAAATTGGATTGGTTTTTAGTTCCCTGATTGGCTTTTCCCAATAAGAAAAGGGGGAAGTAGAGTTACTTCCATCTTTAAAAGCAGAGTTACTTCCATCCTTGTTCTGTCTGTTGCTTTCCATATTCTTTGGGAACTAGACTTGATCTTCCACTCTGATCTCTGCAAAGGATTGTTGCTTCTGGATAAGAGGGGCTTCTGCCTTCGAAGAAGTCAAAAGAGTCATTGACTCTGATCTGTCTTCTCAGTCTCTATATATATATATATATATAATTAGAAAAAGAATGAAGAAATGTTGGGGAAATATGAGACAGAGAATTGGCTGCTTTCCTGATAGCCACTTCTGCTCCAAAATACAATTTCAAACTTGAGTTACGGAAGATGCGTGCAACAACAAAACTAGTAGAGAACAGGCGTCACAAAGAGAAAGGAAAAATGTTCCAGCTCACTTTTCTTCTTCTTTTGGCATTTTATATTTGTAGGAAGTCTTCCTTTTTTTAAAATACAGGATCATTTAAAAACGTGATCCTTTCCCAGCATCCTAAAATGGTAGACGCAGTTCTGTAGCTAATCTTGAGTTTCCCTTTTCGAGGCAAACAGTCCTTGTGCCGGAGGGTCCCTTCGAGTTAACAATGAATCATTTTGCAGTCATCGTTCCAGCATCTGCGGAGGGATTTTGGACAGAAGGAAGGTTGGCTGAGATGGTTGCTTTGAATGAGCAGAGTCCCAATAAGGGCTGCTCTTTACTAGCACTTCTGAATTCCCTCTTTTTCCAATAGTGAGCAAGTCAAGCTAATGGGTTTGCCTATTACGGAAAGCAACAACTGTCAAAGTGCTAATGTCCTGGAAGCCATCTCAATCTCTTCCTTTTTAGATGGCTGTCAGTACGTGGAAAATATCGTCATTAAAACCCCGAAACTCTGGCCATTAGCGTAGAGCAGAGTGCTAAATCTAGTGCGCGCACACGCACAAAAGGCCTGGAACTAGTTCGGCGCACGGTTTTTGCTGCTTGTCTGCAGATGGTGACCATGATGTCCTTGCACAATGTGTAATGTTCAGCATCTTTAAATTTGCCACGGATGAGCTTGGGATGAGCGGTTGTTGGGTTTTTGTTTTGTTTTTTTGCATAATTTCAGTACATTTAGTGGGGCAGTGCTCCATATTAGTTTGATTCTCATCACTGAGGGCTATTGTTGAGTAATATATTATAGAGCCAAGTCAACAGCTGCCTTGCATAGTGCAGCATCCAAAACCGAACGATAGAGATGATTAGACGCATCCTTGCTTCCAAAAGGATGCTTTCTGAGCAACCAGCTTTCTTCCATCTTGGGGAGCCCGCGGCGTGGCTGCCGACATTTGGTTCTATATATGCTCCAGAAAATGCCATCGGTCCCCTTTCTGTCTTATAATAAACAGACAATTAAAGGTGGAGCAATTCAGTATCAAGACAGGAGACAGAAACTGGTAACTGAGAGTCCTATGCTTTGAGAAAAAGTGGTGCAAGATGCATTCATTGCCTACTTTTCGGGATATCTGATGTAGAGGACTGGTTATTTTTGCTGAACATTACGAATCCTTCAGTGCAATCCCTATTGAATTTTGAAATTTGAAAATTGTGAAAACTCTGGATGAGGTAGTTGGAGGTTGCATAGCTCTTCTTTTCATAGAAGCTGGCAACATTTCATGCGCTTGAGTGCAGCATTTGCAGAATAATGCAACAGGAGAAGAGATCCTCCTCCTCTATTCATTTTTGTATATCCTGCTTTTTGCCCTCATTTCTGGGACTCAAGGTGGCATACAAAATACACCGTCATACACAAAGACATGCAAAATTTTGATTAAAATGCAATTAAATCCATAGAAATTAACCCATCTGTAGAAAACACGAAGACCCTTTAAGATCAGCAAAACAGTTCGTCATTGAAAGAGCTCACAGTCAATATCTAAAAGCCTTCCTGTTGGAAGAGAAGAGATTTCACATTATGACCACAGGACAGAGCCATTCTGGCCATTCAGCATATAAATAAAAAATTATTACTATTACTACTACAACTACTACTACTACTATTATTATTCCTAGAAAGGCAGTTCCATAGTCTGGGAGCAGCCACCAAGAAGGTACTTTTCCTTGTTCCCATCCGTTCTGTCTGGAAAGGTGATGGGACTAAAAGATCAGAGAACATGGGTGGCCTCATACTGGAAGATACGTCCCTGGCTTCCACTCCACCCAAAGCATCTGAGGAAGTAGACTGAAGCCTAGGAAAGCTGATGCTGCCAACTTCTTTCTTTCAGTTCGTCTCAAACGTGCTACAAGATCTCTCTACACTGAAAGATATATTCCTTCCCATGGTTAATTGCAGTGGGCCCTCCACATTTGCTGGGGCTAGGGCTGTAGGACCCCTGTGAAAGTGGGGAAAATGCAAATAAATTCCTCGCTAGGAATCTCTAGGTCATCTTTCCAAGGGAAGTTGACCATAGAATCGTGCTGGGAGACCTAGAAATGCCTAGAGAAGTGTTCTCTCTAGGAATCTCTAGGTCTTCTAGCATAACTCTGTGGTCAACGCCTGGCAGAAGTTGCCCACAGAGTTGTGCTGGACGACCTAGAGAATCATATTATTATTATTGTGGAGAGAACAAACTAGTTAAATCCGCGAATAACCAAATCCACAAAAGTCAAATCCACAAAAGTGGAGGGCTGATTGTAGTGGGATCTGATCCCTCTCCTTTCCTTTTCCCTCTGCCCCCAAATAACTGTTGATTTTGGGTAGGTCTCTGTGCACAAAACTCTTCTCCTCAGGAAAAATGTGCAAGGTTTTGCTGAAGTAGGTTGCGTCGCATATATATATATGTATGCCTGAGATCTCACAGTCTGTCTCTCTATGCCCAAAATAGCTGTCTTGCCGGGTCTGGGCACGCTGCCTTCTCCGAACGCCCCGCGGGGAAGCGTTTGAATTTTCCAAGCAGTAGAAGCTCACAGTTATGCAAAATGGACTTGGCCCACGTTGCTCCCTTCAGGGTTTCAAACGTCTGGGGATATGGTTAATAGTCAAGGTTAATAAAATATTTGACACAATTATGCCAGTTCTGCTTTAAACGCCATACTTTGTAAACGAATATGGAAAGCTCAGAAATAATTGAACACCAATAAGGCAGCATTTGGCAAAATGAAAAAAGGCTGGTGGGCAGGTGTCAGAACGGCAGCTACTGGCCCTTTTACCTTTCAGGTAGTTTACTTAAATTAAGGAAGCAAACTAGGTGGGAAAATCATACATAATCTCCCATCAGATTAAAATGACCAGTTAAATGATGCCTGGAAAATGCTCATATTTGCCATTCTTCAACTCTTTCTCTTTGGGCGAGTATGATGGGAGTAAATATGATTGACAAGGATTCAGAGATGAGATGAAGGGAAGATGGTTTATTTATATTGATGGGCAGGCATGGGAATCCTGCATCGCTCCAGATGTCGTTGGATTGCAGCTCCTATCATTCCTTCTCACTCTTGGCTCCATTGGCTAAAGTGGTATAGTACTTAGTGTAGTTGCCTTCCAACTAGTTGCAGACTTAGGTTTTTTAAGATGGTAAGACCTCGGGTAGGGAACTGTCAAATTAACAATTTGTAAGCCACACTGCAAGCAGGGTATAAATGCTCTAAATAGATAGTGCTCCTCAAGGGCAGGGTATAAATGCTCTAAATAGATAATGTTCCAGAAGGGCAGGGTATAACAAATAAGGCTGCTAGGTGTTGCAGTTCAGCAGCATCTGGAGGGCTTCGTGGTGACCACCATTATCATCCTGTGAACTGGTCAAAATGTTTCAGGAGCTTATCGCACACACTTTTGCCCCTGATCTGGGTGCGGGCAGGATATGCACCTGGCCATGTGAAAACACATTTTATGGCATGCCGTACTGTCCTCAAGGCGGCCCCATGTCATTGCCTGGCACCAAGCCATCCCCGATCAGGGCTCAGGAGCATGAATTTTGAAGGTGGAAACCTTTCAGCGGAGCAAAATCGTGTGGCTGCTGCCACGGTGCAGAATTAATCCTGTTTGGCATTGCTTTAACTGCCATGTCTCAATGCTGTGGAATCATGGGTTTTATTAGTTTTGTGCGACACCAGAGCTCTCTGACAGGGAAGACTAAACATCTCACAAAGCTACAAATCCTAGAATTCCATAGCCTTGAGCCATGGCAGTTCAAGCAGCGCCAAGCTGCATTATTTCTGCAGTGCGGATGCAGTCTTTGTTTCCCAGATTAGTAGGAATTAGAAGGAAAGACTCGATGATTTAATCATGATGCATGCCAATTCATCCATGGAAGTTTGGGTTAAATTTCCAGCAAAGAGCAAGTACCTGGTTTGGTTATTAGACTGGAGTGCAGTAGATCAGTAACTCTTATCCTTGCGCTTCTCAAGGGTTTTAAGACTTTTTTGGGCTTTTAGGGATATATCTTTTGTCACATAATCACAGCAAAAAAGACCAAGATTATTCACGCCAGCAAATTTCTCCCTTCTCAAGGCTTCCAAACCTTTGCTCGGAGCATCAGCTTTGCAAAGAGAGCCTATGTACTGTAGATACTCCTGTATAAGCCTAGAAATTTAGGTAAAAAATTGACCTCCAAAAACTGATTTGGCTTATCCATGGGTCAATGTACGTATTGTATCTTAACTTTTATTTAAAAGAAGGAACTATCTCCTGGTGAAAAGCAAGAGTATAATATGTGTAGCAACAACCCCCCACTACTCTTTTATCCATCCAGTCTTGAGTAAGCACAAAGAGTTGTTATGTCTGCTGGAAATTTATAAGTTCTTTTACATTGTTTTGTTTTGCTTCATCCTTTAGGTCCTTTGCTATATGCCCCTAAATTTTCACCCTCGACTTGTCCTGGGGTCATAGCAAAATCCATAATTTTGGCCCTCAACTTATAAATGAGGCCAACTTATACTTGAGTATATAAGATAGCTCTTCTCCCTGTTTTGAAAAAGACATCGTACGTATGGAGACACTCCATCCATGTTCGGCTCTGAATTGGGTTCAGTAATTGGATCAAGGTGGCAATCTTATAATTGAAATGACCAGCGTCGGCTTGTCGCTCCCCTTAGTATCGAGGCCGAAAATGTTTTTCCAGAAAACTCATTGGGACAGGTAATTACTGCGGTAGCTACAGCCTAATTTAAAGCGTTAGCCGTTAATTAAAAGGCTGCCAAGGTGTCCGGTTTTCTTTTGGTGTAACCGAAGCTCCCGTTTAGACTCCATTAATCACTTTACCGTTAATGCGGCGGCGGCAGAGGTCAAGACAATGGAGATGGCATGGCAGTCGGTGGTAAACAAATTTCCTTTCTTCCAGGTAGCATGGCACCGGCAGGAGCCAAAGGACACTCTGCCCCTTTGGGCACCGTATCTGTTTGGGGGATCTCTTTCTTAATGATAATTAAATGTTAAATTGTGACTGTCAGTGCTCTGTAAACCAAACCAGGTACTTGCTCTTTGCTGGAAATTGAACCCAAACGTCCACGGATGAATTGGCGTGCATCATAATTAAATCATCAAGTCTTTCCTTCTAATTCACTTGGAAACAAGAGATTTGCCCCCCACTCTCCCTCTTTTTTTATGGAAGAAGGAGGAGGGAAAAGGATCGGTTTTCTTGACAAGCTAATTAAGTTGCTGAACTGCCCGGCGCGGTACATATTAAACTAACAGACGCTAAGCATGCTATCGCCGCTCTTGTTTTCTTATCCTTTCTGCTGATCGGAAAGTCAAAATGTTTTGCCACTGTTGGTTCGTCCATAGTTACTTCATGGCTCACTTTACTCTGTCTCTGGTTTATTGATTGTGTTCCTGCTATCGGTCTCTCGGATATCACTTTGCAGGAGCTGCTGCCGGTGCTGTTTTTAAATCCTTTTTTTAAAAATTTCAGTTATATTTAGGATTTACCCAAAACAGTGCTGGTGCAGTCTGTTACTGTGTTTGCAAACAAGAAAGTTGGTGTCTTGTGTGCAGTTTTAAAAGAGAATTAAAAACTAAATGATGCAAACATAAATGCTCCACTCTGAATTGGATAGTGTCTTTAGCTGTATGGATATGTAAAACAGCATGTATAAAACAAAGTGGAAAATGCATGGACACAGACCCACATGCTGAATAATTTACGTAAAAAGCCTGCCAGAATGCAGTACATCAGCTTTTGTGATTGGGAGGCGTTTCCTATTTTGGGATGTGTGCACCTCATTGTTTAGTTTAGTCCTGCACATTTCGTAACCGAACAAATCACACACAATTTGAGTATTGTGGCAAGCTATGTCCTTGATGTCCTTCTTGTTTTTGTAGTTCAGGGCAGACAGCAAAAATCGGAGAATGGTCTCTTGGCTGGCCTTGTGACATGTTTGGTCAATTGTATTCAGTTTTGATGAATCGGAACATTTGCAAGATATATTTATGCTTAGAACCTTTATAGAATTATTTGTTCTGAACTCTGCATCCTAGAAATGACAGTTCTTTGTATAGGCTGTCTCTCCTTTATCCGAAATACTCCAAAATCCAAAATTGTCCGGATAGGTGGCTGAGATAGTGACATCTTTGTTTTCTGATGGTTCAGTGTACTTTATACTTTGCATTTTGTTGCATGCACAACATTATTTAAAATACTGCATAAAAAATTATTTTCAGGCTATGTGTATTTGGTGCATATGCAACATAAAATGTGAGCTTCCTTTGGTCCCTTTCTGGGAGAAAGGCAGCATATCAATTAAATTTAAAAAAAAATTTAAAATGAATTTCATGTTTAGATTTGTCTCCCGTCTCCAAGATATCTCATTATGTATATGCAACTATTGCAAAATCTGAAAAAGTCTGAAATCCAAAACACTTCTGGTCCTAAGCATTTTGGATAACGAAGACTCAACCTGTTTTGCATCAATAATCCATTTGCATAGCTCTGGAATGGCATTAGCTACGAACCTCAGCAGTCAAAAGTATAGATGTGACTCATCTGTCATTTAAACTGATTTCTTTTCTTTTCTTTTTTTCCGGATGCAGAGCCAATCACGTCCCCAGCGGAAAAATATTAGCTGTTAAGGTATGTTTTCCCCACAAAAATCTGCTTTTAAAATTCCCCACCTCACCCCCAACTCTTTTTCTGTGTTGGCTTCAGTTTGTTTTGTTGCATGAAAGCAAGCGCAATAGCAAAGCTCTAAATTTCAACACCATAGAACAAAAAATATATATAGATTATCGTTCATATAGCAATGAATCGTTATCATACATGCCCTCACTTTTTTTGGTTGAACAAGTCATCCTGAGAGAAATTTGCACGGATGAGAAAAATATGTATCATTTGTAACTGGAGGCTGTGGTTTAATGTCCATTAGAAAAATCCCAAATATTGAAACTGGTGGAACTCCCTTTCTGTTTATTTTTCCTTTCTGTGGTTGTCTCTTAGGTGAGTGTGGAGAACTTCTAATTCAATTCAATTGAAGATTGTATATACGTAGCTTTTGTATCCAAGAGCAGTCTCTCAGGATCTCTGTATACAGTCGGCCCTCCTTGTTCACGGATTCAAGCATACATTTTTTAAAAAGTATCACTTCCAAATAGCAAACCTTAATTTTTCATTTTATATTAGCAACACCATTTTCCTTTTCCATTATATTTAATGGGACTTGAGCATCCACAGATTTTGTTATCTACAAGGAGGTCCTGCAACCAAACCCCAGCGGGTAATAAGGGCCCACTGTATTTTTTAATGGGACGATTTTTGCTTTTGTTTCTTGCCTTTCCCCTTGATTATATGTCACTTTGTGAGAATGTAGCCCTCCCTAAAAATAATCTGGAGGATGTATGTAATAAGAGGAGGATGTATGTGTTGGGCCGTCTTATAAAGACATCAGTGTTGCTGCGGCATGTCCTTTTCTCATCCTCCTTCTTAAAAGGGGTCTTCCTTTCCCATTTCCCCATGAAAGCATCCTCTTCTTTCTGCTTTCTTGGGAGGGAAAGAGTGACGTGGGCCAAGAGCTGCAGGGCTGGGAAGATGTGCACATGCCAAGAAGGGTGGAAAGGCAAAGCAAAAAAATATATGGCGATTGCATTACCAGTGATTACAAACTTTCACTTGAATGTGATAGCTTTGCCTGATTTGAAGCCTGAATGTCATGGGCCAAGAGCTGCAGGACTGGGACCTGGAGGAAGAGTCCAAATGAGGAGGTTGAGGAAGGGACCCAGGCAAGTCTTCCAGAGAGAGAACAGTCTACAGCTCTCCCTGTTGCATTGCAGCCAGCCGTCTTTGCTAAAGATCTTCAGCCAGCTCCTCCTGTGGAATTGCAGCCTCGGCAAGGCTCACCTGCAGCCAATGAGGCAGAGGAATGGACACAGCTGGGCTCTTAGGTCCTCCATCAAGGAGGAGGAACAAAAGGATCCAACCAAAGATAGACCTAAGATGCTCAGCCAAGCAACAAGCTCTGATTAGAACCAGCTGGTGCCAGGCTATTTAAGAGTTGAGTTTGTGTAAGGAGTTGCTGGAAGCAACTTGTCTCTTTCCTGGCTGGCGTCCCTGTTCCTTGACTCCTGAATTTCCTATTTTGGACTTCCTTGACCATCAGACCATGTTGATCTTGATTCCTGTTACCTCCTTTGACCTGGACTGCTTGACCAACGTCTTTCTCTTAAGGGACTCTCCCAGGCAAGGATGCTTTCTTTCTGTCTCCATTCTCAGTCGGAGGTTCCCTCCCACCCAGCCTTAGTGGGTATTTGGTGAACCAGGACAAAGGGAGAGTTTCTTTTTAAACCTGTCTTCTATTAGCTTCAGTCTTGTGGGATGTATGCCTTCATAGTTGGAAAAAAAATTAAGGAAAGAAATCTATTATTTTTTCCAATAATGGGGAACCGACCCCATATATTTCCTAAGGCATGATTCTTCCTGTGCCAGGAAAGATTTATTGATTAGTGTATTTATTGCACTTTAGACCACCTAGTCATCATAATTATCCAGCCAGTGTTTGGTACGTTTAAAATGCAAACAATGAATAGACTGCTCTAAGTGCCTGCTCTTTTTGTGGCCAATTTCCTTTGCTTCCTTTGGTGGGACAATCCAGAGGTGGGTTTGGGATGCTGGGGTCAGGATAATGGTCGGCACCCATACAGCGAGGATGCTATATATGATTTGGGAGATCCAGTACGACCCTTGAATCTACCACTGCTCCCAGCATCCTACCCACCCTCTCAGAAATTCGGCTGAATAAACTCTATTTTTCCTAGCTGGGTTATGCATTAAAATCTTTTTAATCACCATATTTGTGCCCATTGTCACCAACTGTTTCTTTCTTTCTGGAAACACACTGAGGATCGGTAGCCAGCAGCTTGTGGATCAGCACTGGCCCGTAGACCATCGTTTTAAAAGAAAGAAAAGAAGTATTAGAATGCAAGATCTCAAACTTATGCAAGCCTGGAAGCAAACCAAAATGTTGCCTTGTGGGCAACTTCCTCAGTTGTTTCCTAGAAGTCCTTACTATCCGTTCACGGACTTGTAAGCCTTCCTTCTCTGACATACTTTCTGTTGTGAGGAGGCACACAACGGTCTGTCGCTCGTGTTGTACTTTGTGGCTGCCTGCCATACTGCAACTACTGTGAGCTTCCTCTGCTCTTAACCGAGCATTTAAATGGTCCATTTGATTAATCATTTGTATACTGACTATCATACTCCCAAATTTCCTCTGAGTTGTACATACTGTAAAAGACAATTATGTTGCCACAGATTAAATAAGTGAATTAAAATGGAATTGCAGCTTAATTTGACCTGTGATTTTGCTCTCATTCCCTTTAGTGGCGCGCACGCCATTCCGGCAAATAGATGAAGTCATCCATGACAGCTGGTGATGAATTGCCATCGCTATACTGTATATTTTAATAGCCTCTCACTAATTTAAATTGAGCACCGAGTAAATTATAATTCAGTCACTTGACTGCTTGTATTTAACTTGACAACTCATCCTTATTTGTCCTGGAGGTGTAGCAGAGAAGTGGAAAAAAGGGGCTCAGGTATTTCTTGGAGGGTTAACCCTTTCGCCTTGAAGCGTGCTGCGCCAGAGCCGGCGCCGACAGACACTTTGCTCTCTGTTTGGTGACTACTGTTCCTTACCCCAAAGGAGGAGAATTGTTTTAGAGCTGGTGCACAAGTTGTCCATTTCAAGGTGGGAAATGCACACAAAATTTGCTTCAACCCAAGAGATTTGCATGCAAAATTTGGACATTTCCCCTAGCAAAACCCCTTCCCTTCTTTGCTTCTGCACTCCCACAGTAACTCTCAAAAGCATAATGCAATAAAATATTAGAAAGCTGTACACTAATACAAGTCCCATCACTCAATATCTCTTACTGGTTATCACATTTAACAATCATTCAAGTCATTTAGATCTGTTAATGTCACCATGCCCAAAGTTGCTCTGTTCATATATATCTAACACCACCATCCCAAAGATGTTTACATCTGAGAAAGAAGGCTCAAGTCTGCAAAAGCTCATGCTGCCAACTTCTTTCTTTCAGTTTGTCTCAAAGGTGCTACAAGATCTCTCTAATTATTATTATTTTTATTATTATTGCATCTAAATGGATCTGAGGAAGTAGACTGAGGTATATGAAAGCTCATGCTGCCAACTTCTTTCTTTTAGTTAGTCGGTTTTGCAAGATCACTTCGCATAATGTTTACTTTTAGGAATTCTTGTTAAATTTGGGAGAACCTGCTTTGTGATGAATTTACTACATACTATGACTCTGGAGACCAGGATTTGATCTGGCCATGAAACCCGCTTGGGCAAGTCACATACTCAGAGGAAAGCCATGGCAAACCTCTGAACATATCTAGCCAAGAAAACCGAATGATAGTTTCGTTGCCTTAGGGTCACCGTAAGTTGGAAATGACTTGAAGGCACACAACAGCAACAACTTTATGTTGAAATGCCTGGCTTGAAGCAGAGCTTGAAAAAGTTACCCTTTTTTAGATAACAACTGATGTTACTAGCTGGGGGATTCTGTGAGTAGCAATCCAAAAGAGTAACTTTCCCAAGTGCTGGATTTCTGCATATTACTCCATACAGTATCAGAAAACGCAGCATTCTCTAGGTTAGTGAGAGGAGAAATACACACAATCTGAATACTCTCCAGTTCCCTGTCATCCCATAAATACAATTGTGATAAAAGATTGTGATAAAGACAATTGATGAAATGACCATCTTCAGGGGAAACATCCATGTCTTGTTGAAACCATATGGTGGATGTCCCATGAGCCACATTCTTCCACATTGTTATTTTGGGGGCAGAAAACCATTTTTCCTGTGCATAAAACAACATTTTCTGTGCAGGCAATGCAGTTTTCTCTGCAGGAGATACTGTTTTCTGATTTAAAAAACCAAAAACCCACATGCATTTTTCATGCAGAAAATTCATCCCGAATTGTGAAGCCTTTGCCCAGCTAGGCTTCTCTTTGTCAGGCTTTCTCGGCATTCGAGGAAATTGTTTTTTCAACCCTTTCCCAAATATTTTAGTATATTCTTTCCATCGGACTATGTGATGGACATCAGTCATGGAGAAGATCCTTTGCTTGGGAATGTGTTGCCTTGCAGAGCAGCGACAGCTCAAGTCGCAACCATTTTGTGGCAGCCATTTTGCGTAAAGCAGGAATAAGTCTGTTTTATTCTTTTAAAAAATCAATGTACCTGTAATTCACTGCAGCTCAGGGGCTTTCTTTCTTCATTTCAAGTCTTTGCTGATGCAACATTTGCCATCCATGACTTCAAGTCCAGTCAATATTCAGCTAAAGCCATTGCGGTGGTTTCGAGCAGAGTTTAACCACTGGAAAGCCATCTCTTTTAGATATGATAGAGGGTTAAAATTGTGTTGCCGTTTTAATGGTCAGAATTGGTACGCTGTTCCAGCAGTTTGCTTTGTTTTAAGCTTTCCACCCAGGAAACAGAAACAAAACCAAAAAAAAAATGTAAGTGAATATTGTTGGCAAATGACTATTGATCTGGAGAAATGTGTTAAATGTTTTCTTGGCAGCCTTTCTATTACAGTTACAATTTAGTTTAGTGAGAGCTTTTATAAATAACCCTAAAGCAAATTCTTGATAGAAACTGGTTATGCTCCTTTTTCCCCATTTAGACAGACATCAATACTGTAAAATGTAGGTTTGGATGGAGGCTCCTTTGCTGCGCGTGTGTGTTTCTGTGTTTCAGCAGCGGTGGCACAAGCATGGATTGTGTTGTTTGTTGATAAATGCCTTTAAGTGGACCTCAG
Source organism: Urosaurus nigricauda (assembly GCA_034509955.1). Classification (NCBI taxonomy): domain Eukaryota; kingdom Metazoa; phylum Chordata; class Lepidosauria; order Squamata; family Phrynosomatidae; genus Urosaurus; species Urosaurus nigricauda. The sequence continues at coordinate 12,615,166 of JAOEGL010000012.1, read as the reverse complement.
CTCATGGCGAAACATCTTCTCATGGCCATTTTCTCATGGTGAAATATCTTCAAGAGGTCCTATCCTCAGCCTCTTTGCTCAGGTTCCTGTAGATTCAGGCCCATAGCCTCCTTGGTTGAGTTTATCAATCTGGTATGCAGTCTTCCTCTCTTCCACCTTTCCAAGCATCACCATCTTTTCCACTGCGTCCTATCTTTTCAGGAGTTGGCCAAAGTATAATAGCCATAATTTAGTCATCTTGGCTTCTAGGGAAGTTCAGGGTTGATATGTTTCTCTTTTTGGCTGTCCGCAATATCTCTTCTCCAGCACCTCTTCAATCGACTGACTTTCTTTCTGAGCTTTCCTCACCATCCATTTATCACATTCATGCATAGTGACGAGAAATACAATGATATGGACAATCCTAACTTTACAGTTCAGTAGTACAGTAGTAATAAGGCAGAAAGTTGCATTGTTTGGGAAATATAGTAGGTGACTCCCACCACTCCACCTGAACCAAGGAGCACACTCTTTGTGGCTTTGGTAGAAAAACTGGTGAAATAAAAAGTTAGGTGAAATACAAGAAGGTATAAGAAGGTAGGTTAAGGTTAAGGAAGGGGAGATAGGAGGAAGATGGAAGGGTTTGAATGGGGAAGAAGATGTGAGTCATTTTTGTATGTGAACATAATATGTATTGTGTTTAATACGTGCCTACGAGTGTGTTTAGTACATGTGTTTGTATATGTTGTATTTAAAGATCCAATTTGTCGTTTTGAAATTAATAAAGATTTATACAAAAAAAGTACAAACACCAATAGATTTGTTAATGCCCATTTCTGAAGAGATAACGTTTCATTGCTTGCTTTCAGGTGATCCCCTTAGATATTACACTGGAACTTCAAAAGCAGATCATGTCGGAGTTAGAAATCCTTTACAAGGTATGTCTTTCCAGCATTTAGATCTTAATTCTTCTTGTCTGCTGCTTCTCTGTAGAAGTGCATTAACAGCCTCTTTTCTTCCCCTCCTCTTTACAGTGTGATTCATCCTATATCATAGGATTTTATGGCGCCTTTTTTGTAGAAAACAGGATTTCCCTTTGTACTGAATTCATGGATGGTGAGTAGTGTGCTACATATTCTTGAAAAGCCTTGACTGTTTACAGAAATATAATTGGCAAAATCCATTTGAACATTTGTTCAGCCCGCATTCTAAAGAATGTGCACAAAGCAATTCCTACAGATGGTGCGAGATGCTGATTTTTATTTTTAAAGAAGGTATTTTAAAAAATAATAACCATTCGCAAGCATTGCCACATCAGGCAGGCGAGAGTTACGATTACTTGACGTTAAGTATGTTACGTCTTTCTGAATGGAGTTGCACTGACTTTTATGGAAAATTTAAATAGAACAGAAGTAAAGGCTGGTTTATCTGTGGTTTGATATTTGCCACTTCCATACAATCTGTCTTTACTGACAAAACAGCTGTTCTCTCGTTTAATGTTTCAGTCGCCAACACAGATCTTTCTTTGAAAGAAACCTATTAGCTCACCCACTGGCCTGGGTTTTCAGCAAGTAATTGGTTGGGAATGGCAAAAGATAAAGAGTTGGAGTCCAACATGGGAGAAAGAGCCGTATGCCTCTGCTTTCTTTTGCAGTTTAACCCCAGCATTCATTTAATTATACATGCCTTAACCAAGGGAAGCAGATGCTCCTGCGCAAGGGACTCAAAGCGGAGGCTTGGGGTACCTTGCTATCCCTTGCTAGGGTTCAAAGGATGCTGCACTGTGCTAGGATTGTACATACCTCTCTGATGGTTTGTTGCCATGCCATGCCTTCTCCCAGCAAGGATTTTGGGAATCTCAGGACCCAAACAGACAAGCCAATATAAAGCATTTCAGGTCACTTTGGAGGTATATTGGTTAAATGACACAGGCATCATAAGAGGCCAGAAACTGTGCCAAAGCTGCGCTCCAGTCCTTAAGACTAGAGCATGGCTTTAGCACAGCTGCTGGCCTCTTAGGACTCATGGATCTTTTAAACAGCATGCATCCCATGCATCCTCACTTTGCTTATTGCAGACTGAATCCTCTCTTTGCATAGAGCAGTCTCAACCCACTCTTTACAGGCAGATTGTACAAAACCTTGATTTTGACATTTCATAAAAGGGATACCATTTTACTACTCCATTGTATATAATGAGCATCTATGGATTTTGGTATCCACCGGGGGATCCTAGAACCAAAGTCTGGCAGATAACAAGAACCCACTGTAAATGTCAAATTTTATGATAGCCAATGTGAAGTTGAAGGCTTTCACGGCAGGAATCCATAGGGTTTTTGTGGGGTTTTCAGGAAGAGTTTATTCCTGAAGATGTCAGCCACAGATGCTGGTGAAACGTCAGGAATAAGGTCTTCCAGAACATTGCCTCATCACCCCAAAAAACCCACAAAAAATTACAATAGCTGCCATTATTTGATGCTAACGGAGAGTATTTTGTTTGTTTCTGAAGGGGGCTCTTTAGATGTCTACAGAAAAATTCCAGAACACGTCCTGGGAAGAATAGCCGTAGCGGTGAGTATTTGGGGTTTTCCATTTGTTTGTTTTAATGTGATAATATTAAATATCTATCATAGCCCATGTGTTTAGGCGCTATAGAAACATTAGGGAGAGTCCAAAACGAGAAAACAGGAGAGAGCAACAAGACTTATTATGGCATCTTGAAAACTTAAGCTTGTGTAGGTGCATCTGGTTTATAGGGTCGCCATAAGTTGGAAATGACTTGAAGGCACACAGTGACAATAAATTTGTCGAGTATAGCATTGGTTCCCAACCTTTGGCACAAAACTCGTCCAGCAGCCATGTTGGCTAGGGCTTCTGTGAGTTAAAGTCCAAAACATTTGTAGGATGGATACTGTATTATAGCATTACATTTCATGACATGCTCTTGGAGAATTTGTCTGGTAGATGAATTCATCAGACTTCTGGGTTCCACAAGTCTCCTGATTGTTTCGCTGGTACAGATTAAGCATGGCTAGTCGTCTGACAAAAAGGAAATGTTGCACAGATAAAGCATCTTGTTGCTTCCATTGCCATGGAAGCTAAAATTTTCCAAGTCTTTGGAGAGAATGCATCATGGTTTTAATGCCGAAGAGCAATGGGGGAAAGTCTCGAATGTCGTGGGGAAGGGTGTCTCTGAACAATTGCTAAATCTGAAGCAGGCTTTGATAATGTAAGTGGCTTAAAGCATAACAAAGTTACTCTGTAATGTACCATTTAATTAAATGCCTGTTTTCCACACTCATTATACATCAAGCTGACAACTGAAATCCTTTAATCTAACGCAGGCAGCTATCTAGGCTCCTTTCTTTGCAATTCACAGCTCGGCTTCGTTCTCTCCACTTTAGCTGCGTGCGTGAAGAGCTTCTTTTCATCTGGCGCTGTCTCTTTGGAGCAGTTCCAGATGGACTTATTTTTAGGCCCAGTGTGGGTCCTTGTGGTACGTGAGAGAGCTTAGCTCTTGTTCTTCATTGTGGTTGTGTTCCTGTTTTTAAAAAGGCGAGTCTAAAACTGTTTCATTTTTGCTGTTTGCACAGTATTATTATTATTATCGCTATCATCTTGTGTCTACCGTAGTTTACAGTAAGTTAAGAAGACTTTAAAGACCCGTGAGTGATGTGTGTTCCACCAAATGGCATCTTGTGACGCTTTTATGGATGGGAAAGTCAAGGCTGACCAAGGCCACATGGTGCTGAAATGCAGATTGCTCCCGCATTTTGAAAATCTGACTTTGAGAGTCAAATTCAAATATTAAAGCCTAGTCCAAGTGCTTAAGAGGCAGCCTTTATGTTTTTTTAATTGTCATGACTCCATTCCAATATTTGATCTGAAGGGAGCTCAGTATAAGATTAAAACACAGATGCAAGAACAAATACCCACCATGAATTGCATTATTAAAAAGCACTTAAAGTGATTATTATAGTAAAACAAACAAATTTTAGCTAGTTTTAAAACAATTTTAAAGAACACACCAAAGAAGAAGATGATGATGAAGGATATAATGATGATGATGAAGAAGAGGGAGTAGAAGAATAAGATGATGATGATGATGGTGATGAAGAAGATGATGGTGATGATGAAGCTCTATTTAGAAGTGTCTTTTTCAGCAGTTTAAATTGCTGGAACTTTAAACAGAAAGGTCTTTGCCTCTCAGCAAAAGGACACATGGAGATACCAGACTGGCTTTCCTTGGGAAGGGATTCCACAGCTGGAGAGCAACTATTTTTTATTTTTATTTATTTCATTTATATCCATCCTTTCTCCCCGGAGGAAACCAGGGTGGCTCACAGATAAAACCTTTTAAAATTGCAATAGAATTCAAACAATTAAAATGTCTACTGAGGAGGCCCTTTCTTGTTCTCCGCCAGATTTGTCGGGTTGGTGGGACTGAGAGAAGGGCCTCCTTCGAAAATCTTAACACCTGGGTAGGCTAATATGGGGAAATATAGTCCTTCAGATGGCCTCCGACCCAAGTTGTATACGGCCCTATGTTTTATAACCAGGACTTTGACTTGTGCCCCCAAAGAGATGGCTAACCAGTGATTTATTTATTTACAGTTATTTCTAACCCGCTCTTCTCAACCCCCGAGGGGGGACTCAGAGCGGCTTACAAGGCAATCATTAGATGCCGGCAGTATACAATTTAAAACATAAATACAGCAAAGTTAAAACAAGAGGAATCAACAATAATTAACAATCAAACAGTTTAAAATCTCAATATATGATCCTTCCATATCCCAAAGCGGTAATCCGTGTTCTTATGATGCCATTATGGCTACTGTGCTGTATGCAACCAGCCCTGTTCAACACTTTTGCTGTAGCATTTGGACCTCTGCTGTTTCTGAACGCTTTCTAAAGGCAGACCTACATAAGAGCAAACGGCAGCAAATGAAATGGGACGGAGCTGAGGCCGTGCATCACTGTGGCCAGTCCAGACATCTCCAGGAACAGGCACAAGGGCAAAAGGCATCCTCCCCATGTGGCAATAGGGAATTTTTCAAAGTCCAGGAAATTTAAAGTCCATAAGAGTGGTTGTGTCCACCATCCTATTTCCCCAGCCAGGGCAGAACCACGCACTAAGATGCCAGGAAACTCCCCAAGAGGCGTCAGGAAACTATCTGGATTCGTTGCCCACCTCCATCCCCATTCCCTACCCAGACTTTGAGTTCCAGCAAGCCCAGCTGGGGTTTTTACAAACAAACAAGCCTACAGCATAGCCATTTAATAAGGAAAGTGCATGTGGTTGTCAAAATCCTGCCCGTTGTGCTCTTTCAGTGATGGGGAAGCTGGCTGCCAGACTAAGAATCCCATATGCTTGTTTGAATGTGAGGTTTTTCCCTCCAGCAAGTAATACGGCTGAAGCATCCTTCCAGTTGGGTCAGGAGTCATCCGTGTTAAGGTCATCTGTGTCAAGCATCAATTCATCAGTCTATTATCTAAAATCCTTGCCTTCAACTTTATCCTTCCAACGTGCATTCAGCATTAGAGAAAATGTGTCTAAATTTGCATGTGCAAATGCCGATATTTAGAGAGGTCTCCAGATTCATTTCAGCTCCGATTTATACCCTGGCCTTTTGGTTCATTTTTCCACAGAACGGTGGGGTAAAACGGATGGATTGATGTCGCCCATCGCTTTACCTGCTATTCTAAAGATTTTTTAAAAAGCGTAGCTCTCAAAGCCACTTCAGGCGGAGACATCCGGAGGGCCGCGCACGCCAAGCGCATTCCTCTAGTGTTGCGTCTAAGGTGGAACTGGGCTACCTCCGCTGCCTTTTGCTTGCCACTTCACGCATTTATTTTCCTTTCCCGTTCCTGAAGCGGTGACACGGTGCACTGTGTTTTGAGTGCTAATGTTGATTGAAGTTCTTCCTTGCAAAAGATGTGCACTTAAACTGTCAAGAGAGTTGAGTGAGTGATGGCAGATATAACTACTATTTGTGTCAAGGCTTTGTCAAGTTATTGTTGTCAAAAACCTTCTTCGCTGAATACCTGCAATGCCTTGCAGAGTGGTTTGGTCAAAAGAAATTCTACGCCCGGCGTCTCTTTAATACACTCTTTAATACCTTGTTGGGAAAATGGCCTCTTGTTTAGTATAAGTGAATAGCTGTCATTTCCAATCAATGTACAAAGGGTTATGGGGCACTTTTAGACTTGGAGTTTGCAACGCAGTCTCTTTCTTTTTTTAAAGTCGAAATATAAAACGTAGCATCGCTTGGTTAATAATGTGCTTTTTGCAACCACTTGTACGGCAGACTTAGCTTACCGCAAAAGCTCTTTCCGAACTCTGTAGCTTGGGTTTTTGTCTCGTTTGATCGATAAAGTTTGTGTAATTGTTGTTAATTTTTTTTTGGTTTGTTGTTTAAAAAAACCAATAATTAAAAATATATGGAAACTATGCACCCATACTGTAACGAATGGATATTTTTAAAAACTCTGGTATGGTGTAGCCCCCTGAGATTTTGCTGCGACATACGCATAGTGAAAATTGGGATATTTAGTCACCTTTTATGTAATGGACCAGAACTGATTGTTCTACTTAGAGCCCAGTTCTGCTACTTTGTTTGAAAACTCAGCCTGTAAATTTGTAAATTTTCTCTTTTCTTCATTTGTAGGTTGTTAAAGGCCTTACATATTTATGGAGCTTAAAAATTTTGCATAGGGGTGAGTTATGATCATTATTATTTTGTTACCTGTTCTGAATCAATATCATAATTTGTCCTAATTTCAGAAAATGAATCACTTTGAAATCTTAAACTGGTTCATTGTTAGTGATCTCTTGTAAAGCAACAGACTACTTCAACTTTTGCCTGAAGTTAAAATTTGGACAGACACAGATTTGCACCCACATCCACACCATCAGTTAACAAACCAAGGACTAAAAATTTGGGTAATTCAGTTCCCCCCCCAATATATTAGTTATTGTATATTAAATACACAATAGATATATATGTATGTATAAATAGATCTGTCAATGAAAAGCAGTTTATATTTTGATATGTTTATGGCTGTGTGTCCATCAAATGCAATACAGTAGGTCCTTGTTATCCGCTAGGGTTTGCTTCCAAGTTCTCCCATGGATAATAAAATCTATAGATGCTTAAATCCCATTAAATATAATAGCAGAGCAAAACGGTGGCTCTTATGTGAAATGGAAAATCAAGGCTTGCTATTTGGAATTTATACTTTTTTCTAATATATTCAAGCTGTGGTTGCTTGAATCCGTGGATAAAAATATCCGTGGATAAGGAGGGCCAACTGTAAATCCAAAGGATGTGCAAAAGGATCCTGTGGCACTTTTGAGACTAACTGAAAGAAAGAAGTTGGTAGCATCAGCTTTTGTAGACTTGAGCCTAATTAGGTTCAAGTCTATGAAAGCTCGTGCTACCAACTCTTTTCTTACAGTTAGTCTCAAATGCTCTGCAAGATCCCTTTGTGTACTGATACATACAGCCACAGGTGCAGGCGAAACGCCAGGAATGGATTCTTCCAGAATCTAGCCTGAGAAATCCACCAAAATCTACAAATCCAAGTATCCCATAGCATGGAGCCATAGCAAAGCGATGTCAAACTGCACTAATCCTGCAATGTAGATGCAAAGTCTTACAAAGTGAGTGCAGCATGTATGTGCTTCATCGTCCATTCTTTGCTTTCCCTGTACAGATGTAAAGCCCTCAAATATGCTGGTGAATACCAGAGGCCAGGTCAAGCTATGCGATTTTGGGGTTAGCACACAGGTATGGCTCCATAATTCCTCCTAATTCCTTCTTCCCCAGCCTCCCTTCAAACACACACAAACACACACCACCATACATCTGATGGCCGCAAGACAAGCGGAGCCTGATGCCGCAAGCTTGGCTCTGCTGGGAGCACCCGATTCATCCTTTTAATCTCTTGGCGACTTTTCTTCATCAAAATATGATTGTTCATTGTTTAATGACAGTAAAAACTGCTGATATTGTAATTACTACTTACGAATGGCGAACTTCATTGATATGCAGCTTGGCTCTGGAAGCGTTTGGGCCGAACAAAAGGGAGGGCAGAGAGAGAAGAGCGCCTGGGGAGACCGACTGGCCCATGGTAAAAATTAATATTGGGAGCAACAATGGCGGCGGGCTCTGACAATGTGCGGCACAAATTTTAATTAATTTCCATTTTGGGCTTCCCCTGAGAACCTCGTGTGATACTGACCCATGCGCTCGCTGCGATGTTGAATTGAATTGCAGCCACCTTTTCCTCCCAGCGAAACACGGGGACCAAAGAGAAGGTCACTGCTGCATTATACGTTGTCAAAGTCTGTTGTCCCTCCAGCATATTTAGTGTTCATTCCAGCCTGATAATGAAGGTGGCTTTATTCACATTTTGAGCCAGCTGACGGGGGGAAGAGGCGGAGGACTGAATGCATTTGCCGAAGACGACGAATATATATATATATATATATATATATATAAAGACTTTTATATCCAACTGGTTGGTGGGGTACTAAAAACTCTAAGCATCCTGTTTAAAAACACAATTCTCTTTAAGGTTATCTGCTATAAACTAAAACGTTGCGGTTGTTTCAAATTAGGACTCGTCGTTCAAAAAGGAGAAGGGGCATTTAATCATCTTAATGCCTTCACGGGGAAGTTTGTCTTCCTTCCCTCCTCCCCTTTCTATAATCTTTAGCTGATTTATACGTGGGATGATTGTAGGTTAAATGAGGAATAATTGCCCGTTTTATTCCCACATTATCTTTATATGGCTCTAACAGGCTGGGTTTTTTTTGTCTGATAGCTGGTGAATTCCATCGCCAAGACGTACGTTGGCACAAATGCGTACATGGCGGTAAGTAAAATATAGGCAGATTCTTCCGTTATCATCCAAGTTGCTATGGTGGGATGCTTAGATTTACCTGCAGTATTGAACAGCTCTTTCCATCAGGAAGTTTTTCTTAATGTAGAGCTGGAATCTCTTTTCCTCTAGTTTGAATCCATTGCTCCAGGTCCTATTCTCTGGAGCAGCAGAAGACAAGCTTGCCCCATCCTCAATATGACACCCCTTCGAATGTTTACACAAGGCTATCATATCATGTTAGAAACAAGGCTATGATATCATGTGCAAGAAACAATAAGTGCAACAGAATCACGCACAGCCAAGAGAGCAAAAAGGTCTAGCTCGCTCCAGGAAGTTCTTAGGTGGGAACAGATGTGACATGTCTGCACCTATCTATATATTTTAAAAACCAACACACTTAATACTTAAAAATGTAAAACCATACATACATTTGTACATACAGCTTCTTTAATTATCTAACTAACATAGTTGTTGCTACAATCCTACAATCATAGGCAACCACCACCTTTCCATACCAACCATCTTTTAATTCGACGACACCATTGTTAATTCTATCACCTTATTCCATTTCTTGTCCCCTTACCCTTTTCACTATCCCAACCTTCTACCTTTCCTTTACTCTCTTCCTTTACTTATCCCTCTCTACCTCCTGCCTTACTTTTTTCCATTATCCTTTCTTTACATTTCTCTGTACCTATTCTTCCCTACTCTCTTCTCAGTCTCCTTATTCTCTCCTTTCCCACTTTACATTTCATCTTCTCCTTACTTTCTTCTCTAGCCATTCTTCCTTTTACCGTCTTCCTCCCCCCTACATTCTATACATCCTCATACCTTCCTCACACACTAACCTTCTTCTCAACTTCTTTCTTACTACCTTTCCTACATTCCTTCCTAAAGGATGGAAATTCTTGATGCGCTGCTGTCAAAGACCCCGGCATTCAAATCGGGAACCTCCTGAACTGAATGGGGACTGGCTCTGTCCTGTGTCCTCACCAAACGTTCCTTTGATGGTGGTGGGACTGAGAGAAAGCCTGACCACCACAGAACTTGAAACTTGGGCAGGCTCCTATTAGGAAGCATGGTCTCTCATTTATCCTGGACTCCATCCATATGGGATTGGGACCTATATTGTGTCATTCTTGAATGTCATTGTGTCATTCTCGAATCACGTCTGCATCGTAGATGGAAACAGGTGGTGGTGCCATGGCATGGTCTCTACCTTCACACAAGTGGTTGCTGTTGTGTGCCTTCAAGTCGTTTCTGACTTGCGGCAACCCCTAAGGCAAACCTATCATGGGGTTTTCTTGTCAATCTTGTTCAGATTTGTTCCCATTAGAGCGTGTAACTTGCCTAAAGTCACTCATGAGTTTCATGGCCAAACTGGTGCCCAAAACCCCATTGTCACCTCGCTGCTGCATGAAAAAGGAAATTCTCTCTCAGCTCTACTTGCCGACTCCACCAAGAAACCAAAAGTATCTTGAATTGCAAATGGTCCTGACATTTGTTTCTTTCCTTTTCCAGTCAATGATCTGTTTTTCTCTTTTCTGAGCAACACATATATAAGGCTTAACCTCTCAAAGTGCAAGAGGGAGAATAATATAGCCTACCTTGCTAGTTTGCCACGCTTTCGGTCTACAAAATGTAGGCAAGGGAGCCTTCAAACAAATCATTTTATCTAAATCCGGCTCTTCTTGATGGCCTTAAACAGCAGTAATAATTAAATTGTATTATTCTTTTTAATGTACAACCCTCGATTACACATCTATTTCCCAGGTGTGCATTAAAGAAATTACTTTTTTTCCCCCCTTATTGTTTACGGACGACTGTGATGCATTCATCTGTTAATTGAAAGTGTGAGGATTAAAGCTTTAAGATGTTTCACCAGTTCTCTGTTAGGACTGCTTTGCTTCTTGAAAGAAATTTGTTTCCAATTGTCAGATTTTTGTCTTGTGTATATTTGCTTTAATCTTAAATGGGGAGGGAAAAAAAGTGTTATATCACTAGGAAAGGAGAAAGGCAATGTCTCCGATTCCATCTGGACATATGGACCGAGATGGGCAGATGTAACTGTTTTGTTGGGCTCCTCATGGTGCCTTTTTGTTTGGGATGCTGTCTGGGGGCTAAATAAAATGTGAATAACAAAAGCCAAATCAACTCATCTCAGACAAGGAAGACAAAACAAATGCAACCATTCCCGACACACTTAAATTTCAGCTTATGAAATTCATAGGAGTAAGACACACACACACACACACGTACCCAGAGATTGAAATGCCAATTTTTCTTCTGACAAAATGTCTCCCACTCTTGGAGTGAAGGAAGCCGCGCATACACTGACTCCTTTGGGCTCCCTGCTCAAAAGATATTTGCAAAAGGGCATCTTTAGTGCTGGATCAGGTGTCTCATGGGTGGCCTGCTGTTGTTGCCTGGCATGAAAGCAACTCAGGAATATTGCTTCAAGATGTCAAAAGTGCGGCTGCCCTCCTTCTGGCCCTTCAGCTGTGCTCTTGGCAAGCTGCTTTAAACCCACCTGCAGTTTAAGGGACTTGCCAGGTGACTCCGAAGCAAGACAACTGCAGGGACATAACAATGCCAGCTTCTGTCTAGGCGTTTCTTCTCCTTCTCCTCTTCCTCCTCTCATCATCATCATCGTCCTCATCATCATATCCCTTCCCCAAACCAACTCGAGTCTAAAGCGGGCTGTGGCCTGTACAAATCATGCAAACAGTTTATCTGCATAAATTGTTTCACAGCTGATTCCCTTCCTTCCTTCCTTCCTTTTTTGCTATGGATTCTGCAAACTGAGTATTTCTGCATCAATTGTTTCACAGCCGATACTTCCTTTTTCTTTTTCCCTTTCTTTCTTTCTTTCTTTCTTTCTTGTTTTCTTGTTATGGATTCTGCAAACTGACTTTATCTGCATAAATTGTTTCACAGCTGATATTTACTTTTTCTTTTTCCTTTTCTTTCTTTTTTGCTACGGATTCTGCAAACTGAGTTTATCTGCATAAACTGTTTCACAGTTGATACTTTCTCTTTTTCTCTTTCTTTCTTTCTTTCTTTCTTTCTTCTTGCTTCTTTGCTACCAATTGTGCAACTGAGCTTATCTGCATAAATTGTTTCACAGTTGATACTTTTTCTTTTTTCCCTTTCTTTCTTTCTTGCTCGATTGTTTTTTCCCCTTAACTCATTCTAATTCTCCTTGTCATAAAGAAGAGCAAAGGCTGGGATGACATACATTTTTCATACCCCAGAAGGACTAGGAGCTTGACCATTTAAGAAAAACCCTAGGATTTTCATGATGCAAAATTCTGTACTAGTACTATCTCCTGTGCCTTTCTGTCATCCTACAACATGGCAGCAGACATTTGTTGTTGTGTGCCTTCAAGTCATTTCTTATGGTGATCCTATCACAGGGTTTCTGGGGCTGAGAGAGTGTGACTTGTCCAAGGTTGCCCAGTGGGGTTTCTATGGCCATTCAGGGAATCATACCCTGATCTCCAGAGCCATAGTCCAATGCCCAACTGACTACACCATTCTGGCTTTCTATAGCAAACATACATCCTGGCCTTTTCTTACATTTCTGCCCTTGTTTTGTTTGCAAGGGTTGTTCCTGAGCATGACAAAATGACAATATTTGAACTTTTGGAACTATAAGTTTATCCTGAGACTTGAGTTAAAGAGGGAAAAGCAGCGATCTTGTTGAGTTTTTTTAAAACTGTTTCTGGGTGCATTATTGAGAGCCAGTGTAGTGTAGTGGTTTCACTTTTGGGGCATGACTTTGGAGACCGGGGTTCAGTTCTCCGCTCGGCCACGAAACCCTTGGGCAAGTCACACTCTCTAAGCCTCCAGAGAAGGCAATGGCAAACCTCCTCTGAACAAATCTTGCAACAAAAAAACCCATGTTAGATTGCCTTGGGGGCCTGATAAGCACAACAACAACAACAACAGATGGATTCTTGAAGTGTTTGTTAGGCAAACTGGGCTGATGCAAGCCATTCCAGGGTTGCCTGTATGCATTGCAAAGGAAGGATTCAGCTGCTTGTTTCTAGTTTGCAGAGGCTGGGAATGGCCCTTTAGAATTACCTCCTTGCCTATCGTTCCCTCCTCCTTGGCCAAGCCACTGTGATGGAGTGGGAAAAATGTGCCTGACCCCACAGCCCTCCTGGCTTCAAGATCCATAGTGCTTGAGGTCAAGTCCGTGTGGCTCGCCTTCCCAAATAAACCCAACTTGTTTGCCTTTGTGCGTAGGAGCTCAGCTCAGGAGCGTTCCTTGCAGGGTTTTGCTTGAGGGACCATTTCTGCATCTTCACTGTCTCCGAGGCTTGAGTCTGAAAGATCATTTAAAGCCATTGTGTCTCTGTGTGTTTTTACTTAACATTTACTTGGCGCTAAAAGCCCCTGACCTGGGATTAGCGGCTGCAAGGAAGCATCCTTGAGCATGTTCAACTGGCACTAATTTGGGTGTGTTTGATTTCCTCTAAAGGCTTTCTGAGTTATTGCAGAAAGCGGAGGGAGGACGGAGTTTGAGCAAGGTGCCTGAACCAGACAGGTGCATTAACAGCACAGTGGGGAAGAGAGCCTCCTCGAGTCTTTTTATTGCCGCATTTCACACTGTACTTGACCTTGGCGATACTTAGAGCAGAGCTGCGTCGGAGCGAAAAGAGCCGGCTGGCTATTTGGCGCTCCTTGCTTGCAGTCGGGAACGGTATTAATACTGGCCGCTAATTGGTCTGAGCCAAGCAGCTTTTATTTGCTGGTTGCAAATGTACATTCACCTGGGAACATTTTAAGCAAAAGCTGCGCTTCCATGGTGTGCTTACTTAATACATGCACATAAGCATGCCGGCTTGCGTACATACAGGATCGCGGAGATTACATACTGTATATACTCGACTATAAGTCGACCTCATGTATAAGTCGAGGGCAAGTTTTGGAGCCAATATGATCCATGGATAAGTCGAGGGTAAAACTTGAGGACATGTCGCGAAGGATATAAAGGACAAAGCAAAGCAAAACAATGTCAAAGAACACCACCATTTTCCCACCCAGGAAATGGATGGACTAAGCTCTCGCCGTTCACTACTCAGAGAAGGGGACAGTTTCTATTTTGATAAGAGTTAAAGTACATTACATACACTGACCCGTGCATAAGTCAACCCAGGTTTTTGGGGTTGATTTTTTGACTAAAAACTTTAGACTTAAACATGTGTATATACAGTAAGATGTGAGATATGGGAATAAGATTGTGCGGAGCAGAGTCGTGTCAGCATGACAGCATGACATGATCCTCTGCAGCCCACATGGATTGGTAAATAAATTCCTCACCTGACCCCAAGAAAAATGGAAACAGAAGCAACCTAAGCTCCATGGTTGATTTTGATAAACAGATTGGGGATGTGCCACCTATTTTAAAAGTTTGTTCAGAAAAAGGGGTGGTTTGGGAGGCTAAGGCTGCCTAGACATCCTTGGCCACATGCTGCCCCAGGGCTGTCAAAATCTTCAGGTTTAATTTCTGAGAAAATCAAATGCTGCTCTCAAATTAGTACAGCAAAAGCCTTGTTGTCTTCTATCAAAACTACTGTATGAGGCTCTGAGCATTTAGTAGTAGTAGTAATAGTAATAATAATAATAATTTGTCTTCCTTTTATGACTTGTGCCATGTTACTCTTTCTTGACATTTCCTTGGTTTCTACCATCTTTCACTTCCTCCATTTGTTTATTTAACAGCCTGAACGAATTTCAGGAGAGCAGTATGGCATTCATTCCGATGTTTGGAGTCTAGGAATTTCCTTTATGGAGGTAGGTACATTTATATCATTTGCCTTCAATCGCACAAAAGGAGTGTTGTTGAATCTTGGCCTAGTGGGAAGGGAGACAGTCTGAAGATATAGTTCGAAGCCACAAAAACTCAAGCTAAAACAAACCAGTTTGTCTCCAAGTTACTGCTTGATTCCTTCACCACCATCCCTTTCCATTTTATGTGGACACAGATTGATCCACCTGTCTCTTTCATAAGCACTCGGTTCAGTATAATAAACCAAGATGGCCATGTTGATATCCAAACCAGAGAGGCTTCATTCACACACACACACACACACACACACACACACTAGATTGCCTCTTTTTCAGAAGAGAAAGCTTTTGACAATGGTTTTTAGGGAACTGGACATCAACTCACATGCAACTGACACAGCTATGGTGATAATCCCATTATGGGGAGGCTTTTATCCACATACTATTTCATTATATATAGCCTTAGAGTCGACTCAGAATTCAGGCTTGATGAAGCACTCCTGCAACTTCAGCTGCAAAGATACTGGGTTGGGTTTGCCTCACTGCAATATAAATGGACCTTTTGCCCTTCTGTCTAGAATATTAGATGGCACAGAAGTTGGCAACTCGGGTTGAGTTTTATGCTTAGCTTGGTCAGAAGCAGGTTGCTTAACTTTCAGAATCTGAATTGCCTTAGTGGCCAAGAGTGTCCTGAAGTTGGGAAGTGGCGATGGGTAGCATTTTTATACGCTAGCCATTGTCGTCGTTTTGGATCCAATGTCCATTTGTCCATCGATGCATCAAAATGATCACTGTGAAGGTTTTGGAGTATATTTCCCCTGGGTCAACCAACTTAGGCACCTATAGTGTAGGAGTTCATTTTCTTTTTCGGCACAGCTTGTGTCGTTTGATATGGTTCCTGTGACCATAAAACAGAAGAAACATTTTCTGTTTCCCCTGTATTAGTACTGTGCACTAATGCTATGATGAGTTCACATAGACTGTTTGTTACTCTCAATGCCCTTAGATTTGCGGTGAAGTGTTTCCACTTGACGGCGGAGGGCAATTCTTATTCTGGGCAATGCCATCTTCTTTTTTTGCAAGGGGCATGGGCTACTTTTTGCCTCTCCTCCTCGTACAACCTTCCTTCCTTCCTTCCTTTTCTCCATCTGTCTCCCGAGTTAGCAACGTGGAACAATTTGTCTCTCTGCGCTTTGTTAATTGGTGTGTCATCTGTTCCTCGGAGACCTCCCTTCAACATGATCGTTGTTGTTTTATTGAAGTGGTTTGAGTGATGTGTTAAATGAGGAAAGTGAAGGAAGATGTCTTTAGAAAGGTGAAGGTGCTGCTCTAGGAAGCAAGGCAAGGTCATTGCCATTAAAGTCACACCGTCTTCTTGACACCGGGACGGGTCAGGAAACATTCAGAGGGGGCAGCTGGAGTTTACACCGGAATATCTAAATCTCCAGACTTTTATGTCACTAAACTTGTGTATTTATTTGGCTAGCTAGGTCCTTCCTGGTGGTTCCTTTTATTTGCAAACAGAACAACAAAACAGATCGTCACAATCCTGTCCACTAAAGTCATAGCACTGAGGCATTTCATGAAAGCAGTGAAAGCACCTTAGTAAAAAATATTCTACAGGTAAAAGTATCTAAGTAGGAAAACCCTAACCGTACCACAGCTCACCATTTGAGTC
The DNA here is from genome assembly GCA_034509955.1 of Urosaurus nigricauda. Taxonomy (NCBI): domain Eukaryota; kingdom Metazoa; phylum Chordata; class Lepidosauria; order Squamata; family Phrynosomatidae; genus Urosaurus; species Urosaurus nigricauda. The sequence goes on along the minus strand of JAOEGL010000012.1, from coordinate 12,598,825 downwards.
ATAATATGGATTCACCAGTAGTTATTTAAAATACAAAGAATCAGTGGAACAATGACACAGAATTCGCTGCATGCATGCCAGGCCCAAGATCTAGTACATCTTCTCTGAAGATGCCAAAGCCACAGATGCAGGCAAAACGTCAGGAATGAACTCTTCCAGAAAGCGGCCACGTAGTCCGAAAAAGCCACAAAAAAACTCTCGTACTGAAAGTTTATGGGGCTGCAAGTCAAACTGTTTAGACTGGACCGCTGCCTATACTTGGTAAACAGAGGTCCACCTCTGTGCTGCAGCATCTGTAACTGAGATTTAGAGAAATTGCCAAGCCATCTCTGAGCAGCTATTGGGGCCGTGCTCACTAACTAGCCTTTGCTGCTAGAGATTGTTTCACTTACCAGACCCTCTAAAAAGGCTCCTCTTTGCATTCAGACGCAGGGATAAGCAGACCAGTCTAATAGCAATTCAGGGATGCTCTGCTGATCTCAGGAAGAACATCCACTTCTTAGTGTTACAAATCTGTATCTGATCCAATTATTTCGTGCAGTTGCCTTTTTTGTAAGTGTAGTAGATAGGGATGTGTGGAACATGGGGAGCTGGCTCAGAACTGGACAAGACTGTCTTGATTTCCCATTTTAATCTCCCTTCCCAAGATCCTGGTGCCACTATGGTAAGATCAAATATCCCAAAAAGAACACACCTGGCTTACCGTATGGACACTGAGGCTCTGGGAAGTACCGAATGAAATATAAGAGTCCCAGCTTTGTGTATGTACTAACATTTATGGGGTAAGATGCTTTCAAAGTGAATGTCACTGTTTCAGGAGGGCTTGAGCTGTCGTTTTTATTTAAGTCCTTTCTGCCCAAGGTGTCAGACTGAATTTAAACTAGTGGCACTCCTGTCAATGCCTCGAAAACTTGAGCTCAGCATTTTTCAGTCCTTCTATTGTTGATTCATAAATGGCCCGATGTATTTTGACAAGAGTTGTTCTGTTTGGCATCCATCCCTTCAAGATGTCTAAATCTGGTATTTCCTGACAGCGAGAACCTCAGATTGTTGCCTCTGAATGGATGCATAGCCATGACCCATGGCCTTGTTGGATGCAAGAAAGCAGGCAAATAAAGCAATGCTAAGCATCACAGCAATTTCCCAACATTGCTGGGAGTGATCCACTGGACCACTTAGTACTGTGATTGTTGGATGCATTTTGAAATGGTAGCTGAGCGTTAAAAGAAGTATTTTGCCAAGCCAGATGAGCTCCGTCTAGTCTTCAAAGTTGCCTCTGCCCTTCTGGTCTTTGTCCTCAGCATCACCTGTTTAAAAATGGCTGGATTATTGAGAGTAAATTTAAAATCTCTTGGAAATGCTACTATCAGAAACTAGACTTGTAGGCTAGATAGACCAATGGTTTGAGTGGTGCAAAGTAACTCCAAATGGTCAAGAACCCCTGACCACAGCTAGCCTAGATGCATCTATATAAATATAAATAAAAAATTATTATTATTATCTAAGGGCTTTTGGATCAAAGGGTCTTCCAGGTATATCTGCCTTCCTCATAAGGGAAAAATTTTGGACGAAAGGGATTCTTTTCTTGGAAATATTCTTGATTTGGAGAAACAAAATAAAGCCTTTGAGGGTTCTCCTTTGTTTGCCTAGAAGTATTAAAAAAGATGACTTGGACAGGTGCAAGAGAGACGTGAGCCATCTCATGGGATTTGGTTATGAAGCCTATGATATTGTGCTGGGACCACTGTTGATACTTCTGTGCTATAAAACCTCCCTAGAGCTTCTGGCAACGATTCTCTGGGAGTTTGAGTTTCTTCTTGTACCATCATTCCTGCCTGCTCTTTTTCTATCAGACCTTTTTTGCTCCAACTTCTATACGTGGGCTGAGCAAAGTAGCTGAAGTTATAACACCAAAAATGCTTTAGTAGCGACCATCATGATGAAGCCCTGTCCCACTGGCCTTTTCTTAAATCGCTGATTTTAAAAATTAGTATTATTTTCAGCTAAGATCATGACTTGTTAGAGCAATATAACACGAAGAAACAAACATAGCCAATAGTTGTGAGATAACACACTGTGAACCAGATGCAGATGGGAATCGATTTAAATTTGCCCTTTGGCCAGCTGGAGCAGGTCCATTTTGAATCGATTCGTTCACGAAGGTGAACCACAAGTGGGTTATTTTATTTTATTTTTCAGAAAGAAAATGCCATCAGGGCAAATGTAGTGTGAACCATACTCTGCTGCCAAACCAATCCATCGATTCGGATTGCAAAGCGATTTAATTGTAAGTGGGAATGAGACCATAGAGCAACGCACTTGTCTTGCATTTTTGAAAGTCGTGGCCGGTTGTAGCTTTCATTTCGACACCCGAAGTCCAAGCTGGGTGCCGCTCATCTGCCTTCTGCAAGGTAGAAGGAGGTCAGCATTAACTAATCTCACGGAAAGTAGCATTAGCGCCTCATTTTCACTTTGAAGATTTCTAGCAATTGTTAATTGAACACATCAGATGGAGACGGGCACATTTCCGTACTCATGGTCTAATTTGTTTTAAATTGTGTCAAGTATTTTTCTGACCACATTTCCAACCCACTTTAGCCTAATTTTAAAAAATCACCCTTTTATTACAAGCTATCCAAGGCGTGAGCCAGAGATGCGATAGCTTTAAAGCACTCTCCTTTAGCAGACCAAAAATCCTTTTGTCCTTTATAATAAAGTGCTTTGTACCTCCAAAGGCAAATGGTAGCCTATATCCCATCCCCTGAAAATGCTCAAACAGACCTTCAGATCCTCTGACCCCATCATCTCCCTTCCATAGCCTATCATCCTATGGCTTTTCCCTGCATTTGTCAATGCTGCTGACTTTCCACTTCTTAAGTAATACTCTGCACATGTATGTAGAAGGGATTGGCTTTTCTAGAATGCTCTTGTAACCCTAGATAGGCCAGAGGCCCCTTCCTTGTGGGGTAAAATAGTAATTCCTGGGTGAAAATGTTCTCGCTGCCAGATTTTATACAGATATTAAGAACTGACACACAGATTGGTGCAAGCAGAAGGGCTGTGCCTTCCCCTTAGGCTGCCAGTAATGTAGAGAGTCATAGAGCCAATGCTTGGTCTGTTTGACTTGCTGAGACGACAGCTGGCAAAGAAAAATAACCCTATTTTTTATTTATTTTTCCCTTTACTGTTGGTTATTTGGTATTATTTTGCATTATTAAAAAAAAACCTGTCTCTTTCTCATACAGTTAGTTCCGAGGGTCTTTGGAAAAGACAGTCCCTGTTTTTGTAATATCAGTCATTTTTACATGGATTTATATGGCTCTTAATACCTAGTGCCTTTGGGGAGGCTGTTTGAGCTTTGGTGGATCTTAAGAGGAGCAACCCCAGAGGTTCTCTGCATGCCTTTGTTCCCAATTGCCGTACAAATGCTAAACTTCAGATGGCGCTCTTGGTTGGCCTTAAGAGATCGCATGGGGTTCGGGGGGCGGTGGACCCTCTCAGCTATGTTGAGGTCAAGCCACATAGGATTTGGTGGGTCAAAACCAACACGCTTAACATAATTCCTGGAAGCCTCTGTGTTGGGTTATACAGTGCTTCAAGGGAGTGTGATGCATTCAGGCAGCTGGTGCGTTCCAGACCAATTGCAATTTTCAGACAATAGTGTGAGTGCGATGGTGTGCACGATTGGGGAGGGAAGCATTATAGTTTGTTCTGTTGTGGTTTTCCCCAAACGAAGAGCATCTGCGTGGCATCTACGTCTCCATCGTGACAAAAGAAGCCAAGGTCCAGCCTTAGCGGCAGACCGGGAAGGAAAGGTTCCAGTGCCTAAGGCCCAGGTCATGAATTAATAATTGCCTCTGTGGCTGGTGAGGACCATCAGAAAAAAAAAATCTGGGAACGAAGAAGTTGCCTTGCAGAGTGCTATCAATCACCCAGTGACCATAACTTCGAGTAATTAGTGTATTTTATGGGGTTCTGCTTCAGTGGCTTGGAAGCGCATATGCTCCAGTCGGAGCGAAACTTAGCCAGAGTAATATTCCAGGATGATTTATCCACTTGCTGCGCTGGGAGGTAACCCTATACTAGGGGAAGATTGTGAACTAAGCTGCAATAAAGTGTAAGTTTAGGTAAAGTTTGCCCAGGTTGAGACCTCAATGTATCATTCCTTTTTTTTCACCAGGATTTATTGCTGGGCAACAATAAGGGCAGCTTCGTACTTTGAATGTTATTATGAGCAAGTGAATAAGTATATGTTATTATCCTACAAACCGATCTATGAGCTAAACTCTGATTGTAAAACTCAAATGATTTGTCCTCCTTATTGCAACCTGTGCTCTTTGCATTATGAAGAAGACCAAGGCAAACCCTGAAGAACTGCACTTTACTCTTGTCTCCTTAAAACAAGACTAGCTAAAAATGCTCTATCTAGGCAAGTTTGGAGCAGGATGGGAACAAAAGTCCCATATCCATAGAGTCTCCCCATGGAAACCTGGGATGGGCAAGACGGACCAGAATGATACTTCAGTCACTCCTTATTCACGTTTAAGTGATGCTTAAGGGAACACAAAAGACATTGAGAAAACACTTGGGTGCTGTATAAAGTGATGTGCCTAAGATACATGTCAGTATGGGATATTAGTCTGCAAAGGGATCTGGTAGCACCTTCGAGACCAAGTGTGCAAAAGAAGTTATAGCACAAGCTTTCATATACTTGATCTACTTTAATTTACCTGCATTTGAGAGAGGAGAGCAAGTCTGCGAAAGCTTGTGCTATAATTTGTTTGGCACACTTGGTCTTCAAGATGCTACCAGATCCCTTTGCAGACTAATATCCCATACCGACATGTACCTTGGGCGCATTACTTTATTCAGCACCGGTGTGCCAAAGAACTATTTTCCCAATAGTTTTTTTGTGGGTTTTTCAGGCTCTGTGGTCATGTTCTAGAAGAGTTTATTCCTGACATTTTTCCAACATCTGTGGCTGGCATCTTCAGAGAAACGTCAGGAATAAACTCTTCTAGGACATAGCCACATAGGCCGAAAACCCCACAAAAAAACTATGGATGCCAGCCATGAAAGCCTTCGACTTCATATTTTTCCTATGTTATTTGTGTTCTCTCCAAGATGCTACAAGATCCCTTTGCAATGGAATTCATGCCATTGATTTTGACTCTTACCAGTATTTTGGCTGCATCTCCACTTCTTTCTTTTAAAAAGGCCATCCACCCATAAAATATTAGAGATGAGGAATGTATGTAAAATTTAATGGTCCTCTGTGTGTGTGTGTGTGTTCGGCAATGTTGATGATGCTTTCTTATTTAAGGAGAACTAAGCCTGGGATTTAATCTCTTCTACCTGGCAGTCCAAGAAGGTCAGGTTTTCTGCATGGTTTGGGTCTCAGCCTCAGCAAACATGACATTTCATCTGTCGCTGTTACTGGGTCTGGTGCTAGGGCTGCATATTCCACAAGTGATCAGCTAATGGTCTTTTGCATTAAAAATGGAAGCTTCCTTCGCTCGTTGGCCTGGCCTTGCTTTGTTTCTAAGCCCCAGACGCTTTGGAGCGCGGCTGCAAAACTATAGGCAGAAGATTAAATTAATTTGTAACTCTCCCGCAGCCCCACTCCCTTCGTTGGGGACCTGTGTTACTACTAAATCCTTCTCATTTAATTGAAACCCTATTTCAAGGTGGTTTGTGTCTCTGTTCTTTGTTGCCAATTTAACCTCCAAAGCGCTTTTAACATGGGTAAATTGCGGTTATATCCTCCCAGATTCTTTTTTAAACTGTGCAATAAGAGGGCAGCGGAATTGATACTGGCAGGAATAGGAGGAAACGAGAGGGCTGCATTTTGCAGTATTTAATATTTATCAGGGTCTTTGTCGGGAGAGAATTTTAGGTGATTTTAAACCTTTTTTTTTTTCCTCTGGGAGCCCACAAATTGGTCTTGGAAATGAAATCTTTGCTGTGTGAGTTCCAGGTAATCCAGTTGTTATGTCTGGGTTAGAAGGAGAAAAAGTTCCCGATGTCTGAATGTTTGAAACTGGCGGCTGCTTCCCTCTAAATTGAGGGGTTTAACGGCGGTGCACAATCTAAATGCAAAATCCCGAGATGGAAATTTAATTGTGTAAAATGTGCACAGAGTAATTAAGAACAAATTTTAGAACATTTCAGACTATAAAGCCCCTTCTTTAGCTCGAACACAAAGCCGTATTCTAAGTGCTTATTTTCAATTTGCAGTTATGCTGGGGAAACATGGAACGCAACTAAATAAACCCATCCTGTGCTCTTCGGGATAACTGTAAATTAAGAAAAAAAAACTTTTGCACAGAGCAATCTTAAGGAAAAGGGGACAAGAGACTTTATAGCATCGTTGTCCTTAAAAGAGAATATTTGGAGTGTCCTTGCTCCAGTTGCTTCCTGGCAGGAATGATGTCAAGACATGGACCAAAAATGGGTCTCGAACTGGCAAAAGATACCAGGTTGGGATTGATCCTGGGCAGCGTCATTACTCGACCTTTTCCAAAGTAGGCTGCAATAGTCCTAACCATTGGTTTAAACAGGAAGGTGTATTATAGGAAAAGAAAAAAATGTTGCTTGAGCTTACATTTATAATTAAATGTTGAGGATTTTATTTAAAGCTTGAGCTTCAACATTACTTCAGCAAGCGTTTCTGATCATTTTCTCAAGTGGATCGAGCGTGTGTACACAGACACACACACACAGTGATCCTGAAGGAAAGGTAAGACTTTAAAAAAACCCAAAATTCAATGTATTTGTGTTCAGGATAAGGCTTACTGGTTATCTCTAGAAATAACTTAGGAGAGCCCTGTCACTTTTCAAGCACATATTCTGCCCCAGAGTAAGGACTGGGATGTGGAAATTAGGGGGAGTTTTGCTAGGTAGCTATTTGGTTGATGATCTGCAAGGAGGTACACAAAGTTTGTAGATGTATCTGATGGTGAAAACTTCAGCGTGAGAAATCGAAGGCTTTCATGGCTGGCATCCATAGATTTTTGTGGGTTTTTTTGGGCTATGTGGCCATGTTCTAGAAGAGTTTATTCCTCGTGTTTCACCAGCATCTGTGTCTGGCATCATTCTCTGAAGATGCCAAAGCGATAGATGCTGGCGAAACGTCAGGAATAAACTATTCCAGAACATGGCCACATAGCCTGAGAAACCCACAAAAAACCTACTTACAAATGATGTAAATAGTTGAGTTGTGTTACTAAATCCACATGCGTTCCCAAGCCCAGTCTGCAGTGCCCTTCTCCCCAAAGAAAAGCACTAACAACCCTATACACAGCCTCTGCCTCTGAGCTTTCAGCCACAATAGTTTTGCAGGTGTCGGTGAAGCTGAGCACACTTTTAAGAGGTGCATCCCCAAATCCTTTGCTATAGAGAAGTTGTGCGATTTGCTGGCTTGGGGTGGGATGCCTAATTTCTCACCTGAGACCTGTGCATGTGTGTGTGTTTATTAAATTTATATTGCACCGTTCTTCCAAGACGTACGTTGGCATGGCATGCCCTATTGCAAGTCACACTGTATCATCAGGCTTTTGGGTTTTCCAAGTTCTCCAGCTTTGCCTCAGTTAGGCAAACTCAGGATTTTTGTTTTTCCTTGGTGACTCTACAGTTGGCCCTCCACTTTTGCAGCTTTGACTTTTGTGAATTTGATTTTTCACAGATTTGATTAATACGTTTTTTGCAAGGAAACCCTAGGTCCTTCAGCCCTATTCCAACTCAGAGATAAATTGGTGTGCAATCTGAATGGATGGATTGATTTGACAGTGGAGCGTGGTTCCCACTATATTTGCCCTGATCCCATTTTTCCGCTCCAAAATAATCCACTTGTGGTTCACATTCAGGCATGAATCGATTCAAAATGGACCCGCTCCAGCCAGATGAAAGGCAGATTTAAATCAATTCTGATCCACATCTGGTTCACATTGCACAGATTCGATTTATCAAGAAAGAAGCAGAAAAAAATCAGCATCAAAAAGATGTGGGTTAAATGGGTCTAGTTCACGGCCCCCGCTCCGAATTGCTTAAGCGATTCAGATTAAGTGGGAACCAGGGTTGTTTGAACCGATTCAAACTGATTCACGATTCGGTTTAAAAAGTAGTGGGAATGAGGCCTCAGTGTGACTCTGTAGTCAATGTCCACCAAAAGTCACTTTGGAGGACGTGGAGATTGCTAGAGAACACTTCTCTGGGCATTTGTAGGCCCTCCAGCGCAATTTTGTGGTCAACCACCGGCAGATGGTAACCACAGAGGTTCTTAGAAAGGTGTTATTTAGGGATACAAAATAAAATCGTGGTTTATTATTTGAAGTTTTCCCACTTTCACAGGGGTCTTACGCCCTTAAACCCAGCAAATGTGGATGGCCCACTGTACAGTGGTCCCTGTTTCTCGTTGATGGGAATTTTGTCAAGCGTGGAGCCAGGTTCTGATCCAGCGCTGCTTTTTCCACCTTTCTTAAGAATGTGGAGAGTCCAGAGCTCTTCTTGCAACCATCTGAGTGTGTATCAGCTACAAGCTGGGTGTTGTGTATGAGCACTTGTTGGCTCACAACCTGTGGCAGGCCGCTCTGTTTAGTGACATTCTGGAAATGTAGTGGGAGGTCTGATGAATTTAAATAATCAAGGGAGGTTGGATAATGGAGATTCAAATAAGGAGGCTTCCACTGCGTTGCAACGTCGATCTATTAACTTGTCAAGCCCGCAGGATCCAAAAGCTAAGAGGGGTAATGAAAACACGGCCCCGAACCTGCAACAGAACGCCACGACTTTCCTGATTGACTGCCTTAACTTGTCTGCTTTTATCTTTTCAATTTTCCTTGGGGATTATATATCATTTTATGTCCAAATGGCTTCTCTTGTGTGGGTACAATGCATTGCTCTCGACAAAGCCGTAATCTGTTTGTTTAGGGTTTTTTTTTGCGAGAGTGTATTTGTCTCCCCCCCTTTGGCTTCTGTGCTTTAGCGGTTAGCCTGTTTATACATCTAAAATCTACATGCAAAAGGTCATTGGTTGGCTGAACTTAAAACCATTTTGCTCAGTAAATTTAATTAAGAAAATACAGTGCAACTCATAAGCAAATGAGTTTTTCCTAGTTTTAAACCAAACCATCCTCTTGAGTGTTGATTGCCTTGCTCGACCCCTGGTGATACTGAAACAGGCAAAATTAAAAAGGACATTAAAGCTTCATTAAATCTGAAACACATTTAGTACAGTGACATATCTGCAGGCTATTTCGGGGGGAAGATTACAGACTCTTTTTGTGAGTTTTCTTAATTTATAATACCTTGACAAATCCTGAAAAGGAGGGGAGGGCTCAGCATTGCCCAACCCAGAACAAAGTGGGGTTTTGGACCCACCGTATTGGGGTTCCTCTTTGTCTGCGAAGCAAATCCCAACAGAGGGGCTCAGGTTTTGAAAAATGGTGATGTTTGTGCATATATTCTGTATGGAAAAATAAACAACCTCTCTATCAGTGAAGCCAATTCAGCTTTCAAAACTGGTTGTGTTGGCACAAATATGCTTAATTTCCATAAACTTGTTTAATTTGCATAATGTTTAGTAATTCCATTGATTTCCACCCGACTTTCTTTGGCCATTATTTGTGTCCAGGAATTGCCCAACGTCTGCCTCCCTTTGGTTTATACTTTCAGCAATATCCAAATATTGTTTTCATGAGGATTTAGTTTCATGAATCCCATTTGGGAGAAAAGCAGGGTATAAATAAAACCAATAATAATAATAATAATAATAATGATAATAATAATAATAATTCTTTCTCACCATGTTCCCCCAAAGACCAGGGCAGATTGCAGCCTGTTCTATTTCCTTATTTAAAATAATCTTGCAAGGTATGGATAGAAACCACCCCCTTTTCCCAAGAACTATTTGAATTTGAAATATTTGTGTAGATCTTGGAGAGACAAGTTTTGGATACTAAAGGAGCTCAAAGGGATGTTGGTAAAGACACAGTTTAGCTGGCTAGAATGACCCCTTATGGATGATCTGTTGCTTCTGTTGGCTTCATATTATCGTTTATGCCATTTAAGTAACGTCTAGTACTCCAAATGCAAAGGAGTCCTGTGCACCTTTGAGACTAACCAAAAGAAAGAAATTGGTAGCATGAGCTTTGGTAGACTTGAGCCTACTTCCTCAGATGCATCGCTTGGACCCTCCATTTCTTGCATCTGGGGAAGTAGTAGTAGTAGTAATAATAATAATAATAATAATAATATTTATTTGTATCCCACCTCTCCAAGCAGATCAAGGGGGCTAACAATAACAAAACACCCTTAAAACACAATAAAACAGTTATCGTCATTATATCCCAACCCTCCCAAACCCATCCATCCACAATAAAATACAATTAAATATTAAACAGTTGTTAAAACAAGGCAGAAGCAGCTCCGATCAGTAGTGGACGCTTGATGGAATTAATAGAAAAATTACTAGGATGTTAATCTGGGAAGCAGGTTCAAGTCTAGCAGAGTTCACACTTCCAACTTTTCTTTCATTTAGTCTCAAAGATCCCTATACAGAGTGCTTTTCCAGACTAAAATGGCCATCCACGTCTGTGAATCCCAGTGCTCAGAGTCAGAGACTTTCTTATCCTTTCCATGAGTGCATATGGATATAGTGATGCTTCAAATCCCTTCTAGTGATGATGGATGGACAACCAAAGAGAGGTGGCTTTTCTGAGTTAACATATGGTACCATGCTATAGTCAACACACTGCACACTCTCTGGCTTCCTGACACATGGGCTATACAATCTGCGACAACCTACTTTGTATGGTTTCTTATCCTCATCCAGATACATATTTAAACAAGTGGTTTGACAGCTCCCATACTGATATCTCGCTAGATTATCTCCCAATTTACATTTCCCCACAATGTTTTAATGGGACGGCAGGAGTGGGCAAGATAAATGGATTGGACTGGTAAAAGCATTGCATTCCTTTTCATTGTGGGTTCCTCTCCATTCTAAATATTGCTGTTCCTCCTGTTTAGAAGTTATTTTTCCTTGCTTTGGTTTCTCCTCCTTTCTGTATATCTTTGCACTCAATCTCATAGTGTTGTTGGGGTTTTTTTACTAGCTATCCCCCCCCCAAAGGAAAACCTCTTCCTCCCTTTCTCAGTCCCCATTCCCCTTTGCCCAACCCCAAATGCAAATCTCTCTAACTAGACAAATATTATTTCCTTTCGCAGCTTGCTCTCGGGAGGTTCCCGTATCCTCAGGTAAGAATCTTCATTATCGGCGCATGCCACTGTGGTGTTCATTGCTATGTATGACGTTGCAGAGAGCAGTTGTGAGCCTTGTGACCGGGTTCATAGAAAACTGCTCTGTTAAACAAAAATGTAGTACTGTATATACTCGACTATAAGTTGATCTCATGTATAGGGGCCAAAATGATGGATTTTGCTATGACCCATGGATAAGTCGAGGGTAAAACTTAGGGTCAAGTAACAAATGATCTAAAAGATGAAGCAAGGGAAAACAGTGCCAAAGAACTTACAAAATTGCAGGAGGCTTAACTGTTTGTGTTCACTCTGAAGGATAGATTAATGAGAGAATAGAGGAAGGTTAGTGCTTCCAGGAAGATTGCACTTTTGCATTTCTCCAGGAGATGGTTTCTATTTTTATGAGAGTTAAAGTATATTATTTAACTTTGGCCCCTGGATAAGTTGACTCAGATTTATTGGGTCAATTTTTGACTAAAATTTCTAGACGTATACATGAGTATATACAGTATCTCCAGAACTGTCCAAAACCTCCACGGATTCGGTCTTGTTTTTAAATGCAAGATTTATCTGAGGGCATTGGATGTGGGGAGCATGAAGAATGAAGTCCTGGGTCAATGACTTAGATAAAAGACTGGAAGGAATCCTTATGAAATTTGCAAATGGTACATAACTGGGCGGAATGGCTATCACATTGGAAGACAGGAACGAAATTCAAAAGTACCGAGACAGACTAGAAAATAGGGCTGGAATTAATAAAATGAAACGCAGAAGGGACACATGCAAAAATCTACATTTAGGCCACAAAAATCAAATGCATAGGTATAAGTTGGGGGGGGGGATAAGTGATTCTGTAGTACTACATGCAAAAGGAGTCTTGGGATTATTGTTGATTCAAAGTTGAACATGAGCCAGCTGCGTGATGCTGGAGCAAAGAAGGTGAGTTCTGTTATAATCTGCATTAATAGAAGCGTAGTTTGCAAGTCAAGGGGAGTAACAGTCCCATTATATTCTGTGCTAGCCAGGCCTCATCTGTTCATTTCTGGGAGCCTTGTTTTAAAAAGGATGTAGCCAGGTTGGACCAGGTTCAAAGAAGAGCAATGAAGGTGATAAGAGGTATATGAGGAAAGGTTGAAGGAGACGGACCATGTTCATCTTGGAGAAGAGAAGACTGATGGGCGACAGGATTGCTCTCTTTAAATACTTCCATAAAGGAAGGGGGCTTGTTCTCTGGTACCCTAATGGTCTAATGGTTTTAAGTTAAGGAGAGTAGATTTTGATGGAACATTAGAAGGAACTAGTGGTTCTGAAATTACCTAGAGAGTTAGTAGGGGTTTTTTTTCTAGACATCTTCAAAAGTAAGATGGACAGCTCCTTGTTGGGGATGCTGTAGTTGGAGATCTTGCATTGAGCCGAGGGTTGGACTGGATTGATCTTCCAACTCTATGATTCCATGATCTATGCTGTTTAGTTTATTGGGGAAAGACTTTTTAGTGTCGGGATGCATTCAGATAAGAGGAGTCTACACCCCGCAGACTCAGATGCAGCTTTGCAGTGTCAATGACAATTGGACCTATTGAAGTGGACTCAGATGTAGCACCTTATCTGACCAGCCTTTTTGCTTCCCCAAATCAAGATCTCTCTGTCTTATCCACTAAATTATTAAGCTTGAACCCAAAAACTCATGAACTCGGTGGGAAACCATTGCTAGATTTTCCTGGAAACTGCTACAGCGATTGTGTTTTAGATGTACAGAACTCCTTTCCCCGCAATATATATACTGTATACCTTTCTCAAGTAAACTCAAAAAAATAAATAAAGAGGTGTGAGGGAATAAACCACTCTCCGGAAGCGAGTGCAACCATTCAGCTGTCTCCTTGTGGCTCTGTTTTCTTTGCACATATTTATTCTGACAAAAATGGATGGCTAGAGTTCAAGGGCAAGGTGAAGGGGCTGCTGTTACTCTTCCCGGGGAGAGGAAAATAAACAAGCATTGCTCCTTTTTCTAAGAAGAGTTATGTGAGATGAGGGCACAAAGTGTGCAAAGTGAGTTATTTGGGGTGCGCTTTCTCCCTTCCTTTATTTTCGTTGGGTCTCTTGCTGTACGAACATGGGATTTAGCCACGCCAGGAGCACCGCCAGTGCGCTGAAATGAATGGGAGCTGTGAACAACAAGGGCCGCGGAGCCCTTCCACAACGCCTAGTAATTTCCGTGGGGCCAGGAGTGAGCCATTCCCCGGTGGATTGTACCCACTTTTCCTCATGTCTTGGTTGTTCCAGGGCCAAAGTGCCTGGAGGCACATCTGATTTAAAGCCAGTGTTGGTCTGTGCTCTTTAAGCATCTATTAAGTTGTTATTATTATGCAAATAACACAGGCTTAATTTATGCATGGTTAGATTATGCAGATGCCTCACCCACCGTGGTTATTGAATAATAGCAAGGGGTTTGGTTTCTTCCATAGGTAGGAGCGCTGCCTTTGAAAAGAGTCAGTTTCTTCTGACACTTTCATAGATATTTAGAGATTCGGCAGGTCCTTGCCCTTGATGTGAAATGTTTGGTGTGGATGGCAACCCGGAATGGCATACATACATTAAACAGGTGATGGTTTGACATTCAGTAGTTGCAAAGAAACACTGTGCCAAGGGATCTTACAGCACCTTTGAAACTAAATGAAAGACAGAAGTTGGTAGCATGAGCTTTCGTAGACTTGAGCCCAGTCATATCAGCTCAAACCCAAACTGAATGCTTCTAAGTGGGATGACTCTTGGAGGAAATGGAAAAGACCTTGGTCCTTTCCACAGCCATTATAACACATGAAGGACTACACCTCTGTCACTCAAACAGCAAAGACATTGAGCTATACCTTGTTGCACATATAATTGTACATGGCTAGGTTTCCGTATTGCTTTCTGATCCAGAGCTTTGCCTCTGGTATTAGTATGAGTTAGTGAGACGCTCTGCCTCATTTGTAAGGATTGGTTGGGGTGGCATTTCTCCCCAGAAAGAGAATCCGTAGCCCACTAATGGCAGCTACTCATGATCCAGTTATAACTTACTAGCTCTTTGAAGGCGTAGTAATGAAACAAGTGACTTTTAGTAGCATTTCCTGCTGCCAAAGATAACTCCTGGTCGAGCTGAATGGCTGACTCAGGCGACTGGACCGAAATAGTCTTATTCCAAAGCTGGGAAGCTTTCCCTGAGCCAAGAAAATGTGTCCTTTCCTTGCCTCTCTTCTTGAACCATTGATTCTTTGGCATCTCAAGTCGGACACAAAAGCGACAGGAAATTTCTCTGTTAGATGAATCCCTTGATTCTTTGCATTAAATTTCAGAAACTTTGGCAAGTGATTGCTGTCCTTAGATGTCTCAGCCGTGATGCAGTGACCACGAAATGGACACATTTTCAAGACTATCTTTTGCATCTCTATTCTTCTGCTACCAGTCATTCAGAGCATTGTATGTACTGGAAGACATTGGTTTTAGTATGAACTCAAAGCCATCTGAGGATTAAGTAAGATGGACATCCTAAACTGGAAACTGTAGGTCTTTTTCCTCATCTAGAGGTGTGACACCAACTATTTGTAGGACAGCTCCCATTGATTTCAGAAGGCACTTAGCAAGAATAGTATCTTAGTGAAGGCTTTCCTATGCAAACTTATTTAATCCTATCTACAGTTTATGCCTCTTTCTTGATGACAGAAATGGCCTGTAACAGTCACCTTTTCCAATTAAAGAAGTGCTTTCGGTATTTTGCTTTTTATGAATTGTGATATTTTTTTATTGCATTTGTTTTCATTTGCAGTTCACTTGCAAATGTGACAATTTGCAGAGAAAACGTTTAAATATTGCGATAATTAGACCAGGCGCTACTGTTGCTAGGCGTTTGCGCAGTCAAATTCCGCAGCTTGATCAATCCGGCAAATTCCTGATTTGCTGGATGTTTTTATTCACCTACAATTGCGCTGATCTTCATTCATTGCTGTTTGCAAACAGTCTCTAGGGAAATGTCAGGTACAGTCCTTTAAAATTCTGAATTCTTTAGCAGTGGGGAAGTGTATTTTCTCTCAACAAGTAGAATTTAAAGGGATGTTCCTATCTTGATTCATGTGCAAAAGTTACTAAAACTGGAGTGGAATATGTAACTTAGGGGACTGTTCCATGACAATAAATATATTTTTCCATTCATGCAGAACGTCAATGTGAAAGACTTTGAAAACAAAACATCTTCTACCAGCAAATCAAGGAGTATCTATGTATTATATAAGATGTACATCATCTTAATGTAGATATTGCAGCATTTTCTGATTCTGTGTAGAAAGAATTGTCTAAATCTATAGTATCAGAAATACTTTGGATTGCAAATGACAACTCTTTGGAGGTACAAGAAGGAATTGATAGCTATGTAACTTGTTATTCCTTACATTTGGATGGTTCTGATTAAATCAAAGCAGTAACAGAAGGCAATGGCATGTTTTACTGTTGTGAAATTGCAGAAAAAGACCAAGACTTGCCCTTGTGTCAAAATTGTCTCTGCTTCTGCCCAAACCTTTCCATGTTTGGGACTGAATGGATCCGAAAAAAAGTTTATTAAAGCAACTCTGTGCCTCTTGACTAGAGGAGACTGCAAAATGTACTTAAACTAGTCCTCCTGCTTCTGACTTAAACCCCTGTTCCCTTGGTTTATTTTAATTTTTTTTTTTTTTTTTGGATACACTTACAGATCTTTGTTAATAAATTACATCAAAAACGACTTGAAGTTTGGAAGAGAGGATGCTAAAAAAAACCCACATAAACCCTCCACTCCTTTACAAAAAAAAAAAAAATCTGAGCAAATAGTGCCCCTGGTATTGTAAAGCTTTGAATGTTTTCACACCCCATTAATTTATTACTTCTCCTTCTTCATCTTTAAATTTCATTTTTTTCCCCTCCTTCCCCCAAAAAGAAAAAGAAAAAACCATCGAGCTCCCTGCTGCTTGCGAGATTTCCATCTTGTTGTTAATTTTCTCTGCTCCATATGGAGCACCAGACATTTCACCTGGAGGCTGTACTAGATTTTTCTGTAGTGATCGCACTTCCGGAGGGGCAAAACTGTCATTTCGGGTTCCTGGTGCATCTGTCTGTGCCAGGCTTCTCCCTCCTTTCCCTACCCACCCATCATTTTTTCCATTGGCATAGAAGAGTGCGAATAACAAATGGGGTGCACCTGAGGTTTCGGATGATTAGTGCGCTTGCATGTGCGCGTGGCATGTCTCCGCGACTTGCAAGCTGGTTTCTCCAGGACTGGGGAAGATCTTCGTGTGGTCAGATTCGCACTCTGGCCTCCTGTTTTGGGAGGGCGACCCTCAACCTCAAATGCGTAGGGGAGGAGGAAGAGCCGGGGAAAGAGAGAGGAGTAAATATTTCATCCTGCCTTGTCATTGATTAGAAAAGAGCCTTTAATTTCATCTCACCCCATGTTGCGATTAATTTGCATTCTTTGTCAGAAGTTAATGGAGTTTTTTATGGTTCAGTCTGAAATCCTTGAAGACATCAGTGAGTTGATCTGATGTTTATACAACCGCCAGCGGAAATTTTTTTCCCCCCCTCCTCCTCCTTTTTCTTCTTCTTCTTCTTCTGCCCCCCTGCTTTTGATTGATGGTGAGCTTGGTGCGTTTATTCCAAAGCTGTTTTTTAAGAATTATTTGAATAAAATGCAAGCGAGATATTGTTATAACGACAAAAGATTATCTGTTAAAAATCTGTTTCAAATATGTAAGGGAGGAAGAGAGGAAGGAGACCCCTGCAAAGAGGAGCGAAGAGTGGCCCTTTCAGACGTTCCTCCCAAACAAGTGATGAAATGATGGAATGAGAAAAAGTGCGGCGACGGAAGCGACAAGAGGCGGCGATGCATGCGCTTTTCCTTTTCAAAAAGGGGGGACAACTTTGGCAGCCAAGACCACCCTCTCCTTTAAAATTTAAAAAAAAAAATCCCAGCTTGTAAAAGTCACCGACTCTCCAGACTTGGCTGTTTCCCATCTCTTCTGCCAGCCTTCTCTTGCTCTGTCTTTTTTTTGCCAAGGGTTTGATGGAGTGTTGCTGTCTCCTTCCTAACTCAAAGGGACAAGACTGTTAGGCCGGTTAGCTCAACAAAATGATGACATATTGCTTCTCTCCGGGTTAGAGGCACCCTGCGCGATGGAAACAAAAGTGAATAATAGAGAATGTTAAAGAGCAAGAGAGGCAGCGTGCTCCTCTTTGAGGTTGATTTTATAAAGGGAGGCAGCAGTCCAAAACATTATTAATGGAGGGTGTGTGCACACACACACATCTCGTGTGTGTGTGTGTGTGTGTAATTCTTGTCTTAGGTCCAGGTCTTCAGAGTTACCTTGAACTGGCGCCCCTTGTGGGCTCTGATGTGATGTTCAGAGATAAGAGCCTCCTGACACATCCATGCGCATGTAGGCATCTCTTGCCAAGGAGAGGCGAACTTTCGTCCAGACTGTTGCTCTGTACCCACGGACAAGCACTACATAAGGGCATTACAGTGTAAGAAATAAATGCATCTGAGGAAGTAGACTGGAGTCTAGGAAAGTTTCTGCTGCTAACCTCTTTCTTTCAGTGAGTCTCAAAGGTGCTGCAAGATCTCTCTATATATATTTGGACATTACATTACATTACATGAATGCATCTGAGAAAGTAGACTGAAGCCTAGGAAAGCTCCTGCTGCTAACTTCTTTCTTTCAGTTAGTCTCAAAAGTGCTACAAGATCTCTCTACATACTATTATGATTGCACCTAAATGCATCTGAGAAAGTAGACTGAAATCTAGGAAAGCTCATGCTGCCAATTTCTTTCTTACAGTTAGTCTCAAAGGTGCTACAAAATCTCTCTAGGTACTGATTCCACAGACTAACAGGGCTATATCTTTGACTTCTTTCTTTCTGTGAGTCTCAAAGGTGCTACAAGATCCCTCTACAATACTGATCCTACAGACATTTAACATGGCTATATCTTTGGATTTTACCACTGTAAGAAATAGTCACGGCATCGTTCAGCTGTGGTCAACAACTCCGAAGACTCCGCATGCATTGGAATTTCCCATTACAAGTTTGATTTTATTCGTCTAATTAGATTTGTCGTTTTATTTCAGGAATCATAGAATCCTAGAGTTGGAAGAGACCCCAAAAGGGGCCATCTAGTCCAACCCCATTCTGCCATGCAGGAACTCTCAATCAAAGCATGCCTGACAGAGGGCCATCCAGCCTCTATTTAAATACCAATGTTTGCTGCTTTTTGGACGTCCCACTTATGGAAGCACCCACTAAGTGGGTGTAGTGTCAGTATTTCCATACCCTGGGAGTGTCATAAACAAGACTACAATTGACCCAATGGAGTTCCTGCATGGCAGATTGGGGTTGGACTGGATGGTCCTTGTAGTCTCTTCCAGTTCTCTGATTCTATGACCCTTTGGATCTTGGGGGGGGGGGGGTCGGTTCCACGGGCCCCCACAGTTGCAAAAAAAATCACAAATAATTGTGCCCCATATCAAATGGTGGGAACATGAATGTGCACACTTCGGCGTGTCTGCGTTCACTTGAGCATCATTAAATAATATGTGATGGTCTGTGGATGATTGAATTTGTGGATCCAAAGTCTGCATAATATCCAAATGGCCAATTGTATAGTAAACATGCAGGAATAAAGCGTTCGGATTTGTATAGGTTCTTAACGAAAATTCCAACTTCTCGATTGGTTTTGCAGTAACTGTCCAAAGTTATGCTGTTCCACAGGGCTTCTTGTCCACTTTTGTCTTTCCAGTATACCATATATACTCGACTATAAGTTGACCTCATGTATAAGTCAAGGGCAGGTTTGGGTGCCAGAATTATGGATTTTGATATGGCTCTTGGGTAAGTCGAGGGTAAAACTTAGAGGCAGATAACAAGGGATCTAAAAGATGGAGCAAAACAGAACCATATCAAATAACTTCCAAAACTGAAGCAGACATAAATCTTTGTGCTCACTCTTAAGACTGGATGGATGAGAGAATAGAGGGGACCAATGCATCCAGATTATACTCTTGCTTGTCTCCTTTTAAATAGGAGTTAAGATACACTATTTACATTGTCCCATGGATAATTCGACTCAGGTTTTGGGACAATTTTTTGACCTCCTATAAATTTCAAGACGTATTCATGAATATATACAGTAGTTCAAGAGGAACATTTTGTTGCTGCCTCTCCCTTGATGGTAAAGTTATGACAAGCTAAGGAGGAACGAATGTAAAGAATTGGATTCCTTCCTCCGTTCTCAGAGCGTCCGATGTCTCGGCGCACGCTCTTGAGATGCTCCATTGTTGGAAGGCGTCTCATGGATACGGTTGGGATGTACACAAGCCCTGAACCCATAGCAAGCAGCAGGTGCGCTCAATGGCATCCCACGTCTCCATAAACCCCTTGTTTGGTACAAAAGCCTGTCCAGCAGAAGCAAGGAAACGGAGCCGCTGGAAGGCTTTGCTATGAGAAAAATGAATGGAAAGGTAACTTGTAAACAAGTGCCGAGGTGACCCGTGTTGCACTATGATTTAGCCTTTCTCTTCCCATTGCAATAGAGAATATTTTGCAAATAGCTGTTGACAACTCATTCAAAAGCATTCGCACCCCACCCTTCCGAAGGAGAAAAAAAATAATTTTGTTTCAGCAGATTCCTCCCTCATTATGATTCCTGCTAGTTCTATTGAATTGTGGGTCAAAGAGCTCTTCATCCAAGGACTTCCATTTAAAAGCAATTCATTTATTTGCCGCATCTTAAAGGGCTGAATAATTGGCTAGTTTTAATTGAAGCTGCTGCTTTCTGCTACTTGATACCAGCAAGGTCCAAGGTTCTTTTTCTTATATGTAATCCATAATATTGACCAAGTTTGGCCTGTTTTCATTTCCAGCGCAAGAGCTACTTGTCGAAGAAGAAAGGGAAGGGGGCGGCAACATAATTTTGTTTAACTGCGCGCATAGAAAAGGTGTTTTGTTGGGATTTTCTTTCTCGTTTGATAGAGCTCTCCTTTATACGTTCATTTATTTTGTCGGAACATATTGAAGAATGGCTGCGGTCAGTTTCAAATTAAGAGTAACACTCTTGTCGCTATTAACTTAACACTGTAATACTAGGACCTTCAAAAGGCATTAAACAGCGTTCACACATTTATGCCAAAGTGGGTCTGCTTTCCATGTTAACTTAGAATCAGAATGATCTTAATAGGTGCAAAAGACTCCAATCTATTATCAGAGGACTGAATCTAGAGGAAGGTTTCTTATCATAATGCTTGGTAAACTAGGCTGACCTGCAGCCAGGATGTGTGTTTGAGTATATAAAGTAACTAGTTACTTTACCTATTACTCTGATCACCCAACAGACCATTATTTGTTACTGTCACCGTTGCCCAAAACGATACCTTGCTGAGTTACTCATTCTTATTAACAAGTCATTGTTACTGATATTGCCTACTATTGGAAAATACAAGGAAATGCTCTGTTTCCCCCAAGTGGCCAATTCAGATATTGCACTTTGGATATTCTGAGTAATGCGCAAGAGACATTACAAAGAAATTACAGGGCAGCCTTCCCTTTCCCCTTCCCTTTGCTTAGACTGAGACAGCATATACCCTTCCAGTAATAAGAGTTACTCATTCTTAACAAGTCATTGTTACTGATATTGTTGTAACAAAGAGACGACAATCTCCATTGTACTGAAAAGTAGTTACCTCTATACTCATTACAGGCAAAACCATAACTGTTCTACCCAGTTTTTGCAAAAAGTAACTTTTTAGGAAAATTATTAATTTCCTAGCAATAGTTAAGTGAGTGGCCTATTTTAATAAAGTAATGGTGGCCATCATAGTATTCTGCATTTGCAGTAGACCCTTGGTTTCCACTGGGATTTGGTTCCTGAACCAATGAAGTGGACTGTGACCCACGAAAGCTTATGGCGCACTGAATTTGCTGGTCTTTAAGGTGCCACAGAACTTTTTTTGGTTTTGCTGAAGTATGGGGCACAAAGACAGGACCTTCTTAGCCCCGAAGCCCATTCTCCAAGAGAAGTGAGATGATGGAGACTTCCGGCCATGTAGCATTTTTATAGAAGGTCCCTTCTTTTTAACTGTGCCATAAAATAAAGGGCTGTGCTTTTCCGTGAACTGTGTGCAAAGGCAGTCCTTTGGCTGCAGAACTGTTTTTATCATCACCGAAGCACCCCGGCGTTGGGGGCTTCAAAAAGGTAAACAACATCCTTCTGCGGTGAAAAATATGCCTAATATAAGTACGGCTTGAATTGCTTTGCTGCTGTGGGCTTGGGATAAATATGGCGGTGACACTTAAATTTTCTAGCAGAGTTAGCGGCCGTAGGAATGATCCTGCTGGAGCAGCGGATAGCAATAAATACAGGCAGCTTTCTAGCCTGGCTCTTCTTTGCATTGCAAGAAAGGCACTATGACTTTAATAGAGGAAGTGAATGCAAGTTAAAAACAACTTAGCATCACTAAGACCCCTGCAAACAGCAACCTGGCATCCTTAACATGGTGTTAAGATGTTATTGAAAGTTTTTAAATGCATTAAATTGGTCCTGGGTGCATCAATGCAAAATGTATGAAGAGGGGACATGGGCAGTAGAGATCAGCAATGGTACCTTTATGTATTTGTTTGTGTGTTCATCTTAGGTTTGCAAGGTTGTAAAGCTGCTGCTGCAACAAGGCCACAAAAGGAAGCTGCACTAAAAGAGGCCTGAAGGAGAATTTATGGGTTCAGATGCCCCGGCCAACAGGTCTTGATAAATGTCTTCTTCAGGAGTAACTATTACATGGCTACGCGTTCCTCCCAAGCACCTTTTCAAATGGGAAAACTACCATTGTCCACCCCTGAAGAAAACATTTGTCTCTTTCAGCACCAGTCTGAGATTCGCTTGTCTCTTTGGTATTAATGTAAAGCTACCACATCATTAAAAAGCCAGGAACGTTATTTGTCTGTCCCTGCAGTTTACCGATAGCACTTAAGAACATCCTACAAGAATGGTCCCCCACCTCCATTGCCACTTCTATGTAATTCCAGATGAGATTTCATTTTTCTGCCATGTGCAGCAGCTGGGATTTGTGGAAACAGGGCCAGATGGAAGTGGCTACCAGTTTCTCATGATGTTTCTTGGTATTGTGGGCCCTACCGTTGCAAAGACTTTCTGTACAATGGCTGGATTATAAATGGGCAAGCTCCTCCGGATCCAGCGATTGAAGCAATGCATTGCCAAATGGAGTGAGTTTTAGTTTAGACAGACTCCAGGAAGAACCTGGGGACACCAAAACTTTTATTAGGACTATATTCCTTTGTGGGATGGCAGCAAAATATCTTGGGAATACATGCAGCAGCATTGCCACCTGGAATATAGTAACTAGTAAATAACAAGTTACTAGGAATGTAGTAGCAGTGGAAAGAATATTCACAAAAATTCAAGTTATAGGTGTAAAAGGGGAAACATGCAGGGACAGCTGTGTTGGCCATTTAACAAATACAAACAAAAATCCACCAGTGATACCTTTATTGGCCAACCGAAATGCACAATATGCTTGTTGCACGCTTTTGAAGCTCCATGGACTTCTTCATCAGGCAAGAAGCCCATGGAGCTTTGAAAGCTTGCAACAAGTATATTGTGCATTTCGGTTGGCCAATAAAGGTATCACTGGTGGGTTTTTGTTTGTAGGTGTAAAAGGGGTGAGGAGAGTTGTGGATGCCATGAGTGTCTTTGTAGCGTGGGACTAATTCTGCATGTAGTCAATGCCGTTTGGGCTTTTGTTATGTGTGTGTTTGCACAGGAGTGTTCCTTCTGCATGGGGGAATCATGTTTTCTGTACAGAAAAGAGCTTTTATGTGCAGAAAAAGCTGTTTCATGTGAAAAAGTCATAATAAAATCCTACCTGGGCTTTTAGTGTAGAGTCAGACCTCAATAATAACTATGAGTATTGAAAATTGGAATTTTATAGGCATCTGTCACAGTGGGGAGAAATAAGATTGCCGTTTTTAAGTATCTCAAGGGCTGTCACAGTGAGGAGGTTGCCTGGGGATAGGACCAGGTCTACTGGTTTTAAGACACAAGAGGGTCGATTATGACTGAACATTAGAAGGAACTTCTTGATAGTAAAAACCAATGGACAGTAAGAACTTTTACAGTGGAACCAATGTAAGTGGGGAAAATGAGCCGCAGCCTGTGTTTCAGAATCACTTGTTCTGCTTGGGTCAGCTTGGGTGACCAGATCTTGATGTGGTCCCAGTCTCCAACTTTCCCTGAGTCTCCTGGGGAAAAGTGTAGGCCAAATACAGTGGTCCCTCCACATTCGCTGGGGTTAGCGGTGAAGGACCTCCGTGAATGTAGGAAAACCACAAATACCACGATTCTTTTTATCTGAAAGAATATCTCTCTAGGAATCTCCAGATCCTCCAGTGCAACTCTGCAGTCAACATCTGCCGGAGGTTGATCATAGAATCATGCTGGAGGACCTACAAATGCCTAGAGAAGTGTTTTCTGTAGGATCTTCTCTGTTCTTCAGCACAAGTCTATGGTCAACGTCTAGCAGATTTGCGCCAGAGGACCTAGACATTCCCGGAGAGAACATATTGATCAAATCCACAAATAATCAAATCTGCAAAAGTCCTAGCCGCAGATGTAGAGGATCAGTTACATTTCACAAGCAACAGTGCTTATTGTGTATACTTCTTCCATGAGCTTGGCATCCCATGTGCTCCCATGTCTCTTTTCTTCCTATGGCTAGGACTCCATGACTCTTCTTGGCCATGTGCTTTGCCCACTTATCAGACTCAGATCCATCCAGAGATGAGATTTATCAGCTGCAGTTTCCCATCTGATGTTCTGTCTCCCCCACATTGTGTCCTCCTCATGGAGTCTCCTTCTTTGGAGGTCTTTAAACAGAGGCTGGATGGCCATCTGTCGGACATGCTTTGATTGAGAGTTCCTGCATGACAGATTGGGATTGGACTTCTTGGGGTCTCTTCCAACTCTAGGATTCTAGAGTTGAAACAGTGGGACTGCACCTTACGTGGAGGAATCCTGCCTGCCGTTTGTCGAGGAGAAAACCGCCAATCCTTCTCCTCCTTCATAAACCCAATTAGCTGTCAAGTGCTGGTAAATATGCAATACAAGTTGTCGGCCAGATATTTTGCCCCCTGTAATGTAAACAGCATATTGTCTTAGGCAGGATCATAATAGCTCCTGACTGTGCATCGCTGAAGATAGATGCAGATACAGCGTCTTCCTCCGGTGCTCTTTCAGGTTGCTCTGTTTCCATGCTCCGCACCCTCTGAGCGTAAGGGATGCCATATGTACGATGAGAACGGCATGCACATTCCTGGGCTTTGTGTGTTTTGGGACAAAAAGCTTTGGGAGGGAGCAGATTGCAAGATCTCAAAAGGCTGTTGCTGCCAAGAAGGGATGGTATTTGGTCTTGAGACTTTCCATAGACTACAAGCACCCCCTTTTCTCTGGGTTGTGATGCATGAAGAGCGCATTCCCAGAAGGCTTTCCTGCATTCTTGGCCATTCATGTGCCATGCATGCTATGACAGGAGACATGTTTTAGCAAACTGATAAATTTCTTCTCTATCTCAGTGAGAGGACAGAATAGCGTATTGCTTAAGTGACAAGCAAAAACTAGGAAGATCAGTGCTGAAGCTCACTGGATGTCCTTTGGGCCAGTTGTCATCTTTCACCATTGTAGGTTTTTGTTTTCTCTAGAACTTTTCATCATTTTGATGCTGATCTCGCTCATTATTTGACGACAACTTTGGGTTCACCCTAACTAATGGGTTTTCCTATGGACCAATACAATTTCCTTTGCTTTGTGTTGACCTTGTGTTGTTAGGCTAAAACAGAGGAAGAGGTGAACCATGAGCAAATTGGAGGAAAGTCTGGATATAAATATTACAAATAATTAAATCACTCCTCTGTACTTACACCAGCCTCTTCCATTCAGTTAAAGATTTTACTACTGCTGCTGCTTAGAATCTGTCTAAGGCTCACATAGTCCTAGGTGCTGTGAAATATCGTAGAAATAGCTCTCACCCCAACGTGGAATTTATCACTGGCTTAAAAGCAGTATATAGAGATTTGGGATAAGACAGAGAGACGATATCCTAATCTTGTGCGGAAAGGTTTATTTTGATATTTCAGCGTGATAACTTTTCGGTCAGCCATTAATTATAGGTGACGTTTAAGTTGCACCAGTATGTTTGGTGCAAGGTTGCACCAGCGTTTCCTTGTAAGCCATTCATCATGCCTAGCACGACTCTGCTGAGAATATTATTGAACGGAAGAGGCAAGCCAAATTAACGGAGCGAGCCCACAGTCTTTTAGCCAAAAAAAGAAACCTCCTGCAAAAACAGAAGGGACGTGTCGACACTTATACGCAAAGAAAATTCAAAGGTGTTTTTTGGAAGGCGACAGCTAGGTCCTCTGATGGTTGGAATTGCAAGGGAATCTCCGGGGAAACGAGATCGGTGGCCTCACCTATGGAGACGATATCAGTTAAATGGCGCGGTTGGCATGGGAAAAGCCACAACACAACATAGCCCTTGTGCCACTATTGACAACAAATGGGTCCCCTCTTTTGACTCCCCCTTTGCGTCATCCCTTAGAGGTCAATGGGACAATTTCGCAATATGTTTCCGGATCTGCGTTCGAGGAAGAAGGGATCGGGGCAGGTGGAGACCTCAAAATCCACAGTCGTACCCAAAAGTTGGCGCTCAGAAAGTGTCTGTTGAAGTTTGAGGGCAGAGAAAATAATTCTGAAAAGTGGGGCATAAACAAATGTTCTCCAAGAAGAGGCAGATAGTTCAGCCACATAATTAAAGTTTTCTTCAAAAAATAAAGGGGGGGGGGAGAGGCGGTATTGCGAGCCGACGCTGGCAGTAATCCAAAATTCTAATTTCTGACTATGATTTAATTTCAATTTTAAATAAATCGGTTTTTAATTTAAAAAGAGTGAGCTTCATAACATTAGCAATGATTGCAACATTAAGCGCAGTGCTCACCATCTAGCAATATAAAACATTATTTATATCTGAATCGTAAACAGCCTTTTGGAAATGGATTATGGTTTTTTGTCCCTATTCTAATACAACCTGGAGGGTACTAAAAAGTGTTGTGTGAAATTAACATTCTGCTGACTTTCGCCTATAAATGAGAAGCGAGCTATTAACATTTGTGTATTTTCATTATGTAAATTGTGTTAACACATGCCCACAAATTGCCACCAGCGATACAATAATTTTCTCTCAGTGATCATAATGTGTCCAAGTGAGTCATTTTGATTATGACATGCTAATTACATATTGCCTCCCTTTCTCTCCCCCCCTTTTTCTTTTCAGATTCAGAAAAACCAGGGATCTTTAATGGTAAGCTTTATGAGTTTGGGGGGGGAAAAAATTCACTTTTCTTTTTTTCCTGATGGCTGCTTCCTTTGCATGCTTGAATGCCTTGTTTTAAACTTAGCAAATTGCATTTTGAGGAAAATGCAAACCTTTAACTGCCTGTATTAGATTAGGTACCATTAGAAATAATAGGACATCCTGAGCCGCGATGTTTTGATAAGAGTTTGCTGCCGTTGATTAATCTTGCTATATTTTATTGCATTAATGATTTTTTTTTCCCCCGTGCTTCTTTCCACTCCACTGTAAAGATATTGCATATCGGCTAATACTTCTTCTCTCTTTTCCCTCCGCCTGCTCTCTTTCTATCACAGCCTCTCCAGTTACTCCAGTGCATTGTTGATGAGGTGAGTCGCCGTCTTATGTGCTTTCACTCCTAAAGTCATTCCTAATGGACTGGAAAGCTTATATTTTGTTTCCTAATGAAGCACAATGGCCCGGCGTCCTCAACTGCTTGGCAGTTTTCGAGTGCCGCCTGTCCTTGTCCCGCTTTGTGCCGTTCCCTGACTCTTTCCCATTCAGTCCTTGGGAAGATGGGACCCTTTCCAAGGAAATCTGGGGTTTCCCCCCCTTCCTTTTGCTGAGCAAAGCCCCCCCATAAGACCCCTGCTAATTGATCACCTCTCCACCTTGCCAGATGTGGTAATGCGAGGAAACGAAAGCTGCCATTTTGCCTTTGCGGGAGGCGCGCTTCGGCTCAGCTTTGGGCACACGGAAAAAAAGGGACTCTCATAAAAGGGGTCAGAGTTGAATTGCGAACAAGAGCAGATTTGAATGCTGCCTCTCCCTTTGGTTTTGCAAAGGGGAGGAAACTCCAAAACCAGAGGAAACCCTGTTGTTTTTGCCTCCTGAATCTCTATAGTCAGAGACTGCCAGGATCAGTCGTCTCCCAATACTGGATGCCAGTCCTGTGCCGCTATCCGTTTTCGATGTAGTAAATCAGTGGTTCCTCAACCTTGGGTCCTCCGGGCATTTTGGACTTCAGCTCCCAGAATTCCTGATCGTTTGGGCAAGCTGGCTAGGACTTCTGGGAGCTGAAGTCCAGAACATTATCAGAGCCAAAAGTTGAGAACCACTGTAGTAAATCGTTTGAGGACAAAACTGTCCTTTGTACCAGTTAACTTGAGAAGATGAAAAGACTTTATCACCAACGAGGTAAGGACTGGGACTTTTCAACGAAACATTGGGTACACAACCTAAATCCTGCTGTTAGTCTTGACTAGAGCAGACACATTAAATAAGTCGGATTGACCCATATGTTGATTCAACCGTTGATTAAATGGGTCTACCCTAGTTGGGACTAACCCAATAGTATTCCAGCCTAAATCTGTGCAGTGGACACATTCCCAATTCCTATGAACAAAGAAGGCCACAGGTTGAATTGGTTGGGTCACAGTATCTGCTGACCGATGACCACTTAGACCACAGATGACCACTTACTACTTTTCCTTCAGACATCTCATGAGCCTTCTTCCATCTGGGTATCCAACCAGATGGAACGCAAAATGTGTGTACAGTTGGTGGGACTTTCTGAGATGTTGGGACTAATCTGAGACTTTCTCATTGTGTATACTCTCTGTGGACCTCTTGTCGTCCTCTAAGATGGGTGGAAAACCCATGTTGGCCCTCCATATGTTGTTGGGTTACAGCTCTCATCAACCGTAGCCAGCATGGTGAAGAATGATGGACGTTGAAGTCCAACAATATCTAGAGGGTTACAAATTGCCCTTTTCTGCTTTTGGATCCCTGAAGCTCCTTCCAAAGCCCCCAGACCCCCTTTTAAAAAATCATATTCATTTTCAAGTGATTTTCACCTGGAAATCAGCCAGAGTGACCTAAAATGGCTCCAGGATTGTCCCCTTTTAGTCCTGATCCTATAGTTGTGGTGCAGTTGTTGAGAACAAGGGACAGGACTTCCTTTGTGACAGCTTCCCAGTTGTGAAATCCTCTCCTTAAGGAGGTGAGCATCTTGTGCTTAGTTTCAAGCAAGTAATAAGACATGTTTAGTTTTTTGTGGGTTTTTCAGGCCTTGTGGCCATGTTCTAGAAGAGTTTATTCCTAATTCAGAGAATCTGAAGAAGCCAGCCACAGATGCTGGCGAAACATCAGGAATAAACTCTTCTAGAACATGGCCAGAGAGCCCAAAAAACTCACAAAAAAACTATGGATGCTGGCCACGAAAGCTTTCAACTTCACGTTGAAGACATGTTTGTTCCATCTGGCTCTTAGTGGTTCTGTCTCTTTAAAACTCTGGAATCTTCTCTTTGAGATTTTAACAATAGCTTTCTGTAAACCTGATTTGTTCTGAATCAGTTCCAGTATTTTTGCACACTGCCTTGGGAGTCCCGTTTGGGCTGAAAGAGCTTTGGGTACAAATATATTTATAAATAAAATACATATCCACCTCAAGTGCAACAGAACAAGTGCTGAATTGCCCCATCTCAGTTGAGTTCCAGTTCTACTCCTAGGAGTAATAAGAGGAAAATACTAGGCTTTGGGGTAGCGTAGTTCCCCCATCTGCTTAGCTGCTGTAGTTGATTTCCTGAGACTTTGCTGTCATGTAGTAGAACTACACTTCACAGGACAACTTCTCATGAAACAGTCTGGGTCTGGCATTAATGCAGTGAAGGGGGAAGTTTAAACTTGTGGGATAGGGTGATGGTCTGCAAATACTTTCGGCAGAAGCAAATATAAGTGTGTAACAGGGTGAGTACCCAGCTTGTTGGGGGCAATTGTAAACCGCTTAGGTGGGAGTGTTTGTTCCCTGATAAGTGGTAGAGAAATGTACTTGCTATTGCTATGAGTTGGTAGCTGTGTGGCAGTCCTCGAAGCAGGTTAAGTATATTTGCAAGCCCATGAAGTTTGCATCTGTTGACCACTTGACACTTAATAAAACTGTGCTCTTGAAGGCTGGCAGCTGACTTGGAGGAACATTGCGATGGACATATGCATTATATCTGTGGCCTTAGATCTGTGACGAACTATTCATACATGCGTGCTATCTATCAACCTGATGAAGACTACAAGAGAAAAGTGGTGCCGTTGTGTAATTTGGAGCATGGTCACCCAGGACTGCTTTATTCAAGGTTTTGCATGCAGTGGGAATCACCTCCTTGGGGGTATCCGAAAGGCCATTTCTGTCCATACCCCTGGCCAGAAGGGCAGCTGGTGCTTCCTAGCAGTGATCTCCTGCAAAGGAAGACAACAAAAAGATATTTGTCATGGAAAATATCAGAGGGATTGCATCTGTATGCAGATCATCACAGGCCCTTGCCACTTCTCTGAAGCCCCCTTGTTGGAAGAAAGGCTATAGATACAGTGCCTTAAACCAGTAAGTGCAAATTATATGTGCAGTAGCTTTCCAATAATCTGTTCCTAGACAAAAAAGCACACATGTGTCCCTTTATACGGTACCTTTTATATGCTGTTCCTGCTTCATAGATTTCTCTCAAGAGGTGCCCTGCTCCCATTTTAAGCCAATGCCACCCCCAACCATGAGGACTATAGGCTTCTTTTCTTTTGGGGAGCAAAAGAAAAGAGTGACTTTAAGGAATATGCTCCAGCTTCGGGGCCATATTCTGTGCCGAATGGGGGCAATGAAAGCTGTGCTGGTTCCTAGGCTCCCTGCCTTCAGCTGGAGATGATTTCCATTCCTCCTCAGGGTCTGGTGGGTGCCCTATGGTTTTCCCACCAACGTCAGTTATTAGCAACCCGGTTTTGTTTTTCCTCTCCTCGCAGGCTTCTTTCCCCTCCTGCTCCCTTCCCTTGGCTCCTTTTAAGATGCAGCCCTGTTGGGGGAGAATAATCGTCCCCACTCATTGTGCTAATGCGTGTGTCTTTTTCTAAATAAGGACCTCATGAGAAAAGGGCCTGTTTGCTTTCTGGGTATGGTACAGCTGCTGTTGTTGTTTTCGGCGCAGTTCGCCATAATGCGAGCGTTAGCTATTAGAAGTGTTTAGTGTTCTACGACTGATGGTCTCCCCTCTGTGGCATCTTCGCGAGAGCAAATCAGGACTGGAAAGGTCCTAAAACTCACAGGGGGAGAGGAGCCGCATTGCCCCACTCCGCTTCCCTCCACAGCTGTTCTTGCATGGCAGGTTCATTCCTCGGTCCTCTTGATAGCGGCACATATATTGCCCAACTTCGGCTGCTGCTGCGGCCTTGGATGCACTAAAGTTTTCAATATCTGGATGCCGCCTTGCCCTGGAGTTGGGCAAGTTGGGCATTTATCCAACGGTCTTTTGCATTTGTTGATGAGGAACGGTGTCAGAGCTTCCCAGGCTGTAAGAATGGTAGAACTGTAGAGTTGTAAGAGACCTCAAGGGCCAACAACAACAACAATAAAATTTTATTTATATCCCGCCTCTCCAACAGATCAAGGCGGCTTACAATGACAATAAAATCATGCAGTACAAGAATAATCCCCCTTACCCCCTCCCTCCTATAAACAAATATAATATCCCTACATAATAATAAATAATATTTATACCATTAAAATAATAAAAGGGTTCTTGGGGTATTAAATATAATAATATCAGCGGTCAACCCAGCTAGTTATTCAGGGAAGGTCTGACAGAAGAGATCCGTCTTGACAGCCTTTTGAAAGCTGTCAAGATTGGTAATATGATGGATCTCCTTCACTGATCAAATCCAACCACCTTCGGCCAAGCCATAGTAAAGTCGATCCTCCTTGTCCTCAGATTATTTTATCCACGGATTCAATCATCCACAGCTTGAAAATATATTTTAAAAATATACATTCCAAATAGCAAGCCTTGGTTTTCCATTTTATATCAGGGACACCATTTTGCTATGCCATTGAATATAATGGGACTTGAGCATCCACGGATTTTGCTATCCACAGGGGGTCCTGGAACCAAACCCCAGCAGATAGCAAGGACCCAATATATTCCCCATCACTATGTACTGATACATGCGAGAGCTGGATAGTAAGAAGAAGTGGATAAGGAAAATAATTCATTTGAGATGTGGTGATAGAGAAGAGTGCTGAGGATGCCATGAATGGCCCAAAAGACAAACCAATGGCTCCTTGAACCTGGGAGCTAAGATGATCAAATTGCGGATGTCATACATTGGCCACGTCATTGGCACGGCTTATTGGCAAAGAAAATAATGCTAGGAAAGGTGGAGAGCAGTAGAAAGTAGAAAGAGAGGAAGACCACATACCAGATAGATGGATTCAATCACGGAGGTTATGGACATGAATCTACAGGACTTAAGCAAAGTAGTGGAGGATACGGGGTCTTGGAGATGTCTCACCATTAGTCTGGGCCGACTTGTGGGCAGTTAACAACAATAGTACAGCATACACCTCTCATCTCTCAGATGGTAAAATATGTCTGTACCGAAGAGACTCGAGTGACAGGAAATATTTCTCCATCGTTGCTTCCTCCATGCGGCAAACGTTTTGTTTCCTGGAGCCAGAAATGGTGACCTTACCCATGTGCGCGATTCAAAGGCTAGATGGAAACAAGGTAAAACTACAGGTAGGAATCGCTGAATAATTACCTTTAGACCAACCTGTGCAACAAACCTTCCCAAGAGGCTGAACTCATTTAATGGTTCCTAAAAACTCAATCTTGCGGGTGTCAACGGTCATGCTTGATTATTTGCGGCAGTGTTTTATGAAAAAGCAATAAGGCTGCGTGGGGTGTTTACAGAGGGGTGAAAGCGAACAATAAATGGCTTCAGTTTTTCGCAGGAGGTCTCTCTGGTGGATTCAGGTGCCAGCGGTGCTTCATGCCGCTTGGTTTCACTATTTAAAACTGTGAATGGGGACAGAGTGCTTCCATACTACTACTTCTTTTCTGTAGCGAAAATGGCACAAGATTATAATTTTTAAAAAATCCTTGGCTATAAGGAAGGCAGCAGGAGGCCTATCTGTTAGTAGATTAGTTTTGTTTTCTACGGTGTTTTTGAGCAATTCCCCAGTTCCTTGGAAGCTTCTTGAGGGTTTCGCAATGAAAAAAGGAGATGGATGGATCTCCCTGCAAAATGGCTGGTTGTTTTCGCACATCTAAAGGGGATGTCTGGTACAATATTCTCTGTTTAATTCAGAGAGGAAGAGAGAACTTTATATCCTTTCTTCTGGTGCTTTCTCAAAGCAATTAGAAACTGTCTTCAAATGCAATAAACTTTGAAAAGGTGTGTGCTTTGAAACTTTGAATAAACTTTGAAAAGGTGCTTTCTGGGTTCATACAGGGCAACAGGTAAGAACCAACACCTGTCCAAGCCAGATATGGACTTATGTATTTATTTTATATCCCACCGTTCGCCCAAATAGGATCCAGGACAGCTGGCAACATGGATGAAATGCTAACAGTACATCAATTAAGCGTATATAATTAGCTGATTAATAATTATAATGATGTTAACTGCATAATAGCTATATAATCAATAATTAAAACCCAAAACATCCATATTTTTAAACCATGTAAAATCTTTTAAAAATAAAAGAACGATAAAAACGCAGACACTCACTCCCCTTGCCCATTAAAGACCAACAAATAATAAGATCTGTATCTGCTTTCTAGAGCAAAATTGTTTTTATATGTTTTATAATGCACAATTAATACATAAATAACAAATAGCCTTGGAGGTCTATATGTAAACTTGCATATTAGCTATCTTTTTGTGGAATAATAGCAATAGCAAAATCCTAAAGACATCACAGTGGATGTCGGATTCTTCGGTCATATTTGTAGGGAAATCTTATTTTCGTCTGCTTCTTCCTCTTCCTTGCCTCTCCTTGCAAAAACATCCATGAACAGGGTTTTCTTTGTGAAAAACTGGTTTTTCTCTCCACTCATTGCTCCCTGCCCTCTTAAAATGTGTTGTTTTGGTTGCAAAAATGTCTCCTGGCCAAGTTGGGAAAAGGAAAGAATGAGTTTGGGGAGGAGGAGAGAGAATGAGCACAACACTAAGCAATGTTGCTGGCCAAGTGTGTGTTTTGTGCGATCAAAAGCCCAAAGGGAAAGGATCAAAGGAGGCTGGAGAATACATTCTGGGTCAGTAGCAGCTGCTGCGGTCTTGGAAAGGATCCCCCACCACACCTAAAAATCCTGCCACCCTCAGCAGCCACACAAATACACACCTCCTGGTCCAGCGTTCCAGCTCGGTACCTAGAAAACTGCCACGGTTTAAACATTAGGGAAGAAACTTAACCCATCCCTCCCTCTCCTGCGCTCAGGATTTCTTTCTCCCTCTCTGCTTTGCCTGTTCTGCTCCAGCACTTTTCTGACTGGTGCTAATCACAAAATGCCAAGCCAGGGGTCTGGTTGGAGTTTTCCCACATATTAAACCGTTCTGAACTTGTCCTTTCGCTCATAGATTGTGCATAATTAATAATTAAACAGCTTCCGTTGTAATGGGTTGACCTCCCTGAACTGTTCATTATTCACAAGGCACAGGCATCACTCAAAACAGACCCCCCCCTCCGAATTGCCCTTCTCTCTGCTCAGACTGCAGAGAGATAGGAAGCCGTTGGTTGGGTTTGGCTGCTTTCTCTCCTTTCAGCTGGAATTGAGGCCTCTCCCTCAGATTTGGAGAGAAGCAAACAAATGCATTTATGGAGCATCGGGGGGGCTTTGGAAGAGCTCTGGTGGTTTTTAACTCATTGCTTTTGCAGTTCATGCTTGTGCAATGCATGCTTCTGCCAAATGGAGCCGAGAGCTGTCGGTTTATTTATTTATTTTACTCAATGCTTTTGGAAGTCAAACTTCTACCAAGGAGTTTGAGCCGAGAAATCTGCAGGTCAAATTTTAATTTGCAGCCACAGCTATCCTTAGCCAAGCAGCTGCTGTTTCCACCATGAAGAGGTTGCTATGAAGTTGAAGGTAGTGAGGTGAAGCCAAGGTTGTCTTCCGCAGCAATGGCAGATCTTCCCTACATTGCTCCATAACACCCAAAATCTCAGAACAGCAATCTCTTTATTGGTCCATCCAGCATGCACAAAATACATAATGCAAACTTTTGAAGCGCCACTGGTTTCTTCCCAAAGCAAAGACGGTAAAAATCATAGACGAGAAAGAAGAATATGACGATGTTAGACTCAGAGGACTGCATTTTGTCAAGATGTAGTTGTCGTTCTCAGTTCAGATGGGATGGAGGGATATCCATGGAGACAGAGGCCATTCCTCCCTTTTGGCCTTGTGGGCTCTGAAAGAGTCTTAAAAGTCCAAGAAGCAAAAATTAAGTTCCATTAGCAACATAAAGAGATGCTTACTTTGAGATCCAGACTGCCTCCATTTTTTGCGTGGCTACCCACCTCCTTAGGATACTGAATTTCCACCAAAATTGCGATCTGAATACATCCCAGGATCCATGGCCACCCCTGCTTGCAAAGCCCCTCCAGAGGCCATTTTCTTAAATCAGAAAACTCCCAGATTTGAAAAGAGACAGGAGGAGCGGCTCTAAGAGCGAGGGTGGCCCTAGGATGTATTTGGGAGACAATTTCAGTGGTAAAAGTGTGTGATAAGATCTGGGTGCTGCCCAAATTAACCCTTAAACCAGATAGCGGTAAGCTGGTTTAATAATACAGTCGCCCCTCCTAACCCACGGATCTGAGATTCATGACCTCAATTAAGCACGGAGGGGCAACCTCTGTTATTTCTAACAGTGCGCACCCTATTCAAGCCTGCGCAAACGTAGGGCAAACTGTACATGTGATAAACCTTGCAAATCTCAAAGGTGCTACAGTATCTCCTTGCATTTGGCATGTGGTCTTCCTCTCTTTCTACTTCCCTCTACCTTTCATAGCATCATTGTCTTTTTCAATGATTCAAGCCTATGAAGCTTGAATACTCATAAGCCTCCGTTTTTGCAGAGGGGTCCAGAACAGATTCCCTCGCAAACGGAGAGCCAACTGTACATACGATAAACCTCGTAAATCTCAAAGGTACTACAGTATCTCCTTGCATTTGGTATGTGGTCTTCCTCTCTTTCAACTTCCCTCTACCTTTCCTAGCATCATTGTCTTTTCCTATGATCCATGCCTTTTCATAGAACCATAGAGATGGAGGAGGCTTCAAGGGCCATAAAATCCAACCTCCTGCCATGGAGGAATTCAGAATCAAGTCACCCTCCAACAAATGGCCATCCGGCATCCGTTTAAAAACCTCAGAAGAAAGAGACTCCACCACACTCCAAGGGAGAATATACACCTCTGTCAGTCAGCTCTTACAATCATGACGTGGCCAAAATACGACAGCCTACTACCCCCAGATATATTGCTCAGTGAGATAGACTGAGCCCAAAGCCTTTCTAAGGAGCTTCCCCTGACTTTCTTCTGGCCTCCTGGAACAAAGTGGCATCTTGGCTTGCTGTGAGCAGGTTCCTTCCAGTCTCCTGCTTTGGGCCAGATTGAAATGGTGGCTATAATTTTTTATGGGTTTTTTGGGCTCTGTGGCCATGTTCTGGAAGAGTTTATTCCTGACGTTTCGCCTGCATCTGTGGCTGGCATCTTCAGAGAATGCTGGCATGGAAGAGAGTGGGGTATATATACTGTTAGTTGAGAGGCGGTGATTTACATGTTAATCTGTGTATTGTTCTGTTGTTGAACGGCAAGGTTTCAGGTGTCCATTTACTTAATGATTCATTGTCTGCTGG
Source organism: Urosaurus nigricauda (assembly GCA_034509955.1). NCBI lineage: Eukaryota > Metazoa > Chordata > Lepidosauria > Squamata > Phrynosomatidae > Urosaurus > Urosaurus nigricauda. The sequence goes on along the minus strand of JAOEGL010000012.1, from coordinate 12,562,486 downwards.
GAAACTATCTCTGACCCTGGGCACTTTGTATTTGCATCTCTTGGGTCTTGGTTTTGGTGTTTTTCAGGATTGGTAACCAAACTTTGCTAACTTTAAAGGTTGTTTCTTTCCTGCTGAAGTTGTCCTGGTGTTTGTGGATTTCAATGGCTTCCTTGTGCATTCTGACCTGATAGTTGTGGGCTCATTCTAAGAACAATACACAGATTAACATGTAAATTGCTTCCTTTCAACCAACAGTATGTATACCCCACTCTCTTCCATGCCAGCATTCTCTGAAGCTGCCAGCCACAGATGCTGGCGAAACATCAGGAATAAACTCTTCCAGAACATGGCCTCATAGCCTGAAAAACCTCCCAAAAACTATAGACGCTGCCCATGAAAGCCTTCGACTTCACATTGGAAATGGTGGCTATCACAAGCCATGTCTCCAGGTCACCAGACCAAGCTCCTCATTCTGCTCAACACCCAACATATGAATTCACAGACACACATGTTGTGATAGTGGTCCACTGCACAGGGCTATTGCCAGGATTCCCGAGCAAGAAGCGTCCTGAATGCCTTCCTAATGCTATCCAGGCGTTGAATGTTCTTAACGAATAAGTGGTCGCATTTGCAGAGATCCCTCTCATGAAACCTTCTCTTGCTATTGTCAGTAAGGGAGAAGAAGGAGGCAAGGGCTGTACCCTCCGCCTTTGGTTCGGCTGCCAAGTTCAAAGCAACCCTTCCCACGTGGCAGATTCCTCAAAATGTGTGTCAAAGGCAGTCTTTGGAATACTCTCTCTCCTTTTTACTCTTCAGTTACTTTTGATTTAATTGTGTTTTGCCGCAATTTCCGATTGTTTGAATTGGAAAACAAAGCCTTAATAAGAGTCCTAGTTAATTTTCTGTCTTGTAATTACCAGTCTCATTTTTCTGATAATTGGCCATTGCAATTATATGTATATTTACTAATCACGTCAGCAGCTCGGTGGTCGCATCTCTCCCCGCCGCCATTGATAATGACAGGCGCACAGGCATATTGTGGAGGTGCTTTCATCATCATCATCATCATCATCATTGCCTCTCTTCTTCTCCTCCTCCTCCTCCTTTTTTCCTCTAATTTTCTCCCCCTTCTCCCATCACATCAAAGCTATTTTCCCTTGCAACCCTTCATAATGAACCCCACACACGCATTTGACACAGTTGTGTGCAAGAGAAATTGTTTGGCTCCCACCAAATGCTGCACGCTCTGAGTTTCTTGCCTGCAGCATTTGGAAGGTTGTATGCGATGATATATGACTCTTGCAAATGGCCAAAGCACTCCAAAGCACGGCGAGATTAAAATAAGTCATTCCTTTGTTAATTTAAATAGGTGCATGCATCATACTTTGCAAAGCACTCGGGGACGAGGGAGAAACTGTGGCAAAAAGCTGCCGAAAGGTATTTTTTAATAGCAAATGAGAATAGATGAGAACGGAGTCATTTGCAGCTGACTTCTGTTTTATGTGGCTCTCTTGTTCCAACTGTAGGTCTAATGAGATGACTGTTAAAGCACTCCGCAGTACAATTTCATTACATCCTGAGCTGTTACACTATAAACACTGGCAAGTCTCTCTCTCTCGTTCTTTGGGGAACGTGGGTTTTTGGAGTGAGCTACAGGGGGAACCTCTTCAATTTGTAAATCCCTCTTTTGCAGATGAATAATTCCTCCCTGAAATGATAGGGCCGTGTTCGGCATTGTTGTGGTGGTTTGAATGCGTTGCTGGCTTTGTGTTTTTGACGGATTTGCCATTAATTGGCCCAACGTGCCGTTTTCTTCTTCTTTTTGCTCTCTCTTTTTAAAAAGTTCTCCCAAAACCTCTCCCAGATCTTCAGTCTAACCAGATTTGGGAATGGCTAAGTGTAAATAAATAGCAACTATGATGCAGGAAGCAAAGGTCAACGCAAGAATAATTTCCTAGCTCTTTGTTAATTACAAGACCATTTGGGTGTTACTTAAATAATCATTAATTTCTCATTTACACTTTCCCTACCTTCTTTTTCTGCCCTTTGGCTATCATTGTCCCTCTCTTACCTCCCCCACGGTCTTATTTCGACGTGTTTTTAGCCACGGTATAACACTCAATTTACTTGTAAATGCAGGGTTTGTAACACATTCCTGAGATGCACCTACTCAGTGATTGTTTTTTTTCTTTGCTTGTCTCCCGTCTGAAAGCAACCGTACAATTAATAAACTGGATTCACACTTTCTACTTCTTTTTCTCCCCCTTCTTCTCTCCTCCCCCCCCCCCCATCTGCCCTATCCAAACTCAATTGCAGAAATCGCCTGTCCTTCCGGTTGGGGAGTTCTCGGAGCCGTTTGTACACTTCATCACTCAATGGTAAGCTTGGTTTGCAAATGTGCCGTGCCCTCGATGTAAATGATACATGCCATTAACTCCGCAGTACCACAGGACCTTATGGCTTTCTCTGCCTCCTTCCAGAGACGCCAGGGACTTGGCAGGCCTTGGGCAGCTGGGCCGGCAAAGCTGAGCAAACTGTTTAAATTATGTAAACGTTATTTACACAAAGGGTCATAAAAGTACTTCAGAGGAAGGGGTTTTTTTTTTCTTCTTCTTCTCCCCCTCCTTTACCTCCGCCCTTGTTTTAATAAACGGTTGGGGATCTGAGTGCATTCCCAAGGAGTTGGCAACGTCTGTGTGTTTTTATCTGTGTTGGAAGTCATTTGAAGAAGAAGAAGGATGACATACAATCATATGTACAACTCCATTATTCAATATTATTATTATTATTGGTGGACGGGTTCTCCTTTTAAAAAACAGGCGGAACAACCCCTGTGATTAAATTGTAGGCTTTTCATTTAGAAAAATTTTTTATTATTATTATGGAGTGGTTCTTTAGGAAGGTATTCTTGCCAGTTGGGACCATGTTTGAAACCGCACCGTAGGGCATGTTTTATTTCTTCCAAACCAACTGCCTCGATCAATGGGAGGCCGCTTAAATTAACCTGATGAATTTTTCACAATATATCTACTTTGTTTGTTTGTTTGTTTGAAAAAGGAACTCTCCTGAGCACGAAGAGGTTAATGATCTAAGCGCAGTTTATTATAGTGACGTGTTTTTAAATGCCCTCTTTATATAGAAAGTAATAAGCAGGCACTTTAAGTGATAAGGTGAGATTGCGCTTGGTCTCCATGTGATGGATTTGACGGAAGATGCTTCCTCTTTCCGCACCTTCCTACCTTCCTATCAGAATGAACTTCCTGAGCAAATATGTCCTAATGGGCATTATTTTAGCAGAGGGGGAAAGAAGATGAAAAATCGTAACCAGAATGCCCTTGTTGCAGTAAGGAGTTCAGATTAGCCAATCCACTTTTGTCATTTTTGTACGAAGTGACTATTATGATTTTTGTTGGGGAGGCAGGACTAAGAAACAGTTCCTTACAGGAGCTAGTAAATGCAAAGGATGCTCAACCCCATGCGGAGAGCAACAACAACAAACATGATGCAGAATTGGACCCCAATAACAACGATGGGGATTTCTGGATTAAAAGGTGATAAAGTTGGCAATCAGCACCAATCCCTCTCAGACATATTCCTCTAGGTTCCTTGGCTCCAGTTCTCCTTTTTTTTAAAAAAAGTAATGTTGAACCACTTCTGTCAGAATTGGTTTTCAAGGAGGCGGCTGAGGATTAGCGCCCGAGAAAGAGAAATTGGGTATATTCCGATGGTGCGGGCTTAAAACTAATGTGAACGAACCTCCCCTGGAGTCTCCCAAAGGGTGGTGGCCTGACAAAAGAATTAACCGTGCAAGTTTACACTTAATTGAAATAATAAATACAAGGGCTTGGGTTTATTATGGGACTAATCCAGTTTTGGGTAGATTAGGTTTTTATGCCGGAGCCATAATTGCCTGTGATCTATCCTGCTCTGGCAAAATGAGGGGTAAAAGGGGAGGGGGTGCCTGTTCCTTTCCCTCCGTACCCAGAGATTAATCTGAGAGCATATCGTTTTTATATTTTTTTAATTGAGCCAGGAGGAGGGCTAACCTCTATAGAAATGTCCACAGATGTCAGGCTGAAGCATAAATGATGGCAGATAATAGCCTCCGTCTCCCACGAGATCCGGTTACTTTGGAATGTCAGATTAAGACTGTTGCCAAGGCGGTTTGAATGGCTTGCAAGAACGCAGCAGCAGCAGCAGCCCTCGGATGGTTGGGCCGTGCCATGCGGGGTTATTAGTTACAAGGAGAGCGATCCATCCGGTGCCCCTGCTGCTACTCTCCTGTTGTTGCTGCCACCTACTTTGTCTTGACGTTTAGTGGTGTTTGTGCAACCTAGGTTTCATTGAACATTGGCCAGAGTCTGTAGCCAGAGTGCCCTGTGGCATCTGCACCTCATTTCGCTGCAGTTGGCACCATAGGCCTTGCTAGGGATGGCATTCTCTTCCGGTGATGGATTCGTGGCAGGTGGAGCTGCTCAGTTCACATGCTACTCTTTCCCTCTCTTTTTCCCCTTTTGCCTCCCACAAACGTATAGCGGGTAGTGGGTAAAGGTCTGAGTCTGAAAGCCCAGGGAGTGTCTCCAGTTCGAACTGCCTGCGTGTCACAAATGTATCGATAGGTCTTAGGCTCCTTAGGTATTCCCCAGCACCATGTATGGCCGCAAGAGGCGGACGGTGAAGAAAGCAGATAGCAAGAAATTCAATTAATTTGAGATGTGGTGCTGGAGAAGAAGAGTGCTTAGCATACTATGGATGGCCAAGAAGACAAACCGATGAGTGAAGTCGAAGGCTTTCGTGGCAGGCATCCATAGTTTTTTGTGTGTGTGGTTTTTTTTTTCGGGGCTCTGTGGCCATGTTCTAGAAGAGTTCATTCCTGACGTTTCGCCAGCATCTTCTCTGAAGATGCCAGCCACAGATGTCGGCAAAACATCAGGAATAAACTCTTCTAGAACATGGCCACAGAGCCCGAAAAAAACCACAAAAAGCCAACGAGTCCTTGAACAGATCAAGCCTGAAATCTCCCTGGAAGCCAAGATGAGGCTGTCATACTTTGGCCATATCAACTTAGGTTCCTCTTCTCTTAGCCTCACGCTCCCCTCTTTCAATGGAGGGTTAATATACGTGTCCCTCCACATTCACTCAGTAAATGTGGGAAAGTTGCAAATAACAAAAACTCTATGTTTTTACCTGAGATAACACTTCTCTAGGAATCTCTAGGTCCTCCAGGGCATCTCTGTGGTCAACATCTGCCAGACATTGACCATAGAATTGCGCTGGAGGAGCTACAAAGGCCTAACAGAGTCTAGGAATCTCTAGGTTCTTCAGTGCAACTTTTGGTTAAAGTTGACCATGGAATTGCGTTGGAGGACCAAATACTCCTAGAGATAGCATGTTAATAAAATCCGTGAATAATCAAATACGCAAAAGTCAAAGCTGCAAATGTGGAGGGAGGAGTGTAGTGCTAGCTCAAGAGGGCTCTTTGAAGGTTTATGGAAGTGATTATGTTTGTGAATTGTTCGAAAGTCCAGAATTTAAATGTGGTATCATGAACAGAAACAGAAGGTACCTACTACAAGAATAAAACTCGAATGGAGCGCAGAAGTTACTGCAGCTCACCTCCCTTGAAGTTTCCTGTTCAGATCTCAGCAAGCAGGTCCATTCCCATAAACATCCCAATGAGGAAGCAAGTGACAGAAGGGATCCTGGAAACCTCTCTTAGGCCACATCTGCACTGCCGGAATAATGCAGTTTGACACCGCTTTAACTGCTATGGCTCAATGGTAGGGAATCCTAGGGTTTTTAGTTTGTCATGGCACCAGAGATCCCTGACAGAGAAAGCTAAATATCTCACAAAATTGCAAATCACAGAATTCTATAGCATTGAGCCATGGCAGTTAAAGCGGTCTCGAACTGCGTTATTTCTGCCATGCAGATCCAGCCTCGGTCGGCAGATTTAAAGATGCAAACCTTCAACGAGCAATCTCCCTTGTGTGTCAACTTGTATGACATATGTTCACCCCTTTCACATTCCCATGTTTTACATGCACACTTAAAGTAACACAAAATTAATGTGTAAAGTGGCTCAATAACAAAACAGATTCAGCAAGATGGTGGCCAGTTGGCTTAGTTGATCGTACCCAAAATTTTCAAGCTTAAATATCACAATTTTCCAAGCACAGTTTAGAGCCATTTATCAAGTTTCATATATTGGACGGTTTGGGGTTTGTGATGTTTTGCTTTGGGTTAAGCATAACCTGATTTAATTTTTTTAAATCTTCAGTGAATGTTTAGTGTTTATTCATCTTATTTCTTTTGGGTTACAGTATGAGAAAGCAACCAAAAGAACGTCCTGCCCCAGAAGAGTTAATGGTGAGTAAAAAATCTACCGTTTTCTCGCCAAAGACGCAAGCGACAAAACTTCTACTAATTTATGACGTGTGGAAGTTTGTTGCTTGTTCTCCTTCCATAAGTTAACTAACGTTAAATCTAAATTTTGCTTCTAGCCCTGACAGCCAGCAGACGTTGGCAAGACAGGCATAAATTTATTTCTTAGCTTCATTGTCATGGTTAGCTCTCTTCCGTAAAGACTGTAATGACAGGTATGGGATGCCTTTCAGCAAATGCCTTTGTGGTGCTTGGTTTCATTCATTATGGGCTAATATTCAGGTCAGATCCAGAGACTTTCCATGGTAGAAATCATTCAGATTTCTCTCCCCCCCCCCCTTAATTAATTTATTTCTTCCTTTTTTAGATACTTTACTGAATTTTACAACTATTTCTGTTAATTTAGTGCTAGCCTATATGGGCAGGATTGTGCATTCTGGCAAATTCCTAGCATTACAGAGAGTGAAACAGTGGAAATCGTTCACACTTAGGATTTTTATATTTGCTGCGTTCCTATTCCCATGGTCACTTTGCCTGTGCTTTTTCTTTATATGCCTGAACGATATCTCTAAATGCTCAACTGACTTTTAAAAAGTTACTGCAAAGCTAAGAATTTGAGGACTGAAGGAAAAATGCATTTGCAGGGACAGAATTCTTATTTGCGGGTAGACAATGTCCTCAGTAGTTACACCCCTGTTTACAACAAGGTTAAAACATGATGGAGTTTGCACTTACCTTTCCAAATTTAATTTCCCTTAAGCCCTTTATTTCTCTGTGTGTGTAACCAATGTGCGAAAAGGAACAAATGCCTTTTGTTTCTAATATTACATATTTACCCACTGATTACTTTTATTCATTCCTGGACAAAGAGGAGAGGATATTTCTTAGTTTCCCAATGGCAAACTGTGTCAGGAAGGCAAGATGGATGATGTGTTCCCATCAAAATTAGAAGCCAAAGGGGATGGGGAAATGGTTTGGACTGGGCTGGACTGGTCCAGACCATGAAGATGCAGCCACTTTCCCTAATACTTCCTCTGGATCTCTTTCATATCTGTAAGTTATATAGTTGTATATCTTAATTTCCCTGCAAATAAGTACCTTAAAGGCTCCAGATCCTGTCTGATTTTGGAAGCCAAGTAGGATCAGCCCTGGTTACTACTTGGATGGGAGAGGGTGCTGTAGGTTATATTTTGGAGGAAGGAACAGGCAAAAGTGAGCCACAATGGCATAGTGGTTTCAATGTTGGGTTACAACTCCGGAAACCGTAAAATACCGTAAAATACAGTAAAACACCCTATGAATCCCAGTTGTTATAGAAACTACAGCCCATGTTCTTCTGTATTGTTAATTTTATAAGGACATCCGTCATCAGCTGATGACCCCTCTTTAATCAAATATCCGGGACATACTGATACTTTTTATGGACAATATCTGTTGGACAATCAGGACTCAATTGATGAATTTAAGGTAGCAAAATTCTGTTATATGATGTGCCAAATGCATCCACAAGTGGCTGGTGACAACCGCTGATAGTTGGTGGAGTCTGACTCTGATATTTGTTCTTTCAATCCTGTTCTAATAATTGTACTGTACAATTATTATTTTATTATTATTTTACTTACTATTTTTATACTGGTCAATGACCGAATAAACAACTTTACTTACTTACTTACTAACTTACTAACTCCGGAAACCAGGATTCAGTACCCTACAAAGCCATGGAAACCCATTGGGTTACCTTGCTCTCAGCCTCAAAGGAAGGCAATGGCAAACCTCCTCTGAACAAAAAGCCTTAAGTCGGAAATGACTTGAAGGCACACAACAACGACAACGACAACAGCTGACAAAACATCTCTGAGTATTCCTTGCCTAAGAAAACCCTATTAAATTCATGGGGTTGCCATTAGTCGAAGGCACAAACACACACAAGCAATGTCTGTTGATGTTGAAGATAGGTGTTCGGGCAATTGAGCGCAATGTCTTAGTGAGGTGGAACTCTTTCTTTTTCTCTTCCTTACCGTCCGTTCGTTTTCGCTCGGTAGCGATGGTTGAGGCTGCCTTAATTTGCCTCTCTTTTTTTTTTTATTAACTTTTGATGGTTGGAAGGTTCCTGCACTTAGTCACATCTGAGAGAACTTGGAACAGGTTCTAGAGAGGGAGATGCAGTTACCTTGCGCATTATTATTCTATGGCTGGGTAGCTTGACTATTAAACCAACAGAAATGGGGTTTCATAAAACCTGTATCTCTTTGCAAATGCGCGCTTTCCGTGATGCAATAGGCCTGCCGCTTATAAATAAAACATCTGCAGATCACACTTTCCAGCCCTCGGTATATATATATATGTGCAGTCTTTGGAAGCTATAACGCCACTCCAGGGTGTAAAGCCATAAAGACGGGGGCCAAGGGGTGACGCCGACAGGAACGGCGATGACACAGAGTTATATATCTTTCCAACTACCTGCCCTGAAGTCCTGGCTTCTGCTCATAAGACAGGATCTCATCCCCTCCACTGCCCCCACTTAATAATTAAAAGAAGGGTGACGGCTCCAAAAGAAGAGTCGGATTTTGCTTTTATTTCTGTTTTAGAAGATTTAGGGCTTTCGTCCATGCTGCTTCCCCTTCCCCAAAACCGGCTCCTGGTGCAACTGCTTATCCAAGAAGCCTAGTTGGTCAATAGGGTTGGACGCCTCTAGGTTTGGAGGAAAGGCTGGTGGATCCCCGGCTTTGATGCCATACCCACAGACCCAAACAAGGAGGGCATGTTCTTTGCACTGGGCCACAGACAGCTCTTGTACATTCCTCTTTTTCCATAACATGAATCCCCATCTTGCTTACGATCCAGAGCTGAGGAGTTATGGGTTTGTCATACCGTTTCCTGTTCTTGCAACCTTTTCCAGCTGCAGAGGAACATCGGCATGGATGACTTCTGCAAGGGACTGGGCATAATAGCCAACCTACCTTCCGATGCCATTTTTTAATAAATAATAATAATACTTTATTTTTTACCCCGCCTCTCTGTTCAGGATGGAGGCGGCTTACAATAAAAATCCATACAATACAACAATAAATCCAATTATTCTCCCCCCCCCCCAAAAAAAATCAATTAAACATATTTAAAATAATCCATTAAAATGACCAGAGACAGGCAATGGAGTTACGGGGTATTCAATGTGATGGTCGATAGGATGGGTGGCCGCGTTTGTTATTCAGGAAAGGCCTGCGGGAAGAGATCCATCTTGACAGCCTTTTTGAAGCTCTCCAAGCTGGCAATGTGATGGTCCTCTTCCGGCAGTCTATCTAAAAAATTATATAGACACATAGATAGAAACCTCTCTGTACGGTAGCAGTTTTGCTAGCTTTTTATGTTTCCAGAAGTGGTGTGAGTGTCTTCCGGATCAAAGAAATGGCTTCAGCAGGAAACCCAGACCCAACATGTCAAAATGGGCATCCTGGGATAGTCCTGCATTTTGCTTCCAACTATGACCAACCAGATAGCTCTCAAAACTTGCAAGAAATACAACAAGACCTTGGTCTCCACTGGGGTTTGGTGCCAAGATCCCCCATGGATACCAAAATCCATGGATGCTCAAGTCCCATTAAATGCAATGGTGTAATAAGATGGAGAGCCAGTGTGATGTAGTAGTTTGAGTACTGGAGAACACGTTCAATTCCCAGCTTGGCCATGAAACCCACTGGGTAACCTTGGGCGAGAAGTCACACACTCTCAGCCTCAGAGGAAGACAGTGGCAAACCTCCTCTGGGTAAATCTTGCCAAGAAAACCTCAGGATAGGTTCGCCTTAAGGTTGCTTTAAGTCGGAAATGACTTGAAGGCGCACAACGACGACAGTATTTCTTGGCGGCTCCTTTTGGCTCAGAGCTGTTGATTTTATCTACCAGGTTGACTTTTGGAAAGCCAACCTGGCTTCTCTTGGCAGGTAATTTCTGCGGCCATTAAGAGAGAGAAGGCGTCTGGCGAGGCAGCAGGAGGTTTCGCCAAAACGGCGGAAGGAGGGTCAGGAAGAAAGAGAGTCTAGCCAAGACGATTAGACTTTTGAAAGCCTTCTGGATAAAAAGAAGGGCATTTGTAAGTCATTCATACCCAATGGGGTGGAAGGGGGAGAGATAAAAATAGATGCTTCGGGCTCTCTAGATATTAGCCCTGGAAGATATTGGGATCGTACAGGCAATTTAGCATAATTAAAGAGTGGCGGCAAAAGAAAGAGATCGCCGAGTTCTAATCTTTTCCCACTCTCTCTTAATGATTGCTAAATTATTAAGTGCATTTCAAAAAGCCAGTTTTTTTTAAAAAAAAATGGTTATCACCCTCATATATCAAAATCTATTTCCGATAACTCCCATCAAAGTTAGGAAAGACATTTTCAGCCAGGAGTTGGCACAGGGCACAGTCCACCAGGAAGGCCTTCTGCATGAGAAACAAAAGGAAATGCAAGAGTGCAACAGTAAAAGGACATGGATGGATAGATAGATAGATAGATAGATAGTCTTGTTCCTCATCTTAGTGTCCTGAGTCTTTCATCCACAAGAAACCAGGTCAGTAACAGTTCTTTCATTTTATATTCCCAATAATCCCACAAGGGCTGAAATTACATGATTTACCCATGTCTACCCAGGCTGCAGAAATAATCCAGGTTGATGCCACTTTAATTGCCCTGGCTCAATGCTATGGAAGTCTGGGAATACTACATCATCATCATCATCATCATCATCATTATTATTATTAATTTCAGTGCCACAATAAATTACAATGCGAAGAATTCCACTGCATGTTAGTGTCAACCTGGATTATTGCTGCAGTGTGGTGACCTCTGTATTTAAAGGGAATGACAGTCTTTCTCAAGTCTTCCTGTTCCAGGTTGCACACAACAGTTGAACCGTTCTATGAAACGTGAAATTTTGCATCGTTTTAATCTCTGGTTGGCCAACTGAGAGAGCCACCCTTTTCCTTCGCCTGTTTGCGTACAGGTGGGCATCAATGTAACACAGAAAGCGACTTTTCTGCAGGTGCATTTATCTGCGGAGGGAATGCAATTCTGCAGGTGTGGCTGAATGCCACCAGGATTTGTGACAGGACACAAAGTACGCACACTTCAATGTGGACTCCGTCTGTCTTGGCCTCGGTGCCACCGTTTTCTTGCAGCTTTCGATTCCTAAGCTCTATTTAATGGAATCTATGCATAGTAAGTAACCGGGTCAGAGAGAGGCAGCCTTCCCCTGTTTGAGATCAATCGCTGGCTAATACTTTATCTAGGTCACTTTATTATCTCATGGTGATGGCGTTCCCGTTCGCCTCCTCCTTTTGTAAGACACACTTCAGCTGTGGGGGAAAGTGCGTTATCGCATACATATTAAAAACATATACCCATTCTATCTGTATGTAAATGCGCGAGGCACAGCTGGATATGGCCAAGGAGTTTGATTTACTAATGGTTATTATCTGTTCTCGCTGTTCAGTGGCAGGGAGAGTTTCAGCAAGCCTGCTAACATGGAAATTGTCTCCTTTTGAGGGTTGTTTAAAAAGATGGCCTGGTTTCTGGGGCTTTTTCTGCGGCTGCGTTTTTCAGAGGTAGCTGCGATCCCTTGGTGAGGAGTAGTCTGCAGAAACATGTGGTAATGCTAGAAAGTTCAGAGCAGTCTAACATGTTTTTGCAAACTGTCCCAAATCTGAGCTGGGCTGCCTTTATGTATTTGGATAGTTGCCTAGTCATGGCTTTTTTTTTTCCTTTCCAATTTTAATTTTTACTGGCCTCTTTAGTGCTTTTTTGTATCATGGCTTTCCAATCTAGCTGAATGCGATCTTCCCTGAAAAGCACTAGGAAGTCCTTGCAGCCCGTCGGGAGAGGAATTAATGCGTCCCCTGTCTTCCATTAAAAGTTTGCAGTTGTATACACTGCGTGGCCGCAATAACCGGTTACTAAACACACAGCGTTATGTAGTGTCGAGGAGGGAGTGGGCTTCCGATTCTTAAGCACTGTTGTGTAATTACAGGACAAAGGAAACACAAAGAGAATGGAGTCTACTTTCTGGATTATAAAAGCCAGCTTTATCCGTTGGCAAAAGGCAACAAAAGAGAGTCTTGCTTTGCTTGTCCTTGTTTTTGGACAGCCCTATCCTGATGCAGAACTAAAGGGGCTGCTTTATATCTTCAAAACTAATTTGTATATATCCAGAGCTGAGGTGGGAAACGTGAGCTTCGAGATGTTGTTGGACTTCAGCTCCCAGCAATCCTAACCAACAAAGTGCATAGAAACTCTGGGAGCCGCAGTATACCAACCCTGGTGGACCACACAGTTTCCACAACAGTCTAGAGGACTTTTTGTGGTTGCTGTCCCTGCGTGTAGACTCGTAGCATTTTAGATTTGGGAATGGTCATAAGGGACATCTAGTCCAACCCCTTGCCATCCAGGAACGTACAACTTCTGCTTAAAGACCTCCAAACAATGAGACTTCACCACTCTCCAAGGCAGTCTGTTCCACTGTCAAACAGCTCTTACAGTAAAGAAGTGCTTCCTAATGTCTGGGTCAGTGATTCCCAACTTTTAGTCCTCCAGGTGTTTTGGACTTCAGCTCCCAAAAGCCCCAGCCAACTTAGCCAACAGTCAGAAATTCTGGGAACTGAAGTTCCAAACTTCTGGTGGACCAAAGGTTGGGAACCACTGGTTTAGGTGAACTTTTTCAGATTCAGATTCTGGAGAGAAGAAGACAACTTCATCCCAACTTGCGCATGGCATCCCTTCAGATATTTATGGATAAGTAACCTGTCATCTCTCAGTCTTCTCTTCTCCAAGCAAAGCATGACCAACTTTCTAACCCATTCCTCATAGGGCTTGGCTTCCAGACCTTTGACCATCTCGGTCGCCCTTCTGTAGATGCATTTTGGCTGGTCAGTTTCCCTCCTTAATGGTGGTGCCCGGAAGTGGACAATATAGACCCTTGGCCACAGTGCCATCAAAACAGAAGATCTCCAAATTAAACCAGTGTTATCAGTTTGCATCAGTTGATCAGAAATATGAAAGACACACACACACAAAAATACCTTTTTAAAACCTTGTCAGACCCAGGTTCCTAAAAACTGTCTGCAGCTGCAGGGCCAGTTCATTGCTGGTAGCTTTGGCACAAAGCTTTCCAACACATAACAAAATGTCCTGGTTTCTTGCCAGATTTGTATCCTGACCTTAAAAAGAACTTTTCCAGGTAGTTTAAAAATAAAAAACCCAGTACGAATCAGGTAACAGAATACACATCTTCCAAACCTCCTGTAATGTTTGACAGCAGAGGCACTGCCACTAAGAAGGCCCTTTTTGTTTTAGCTCCTGTTGGCATCACATTGGAGGCTGAGAACCGGTCTGTTTGGGCGAGGGCACTGTCAGCCCCCCATTTTGTCCCACGGTGCGATGTAAAGGTCCCAGAACTCCTTGCCTGGTTGCGTCAATTAATCCAAAGCGGCACAGAGAGCTAAGTCAACACTGGCTTGTTAATCTAGGACACGGTCCACAGGGGACCCCTCCTGCCCCAGCCCCATCGAAACGAACAACATTTGCCTTTTGTCCCTTAATGATTTGTCTAAACAGATAAAAATAGACTTTCAAGTGGAACGGGATGAAGCACATCGGCAGATACTAAATGTCCGGGAGAGAAAGGGAGGAGGACTAAGGGAGAGAGAGGTGTTTTCTTTCCCGGTCATGGTGGGTCTTCATTTCCCATTGGGCAAATGTATGTATTAAAGAAAGGTCTTAACCAGACAAATGCAATTTTGAATGAAGCCTTGGGCTGTGTGACCTTAGCCCTCTTGTCCTGGGAGGGATCTACTTACACTCCCAGCTCCAAATTATTAACATTTATTTATAGAGCGCTCTAAAGTTTGCACTTTGGGTCCATCCGTGCAGCTGTGAAGGATTTGCCCTCCTGTAGGACTGGTGCATGGACATCGGTGTGCAGGATTGGTGTAGGAGGGATTCCTGGCTAATAATAATAATAATAATAATAATAATAATAATAATGGTTGTTCTTGTTGCTGTTGTGGTGGCAGTGGGCCTGCAAGTCATTCCGAACTTATGGTGACCCTAAGGCAAAACCTATCATGGGTTTTTCTTGGCAAGGTTGGTTCAGAGGAGGTTTGCCATTGCCTTTCCCTGAGGCTGAGAAGGTGTGACTTGGTCAAGGTCACCCAGTGGGTTTCACGGCTGAGCAGGGATCGAACCCTGGTCTCCAGAGTCATAGTCTAATCATAGTCATGATGATTTATTATTATTATTATTATTATTATTATTATTATCCTGCCTTCCTTAACTCAAAAAAAGCGGCTCAAAACCACTACACCACTCTGGCTCTCTAATACAGTCAGTTCTTCGCATCTCCGCATTGTATTGGATGCGACTGAGCATCCATGGATTTTGTTATCCATGGCGGGGTCATGGACCCAAACCCCAGGGGATATCAAGGGCCCACTGTAGTAGTAGTAGTAGCAATAATAATAATAATAATAATAATAATAATAATAGAGGAAGAGGAGGAGTGATAGAAGGGGGAGGAGGAGTTGACGTAGACATTGATAATGTTGTCACTGCCAATGCAAACCCACTTTCTTGTTTGTGGAGCTGATGGAATTACATCTTAAGTATTGGAACGAAACCCCAGCAGATATCAAGGGCCCACTGTAGTAGTAGTAGTAGCAATAATAATAATAATAATAATAATAATAATAATAATAATAGAGGAAGAGGAGGAGTGATAGAAGGGGGAGGAGGAGTTGACGTAGACATTGATAATGTTGTCACTGCCAATGCAAACCCACTTTCTTGTTTGTGGAGCTGATGGAATTACATCTTAAGTATTGGAATGAAACCCCAGCAGATATCAAGGGCCCGCTGTAGTAGTAATAGTGAGGATGAGGATGAGGATGAGGATGATAATGGAGGAAGAGGAGGAGTGATAGAAGGGGGAGGAGGAGTTGTTGACGTTGACAACGTTGTTACTGTCAATGCAAACCCACTTTCTCATTTGTGGAGCTGATGGAATTACATCTGAAGTATTGGAACGAAACCCCAGCAGATATCAAGGACCCACTGTAGTAGTAGTGGTAATTAATAATAATAATAATAATAATAATAATAGACGAGGAGGAATAATAGGAGGAGGAGTTGACACTGATGTTGATGATGTTGTTACTGCCAATGCAAGCCTACATTCTCGTTTGCGGAGCCGATGAAATTACGTCTTAAGCATTTCTGCTTAAGAGGGCCAATGCCAAATGGAGCTTAATTGGATTTTCAAGGTGATGGACAGCATTTCATTATGACAGTAACTTTCTTTGCCACGACAGCCGCAACCTTCGCGTTTGGGTTCCTCCCCCCACCGTCCCCCTCCCCTCCGGCCCTTCTCCATCAAAGCTCTCTCTTTATTTATTTGTATCCCCCCACCCCACCCCACCGACCCAATTCCCGGTGGCCCAGTTGCAATTGCGAAAGGGCCTTTTAGCACCTTTGTTGTCCCCTTCCCTGGTGGCGATTGGGCCCAGCTGGTTGCAGAGAAAGAGAATGCGTCTCTCACAAAGCCCTCCTGCCTTGGCTCTTTCAATAATTTTAAGAGCCATCCCAAACCTGTTGAGGATTCGGAGTAGCTTTAGATGTGGGTTGAGTGTTAAGTATTAGTTATTGGGAGATGAGCCCCCACCCCACCCCCAAGGGACGGCGGGAGATAAACAACCACAATTAAGACCAAATCTGCCATAGTAAACAAAAAAAATTGTCGAGGAAACAGATGCCTCGAACCATTTGCGGTGGGGAGAGCATTGATTCGAGGGTGGCGAGGAATCGATTTTTGTCTCGTTTACACTTTGCAGACCCCAATCGTGATAAACGGAGGGGAATAAATATTTCATACACTCCTGAATTTGGTTATTTTAGCGTCGCACAGCGGGCCGGCTCTCTTCTAGCAGTGACCAGGCTTAACTTTGCCCTGCCTTCACACGGAGCAACTAATTGGCTATGAAAGGCCCCGGCGTTTAAATGGGCTTGGCAGGGATTTAAATTTTGTTTCAATCAACTTCTGGGTTTCTGCGTGTCCTGCTCCACTTTCTAATTTTTAAATTAAGCATGGTCAGAGGGAGAAGACGCTCTGGGTTTGAATCGCTTGAACGCTTCTGGGTTTCGACTCCCACCGAAGGCAAGGCAAAGCTGCAAAGTTAGAAGTGATTAGAAAGTATTGCGAGCGGCAGAGGAACAAACAGTGTCCATTCGCTGTGAAACTCTGTCCATCCCTTCCTCACCGTTCTCAAATTCCAAAATAAGTTCAACATCTTTCCTAAGCCTTCACTTTCCCTGCTTCCACTAGACTCTCCATAAACCTGTGTCTGGAACCAAAGACGTGGCTGTGTCAGTCCTGAAAATCAGTTTGCAAACGGATCTTGTAGCAGCTTAGAAACAAACTGGAAGAAAGAAGCTGGCAGTATGAGCTTTGGTAGACTTGAGCCTACTTCCTCAGATGCATGAAATGGAGGGTCCAAAGGATGCATCTAAGGAAGTAGATGTCTACCAAAGTCTACCAATGCTCATGCTGCCAGCTTCTTTCAGTGAGTCGCAAGGATGCAACAGGATCCCTTTTGCATACAAACCTGAGCTACATTTGATCTCTGCAAATGATGATGCACAGAAGCCAAATTTTACCCATTAGCAACACTTAGAATTTGGGGCCTCAATCTATGCTTATGCAGCCAAAATTTAGTCTTTCTTGATTTACTCAAAAGCTTTGGTGACAGTTGACGGAAGCAGTAAGTTAAGCAATACTATATCTCCTAATTTGGATTATTTAATTGGGATGGGGGCAAATTTTGAGCTACACATTACTCTTCAGATGCTTGAACGTCCCCAACTCTTAGCTGAAAAATAAGAAATAAAGCAAGAAAGATGCTCCCAGCTTCCTTCCATTGCCATTTCAAAATGGTGCCGTTGGCCTCTTTGCACAGTTCGGTGCCCTACCATGCGCTGTAATTAAAATGTTCATTAGTGTACATGAGGAACAATAGATTGCATTG
Source organism: Urosaurus nigricauda (assembly GCA_034509955.1). Classification (NCBI taxonomy): domain Eukaryota; kingdom Metazoa; phylum Chordata; class Lepidosauria; order Squamata; family Phrynosomatidae; genus Urosaurus; species Urosaurus nigricauda. The sequence goes on along the minus strand of JAOEGL010000012.1, from coordinate 12,545,067 downwards.
TACCGTAAGCTCAAGATGAGGCTTCCAAAGTTGCCATTTTGAAACCTCTCCTTCGAAACCGCTGCAAACATTAATCATCCCCGCCCGCACTTCAAATGTTCTGATATCCACCTGGCTACACTATTAAAATAAAACTTGCTGCCCCAGGGAAATCCCACTTATTCTTAATTGTTTTGAGGCTTTGATGGGCTTTTAATCTAAGATTAATTTATGCAATTTTAAATAACTCTTCTTATGATTAATAAGCTTGAAAATTAAAAGGAGTCTAAAGCAATTATAATGAGCATTTGGTCATAACCTCATTAGGCGAAAGGAGCGAAGGATAACAACGCCGGGATTCTTACAAGATTACAATTTAAGGTTACTTTTCCGAGAAGTCGGACGCAGCTCTCCAAATTTTTCGGAGGCAGGTCAGGTAGTTCTCTCTGACAAGAGAAGGCTCAATGTCTCACAAAACCTCCAACTTCTTTTACTTTTGGGAAGTTCTTCCTAATGTTTAGGTGGAATCCCTTTTCCTGTAGTTTGCATCCATTTCTCCTGGTCCTACTCTCAGGAGCTCCGGATGGTCAGGACGAAGCCAAAAAAGGCTCCTGATGCCTGGTACAGACAGCTGTGTTATGCCGTCATGGACCTGATTCTAGGGTTCAGGAGCACGTACCAAGTGCATGCTCCCGAACCATAAAATGGGCCCACGTCATGACGGTTTTCCGTCCACACAAGGGCCGCTATCTTGTCGTAAGGGATGCACAGCATACAGACATCGCTGTGCATCCCTTATATCACTGGTGCACCAATGGTGCACTTGTGGCACACACTGGGTGCCGTAAAAAAAAACCCGATTTTTCTGGGTTCTTTTTACTCCGGAGGGACGCACATTTTGGCTGCTGCGGTGTCCCTCCGGAGTTAAAATGGGCGCTTCCAGCCCACTGTTTTGCACCTGAGTTACATAAAACACGTTCCAGGCAGAGAGACCAGAGCTTGGACGAGTTCATTTTTGGACTCCAGCTCCCAGAAAGACCCCAGTCGCCATGAGAGTTCTAGTTCTAGTTCCCAAAAAAGGAACTTTCCCCACGATCTGCCCACATCTGCCACACTCTGTCTGATGGAAAACGTCTGCGCTTTCTCACTGAATATATGAAATATTCCCAGGCTGTGTGCTTTCTCAGCGAGGAGCGTGCAAGAGTCTTACAGGTGTGCCCTAAGCAACGAGAAAATCCTTTTGGTAAAACCAGACGGGGTTGCCGAGAGGAATATTTATTTTCCTTTCCTTCTTCTCAGGGGCTGCGCGAGGGTTGTGTGTTTTTCTCTTTTTCGGTGCGCTGTCCTGACTCGAGGCCTGACCATCGAGCGTGCGATGCCCCCAGCCCTAATGTGCCGTTAACGATAGGTTAATGTACAGTATAATGTTTGCCGGGCTCTGGGTTCATTACACTTCTGAGTGCAAGGTCTTTCTAGCAGAGTACCCACGGCCCCACTGCATTATATCATGCAATAAAAACACCCTTTTAATATCACACACTAATAAACTGTATTTGAAGTGCCTTCTGAGGGCACTGCAATCCTTCCGGTGAGGTTGCTCCCTTTTTATCATTTATACCTGCACAGAATCGGCTCTCCTTTACCCTCTGCTTGCCATTTTTGCGAATACGGATCGTCCGGTTGCATCTAGACATTGTAGAAATCATGCCGTTTGACAGCGCTTTGGCTGCCGTGGCGCCATCCTACGGGATCCTGGGATTTGTAGTTTGATGAGGCACCAGCCTGCTTTGGCAAAGAAGGCTCAAGACCTTGCAAAAACACAAATCCCAGGATTCCGTGGGATTCAGCTACAGCACTTAAAGTGGCGGTCAAACTGCATTATTTCTGCAGCGTAGACGCACCCCAAGTCTAGTTTGTCTGATATGTCTGGAAAACCAATGTAAGTTGACGCAGGCGACTTGAAGGTGTGTGCACACTCCCTTTTGAACCACGGAGAGAGCCAAAACTCAGTTATCCTTCAAAACTCAGGCATCTCTTATTTGCGCAATAGATTTCCCCAATCAAAAATTGGGCATGAAAGTGTGTATATTAATAAATATAATGTTTAAAAAATTAATAGTCTAGGTGTGATACAAAAAAAAAAAAATAGGCAGAGACATATGGAAGCATGGTGTAATACTATATATATACAGTATATAGTATTACACCATGCAATATATATATGTGCATGTGTATATATATAACATTACACCATAGAATATCTACATAAATATATAGAGAGCCCTGGTGGCACAGTGGTTAAATGCCTGTACTGCAGCCACTCACTCAAAACCATAAGGTTGCGAGTTCAAGACCAGCAAAAGGGCTCAAGCTCGACTCAGGCTCGCATCCTTCCGAGGTCGCTAAAATGAGTCCCCAGATTGTTGGGGGGCAAATAGCTTACAATTGTAAACCTCTTAGACACTCCTTAGGCAGTATGAAGCGGTATATAAATGAAGCTGTTTGCTTGACTGCTGTAATCCGCTTTGATTCCCCACCGGAAAAGGCAGAATAAAAATAAATCCTATTCTTATTCTTATTCTTATTCTTATTCTTATTTGGAAGCATGGGCATGGTGTAATACAAGAGAGAGAGAGAGAGAGAGAGAGAGAGAGAGAGAATTATACCATGCAATATATATATATATATATATATATAGTATTACACCATGCAATATATATATATATATAGAGAGAGAGAGAGAGAGAATTACACCATACTATATATATATAAGCATGGTGTAATACTAGAGAGAGAGATTATCAAACCATGCTCTATATATGCATGGTGTAATTGTATGTGTGTGCATGTGTGTGTGTATATATATATATATTCAAGTGTGATGCCAGTAATGAACAAAAGCAGCAGCAGCAGCATCAATAGCAGCTTCCTTAAATAGACATTAAGCAGAAGTTACAGCCAGCAATCTTGCTGGGCATCTCCCAGCCTCTTTGTCCAGGAAGAGAAAATGCACTGTTAATTAGATTGTTTAAAGACCTTGTTTGGTAAGATTCAAGTTCAAGAAAGTTCCTCTGCAAACAGAGCGGGGGAATTAAATATATAGGCGCTCCCTTTGTAAGTGTAACAGCAGGAGGACGGAGAAACCTAAGGAGGTAAGCGATCGCTTGGACGCCACTCTTAACCAAAAGCCAGATAGAGTCAGGCTGCGATGTCCACATGTACCAAATAGGTGTTCGTTGTGGAAAGGGTTAATCCTCCTCCTTCCCGGGGCCCAGTGGCTTTGAAAAGGCAGCCCTTCTCAAGAAAACGAGATGTGACAAGTTCATTTAAAACGCCTGGTTTGTCATTGTTTATCTCATTTTCAGAGTTGGCAGAGAACATTAGGCTGCCTGACACTCACCAGCATCCATCCCTCGGCCTTTCTGACCTGACCTTTCCCAGCACTTGAATCTCTTACCGCAAAAAGAGCAAAACTTTCCCCAGAGTCCTTTAAGTTGGTCCAAAGGAAGTGCCCAGCTCTTACCATCTGGTCCCAGGCTTTGATCCCAGGGTCAAGCTAGAAGCAAAATGGCAGAGGGATTGCAGTGGTCATCTCTTCTTCTTTCTCTTTGAGCACGAGCGAGAAAAATAATTGTGATGGGTGGGTGCCACAACCTGATCTTTGTGGAGATATGGTGACCTGGGTGTTTGTCCATTCGGAAAGGTTGAAACCGTGCCGGCCAAAGGAGGAAGGCAAGCAAAAATAAGGAGGTAGAATTCAAAGACACAGCTGTGTTAGTCTGGAAAATCAGTTTGCAAAGGGATCTTGTAGCAGCTTTGAGATGAATTGAGCTTGACCTTTTGTAGACTTCAGCCTACTTCCTCGGGTGCATGTAAGGAAAAATGAGAAGGATGCACAGTTCTTAACAAATACACAACTCTAAAGGTTCAGGAAGGATTTCATTGTCCTCGAACTAAGATCAACCCACCCAACTGTTGGGAGCTCTGTTGCACCCAACGCCATTTTTTTCGGTAGAGGTGGTACTTTCAACTTTTGGCATATGCACTCTGGGTAGATCTTCGTTCCTTTTGCAAGAGGAGACCTTGCAAACTAAAAAAAGCAGGATCAATGTGGCAAAACGTCCTTTCCGTCTACTGTGTGTTGCAAATCTGGCAATCTTTGACCTGAACGTTTCCGTTCGTTGTTGTGCTGTTGTTGTGTGCCTTCAAGTTGTTTCCCAGTTGTAGCTTCCTTCAGTTGAATCTGTCATTGGGTTTTCTTGGCAAGTTCCTTCAGAAGGGGTTTGCCGTCACCATCCTCTGAGGCTGAGAGAATATGACTTGTGACTTGGGTTTCATGGCTCAGTGGAGATTGAAACCCTGATCTCCAGAGTCCTAGTCCAGCACTTCCACCACGTTGGCTCTCCATTCATAGATCCCAAGAAAAACAGGAGTAGTGTCCTGTAAAGATGGATCCAGGTGAGAGGCAGCTTAAGCCAGCCATGCTCAAAATCATGGCTAAGATTTGGCATAAGGAACTGAATAATGCAGGTGTTGCATGGCTAGTCTTCTATCTGCAGTTCAAGGATGCCTTGAATCTCTGGCCTTGGAGAGACTTGTCTGGGATATGCTTTCTATGGATGTGGTGCTATGAGAAAGGGGACCTTGTGTTAGTGGGCTATGGGGTAATTTGTCCCCATAGATGCTTTTGGGGCTCTTATTTCCATCATGCCACACTGTTGGCTGGGTTGGATAGGACTAGCGGACTGGTGGAAGTTGCAGGCCAACAGCTACGGGAGTGCCATGTGTCTCCCTTCCATGCTAGGCCAGAGATGTGGCCCTCCAGCTGTTGTGAGACTACATCTCCCATCAATGCTAACCAGCATAGGCAGTAATGAGGAAGGCTTGGAGTTGCACATTGCCCACCTTGTTCTTCTAAAATACTCCAATTCATCTTTGTTCTGGGACTCCAATGGGCAAGTGCGCATTCAGGAGGCTACAGGTGAAGGTGATCCCTGGTTAGTGGGATAGTGATTCCAGAGATTTTTGACAGATTGTCAGAATTCCTTCCAAAGGATGTCGACAGTTACTCTGGCTCCACCCTATTAAACAATGAGGTTTGTGGTTGAATTCTTCTCCTAAAGATACCTGGGCCAACTCAAGGGCTTGGCGGTCTTAGACCCCATGCCAAGGAGACAATTCCAGGCAACCTCTCCTCTGGGGTAGTGTTCTGTGACTAAAGGAAATGCATTTCAAGCTTCTGTGCATTTACATTTCTGCAACATTGCCTTGCCAAATGAAGGGGCATTGGGACAGAAATGTGTTAAGTGACAATAGGTTTTGGACCAATTTGTCTCGGGAGCCAAGTGGGAGTCGTTTTTGTTTGCTGTCGAAATGCACAGAAACAAAACTCCGTGGGAATTAACGTTCTTCTTTCTTCTCCGTTATTTCCTTCCCTGTTGGTGTGTGTGTGTGTGTGTGTTTTCTCTTTTCCGTAGGAATGAAAGTGTCTGGCTAACAAATGGGTTCTGTCTCTTTCGAACGGCCTGAAACTTCATTATACCTGCACAAACTGCCAGCTCCGTTTCTGATGTCGTTGGCTTGTTTCTCTCTCTGTCTCTCTTACTCGCTCCCTTTTGCATACGCACAAGTACACATACACACATTGTCGTCCTGCTTTGCCATTCCCTTTCTGCTTTCTTGGCATCTTCTCCTTATACAAACCCACTTGCTTACAGCAGTGGCCTTTCCCTCTTGGAGAAGAAGGCTCATCCTTTTACCGTTTCTGGGACCAGTCCGGACTGCAACATTTCACAGCGTCACCTAAACTCCCTCTCCAAATTTCCAGCTCAGGGCAAATACAGTGATCCCTCCACATTCGCTGGGGTTAGGGGAGAAGGACCCCTTTGTGAATGTGGAAAAACTGCAAATAAAAAAAAAACTTTTTAATAATAATAATAATAATAACAACAATTTATTTCTATCCTGCCTTTCCAATTGGATCGAGGCGGCTTATGACAATAATAAAATTCCTACAGTATAAAAACGAATCCTACTATCCCCTCCCTCCCTTACACAAACATGAAAAATCCCACATAACTATGGTAACATACCATTTAAAACATTAAAACAATCAGAGACAGGGGGACGGGCATCTTGGGGTGATCAATAGGGTGATCCATATCAGCGGGTGTCTGAGTGAATTATTCAGGGAAGGCTTGTTGGAAGAGATCCTGAGAGAACCCGTCTCTAGGAATCACCAGGTGCTCCAATGCAACTCTGCGGTCAACATCTGCCAGATGTTGATCGTAGAATCATTCTGGAAGACCTACAAATGCCTAGAGAAGCATTTTCTGTAGGAACTTCTAGGTTCTCCAGAACAACTCAATAGTCAACCTCTGGCGGAGTTGCTCTGGAGAACTTAGAGATTGCTAGAGAGAACGTCTTAATCAAAACCACAATTAATCAACTCCTCAAAAGTCAAAGCCACAAATGCGGAGGGCCTGTTGTATCTCCTGCGGTTGCTGTTTACCCCGTCTGTTGCTTTTCTATCAAGGATGGGGAATCTGTGTCCCTCCAGATGTGAGTAAATCCCAGTTGCCGCCAGGCTTAGCCAACTTGGCCAATGACCAAAGGAAGCCATCAACATCTGGAGGGCCAAAGGGTTTCCTTTCCAATGTGCATTATCAGCGTTGGCTTCATGTTTAGAAACTGGGCCATCATTACATGGAATACAAATCTTTGCTTAGTTTATCCTCACTCACAAGAACAAAAACTTAAGTGAATTTAACCTTTGTGGCATTCTGCAAAGTCAGGAACGGTAATTACTGTAAGAAACTTGGGCACCGAAGACAAAAAACGCCAAGCTTGAGCTGGGCAAGGGGGCAACAAGGATTGCTGCTATCGACTCCATTGAAAAGGAGTCTTGGGGAGCATGACAGGGAGATCCCCCGATGTCTGGGCACCATGCATTCACGAGTCCATCTTTGCTTTTTTTAAGGGCCACCCCTTCATCGTCCAGTACAATGACGGTAACGCCGAGGTGGTATCCATGTGGGTCTGCCGGATGTTGGAAGAGAGGCGTTCGCAGCAGCAACAGCCACAACAACAGCAACAAGGGTCTCATTGAGCATAGTTGTATGCCCAAGGGAAAGAAAAAAGACCGATACTTTGCCAAAGCCCACTTGGACTCTCTTCGCTTTCGTAGGAGATTTTCCACAGCTGTATTTCATCCGAAGAAAGCGTTTGGATATGTGCGCGGTAACTTTTTATTCCGTAAAGCTTCAGCAAAGACTGCCATGCACACAGACATAACACTCACTATCACTCCTCTCCTTATTCTACATCATGAGGACTTATTCAGCACATTTAAGACAACATTATTATATATATATATATATTTTATTAAACCAACTATATATTTCTTGGCTTCGGAGTATTTTTTATGCACCTAAAAAAGAAATCTCCCGGGGTTGAACATCTTTGTCCTTTGGACTCGATATAATCTTAGCTGCTTTGGTGTCATAATGTTCAAATGCCAGAATGAAGTGGATGTGAACCAAGAGGTGGAAATGTCAAGAGTTGTGATCTGGAGAGAAGCATAGCAAGGATTAGCAAACTTTGGCCAAGGAGAGCGTAGTGTGACACTTCTGCACATAAAACTGTGCTACATTTCTCATGTCCTCCCATGTTTAGTCACTGCAGCTCCCATACAAAGCCATCCATGGTTAGTGGAGAATGGGAATGAGGGTTGGAGAAGTGTCTGGGTATGTCTCAATAGCTAGACGAAGACCAAGGATATTATTGATCAAGATCTATTGGAGTCCCCCAAAGGTCCCAGTGGATGATAGGATCATTCAAAGACCAGGAGGAAAGTGCTTTGGTCATTGCAGAGGGAGCAAGAGAATACTAACTTCTGCAACACTCTGTAAAGAACATACACAACTCACACACAACAAACATAAAAACATTTTATGCAAACATTCACTTACATTCATAACTCCATTTTAAACTAAACACAAGACATAAAGACATACATTTATAAACTTCCTCCTCTCACTGTCAATTCTGATTTCTGATGATACCGACTTTTAAATTTCTTAGATTAAAAACTTGTATATAATAATCACATCTCTCTGGATTTATAACCTTCTGACTTTAGCATCCAGCTATTAGCCCTATTATTTGCACTCTTATTTTCTAAAAAATTTTTGTAGTTGTATACCAGACCTTTTATAATACTTCAACCTTTTTCAAAGTGAATTCAGATAGGTTGTTATTTTCAACCACTCTTTTTCCATTTTTCACTTGGTTTCTTTCCGACTAGTTGTATAAGTTTATCATATACTCATATAATTTTGAGTACCATTCTGATACGTTTGGGTTTTTCTCATCCGTCCAATACTTCGCATATACGATGCTGGCGTCATACAAGTTAAAAATTACATATAATCCCACCCTCCCCTAAAACAACAATTAAACACAATTTGAAATCATAACATTAAAATAACAAATCGAGCAAATAGACTCCATCAAGCTCTAAATAGGATCGTAAAAGAAGAGGAGAAACCCCGGGTCGGCGATGTTTGGGGTGAAGGTGGTTTGCAAGGGAGAGTCGGACGAACGATTACCAATCCTGGCCATTATTTCGGAGCTAGTCTGGAAAATACTTGGCTTCCTTCCTTGGAGGGATCATCAATCTTCAGGTGAAGGAGAAGAGATTGCAGGCGAAAGTTTGTCTTAATTGCTCGGATGTCACAACCTTTCTGGCAGGACAACGAATGGCTCAACCGGAGAGGTACCTGCAGGTGCTTTTTCTAAAAGTGAGACAAATTCCTTCCCCTTTTCCACCAACTGGGTTTGAAGCAGCATTGGCAAATTTCCCGTCGTCTGGCATGTCTGTGCGGAAAAGGTCTTCCTGCTAACTTTAGCGGAAAAGAGGCTGTTTCCAAACTGCCCTCGCGCTTTTTTTTTAATTCCCTTTTTCTTCCATGTAAGTAAATCTTGGCATTGGAGCTCAACTTATACGCAGCCTTCATAATAGGGTTTAATAGTGAAATTGCTCATAAGTAAAGTGTATTTTTGCATTGGAGCTCAACTTATATGCAGGCTGCATAATGTGTTTAATAGCGAGACTGCTCCTAAATAAAATGTATTTTTGCATTGGAGCTCAGCTTATATGGAGGCTGCATAACGTGTTTAATACAATGATATAGCCATGTTAGTCTGTAGAATCAGTATGTAGAGAAATCTTGGAGCACCTCTGAGACTTAACTGTAAGAAAGAAATGGCAGAATTTTCCATTTGCCAATTTCTTTCTTTCAACTGGTCTCAAAAGTGCTACAAGATCTCTGTGCACTGAATGTGTTTAATAGTGAGAATGCTAAATAAAATGTCTTTTTTGCATTGGAGCTCAACCTGCCTGCATAATGTGTTTAATACAAAGATATAGTGTTAGTCTGTAGAATCAGTACATAGAGAGATCTTGCAGCACCTTTGAGACTCACCAAAAGAAAGAAATTGGCAGCGTTTCCCAGTCGCCAATTTCTTACTTTCAGCTAATCTCAAAGGTGCTACAGAAGATCCTTCTACGTCCTGAATGTCTTTAATAGTGAGACTGCTCCCAAGTAAAGTCCCTTTTTTGCATTGGAGTGACCAGAGGGTCTTTCCGTCCCCGTCCCAAAGGGGCTGCCATTTTTCTAAAATTTCTAAAAACCCCGCAGAAAGAAGCCTCTGGTCTTTTTAAAAGCCACACCAAAAGCCTCCAAAAGCTTCCAAGGAGTTTATCATACGACGGAATTTGGGGGTATAATGCAATGGCAATCCGAACGCAATCGCTGATTTAATCTTATTTTAAGGGGTGGGAGGTGGGGGTGGGATTTTTCTGTTTTAATTGTTGTTGCTTTAATCCTGTTGTACCCCGCCCCGATTGCTTGTTCAGAGGGGCGGGCTAGAAATAAAAAAATATTTATTATTATTATTATTATTATTATTATTAATCATGGGGTTTCATGTTATTGCGTATTAGAGTATCTCACGCAATTTCGGGCAATGGGAAGTCATTCCGAACGCAATCATGGGCTTTCACGTAATTGTGTATTAGAGTATTGTACTCAATTTCGGGCAAAGGGGGGTCATTTTCGGGAAATGGGAACTCATTCTGAACGCATTCCGAATGCAATCAGATTTCACGTATATTCGCTAAACTAAATTCGCGTAAGTGCGAATTGGCTCCATTCGCAACTGAGAGAAATTCCTCCCGTGTGATAAACTCCCGAATGTGGCCTTGTGGTTTGCAGGATCGGGATGCAGAAGGGAAAGGGAGGAAAAATCTTCCTATCTTCTTCTCCTTCTTTCCAAGCATCCTGCTGCTGTCAGTTTGCCAAGGGCAAAGCATCATTCTTTTGTTTTCTTGGCAGCAGTTGGGGGAAGAGAAGCTCTCTTGGTGTGCTGGATTTATTGGCAAACAGTTTGCAAAGGGTCCAAAACAGCAGCAGCAAGAACCTCAAACTCTTTCCAGCTGAGGAAGAGAAGTGTCTCCTGAGGGTGAGTTTACCCATTGCATCTCTAAAAATCTGAATTATTGAGTTTGGATTTCGGGGCTCCTCTCGCTCTCTCTCTCTCCAGACAAAGCGACTTAATATTTCTTTAGTGTCCTCTCCAAAGAGAGACTCAAAGCAAGGGTTTAAAGAACCCCTTGTTCGACACAGATGACATGTTTTACAAATCCCACCTGACTTCTGCTCTTTGCCAAAAACCCCAAAAGGCCATTTATGCTATAAAGCCTGAGGAGCGATTCCGAAGAGAAGCAACAACAGCGACGACGTATTTGGATTTTATTCCTTTCATTTATAGGCCGCCTTTCTTTCTCCCAGAATGGGACCCAAGGTGGCTCACCCAAAAAATCCACTAAAATCTAACCATGATATTATTTTTTTAAATCGTTGCATGAAAGAAGTATAAAATCATTAAAAGAATTTGGAAATAAAACACACACACACAGCCCTCAAAGCCTCCTTGGATAGGAAATCACCAATAGATATTAGGCGCTGCAGGGGATATTTCAGATTTAAAAATGGGCAAAGCCATCTCTAAGGATTCCTCGTCTAAGAAAAACCTATGAGAAATTCATGGGGTGGCCATAAATCAACAAGGCACAAACACACACAATGCAACACAGGGCCTCAAAACCCTAAAAGCACTACATCTTGTCTGATCTTGAAAGCTAAGCAGGGTATGCCCTGGTTAGTATTTGTATGGGAGACCACCAAGGAGGAACTGGCAAAGGCCCCTATAAGAAAACCCTATGAGAAATGAATGGGGTCGCCACAAATCAACAGAGGACTTGAAGGCACACAAATGGCACCCGATCTCATCCGATCTTGGAAACTGAGCAGGGTCGGCCTTGGTTGGGACTTGGATGGGAGACCACCACCACCATCCGTAGGCTCTATTTCAGAGGAAGGACCTGGCAAAAACCACTTCTGAGGATTCCTTGCCTAAGAAAAACCTATGAGGAATCAATGGGGTGGCCATAAGTCGATAGTGGACTTGAAGGCACAAACACACAATATAACACGAGGCCTAACTAAATACTGTACCCTAAAATCTCCAAATCCTGTCTGGTTATGGAAGCTAAGCAGGATCAGCCCTGGTTAGCCCCTGGATGGGAGACTGCCAATAAAGATCAGGTGCCATCGGCAAATTGAAGGAATTGGCAAAACCACCTCTACGGATTCCTTGTCTAAGAAAAACCTATGAGAAATTAATGGGTTTTTTTTTGTTTTTTTTTTGCCTTCAAGAGGATTTGAAGGCACACAAACAGCACCGGATCTCATCCGATCTCGGACCCTAAGCAGGGCCATCCCTGGTTAGGACTTGGATAGGAGACCACCAACAAAAACCAGGTGCTGCTAGGCTCCATTTCAGAGGAAGAAAAACCCCTATGTGCAGATCCAGCTTATCCGACGCACCTTTTTGGGATGTATAGATCCTTCCCTTCCTGGGCCCATCCTAGGCCTCCTTTCACGCGACGGGGATAACGGTGGTTTCCTAAGGCTTGCCCTGGCTGGGACCTTTTTCCTTCCCCAAAAGGCAGCCCCATAAACAACCACGGCGAGCTGCGAAAGATGGGATTTATGGGTTCGGCCTTGCTGGCGATTGAAGAACGGCCCTCTCTCTGGGCTTTTGCCTTTTTGCATTGATGCTGCAGCTGCTCTGAGCCAGAGTCCCAGAGAGAAGGAAAGTTCAAGGTTTATAAGTGGCTGGTCAACTCCAGAGGTTTTATTTTGTTATTTGGTTTTTAATGGAAAATGAAGGTCTAGGGTTGTTGTGTTGTTGTTGCTGTTTTTAAAAAGGTGGTTCCTTCCAGCAGCTGATCCGCTGCACATTTCGCCCGGCAGAAAGAGACAGAGAAGGAGGCCAAGAGTTGCCCCGGCGTTAAGAACCGGTGAGTGGGAACGCCTGGGTTTTGTGGTAAAGGTTCTGGGTGCGAATCCTGGGCAAAGCAGGACTCCAGCTTGCCTTTCTTTCTCCCTTCTAAGCCAGCTTCTCCTAAAGGCCTTGTATTTGGAAAGGGGGACAAAGAAAGCTTTATTTGACCCTCTTGACCCCTTGCTTTGGCCAACCCGGTTGACCAAGGAGTCGCCAATAAAGTCTTGGCTATTGATTCTGTGCATTTCATTTTGGCAACTAACCACAACAGGAGGAAAAGGGGCGACCAAATTGCCCCAAATAATTTGTTGTGCGTTGTTGTTGTCGTCGTGTTTATATGTGTGTATGTTTGTATGGGAACTGCTGCCGCTGCTTGCGGTGCAAAGTTTGGAAGGAGTTGTGCATGAATTGTGGCCAAATCCAGTCCTACTACGCCGGTGGTGGGGTCAGTTTAGATGGCCCTTGGGTGTCCGTTCCACGTCTACAAATCTGTGGTGCTCTGATCCACTGGAGCGGAGTTCGAGTGAAGCGTTTGAAAGCCGGAGGGTGGGGTGTCACGCTCTCTCAGCCTCAGAGGAAGGCCAGGGCAACACTCCCCCTTGAATTATGTAGGAAACCCTTTAAAAGGAAACAAATCTCGTGATGCAGTGGTTTAGTTTAGAGCATTGGCCTCAGCCTGGCTCAGCCATGTAAACCCATTGGGTGACCCTGGACAAGTTACACTCTCTCAGCCTCAGAGCAAGGCAGTGTCAAATCTGAAGAAACATGCCAAGAAAACCCCTTAGCCTTAGGGTCGCCATAAGTTGGAAACGACTTGAAGGCACACAACAACAACAACAACAAGGACTCAGGGAAAAGCTGGCCAAGCAAAGTTGTGGTTGTTGTGTGCCTTCAGGTCCTTTCCGACTTATGACCAGGCGGACATTATAATGGGTTTACTTGGCAAGATTTGCTCAGATGAAGCGTGCCATTGCCTCCTTTGAGGCTGAGAGAGTGTGACTTGCCCAAGGAAGGTTTCTATGGCTGAGCAAGAACCTGAACCTTCTCTTTCCTGACTCCTGGGCCAACTTCTTGTTGTTGTGTGCCTTCTAATCCTTTCTGACTTATGGCCACCGTAAGGGGAACCTATCATTTGTTTTTCTGGGCAAAATTTGTTCCAAAGAAATGTGCCATTGCCTTCCATTGGGGCTGAGAGAGTGTGGCTTTCCCAAGGTCACCCAGCGGGTTTCCATGCCTGGGCAGGGATTTGAACCCTGGCCTCCAGAGCTGGGGTCATCATAGGGATGTAAATCACAGGCCACCATGATGGCCAAAGGGCTGGACAGATGCCCAGGGGCCGAAGGGTCAGCTCCGGCCCTTTCCTTTCGTCTTTTGGGCCATCCATGGAAAACCCCTTGGTGACTTGGGACATGCCACACTCTCTCAGCCTCAGAGGGAGGCAATGCCCCTATAAATGGGGCTGGGCAGCTGTCCAGGGTGCTGAAGGGTCAGTTTCTTGGACCATCCATGGAAACTCACTGGGTAACTTTGAACATGTCACACTCTCTCAGCCTCAGAGGTAGGGGCTGGGCAGCTGTCCAGGGTGCTGAAGGGTCAGCTCCGGCCCTTTCTTGAGCCATCCCCTGGGTGACTTTGGAGATGTCACACTGTCTCAGCCTCAGAGGGAGGCAATGCACCCCCTGTCCAAGCAAATCCCCATAAAGAGGGCTGGGCAGCTGTCCAGGGTGCTGAAGGGCCAGCTCCGTCCAGGAGCCCGATGCCTCCCTGCTGTCCTTCCCCTTCTCCCCCTTGACCCCCCCTTCCTTCCCTGCCTTGCCTTCCTTGACCTCTGGCCCTCCGCCAGGCCAGCCTTTTGTCAATGTCCAGTAATTAAAATGTCACCGTTTAATTTCCAGCCAGGCCCCCTTCCCTGCTTCCTCCCTTCCTCCTTTCTCATTCCCTTCTTCTTCTTCTCCTTCCTTCCTTCCAAGGAGCCTAATCGAAAGGCTATTTGCCCCCTTCCCTCTCTCTTTCTCTGGATCGATGGGGCGACGGAAGGGGGCCGGCGATTGATCGGCCGCTAAAATGAAATTTATTGGGGTCATGGTTTTATATGGTGCTGATACAACTGTTAAATGGGGAACATTCGTTTCCAATCGGAGGCGTTTATTAAACTTCCACTGAATTAGACCGCTGTGATTTATGGGCCAATCTCCCCTCTTTCGCCTGGAAAGAGATCCCCCCCCCCCCAAAAAAAGAGACAAACCCCCCAGGAATGGAAGGAGGGAGGGGAAAGAGAGGAAGGGGAGAGGAGGATGGAGAGAAAGAAGGAAGGACCAGGGAGGAAGGGAGGAAGGATGGATGGAGCAGGATGAAAGGGAAGGGAAAGGAAAGGGGGATGGAGAGAAAGAAGGAATGACCAGGAAGGAAGGAAGGGGAAGGGATGGAGGGAAGGAAGGAAGGAAGGAGCAGGATGAATGAGAAGGGAAGGGAAAGGGAAAGGGGGATGGAGAGAAGGAAGGAAGGAAGGAAGGAAGGAAGGAGCAATGACCAGAAAGAAAGGAAGGAAGGGGAAAGGAAGAGGGAGGGAGAGAAAGAAGGAAGGAGAGAAAGAAGAAAAGACCAGGAGGGAAGGAAGGGAAAGGGATAAGGAAAAGGAAGGGGCTGGAAAGAAAGAAGATAGGAGAAGGAAGGAAGGAGCACTAGGAAAAGAAGGGAGGAAAGAAGGAGCAGTAGAAAAAGGGAAAGGAAAATGGAGAGAAAGAAAAGGGGAAGGAGAAAGAGAAGGGGAAGGAGGATGGAGGGAAAGAAGGAAGGAAGGAGCAGGAGGAAAAGGAAGGGAAAGTGAAAGGGGAACGAAAAAGGAAAGGAAATCCTAACCCCAAAGGAAGAAATGCAATATCTGCCCTATTAAATACCATTTAAAAGGGGGATGTGTGTTTAAAAACTGAAGCATCCAAAATTAAGGAAGGAATGGAGGCATCCAAAACTTCTCGGCTCCAGCTCTCCAGACCTCTGGCACTGCAAGGCCCATCACTCTGACAAGACTGGGGAGTTTCTCTGTCACTGATGGATAGATGGATGGATGGATAGATAAACAGGCAAATAGGCAGAAAGATAGGCAGATAGATTAGGAGAGCATGGATTAAATGGCAGGGGCAAGGCAAAGCAAGGCAGAGGGCTGGAGAAGTACAATATCATCCCAAATCCACAAGACAAGGATACCTTTACTAGGCCAACCAAAATGTACATTATCTATGACACAAGTTTTCGAAGCACCACTGGCAGCTTCTTCATCAGGCAAAGGGGTTAATAATGGTACAGGAGTAAGAGAAGGAAGGAAGGAAGGAAGGAAGGAAGGGGAGGAGAAGAAGGGAGGGAGAAGAGAGAGGGAGGGAAGGAAGGAAGGAAGGAAGGAAGGAAGGGGAGGGAGGGAGGGAAGGGAAGGGAAGGGAAGGGAGAAAGGAAAGGAAAGAGGGAAGTGGGGAAGGAAGGAAAGAAGGAAGGAAGGAAGCAAGGGGAGGGAGGGAAGGGAAGGGAAAAGGAAAGAGGAAGGAGGGAAGGGAAGGGAAAGGAAAGAGGAAGGAGGGAAGTAGGGAAGTAGGGAAGGAAGGAAGGAAGGAAGGAAGGAAGGAAAAAAGGGGAGGAGAAGAAGGAGGGGAGGAGAGGGAAGGAAGGGGAGGGAAGGGAGAAAGGAAAGAGGAAGGAGGGAAGGAAGGAAGGAAGGAAGGAAAGAAAGAAAGAAAGAAAGAAAGAAGGAGAAAAAGAGAGAAGGAAGAAGGAGAGAAGGAAAGGGAAAGAGGGAGGAAAGAAGCAAGGAAGGGAAGGAGGGAAAGAAGGAAGGAAGGAAGGAAGGAAGGAAGGAAGGAGAAGTGGGGAGAAGAGAAGGAAGGAAGGAGAGAAGGAGCAGGAAGAGAGGAAGGTAGGTGCCAATGTTAGTCCCAGGCCTGCATTTGGTCCAGATGTTGTTGTCCTCAGTTCAGATGGCCTGGAAGGCTGCACCCCTCCTTCTCCTTCTGGCTGTGGGGGATACTGGGATATTCAGTCCAGGAAACCCACTTTAAATTCCATTTTAAAGCTACCAAGACCCTTGGGTCTGTGTTCTGCAGAAGAGAAGTTACTTTTTTTTTACCCCTTCCAGAAAGGAAAGAAAAAGCCCACCTGTTGCAAGGAAATGGATGGCCTTGCCTTCAGCACAAGGCCCAAGGCCCAGCACACTTGACCTTTCTGGTCAAAGAAATGGGGAGAAATGGGGACCAAATTCTCCTACTTTGGAAGAAAAAAGAATAAAACAGGTGAATTTCCTTCATCCGCTCGACTCGTTTTCCCATTTTGTGCAGATATCCGCAGACCCCCAGCCCTTATTTTTTTGCATGGGGCGATCACTGAGTTTTAATTAGGATTGGTTACAATTAAACCCAACACACTCGCACTCTCACAACGCACACATATGCCTTTAATTACATCTGGTTGTGGGTTTTTTTGTTTAATTCCAAATCCGTGTTTACACAGTAAGCGAGACGTACCTCCTGATTATCCCCAATACTCTTTATACTGTACTAATTATGTAAATTAAACCTAATTAACTGACAACACGCGCACAAAAACCTTTGCAGTTAATCCAACTGTTTAAAAGAGATGGGATCCAGGAGGAGCTTAAGAGAAGCCATGCAAGGAAAGGGAGGCCTTCCTGCAAATTTTATATTTTGGGGAGGAAATAACATCCTTTTTTAAAAAGGCTGTTGTTCCTTTTCACCTTCTTTGACCCTTTTCCTCCTATCCTTCCTTCCCTTAATCCAGAATTGCTGCTTTTGTTGTGTGTTTTCGAGCCATTTCCAACTTGTGGCAACCCTAAAACAAACCTAATTGTGGGGTTTTCTTGGCAGGATTTGTTCAGAGGAAGTTTGCCGTTGCCGTCTCCTGAGGCTGAGAGAGTGCGACTTGCCCAAATGGGTTTTAGGGTTGAGCTGAGATTTGAACCCTGGTCTCCAGAGTCCTAGCCTAACAAACACGGTGACTTTGTGTGTTTCTAACTTAAAACCAACCTAAGGTTTTCTTGGCAAGATTGGTTCAGAGGAGGTTGGCCGTTGCCTTCCCCTGAGGCTGAGAGAGTGTGACTTTGCTCAAGGTGGGAGCCAGGATTCGAACCTCGGTCTCCAAAGACATACGTAGTCCAATGCTCAAACCATTATGTCACCCTGGCTCTATATATCTTGCATGTCCAAACTTGGGTCCTCCAGATGTTTTGGACTTCAGCTCCCAGAATCCCTGAGAGTTGGGGCTTCTGGGAGTTGAAGTCCAAAACACCTGGAAGAGCAGAGTCCTAGAATTGGGTGGCCTTCCTAGATTGGGTCCATGGGGCAGCGCCCTCTACTGCAGGGACCAGGAACTGCGCCTTTGGAGCTCTCCTTGGTGCTGAATCTCCATCTCAGCAGAATAGGAGCAGAAACTCTGCATTTTTTGGCACTGGCCCAGGTCCTCCTTTTCCAGGACCTGTCCTACATTTCCAAGGGCTTTCCTTGGCAAGATGGGCTCAGAGGAGGTTGGCCATGGCCTTCCCCTGAGGCTGAGAGAGTGTGACTTATTTGCCCAAGGTGGGGTTTTCCCAGGGCTGAGCCAGGATTCGAACCCGGGTCTCCCAGAGTCAGAGTCCAGCACTCAAACCACTGCAGCACCAGGGTGAATCGATGATATTAAATATCATCATCATCATCATCATCATCATCTGAAGGAGAGGAAAGCAAGTATCCCATGAAATTAATACCGAAAGCCTTTAGAAAGAGACATAGACATAGATAGGTAAATATATAGAGATATAGAGATAGATAAATAGAAATATTGATATAGATATATAAAGATAGAGATATAGAGATATGGATATAGAGATAGATATATAGATAGATATGTAGAGGTATAGACATAGATAGATATAGACATATAGAGATAGATATATAGAGGTATAGACTTATATATATATATAGAGAGAGAGATAAAGATATGGATATAGAGATAGATATATAGAGGTATAGACAGATATATATATATATATATATATAGACATATAGAGATAGAGATATAGAGATATGGATGTAGAGATAGATATGTAGAGGTATAGAGATAGAGATATATAGATATAGAGATAGAGAGATAGAGAGATAGAGAGAGGGAGATATGGATATAGAGATAGATATGTAGAGGTATAGACATAGATATATAGATATAGACATATAGAGAGATAGAGATATGGATATAGAGATAGATATGTGGAGGTATAGACATAGATATATAGATATAGACATATAGAGATATAGAGATATGGATATAGAGATAGATATAGATAGATAGATACGTAGAGGTATAGACATAGATATATAGATATAGACATATATAGAGATATGAATATAGAGGTATAGATATATAGATATAGACATATAGAGATAGAGATATAGAGATATGGATATAGAGATAGATCTATAGAGGTATATACATATATATATAGAGAGAGAGAGACATATAGAGATAGAGATATAGAGATATGGATGTAGAGATAGATATGTGGGGGTATAGACATAGATATATAGATATAGACATATAGAGATATAGAGATATGGATATAGAGATAGATATGTGGAGGTATAGACATAGATATATAGATATAGAGTTAGAGATATAGAGAGATGGATATAGAGACAGAGATTCAAAGGTATATACATAGATATATAGATAGACACATATAGAGATATTGAGATATAGACATTGATACATAGATAGAGTTAGAGAAATAAAGATAGATATATAGAGATAGAGACAGAGATAGAGATAGAGTTATACAGAGATATAGGTATAGTTGTACATATAGATATAGGATGGGGGGGGGTCGCCGGGGGGGCAAAGGTTTAACTTACAACCCCCCCCCCCCCCCCCCCAAATTGAGACAGGCTTTTTATGCATTATCTTAATATGGGTCCTGCTTTCCTCCCACCCACCCCTTTAAATATATATATATATATATATGGCAGGACCCATATTAAAATAATGCATAAAAAGCCTGTCTCAGTGGGGGGGGGGTGTCTTTGTAAATTAATCCTTTTGCAACCCCCCCCCCCCCCCAGATTTTCCTGGCCTGGATCTTATGAAAGGGCTCCATCTTTGCAAGTTGGGTTTGCACTTTGCAGTCATCAGGGCTGATAAATATTTAACGAGGCATTTGTTGTTGTTGTTGGGCTTATTTTGTTGGAAGGGGGGGGGCTGTTGGAGGTTAGAAAGGACAGTCGAAAAAAAGGGGGGGGACCTTCAAAATTAACCTCTTCCTTCCTTTGTTTTGGTCCAAATTTGGGGCTGGGATGAAGGAGGGAGGGGTGGGTTTATTTATTTATTGGGGGGGGGTTCCTTTCCATTTATCCTCTTTCCTTCCCTCCCTCTTTGCAGAAGGCAATGCCTCTCCTTTAAATAATTAAAAGGCTTTGTAATTGCAGCTCATGAATTTTTTTCCTACTCACCTTTTGTATCTCTTTGGAGGGGGGGTCCTTATTGGGGGGCAACAGACCTGCCCCCCACTATTTTGAACCCCAACATTGAGACCCCTCCAACCATGTTTCCCCAATCCCCAAATTTCTGCCTCCAACGAAACTATCACAAATTCATTTTGCAACCTCTTTGGCAATGCTTCTCCATTCCCTTTCCAAAATCAGGAAAATCCCCCCCCCCCCCAAAAAAAACCCAAATTGTGTCTCCAAAACCCCCCCTCCTTTCCAAACTCAACCCTTTATGCACCCCCATTTTTGCAATGTTTTTCCTTTCAAAAGTATACAGGAACCGCCCCCCCCCCCCAAAACAACCAACCTTTGGAAACTATTTAATTCTAAGTAATTTAGATTATTTTCAATTGCAATGCCTTTCCAAAAGCAGACAACCCTATTTATGAAACTCCCCCCCCCCCACAAGGAAGATAAGGAAGGGTCCCCCACCCCCTTTCCAAAACTTCTCTGGCACCCCCCCCCATTTTGCACCCCATTTTTTTTTTGCAAAATGCCTCTCCTTTCCAACAGCCCCCCCCACAGCCAGCCCCCCCCCCCACAACTCAATTCCTGCCCCCCTCCCCAGAAAGACACCCCACACAAACTTTGGCACCCCCATTTTGCATCCTCTTTTGCAATGCTGCTACTTTTCCTTTCCAAAAAGAAGAGAGACACCCCCCCCCCCAAAAAAAAAACCCAATTTCTGCACCCACAGAGAAGGGGGGGGCTTTGGGAAACTCTCTCAAATTCTCCACCCTTTTTGCATCCCCTTTTGCAAGGCTTCTCTTTGCAAAAGCAACCCCCCCAACTCAACCCTTGCCCCCCCCCCAAAAGAAAGACACAAACAACACAAAAGGGGGGGCTCCTCCTTTTCCAAATTTCTCAGTGGGGGGGCTAGGGGGTCTTTCCACCCCACCCCCCCCAGAAGCCAAAGGAAAGCTGTTTCCAGCTGGGAAGACCCCCCTTTTTTTCTGCCCCCTTTTTGCCTGGGGGGGCTTGGGATCCATCCCTGTCCTTTATTAACTTCTGTTTGGTTCTGAGGGCAAATGGGTCAGCCAATGGGGGCCCGGAGAGGATGATTAATTACCGTTAATTAAGGCCCTCCGCCAAGAGCCCTTTCCAGGCAGAGGGGCTTTTCTCTTGCAAAAAGAAAAAGGGCGAAAGAGGTTGGCACTCTTGGCTTCTTGGCGCCCTTGAAGGTCCTCCCTTTCTTTGGGGGTTTTGGGAAAGCAGAAATGGACCCCCCCAAAAGTGGGAACTTGAAGAAGGAGGGGAAGGGCCAGGAACATCTTGGAGAATTTATTATTATTATTATTATTATTATTATTATATTTGCAAAGCTTCTCCTCTCCTTTTCCATCTTGGATAATAATAATAATAATAATAATAATAATAATAATAATAATAATGCAATGGTTCTCCTCTCCTTTTCCATCTTGGAGAATTATTATTATTATTATTATTATTATTATTATTATGCAATGCTTCTCCTCTCCTTTTCCATTTTCCATCTTGGAAAATTATTATTATTAGTAGTAGTAGTAGTAGTAGTAGTAGTATTTTGCAATGCTTCTCCTCTCCTTTTCCATCTTGGAAAATTATTATTATTATTATTATTATTATTATTATATTAATTATGCAATGCTTCTCCTCTCCTTTTCCATTTTCCATCTTGGAAAATTATTATTATTATTATTATTATTATTATTATTATTCAATTTTTGTCCTCTCCTTTTCCATCTTGGAGAATGATGATGATGATGATGCAATGCTTCTCCTCTCCTTTTCCATCTTGGAGAATTATTATTATTATTATTATTATTATTATTATTATTTTGCAATGCTTCTCTTCTCCTTTTCCATCTTGGAGAATATTAACAATTATTACTATTATTATTATTATTATTATTATTATAATTATTATTATTATTGCAAAAGTGGAGAGAGGTTCCTTCTCTCAGGGAACATTATTATTATTATTATTATTATTATTATTATTATTCAGGGCTAATAAAGGGGGAAAGCGTGAAACTATTATAAAGCAAAGCTCGAGTTTTCCGCCTCAGTTGCGGTTTGATCCCGCGTTTGATTTGGGGGATGAACTGGAAGAAGGAGAGGTCCTTCCTTTTTTCCTTCCCTTCTTCTTCTGTTTTGTCCGGTTTAAATTTAGTATTTTAAAAAATCCGGATTTTAAGGCTTTTTTTTTTTTTTTTGCACTAAAAAAAGCCTGGCTCGCTTTTTCCCTTGATCGATAATCGATAATCGATTACACTTTGGATCAAAGATTCCAATATGGGCTGGAATCATGTTGGAGGGTTCCAACTACTAGAGCATCTTTTTCTCTTGATCGATTATTGATTATATTCTGGATGAAAGTTTCAGGTATAGACTGGAATCCTGCTGGAGGGTCCCAACTTCTCTTGATCGATTATCGATTATATTCTGGATCAAAGGTCCAGGTATAGACTGGAATCCTGTTGGAGGGTCCCAACTAGAGCAACTCTTTCTCTCGACCGATTATAATCTGGATCAAAGACATAGACTGGAATCCTATTGGAGGGTCCCAGCTCTTTCTTTCCATCGATTATCGATTATAATGATCGATTATCTGGATTAAAGCTTCCTATATAGACTAGGATACCTACAGTTGGCCTGTAGTAAACCAACACTCAGGTCAACCCCATTGATTCAATGGGTCTACTTTAGCCAAGAAGAACATCAGGGTTTGGGTTCAAACTCAGGAATCGATCAAAATCTCATTGAAAGAGGGACCTCTTTCCCACAATTTCCTATCTCAGGGCTCAATATTTGGGGATATTATTTTTTTTTTGAGTGATCAATTCTTCAATTTATGGTTAAACAACAAATGTGGGGTGTCTGTTGTTGTTGTTGTTGTCGTTGTTGTCTGTATCTATTATCTGCCCACAGAGAGATCTCTTTCTCCTTCCTTCATTAAAACCTGCCCCACAAGATCAATAAATTACCAATATTGATCACTTTCATTCTCATCCCTCTCCAATTTTTTTGTTTTAAAAAAAGATGGGGCTGGAGGGAATATTGTCCCATTAATGGGGGGTTCAGGGAGGGAGGGTCTGCCCCATATTTTGGGGGGGAGCACCACTTCCATCCGCTCCGGCTTCTAGTCCGAACATTGACCAGGACTCATTTCGCTTCTCCATCTCCTGGCTCATATTTGGGGGGGGGGGTATCTTTTTTATATATTTTTGGGGGGGTCTCCCCCCCCAAAGTCCCATTTTTGGGGGAGAAGGAAAAGAGGGGAAAGGGTGCTTAGGGAAACTTGGATGGTTCAAGAGAGGAAAGGAAAGGGCCGGAGCTGACCCTTCAGGACCCTGGACAGCTGCCCAGACCCAAGAAATGGACCTTAGCCTTAAAAATGCATCTGAGGAAGTGGATTGAAGTCTAGGAAAGCTCCTGCTGCCAACTTCTTATTCTCAAAGGTGCTATAAGATCTCTCTGCATATTATTATTATTATTATTATTATTATTATTATTATTATTATTATTATTATTATTTACTGCATCTAAATGCATCTGAGGAAGTGGGCTGAAGTCTAGGGAAGCTCATGCAGCCAACATCTTTCTTGCAGTGAGTCTCAAAGGTGCTACAAGGTCTCTCTAATTATTATTACTGTATTATTATTATTATTATTATTATTATTATTGCTGCATCTAAATGCATCTGAGGAAGTAGACTTTAGTCTAGGGAACATTATTATTATTATTATTATTATTATTGCTGCATTTAAATGCACCTGAGGAAGCAGACTGTGAAGTCCAGGAAAGCTCCTGCTGCCAACTTCTTTCTCCCAGAGTGAGTCTCAAAGGTGCTGCGGGATCCCTCCCCCAACAACAACAATAATAAATAATAAATAAAATAAATAGTAAAAATAACAAATAGTAAAATAAATAGTAAAATAATAAATAAAATAAATAGTAAAAATAACAAATAGTAAAATAAATAGTAAGATTATAAATAAAATAAATAGTAAAAATAATAAATAGTAAAATAATAAATAAATTAAATAGTAAAATAACAAATAGTAAAATAATAAATAGTAAAATAATAAATAAAATAAATAGTAAAATAATAAATAGTAAAATAATAAATAAAATAAATAGTAAATAACAAATAGTAAAATAAATAGTAAGATTATAAATAAAATAAATAGTAAAAATAATAAATAGTAAAATAATAAATAAATTAAATAGTAAAATAACAAATAGTAAAATAATAAATAGTAAAATAATAAATAAAATAAATAGTAAAATAATAAATAGTAAAATAATAAATAAAATAAATAGTAAAATAATAAATAGTAAAATAATAAATAAAATAAATAGTAAATAAATTAAATAGTAAAATAATAAATAAAATAAATAGTAAAATAATAAATAGTAAAATAATAAATAAAATAAATAGTAAATAAATTAAATAGTAAAATAATAAATAGTAAAATAATAAATAAAATAAATAGTAAAATAATAAATAGTAAAATAATAAATAAAATAAATAGTAAATAATAAATAGTCTCGCTCGTAGGGGGGCGCCCTTACCTTTCCCACTCCTCCCCCCCCCCTTTTTTTTCTTTCTTTCTTTTTCTTTTCTTTTCTTTTCTTTTCTTTTCTTTTTTTTTTTTTGACAAGGAGGCTTTGATTGACAGGTGGGGGCTTTTGATTGACAGCCCTTTAGGGGGGCTCTTGCGAGGGTCTAATGGGGGGGGGTTGGGCTCCAAGGGCTGAGAACCAGGGTCCCCTCCTCCTTCCCTCCATCCCTCCTTCCATCCCTCCATCCCTCCTCCTCCCCTTCTCCTTCCTCCTCCTTCTCTTCCTTCTCTTCCCCCAAAGAGGCTCTCCATGCGGCCACTCCTCCGCTGCCCTCTCCCATCCCAAGAAGAAGGAAAAGAAGGGAAAGGAGAAGAAGCCCCAAAGGAAGGCAAGGGAGCCATGGAGGGCCCCTCCGGAGGAAGAAGGAGAAGGAGAAGAAAAGGGGGAGCAGGGAGGTTGGGGGGCTGCCCCTAAGAGCCCCTTCCCGGGGACAGAGAGGGACTTCTCCCCACAGGTACGGAAGAAGAAGAACATCCTTCCTTCCAATGAGCCTTGGCTCATTTATTTTTGGGGTGTCTCTGTGTGTTTGTGTTTGTGTGTCCTTTTTTGGGGTGACCTTCTCCCCTTCTTCTTCTTCCTCCCCTTCCTCGGATTTGGGAAGAAAAACCCTCCCGAAACCTCCTCCTTCTTCTTTTGCAAAGTCTTCCCTTAGAAAAACCCGAATTTTTACGGATTTCTTTCCTGAAAGTTCCCTTCCTGAGTCTTTTCTCGGCTCCTTAAGGCTTCCTGGCTGGCATTGTGTTGTTCTTGTCGTTGTCGTCGTTGTTGTTGTTGTTGTCGACGTTGTCCTTTTGCAAAAAGTCTTTCCTTAGCAATCCGAATTTCTACGGATTTATTTTGCAAACCCAAACTTCGCTTCCTGAGTCTTTTTCTCGTCTCTTCTTGGCTTCTTAAGGCTTCCTGGCTGGCATTGTGTTGTTGTTGTCGTTGTCGTTGTGGTCGTTGTTGTCGACGTTGTCCTTTTGCAAAATCTTCCTTTAGCAATCCTAATTTTTACGGATTTCTTTTGCAAGTTCGCTTCCTGAGTCCTTCTCTTCTCTTCTCTCTTTTCTCTTCTCTCTTTTCTCTTCTCTCTTGGCTTCTTAGGATCCCTGGCTGCAGCTGGCATTGTGTTGTTGTTGTCGTTGTTGCTGTTGTTGTTGTTGTTTGGGAAAAGTCCACGTTGTTCTCTGGCAAAGCCTTCCCTTAGAAATCCCAATTTCTACGAATTTATTTTGCAAATCCATAGTTGGCTTCCTGAGTCTCTCTCTTCTCTTCTCTTTTCTCTTTCTGGCTTTTTGAGATTCCTGGATGAAGCTGTCTTTGTGTTGTTGTTGTTGTTGTTGTTCTTTTGCAAAGTCTTCCCTTAGCAATCCTAATTTTTACGGATTTCTTTTGCAAACCCAGAGTTCGCTTCCTGACTCTTTTTCTCTTCTCTTTTTGGTTTCTTAGGATTCCTTGCCTCAAACGGCATTGTGTTGTTGTCGTTGTCGTTGTCGTTGTTGTTCTTTTGCGAAGTCTTTCCTTCGCAATCCTAATTTCTACGGATTTCTTTCGCAAACTGGGTCCTTTTCTCTTCTCTTCCTTTTCTCTTCCCTTCCCTTCTTTTTCCTTCTCTTCTCTTCTCTCTTCTCTTCTCTTTTTGGCAGCTGGCATTGTGTTGTTGTTGTTGTCGTTGTTGTTCTTTGGCAAAGTCTTCCCTTCGCAATCCTAATTTTTGCGGATTTCTTTCGCAAACCCACCGTTGCCTTCCTGGGTCTCTTTCTCTTCTCTTCCTTTTCTCTTCCCTTCCCTTCTTTTTCCTTCTCTTCTCTTCTCTCTTCTTTCTTCTCTTCTCTATCTGGCTTCTTGGGATTCCTTGTGGTTGTTGTTGTTGTGGTTGTGGTTGTGGTTGTTGTGATTGTTCTTTGGCAAAGCCTTCCCTTAGAAATCCCAATTTCTACGAAATTATTTTGCAAATTTCCTGGGTCTCTCTCTTCCCTTCTCTCTTTTCTCTTCTCTTCTCTTTTCTTAAGATTCCTGGCTGCAGCTGCCATTGTGTTGTTGTTGTTGTCGTTGTTGTTGTTGTTATTTTGGGGGGAAAGTCGACCTTTTGCAAAGAAATCCCGACTTCTACGGATTTATTTTGCGAGTCCATGGTTTCCTTCCTGAGTCTCTCTTTTTCTGTCTCTTTTCTGTCTTTTAGGGACCATTCCTTGCTGCGAATGGCATTGTGTTGTTGTTGTTGTTGTTGTCGTTGTCGTTGTTGTTGTTTTGCAAAGCCTTTCCCTAGAAATCCCAATTTCTACCAATTTATTTTGCAAAGTCCGTAGTTGGCTTCCTGGGTCTCTTTTCTCTCCTCTTTCTTGGCTTCTTGACCTTCTTTGCTGTAACTAAACATTGTGTTGTTGTCGTTGTTGTTGTTGTTAAGCCGACTTTCTTCTTTTGCCAAGTCTTCCCATAGAAATCCCAATTATTTCCACGGATTTAGGTTCTATAGTCTCTTTTCTGGCTTCTTGGGAGGCCTTGCCGCAAATGGCATTGTGTTGTTGTGGTTGTTTTTGTTGTGGTTGTCGACGTTTTGACAGTTGTCCCTCTGTTGTTGTTGTTGTTGTTGTTGTTGTTGTGGTTGTTTTCCCCTTTCTTTCTTTTTCCCATCCCAGGTTTCGTTTTCTTAAAGCGAAGTCGGGTCGCACTCCGTTTTCCCTCCGTTGGGATTTAATAATAATAATAATAATAATAATAATAATTAATAATAATAATAATAATAATTAATAATAATAATTTATAGTCCACCTATATATATATATATATATATATATATTAAAGGGGAGAAACAAATAGATGCAGAGATATATATTAAAGGGGAGAAACAGATATAGAGATATATAAATATATATATTTATATCTATTTGTTTCTCTCTCTATCTCTATATGTGTTTCTCCCCTTTTATATATATATATATATCTATATACCTCTATATCTGAGGTATATATATATATATATATATATATGGGGAGAAACACATATAGAGATATATATTTGAGGGGAGAAATATATATATATATATATGTATAAAATGAGAGAAACAGATATATATAGCAATGTATTAGAGGGGAGGAACAAATATATATATATAAAGTGGAGAAGCAAATAGATGTAGAGAGATATAAATATATATTAAAGGGGAGAAATATATGTGTATATATATATATTAAAGGGTATATATATTATAGGGGAGAAACAAATAGATGTAGAGAGATATAAATATATATTAAAGGGGAAATATATATATATATATATTAAAGGGGAGAAGCAAATAGATGTAGAGAGATATAAATATATATTAAAGGGGAGAAACAAATAGATATAGGGATATATAGATGTAGGGGGAAACAGATATAGAGGTAAAAAGATACATTAAAGGGGATATATATATATATTAAAGGGGAGAAACAAATAGTTGTAGAGAGAAATAAATATATATTAAAGGGGAGAAATATATGTATGTATGTATATATATATATATATATATTAAAGGGGAGAAGCAAAAAGATGTAGAGAGATATAAATATAAATTAAAGGGAAATATATATATATATATATATATATTAAAGGGGAGAAGCAAAAAGATGTAGAGAGATATAAATATAAATTAAAGGGAAATATATATATATATATATATATATTAAAGGGGAGAAGCAAAAAGATGTAGAGAGATATAAATATATATTAAAGGGAAATATATATATATATATATAAAGGGGAGAAGCAAAAAGATGTAGAGAGATATAAATATAAATTAAAGGGAAATATATATATATATATATATATGGGGAGAAACAAATAGATATAGGGATATGTAGATATATATTAAAGGAGAGAAACTAATAGATGTAGGGATATATAGCTATACCTATTAAAGGGGGAGAAACGAACAGATGTAGATATAGATATTAAAGGAGAGAAACAAATAGATGTAGATATAGATATTAAAGGGGAGAAACGAATAGATGTAGATATAGATATTAAAGGGGAGAAAGAGAGAAAGGAAAAGCCTAGAAAGCGGATGGAGAGCATCCTTCCTTTTGCACCTTTCTTCGGAAATGTAATTACCGGCAATTCGGCTTTATGCGGGAATCTCTTTCCATTAATAATAATAATTAATTATTATAACTATTATATTTTTAATTATTTTTATCCTCCTCCTTTTTATGTGTCTTATTTCGAACGGGGCTTAGGGTCCCTTCCCTTTTTAAATGCCTGAATTTGGTAAAAAAAAAAAAAAAAGAGGGGGAAGGAGAAAGAGAGAGAAAGGAGAGCTGGAGCAAGAGTTGTATTCACATTTGCGAAGGACACACAACCGAAAAAGCCCTTTGGACTATTTTGTGTAATTAACGGGGAAAGCCTCTTAGTCCTTAATCCGGGGGCGATGATCCTGTTTGCTTAATAAGCCTCCCTTCTGCTGCTGCTTCTTCTTCTTCTTCTTCTTCTCCTCCTTTCTTTCTTTCTCTGCAATTCTTCCTTCCGAAAGAGAAGAAGGGTTTCGCAGCTCCCAAAGCCCTCTTTCCTAATCCCCGATAAAAGGGAATTAAGGATCGAGGATTGGACCCAGATTGGGCTTAAGAGACCCACAAAGATCCCAAGAAGAGAAAGAAGGAAGGAAGGAAGGAAGGAAGGAAGGAAAGAAGGGAGGAAAGAAAGAAGGAAGGAAGGAAGGAAGGAAGGAAAGAAGGAAGGAAGGAAAGAAGGAAGGAAGGAAGGAAGGAAGGAAGGAAAGAAAGAAGGAAAGAAGGAAGGAAGGAAAGAAAGAAGGAAAGAAGGAAAGAAGGAAGGAAGGAAGGAAGGAAGAGGAGGAGGAAGGTCTCTATCCCTTTTTCAGCCTCGACTTTCTTTCTTTCCCCTTCTTTGCTCAACCCAAGAAAAGAAGAGTTGGCCCCGAGTTTTAATTTAATTTAATTTAATTTAAGGCTATATGCCTTGGTGCTTTAAAGTGTGTGTGTGTGTGTGCGTTTAAGGCAATTTAATTGTTCTTTGCAATATATATATTTGCATTGAACTTTAAAGAGTGTGTATGCATATATCTATATACAGTATATATTTATAATTGCATTTAAGGCAATTTAATTGTTCTTTGTAATATATATATATCTGCGTTGTGCTTTAAAGTGTGTGTTTGCATATATATATATATATATATATATAATTGTATTTATGGCAATCTAATTGTGCTTTGTAATATATATATATATATATATATATATATATTAGCGTTGTGCTTTGAAGTGTGTGTATGCATATATATATATAAATATATATATAATCGCATTTATGGCAATTTAATTGTTCTTTATATATATATATATATATATATTGATTTTGGAACAATTTAATTGTGTTTGGAAATGTGTGTGTATGCATTTAAGGCAATTTAATGGTGCGTTGTAGTATATATTGTTCGCCGCCTTGAGTCCCTATATAGGGAGAAAGGCGGGACATATAAGGAAATAACAACAACAACAACAACAACAATAATAATATATGTAATTGCATTTATGGCAATTTAATTGTGCTTTGTAACATATATATATATATATATATATATAATTGCATTTATGGCAATTTAATTGTGCTTTGTAACATATATATATATATATATATATATAATTGCATTTATGGCAATTTAATTGTGCTTTGTAACATATATATATATATATATATATATAATTGCATTTATGGCAATTTAATTGTGCTTTGTAACATATATATATATATATATATATATAATTGCATTTAAGGCAATTTAATTCTGAGTTGTTATAAATATATATATATAAATGCATTTAAGGCAATTTAATTCTGAGTTGATATACATATATATATATATATATATATTTTAAAAATTGCATTTAAGGCAATTTAACTGTAAAATATTAAGCATTTTTAATCCCGCTTTTTGCCGGGCGATCAAAGCGGAGTGCAAGAGATTGTGCTCTGCAGCATTATATATATATATATATATATATATAGCATTTAAGGCCATGTAATTGTGCCTTGCATATATATATATATATATATATAGTATGAGAATTGCCTTAAATTAAAGGAAACCGTTGGGGGTCTTTGCTTTCAATTAAGGGAGGTGGGGTCCGCTTGCCTTAAGCCGGGTTTGGGCTCCTTCTGCGCGGCCTTTGCGGGGCTTTATTCCGGGGCAGGTATTCCGGGGCAGGATTAGTGGGCTGTATTTAAACTCTCCTTCCCCCTTAAGCCCTTCTTCTTCTTCTTCTTCCCCTTTTAAGTCTTTGCCTTCCAGACTAACTACAACGGGGTTTAACTACCCCCGCCTTCCTCTTCCTCTTCCTCTTCCGAAAGAGGAAGGAAGGAAGGGATCACTTTCTCTTTCAACTCCAGGTGAAGATGGATTGGAGGGTCTTTTTTTTGGGGGGGGGGGTTTGATGCAACCCCCCCTTTTTTTAATGACCTCCCCCCCTCGTCCAGGCTTCCTTTCCCTTCCCTCTTCCGCTTCCTTTCTTCCTTTTCCCTTCCTTCCTTCCTTCCTTCTTTCCTTTTCCCTTTCCCTTCCTTCTTTCCTTCCTTCTCTTCCTTCCCTTTCCATTCCTCTCCCTTCCTTCCCCTTCCTATTCCTTTTCCTTTCCCTCCCTTTTTCCTTTCCTTTCGCTTTTTCCTTCTCCTTTCTCCTTTCCTTTCCTTCTCTTTCCCTTTTTCCTTTCCTTTCCCCTTTCCCTTCTTTCCCTTCTCTTTCCTTCCCTTTCCCCTTTCCCTTTCCCTTTTTCTTTTCTCTTCCTTCATCCTTCCCTTCTCTTCCTTTCTCAATGTGGGTTTGGGCTGGAGCTGTACCCCTTTCTCTCTCTGAAACAGAGGCTTGCCCACTTTCTTATTATTATTACTAGTAGTATTAGTAGTAGTAGTATTAATTCATTAATTCCCTCCTTCCTCCCAGGACAAGGACTCAAGGCGACTTTGCCCCCTTCCTTCCTTCCTTCCTTCCTTCCTTCTTCCTCATCTCTTTCTTCCTTTCCTTTCCTCTCCTTTTTTCCTTTCCTTTCTTCCTCTCCAAAGAACTCTCCTCTCCTTTTCTGTCTCCGTTTCCGTCACCTTCTCCAGGACTTCCCTTCTTCCCTTCCTTCCTTCCTTTCTTTTTCCGGATTCCTACCCAACGCCTTCCCAACTCGATTTCGGGGGTGTTCAGTGTGTGTGTGTGTGTTTGTGTGTACCCCTTTTTCCTTCCTCGAAACAGCGGCTTGCCCAGGACTTCCCCTCTTTCTTTCTTTCTTTCTTTCTTTCCTTCCTTCCTTCCTTCCTTCCTTCCTTCCCTCCTTCTCTTCTCCCATATTCTTTCCCATCACCTTTCCAACGAAATTTCTGGATTTGGTGTGTGTGTGTGTGTGTGTGTGTGGTACCCCCTTTTCTCTCTCCAAAACATCAGCCTGTCCAGGACTTTCCCTCCTTCTCTCCTTCCTTCCTTCCTTCCCCTTCCTTCCTTCCCTCCTTCCCTTCCTTCCCCCCTTCCCTTCCTTCTCTCCTTCCTTCTTTCCCTTCCCTTCCCTCCTTCTTTCCCTTTTCTTCCCTCCTTCCCTTCCTTCCCTCCTTCCCTCATCCCTTCTTTCTCTCCTTCCTTCCTTCCTTCCTTCCTTCTTTCCCTTCCCTTCCTTCCTTCCTTCCTTCCTTCCCTTCCTTTCCTTCCTTCCCTCCTTCCCTTCCTTCTCTCCTTCCTTCTCTCCTTCCTTCCTTCCTTCCTTCCTTCCTTCTTTCCTTTCCCTTCCCTTCCCTTCCCTTCTCTTCCTTCCTTCCTTCCCTCCCTTCCCTTCCTTCTTTCCTTCCCTTCGATGTCTTTTCTTCCCTCCTTCTTTCCCTCCTTCCCTCCTTCCATATTCTTCCCCGAAGCCTTTTCCAAAAGAAACCTCCAGATTGGGGGGGGGGGGGGGGAATGTGTGAGTCCAGCCTCCTGGCCAGAACTTTTGAACCCAGAGGCAACACTTTTGTGAGATGATCCCACTTATGGCAGATTTCCCCCTCCCCAAAGAGCCACCTTCCTTCCTTCCTTCCTTCCTTCCTTCCTTTCTCCCTGCAAGGGTTATTCCTCTCCTCCTTCTTGAGCGCTTCCCCATTCCTTCCTTTCTCTTTGTGGGAAATAAGGGTCCCATTTGTGGGAGACTTAGTGACTCTTCCCCCTTCCGTAGTCCAAAGAGCTCACTTCCCCTCTCCTTCCTCTCCTCTTCCTTGAGCGCTTCTCCATTCATTCATTCTTCCTTCCTCTCCTTTCTTGCAGGAGCTTCGCCGTCGGGCCGGACGCCGATGGAGTCGCTGGCTGTTTCCGCCGCTGCTCAGCTGGGACCCGGCCGGGACTGTGGCTCCTCCTCTTCTTCCTCTTCATCATCCTCTTCCTCCTCTTCTTCCTCCTCGTCTCCTCAGTCGAAGCCGGAGCTACTCCAGCCTTACTCCTCATCGGGCGGGAGCCCGTCCCTGAAGCCCAACCAGGTCGGGGAGACCTCCTTGTACGGGGTCCCCATCGTGTCTTTAGTGATCGACGGCCAGGAGCGCCTCTGCCTGGCGCAGATCTCAAACACGCTGCTCAAGAACTACAGCTACAATGAGATCCACAACCGCCGGGTGGCGCTGGGCATCACCTGCGTCCAGTGCACCCCCGTCCAGCTGGAGATCCTTCGAAGGGCCGGGGCCATGCCCATCTCCTCGCGCCGCTGCGGCATGATCACCAAGCGGGAGGCCGAGCGGCTCTGCAAGTCGTTTTTAGGGGAGCACAAACCCCCCAAGCTCCCAGAGAACTTCGCCTTCGACGTGGCCCACGAATGCGCCTGGGGCTCGCGGGGCAGCTTCATCCCGGCCAGGTAGATATAACCACCTTAAGCAGTTTCAAAAAAGCTGTTAGGGCGGATCTCTTCTGGCAGGCCTTTTCCAGAGGGATCTATTCCGGCAGGCCTTTCCCGGATGGATCTATTCCGGCAGGCCTTTCCTGGATGGATCTATTCCGGCAGGCTTTTACCGGATGGATCTCTTCTGGCAGGCCTTTTCCAGACAGATCTCTTCTGGCAGGCCATTTCCAAACTGATCTCTTCCAGCAGGCCTTTCCCAGACCGATCTCTTCCGGCAGGCCATTCCCAGATGGATCTCTTCTGGCAGGCCTTTTCCAGGCAGATCTCTTCTGGCAGGTCATTTCCGGACCGATCTTTTCCAGCAGGCCTTTCCCAGACCGATCTCTTCCGGCAGGCCTTTCCCAGATGGATCTCTTCCGGCAGGTCTTTCCCACCCTTTCCCAGATGGATCTCTTCCGGCAGGCCTTTCCTGGAGAGATCTCTTCCAGCAGGCCTTTCCCAAAGGGATCTCTTCTGGCAAGCCATTCCCGGGTGGATCTCTTCTGGCAGGCATTTCCCAGATGGATAGCTCCTGCAGGCCTTTCCCACCTTTTCCCAGATGGATCTCTTCTGGCAGGCCTTTCCCGGAGAGATCTCTTCCAGCAGGCCTTTCCCAAAGGGATCTCTTCCGGCAGGCCTTTCCCAAAGGGATCTCTCCCAGCAGGCCTTTCCTGAATGGATCTCTTCTAGCAGGCCTTTCCTCAAATAGATACCCAGCCACCAAAAAGAAAACTTACCTCCACCCTGAGCCCCACAACAAACTCCAATTCCCACTACTTGAGATAAAGTAGTAGTTAAAGTGGTGCCAAGTCAAAGTAGTTAAAGCGGTGCCAGGCCAGATTATTTCTCCAGTGTGGATGCATCCCCAACTTGTTGGACCCTGATTCCTTGTTGCGCTCACTGTTTTGTTGTTGTTTATTATTTTAAATTATGTTTTATATTGTAAATTGTTTAATTGTATTTTAAGGGGTGAGGGGAGGGATTTGGGGATATGGATTGCATGTTTTAATGTTGTAAGCCACCCCGATTGTGTTGCACAGAGGGACGGGATAAAAATAATTTTTATTATTGTTATTATTTATTATTATTAGGTACAACAGCTCGCGGGCCAAGTGCATCAAGTGCGCCTTCTGCAGCCTCTACTTCTCGCCCAACAAGTTCATCTTCCACTCGCACCGCACCCCGGAGGCCAAGTACACGCAGCCCGACGCCGCCAACTTCAACTCCTGGAGGAGGCACCTGAAGCTCAGCGACAAAGGTGCCAGTGACGACCTCAGCCACGCCTGGGAGGACGTCAAAGCCATGTTCAACGGGGGCACCCGCAAAAGGACCTTTTCCCTCCACGGATCGGGCCCCAGCAGCTCAGCATCAGGACCCAGCAAGGCTGGTCTCCTACACAGTGACCTAGCTCCGGCTCACAAGAGCCTGCGTTGCAGCACCACTGCCCCCTTAGCCGAAGAGCAGCAGCAGCAGGCCGCAATGGGCGACCGAGACCAAAGGGGCATGGCCTTACCGTCCAACCCAACCTCCTCGACGGTGCGGAGCTACCCGGTCATCCCAGTGCCCAGTAAAGGCTTTGGCATGCTCCAGAAGCTGCCCCCGCCTCTATTCCCGCCGCCCTACGCTTTCCCAGCCTTTGGCCTCTGCCCCAAAAAGCAAGAGGACCCCTTGGGGGGCAATGGAGGCAATGGTGGCAACGGAGGCAACGGCAACGACCCCAACAAAGTCCCCCATGGGATGTTTTGGCACCCCCAGGGACACCCCCAGGTGCCACCTCCACCACCCCAGCAAGCCAAGGACCCCACTAACCCACCATCGACGGTCTACCCGCCTTTCCCCATGTTCTGGCCCACTTCGGGGACCCTCCCGGTGGCCCCTCCGTACCCAGGGCAAAGCCAAGCCAAGGCGGCCGCCACGGCAGTGGTGGTTGCTGCCGCCGCTGCCGCTGCTGCCGCCGCAGTGGAACCCCTAGGTTTGAGGGGTCCCCCTCCGGGACACGGGGAGCTGGAGGGATCAGAGCCCTCGGGGAACGAAAGAGGCACCCCGCAAGAAGGGTCTGGGTCCGGCTCCTCCGAAGGGCAGGGGGTCCCGGAGGAGGAACAGCAGCGGTCAGGAGCCGTCGAGGAAGCCCTGCTGCTCCCTTTGCCGCTCCCTCGGAAGGGCAGCTACCTCTCGGCCTTCCGTCCGGTGGTCAAGGACGCGGAGAGCATCGCCAAGCTCTATGGCAGCGCCAGGGAGGCCTATGGGGCCGGGGGTGGCAGCAATGCCCCCCGAGGGGTCCCACCGCCTGGCTACCTGTCTCCAGACTTCCTCAGCGAAGGCAGCTCCAGCTACAGATCGCTCTCTCCGGGGAACGAGACCGTCGAAGAACCCGAGGTGGACGTCGAGGGGCACCGCTTTGCAGAGGAGGAGGAGGAAGAGGAGGAAGAAGAGGAAGAGGTAGCTTCCAAGGGCCCCGACGGGGCGGACAGGGCCTCCCCTGCCCCCTCTTTGGCAACGGAGGCTCAGGAGGCCCTTAGAGGAGAAGTGGCCCCCGAGAAGACCCCTGAGAAAGGCCCCTCGACGGAGGGGAAGACCCCTGAGAGGAGCACCAGCCCAGGAGGCTATCAGGTGAGACGAAAGAGGGGCCCCGAGACACACAAGGGGTCACCAACACACACATAGACCACCACCCCCGGGCCCAGTTTTCCAGGAAGGGAATCCCTCCTGAACAAGCTGGGTACTCATTTTAGCGACCTACAAAAAGATGCAAGGCTGAGTCAACCTTGAGCTCCTGGCTGGTATCAAACTCACAACCGTATGGTTTGTGAATGAGTGGCTGGGACTGGGAGACAATGGGACACAGGACTGGTGGCCTACCTGGGGAAGAGTGCCAGCCCTGGGCTCACTTATTAGGCGTCTGGTTTCGCAATAGCAATAGCAAGTACATTTCTAGACTGTTCCTCAGTGCATTTAAGCACTCCCTAGGCCTAAGCAGTTTATAACGTGTAGGTCAAATTGCCCCCAACAAGCTGGGTACTCATTTTAGCGACCTACAAAAAGATGCAAGGCTGAGTCAACCTTGAGCTCCTGGCTGGTATCAAACTCACAACCGCATGGTTTGTGAATGAGTGGCTCCAGGACAGGCATTGAACCTCTGCGCC
Organism: Urosaurus nigricauda; assembly: GCA_034509955.1. NCBI lineage: Eukaryota > Metazoa > Chordata > Lepidosauria > Squamata > Phrynosomatidae > Urosaurus > Urosaurus nigricauda. The sequence goes on along the minus strand of JAOEGL010000012.1, from coordinate 12,508,562 downwards.
ACCAAAGGGTCACCCTGGCTTCTGGGGGCCCTTCCCACTCTCCCTAATAGGGCCATAGTGTTGCGGGAGACCTCCAAGGGTCATCCGCTCCAACTGCCCTCTGCCATGGAGAAGACCCCATCCAAAAACTCCCAACAGATGGCCATTCAGCGTCTGTTTATAGAAACTCCACCGCAATCCATTGAGGGAGCAGAGTCTTCAACTACGGAAAAGCTGTTAACGCAAGGAAGTTCTTCCTAATGTTGAGGCGGAATCTCTTTTCCCGTAGCTTGAACCCATTGCTCTGGATCCTGATCTCTTTGAGCAGCAGAAAACAATCTTGCTCCCTCCTCAATATGACATCCCTTCAAATACTTAAACAGGGTTATCGTATCACCTCTTAACCATCTCTTCTCCAAGATAAACACACCCAGTTCTCTAGGTCTTTTCCTCATAGGACATGGTTTCGAGACCCTTCACCGTTTTAGTCTCCCTCCTCTGGACACTCTCCAGCATCTCAGCGTCTTTTTTGAATTGTGGTGCCCAGAAATGAACACAATATTCCAAGTGAGGAATGCATTTGAGGAAGTAGATTTAAGTCTACCAAAGCTCATGCTGCCAACTTCCTTCTTTCACTTAGTCTCCAAGTGTTCTGCAATATCTCTTTGCATAGTTAATGAGTAGTTCAGGTGAAAGAATAAATTATGATAGCCCTTTTTAAGTATTGGAAGGATGGAGGATGGAGCCAGCTTATAGGATCCAAAACAATTGATGCGAACTACAGGAGAAGAGAATCCACCTCAACATTAGGAAGAACTTCCTGACAGTAAGAGCTGTTTGATGGTGGAAGAGTATCCTTCTTTGGAGGTCTTTAAATGGAGGCTGGATGGCTATTGGTTAGGGATGCTTTGATTGTGAGTTCCTGCATGGCAGAATAGGGTTGGACTGGATGGTCCTGAGAGTCTTTTCCAACTCAATAACTCTATGATTTGATGGAGTGTAAAGCCATGGACAACCCTATATATGCCATTAGTGTGTGAGAATGTAAACTCAAATTTCAAAATCCTTTGTGCATGGAACTGAAATGGCAAGTCCAGTTTAGATCTAAGCCATTAGTAAACCTTTGTTTAAACTGCAAGCTGCTTGTGTTGTTGTTGTTTTTAGTCAGTCTCACTTCTTAGGGAAGCATCCTTAGGCAAGGACACTTTTCTGCTACCCTGGTCTAATATATACTGCAGAAATAATCTAGTCTGAGACCGCTTTAACTGCCCTGATTCGATGCTAGAGAATCCCATATGGGAGCTATAGTTTTATGAGACATTTCACCTTCTCTGTCAGAGAGCAATGGTGTCACAACAAACTACAATTCCTAGGACTTCCTAGCACTGAGCCTGGGCAGTTAAAGCGGTCTCAAACTGGATTATTTCTGCGGTGTGTTTTGGACCTGGGAGAGGTTTTATTTACTTAGCCGCAGACATAGCTGCGCTTAGAAAGCCTTAACGTTAGTCCTTTGCATATTGCACAAATCTCAATCTGGATTATTTCTGCCATGTGTTTTGGACCTCTGCTGATTTAAAGCTAACAGGCTTGGCTTTGGTGGGGTGTTTTTTGGTATTTAAATATTTGTGTTTCCTAAAGAAATTGCCCGAAGCACAGATCCTAGGCTCCTTACAACCCACTTGGAAGGGTTGTCAGGAAAGGAAGGAAGACTCAGAATCGGACACCAAGAAGCCAGGGACGGAGGTCTGTTCTCCGTCATTGCGGCCTTCGCACCCAAATCACACTCCACTGGACCTAGGAAGAAGAGGCAGGACAACCTGGATCCTGAGATAGGATGGGAACAAGTCTTAAATGTAATATATTTTGGAGTGGGGTTAACAAGTGACCCCTTGGAAATTGCCCTGCAGAGTAGTCTCTCTTTTTTCTGGAGCATATCCAAAGGAAGGCGGCCAAAATGGCGAAGGGTTTGGAAACCATGCTTTATGGGGAGAGACTTAGAGAGCTGGGTTGTGTTTAACCTGGAGAAGAGAAGGTTAAGAGGTGATATGATGGCCCTGTTTAAATATTTGAAGGGATGTCATATTGAGGAGGGAGCAAGCTTGTTTTCTGCTGCTCCAGAGAACAAGACATAGTGGAGCAACGGATGCAAACTACAGGAAAAGAGATTCCACCTCAACATTAGGAGGAAATTCCTGAACATAAGAGCTTTTCAATAGTGTAAGATGTTGCCTTGGAGGGTGATGGAGTCTCCTCCTTTGGAGGTTTTGGAAATGGATGGCCATTTGTCCGGTGTGCTTCGATTGAGAGTTTCTGCACGGCAGAACGGGGTTGCAACGGATGGCCCTTGAGGTCTCTTCCAACTATGATTCGTTTAAAATATGGAAAGCCTTTAGGAGCACAAAAAAGGACTTAGAGTAGAGGTATCTTGCCTGCCCCGCTGTTAGGATTTAGTAAAAATTGGCATTTTATACATTAAGAACAGCAGCCGCATATGTTCCAATAGGATGGATCTGAGCTGCTGGTCAATAAAAGGGATAAAAAGCAAAGGTAAAAGCAAGACTTGCTTTAATGTGAGAACTCATCCCAAACTCTGGCCTTCCAGGTGTTTTGGGGTTTGGTTTCCAGACTATTGGCTAAAAGGGCTGGGGATTTAGGCCAAAACACCTGAGTTTTAGTATCTAGGAAAGTAGGCTTGGATTTGAACCCTGGTCTCCAGAGTGATACTGCGTTCACACTGGAGAAATAAACCAGTTTAAGTGCCGTGGCTCAATGCTGTGAAATTCTGGGAATTGTAGTTTGTTGTGGGGTCCAGAGCGGAGCTCCGCTCCGCTCTGGGCCCCACAACAAACTACAATTCCCAGAATTTCACAGCATTGAGCCATGGCACTTAAACCTTTGCTGACCAAAATGACCCTAAGCAACACAGCCAACTTTCCAACTGCACAGCACTTTTTGAGGATCTGTAGTTTGTTGTGTGGTTGTGTTGGGTTTTCCAGCCCCTGAGAAGGAGGGATTTTTGCATCTTTTTGTTTCATTTGGGTGCATCTTGCAACCCTCTCCCTTCCCCAAGAGGTTTTTTCTCCCTTTTGGGTTCCCTTGAGGTCCTGCAAATGGTCCAATTTGACTTTTCTCTCTTTCTCTGGCAGGTCTATCCTCCCCAAGAAGATGGATCCCAGGCCCTGAAAAGCAACCCTTCCCTGGCAGCTCCTGGCACCACCTACCTCTGCACCCCTGAGAGGAATGGTAAGGATCAATAATCAATAATTAATAATTAATAATAATAATAATTAATAATAGAATAATTAGAAACCCAGGCTGGGGAGGGTTGCCATCATCCTCTTCCAAAAAACTGGGACAAAAGTGTGCAAGACTATATATGTGTGTGTGTGTATATATATGCACACATATACATACACAGTACGTAGATGTGTGTGTGTTTGTGTATACACACATACACAGTATGTAGGTGTGTGTGTGTATACACACACATATACATACACAATATGTAGGTGTGTGTGTATACACACACACACATATACAGTGTGTGGGTGTGGATAGATAGATACACACACACATGTACATACATAGTATGTGTGTGTATATATATATGTGTGTGATATGTCCCATGATAAAGACTTGCCCAACCAAATGCTTGATAGAGACTTGCCCAAGCTGCCTCTATCTATCTATCTATCTATCTAACATCTATCTATCTATCTTTATAAACACATATATATATAGTCAGTCCTATTGAAAAAGTGGGATGTGTAAGTGTATATATGTGTATAAATATATGTGTGTGTGTATATATATATATATATACACACACACACACACACACATGCACGCACACCCACATATAAATACACACACTTAAACATATATACATCCTTTCTGCAGTTTGAGTTCTTCGTCCTCCTCCCTCCCTATAAATACCTCAATATCAAAATATCAATCCATAAATCAATCATATATAGTCCTATTGAAAAAGTGGGATGTGTGCATATGTACATACGCACAATTATATGTACACACACACACACTTATACATATGTATGTGTGTGTATGTGTGTGTATATATGTATATATACATACACACACACATATATTTATACACATATATACACTTACACATCTCACTTTTTCAATAGGACCATATATATATATATATATACACACATACATACAAACACACACACTTTCGCTTCAACTGCTCTGGATTTGAATCCAGGACTCTCTCAAGAAGCAGCTAAAATTAATCCCCTTTTGGTAGTAATTCTCCATTCAAAGTAGTCCTGTTGAAACAAATCTCTTTGACTTGCACTCATCCTTTTAAGCTTAAACTCCAGTTGGGATCTAATCCACAGAATTAGGGATTTGTTTATTATATTATTATTTTAATTTTAATTATTTTGATGCTGAAATGAATTAATGCGGCTGCAGAATGGGAATGGGAGGAAAAAGGGGGGCCTTTATCCTTTTCCTTCCCTATTTTGTCCCCCAATAGCTCAAGTAGAAGGAGCCCTATTTATAATATTTATTATATTTATATTTATATATTATTTCTATGCCGCCTTTCTCTTTCTCTTTCCCTTCCTCCCTTCCTTCTTTTTTTCTCTTTCTTTCTTTCTTTCTCTTTCTCTTTCCCTTCCTTCCTTCCTTCCTTCCTTCTTTCCTTTTTCTGTATTTCTTTCTTTCTCTTCCTTCCTTCCTTCCTTCCTTCTCTTTCTTTCTTTCTTTCTCTTTCCCTTCCTTCTTTCCTTTTTCTGTCTTTCTTTCTTTCTCTTTCTCTTTCTTTTTCTCTTTCCCTTCCTTCCTTCCTTCCTTCCTCTTTCTTTCTTTCTTTCTTTCTTTCTCTTTTTCCCTTCCTTCCTTCCTTTTTTTCTCTTTCTCTTTCTCTCTTTCTCTTTCCCTTCCTTCCTTCCTTCTTTCCTTTTTCTTTCTCTTTCTCTTTCTCTTTCTTTTTCTCTTTCCCTTCCTTCCTTCCTTCCTTCCTCTTTCTTTCTTTCTTTCTTTCTTTCTCTTTTTCCCTTCCTTCCTTCCTTTTTTTCTCTTTCTTTCTCTTTCTCTTTCCCTTCCTTCCTTCCTTCTTTTTTCTCTTTCTTTCTTTCTTTCTTTCTTTCTTTCTCTTTCTCTTTCCCTTCCTTCCTTCCTTCCTTCCTTCTTTCCCTTTTCTGTCTCTTTCTTTCTTTCTTTTTCTCTTCCTTCCTTCCTTCTTTCCTTTCCTTCCTTCCTTCTTTCCTTTTTCTCTTTCTTTCTTTCTTTCTTTCTTTCTCTTTCTCTTTCTCTTTCCCTTCCTTCCTTTTTCTCTCTCTCCCAAGGTGGCTCACAAAAGACCCAACTGTCCCTCTCTTTTCTGCTGCCATTGACTCCTATTCCGAGCCCACCTGGGGCTGTGTGTCGTTGCGCGTTGTGTGTTGATTGTTGTGCAGCAACCCTCCTCTCCTTCTTTCTGGGAAGTGGCTTAGTGCTGTAGTAGCCTTTGCTGCTGCTGCTGCTGCTTCCTGGCTGCTATCCTTTAAGAAGGCTTTGGAGAGCAGGGCTTCTTGGCTTGGGCTGCTGGAATTAGGTAATTAAGGCTGGAGCAGAGCTGCTTTCTTCCCTCTTAAGACCCAGATCAAGAAGACAATCATCACTCGGCTGCCGAGGATTACCTGCAGGGGACCAAGAAAGCCTATCAGCAGCAGCCCAGCAGCGCCCCCAACCCCAGCCCGGCCCCAGGTACGCAACAGCAACTATTACTATTATTATTATTATTATTGATGATGATGATCATGATGTAACAATAGCAATAGCAACAATTACTATTACTATTGTTGTTGTTGATGATGATGATGATGATAATGCAACAACAGCAATAGCAACCATTATTATTAGTATTATTGATGGTAATAATGCATTAACAGCAATAGCAACAATTATTATGATTATTATTATTATTAATGATGATGATGATGATAATGCAACAATAGCAATAGCAACATTTATTATTATTATTATTATTATTGATGATGCAACAACAGCAATAGCAACCATAGAATCATAGAATCATAGAATCATAGAGTTGGAAGAGACCACAAGGGCCATCCAGTCCAACCCCCTTCTGCCATGCAGGAACTCCAAATCAAAGCATCCCCGACAGATATGGGCCATCCAGCCTCTGCTTAAAGACCTCCAAGGAAGGAGACTCCACCACTTTCTATGGGAGTGTGTTCCATTGTCAAACAGCCCTCACTGTCAGGAAGTTCCTCCTAATGTTGAGGTGGAATCTCTTTTCCTGCAGTTTGCATCCATTGTTCCGCGTTCTAGTCTCTGCAGCAGCAGAAAACAAGCTTGCCCTCCTCAATATGACATCCCTTCAAATATTTAAACAGGGCGATCATATCACCTCTTAACCTTCTCTTCTCCAGGCTAAACATCCCCAGCTCCCTAAGGCGTTCTTCATAGGGCAAGGTTTCCAGACCCTTCACCATCTTAGTTGCCCTCCTTTGGACATGCTCCAGTTTCTCCACATCCTTTTTGAATTGTGGTGCCCAGAACTGGACACAGTATTATCCCAGGTGGGGCCTGACCAAAGCAGAATAGAGTGGCACTATAACTTCCCTTGATCTAGAAACTATACTTCTATTGATGCAGCCCAAAATAGCATTGGCCTTTTTAGCTGCCGCATCACACTGTTGACTCATGTTCAGCTTATGGTCTACTTGGACTCCTAGATCCCTTTCACATGTGGTCTCGTTCAGCCAGGTGTCTCCCATTTTATATCTGTGCATTTCATTTTTCCGCCCTAAGTGCAGAACCTTACATTTTTCTGCATTGAATTTCATTTTGTTAGCGTTGACCCAGCTTTCTAGTCTATTCAGGTCATTTTGAATTTTGATCCTGTCCTCTGGGGTATTAGCTACTCCTCCCAGTTTAGTGTCATCTGCAAATTTGATAAGTATGCCCCCAATTCTGTCATCCAAATCGTTAATAAAGATGTTGAATAGCACTGGGCCCAGGACAGAACCCTGTGGGACCCCACTGGTCACTTCTCTCCAGGATGAAAAGGAGCCATTGTTGAGCACCCTTTGGGTGCAGCCGGTCAACCAATTACAAATCCATGTAACAGTTAACTTGTCTGTAACAGTTAATAATAACCATTATTATTATTATTATTATTATTGATGATGATGATGATGATGATGCAATAATAACAATAGCAACAACTATTATTATTACTATTATTATTACTGATGATGATGATGATGCAACAACAGCAATAGCAACATTTATTATTATTATTATTGATGATACAACAATAGCAATAGCAACCATTATTATTATTATTATTATTGATGGTGATAATGCATTAACAACAATAGCAATAGCAACAATTATTATTATTATTGATGATGATGATGATAACAACAGCAAAAGCAACTATTATTAATATTGATGATGATGCATTAACAACAATAACAAATATTTTAATTATTATTGATGATGATGCAATAATAACAATAGCAACTATTATTATTATTATTATTATTATTATTGTTGATGATGATGATGATGCAACAACAACAATAGCAATAGCAACATTTATTATTATTATTATTATTGATGATGATGATGGTAATGCAACAACAGCAATAGCAACTATTATTATTATCGTTATTATTGATGATGGTGACGCATTAATAATAGCAATAGCAACAATTATTGTTATTATTATTGATGGTGATAATGCATTAACAACAATAAAAACAACAATTATTATTATTATTATTTATCATGATGATAAAGCTATTATGCTAATGCTAATATAATGCTATAATGCTAATATTAACAATAGCAATAGCAACAATTATTATTATTGTTGTTGTTGATGATAATGCATTAACAACAATAGCAATAGCAGCTATTATTATTATTGATGATGATGCAACAACAACAGCAATAGCAACAATTATTATTACTATTGATGATGATAATGCATTAACAACATTAGCAATAACAACAATTCCCTTGCAAGTCGAGGAACTAATTATTGATGCTGATGCTGATGCTGATGCAATAACAACATCAACAATAGCAAAAGCAACAATTATTATTATTATTATTATTATTATTAATGATGATGATGCATTAACAACAGTAGCATTAGCAACAATTATTATTAATTATAATGATGCAACAACAACAACAATAGCCACTATTATTATTATTAATGATGATGAGGATGCATTAACAAGAACAATAGCAACAATTATTAATGATGATGATGGTGATGATGCATTAACAGCAATAATAACAATTATTATTATTATTAATGAAGATGATGCATTAACAACAATAGCAACAATTATTATTATTAATGATTATGATAATGCAACAACAACAACAACAACAGCAATAGCAACAGTTGTTGTTGTTGTTGTTGTTGTTGTTCTCTCCAAAGCCTGGTTGCTTTGTGGAGGAGGGGGGATATTATTATTATTATTAATAGCATCGATAACTATTATTATTATTATTAATTATTATTATTATTATTATTATTATTATTTCTTCTCCCCTCCAAAGCCTGGTTGCTTTGCGGTAAGGGAAGGGAGGGAGGAAAGAAAGAAAGAAAGAAAGAAAGAGGAAAAAAGGAAAGAAGGAAGGAAGGGAAAGAGAAAGAAAAAAAAGGAAAGAAGGAAGGAAGGGATTGGAAAGAGAAAGAGAAAGAAAGAGAAAAAAAGGAAAGAAGGAAGGAAGGAAGGGAAAAGGAAAGAGAAAGGAAGGAAGGAAGGAAGGAAGAAAGTGTGAGTGGGTTGGAGTGGGCATATAAATGAAGTAATTGAATAAGTGAAATGGATGTTGCTGTGCAGCATTTCTCTCTCTCTCTCTCTGTTTGTGCATGTTGTGCATTTTCCCCTTTGGGATGGGGAACTGGGGGGCTCAGTCTTTTGAGACGTTCAAGCCCTTTTTCTTCTTGGGTTGCAGGTGAGGAGTCTCTCAGCATCGATGTCACTGGGACCCAGCTGGGGGAGAAGGACATTGGCAACATGGCCAGAGGTAAGAAAGAGAAGGAGGAGGACAAGGAGGACACCTGGCTGGGGAAGAGGGGGGCCAAGGGGGCGCAAGGAAGGCTGGAAGAAAAGAAATAATCATACCAATTTTTTCATACTGTTATTATTATTATTAAAATTTGGGAATCTGGCCCATTTAACTAATGCACGCTTTGCTTCCCTGACCCAGCTTTGACTCATTGCAAAATTTGGTTTGATTTTTCTAAATTTGCAGACGAGTTGCAAAAACTCCTCCTGGAGCAGATGGACCTCAGGAAGAAATTGGAAAGAGAATTCCAGAGCCTCAAAGGTAATTCTTACGTTAAAATTTTTAAAATAATTTTTAATCTTGTGAGCCTTCTTGGGTCCCATTCTGGGAGCAAGGCGGCATGATCGTGCAATAAATAAAAATAAAGTAAAAATAAAAATTCAGTCACCAAACTGCCCTCAAAAGGGAGAAAAATACCCCTTCCAATTATTATTATTATTATTATTATTTTCTTATATCCCGCCTTTCTCCCAATATTGAGACTCAAGGTGGCGAACAAATCTAAAACAATACAATTTAAAAACAATACAAAATATTAAAATGGATAAATATTTTTTTAAAAAATAAACAATGTTATGGATTAAAACAATTATAAATTAAAATATAATATATTAAAATGTAAGCCAAAGCCTCTTTCTGCCACATCTGGCTAATTTCCTTCCTTTATTTTCCCCTTTCTGGATCTTTTTACATATTTGGAAAAAATGTTTTATTGGATGGAAATTCTATATTCCCCCCCCCTCATTCTCAAGGTTTGTTATTTGATAAAATTTAATTTAATTTAAAAAAAAAAAAGATAGCTGCAAACTATGAATCCCAGGGTAGTTAAAGAGCCTCCCAGGGAAGGAGATAGATCCTTGGGGTTCAGGTTAAAATGTGGGTTTCTTTAGTTAAATTTCTGGGGAGCTCTCCATGGTCTGAAAGAGCCAGAAACAAATGCATTTTTCCTCCAGTAATGCCTGTTATTCCTCCTTTGCCACTCAGGGATCCAAAAACACACTGCAGAAATAATCCAGTTTGAGACTGCTTTAAGTGCCATGGCTCAATGCTGTGAAATTCTGGGAATTGTAGTTTGTTGTGGGGTCCAGAGCGGAGCAGAGCTCCGCTCTGGACCCCACAACAAACTACAATTCCCAGAATTTCACAGCATTGAGCCATGGCACTTAAACCGGTTTATTTCTCCAGTGTGAACGCAGCCTTTAAAAGCGCTGCTCGAACTGGATTATTTCTGCGGTGTGTTTTTTGGAGCAGTCTTTTATTAAAATCCTCTCTTCTTCTTCTTCCCGCTGCAGATAATTTCCAAGACCAGATGAAGCGGGAGCTGGCCTACCGAGAGGAAATGGTGCAGCAACTCCAAATTGTGCGGGGTAAGAAAAGTGGCATAGACCAGGGCTGCCGGTCAGGGCTGGTCAAGCTGGGCTAGATGCACCAAGGGCCACCCGACTTATTTCAATTCGAATTCAAGTGGATTTGCTAGTTTAGCGAATTCTCGTGAATTCCTATTGCGTTCGGAATGCATTCGGAATGACTCCCCATTACCCGAAAATGACCCCCCCCCCATTGCCCGAAATTGCGTGAGATGCTTTAATACGCAATAATGTAAAACCCACGGTTGCGTTCGGAATATCGTCCCTTTTGCCCGAAATTGCGTGAGATGCTTTAATACGCAATAACGTGAAACCCCACGATTGCGTTCGGATTGCCGTTGGATTATACTTCCAATTTCCGTTGTCTGATAAACTCCCTGGTAGGACTAAGGAAAAGAAACCTTAGGCATCCACGGCTGCTGCCGGTCAGAGTTGACCCGAGTGTGGGTTTGGGTATGACTCAGTATGAAGGCACTTCCCCTGTTTCCGATCCATAAGGCCCTTGGCTCGGTCCCAGAAGCCTTTCCAATAAATGAGGTTCCTTCTTCATCTGCCTCAGTCCTTGGAGAGACTGCCGGTCAATGCTGGTAACATTGGGCTAGATAGGGCCCAACTCAATTATAAGACAGTGTTTCCATTTCATCAAGCAGAAGGTCCCAGGTTCTGTCCTGGAGGCCTCGCTTTGCAAGGTTGCCTCAGTCCCTGGAGATTGAGAGCCAGGGCTGGCATCATTGGGCTAAATCAATGGGTCACCTAAGACTGTTGGAAAACACATAGGAACCGAGACACCGCTCCTTTATCTGGGGAGTCACAGCATGAGGAACTGTATTAAAAGGCATGAGGATGATTGAGAACCACTGGGCTAGATGCACCAAGGACCTGACGCTGTTTCAAGACAGCTTCCCACGTGCCTTGGCACAACAACCTTTCTCCAGGTAGGACAAAGAAATCCTAGAGAACCATGGCTGCTGCCAGCCAGAGTTGAAAGTGTGGGTCTGGAGCTGGCTAAACATGGAGCCGCTTCCCCTGTTCCTCATAGAGAAGGCCATACAGGTTCAGTCCCAGCAGCCTTTCCAGGTGAGGTTCCTTCATCCCAGGGCTGCTGGTCCGTGTTAGGAGTTTATCACATGGGAGGAATTTCTCTCCATCGCGAATGGAGCCAATTCGCAATTACGTGAATTTGCTAGTTTAGCGAATTTACGTGAAATCTGATTGCGTTTGGAATGCATTCAGAATGACTTCCCATTTCCCGAAAATGACCCCCCATTGCACGAAATAGCGTGAGATACACTCATTCGCAACAACGTGAAACCCCATGATTGCGTTCAGATTGCCACTGCATTATACCCCCAAATTCCGTCGTATGATAAACTCCTTAGTAACACCGGGCTAGATAGGGCCAGACTCAGTTATAAGACCTGCAGAAGGTCCCAGGGTCAATCCCAGCATCATCCATAGGCAAAGCTTGGAAGATAACCCTACCTGAAACTCTGGAGGGCCATGGCTGCTGACAGTCAGAACGGACAACACACAGCTCGATGGGCCAAAGTCTGACTTGATAGAAGGGCAGCTCCTAGATACTGTTGGAAGTGGCTCCTTTGGCTTTTGAGAGGGATGACTATGCAGTTGGGGTTGGGGAAGACGGTTTGCCCCCATCCCTGCCCATCATCTCCAAAAATCCCTAAACTATCTTCCTTCTTTTGCAGATACGCTGTGCAATGAGCTGGACCAGGAGAGGAAAGCCCGCTACGCCATTCAACAGAAGCTAAAAGGTTGGTTGGAACTCGGGGCCAAAATGGTTACGGGATGGGAATATGGGGGGAACCAAGGGTCATATTTGGGGGGCTACCAGGTGCTTCTTTTCCTCTTCCTCCTTCTCCATCATCATCATCATCATCGTCAGACAGTGGCATCAATAGGGGTTTGCGGGGGGTACGGACCGCACCGGGTGACACCCGGTGTGGGGACACTACTGCAAGGTTTTGATGGTGGGGCAACCAGACCCGACACATCTCTCTTTGTCTCTCTCTCTTTCCCTCCCCGTCCCCTTTTCCGCCCTCCCTCCGCACAACAACCCTGCAGAGGCGCACGACGCGCTCCACCACTTCTCCTGCAAGATGCTGACTCCGCGCCACTGCACCGGGACTTGCTCCTTCAAGCCCCCTTTGCTGCCCCAGTGAACCGTCCCTGGCCCGTCGCACCCCTCCAGGGTTGGGCACAAAAAAGTGTGTGTGTGTGTGTTTCAGACACACAACGCACACAGAGATACTAAGAGAAACCCACCGTGGAAGCGGACCGAGGCCTCTTTGGAGGACGGAGAGGAGAAGAGCCGTGTAAATATAAGCAAAAAACGGGGGGCGGATTCGGAGTGAGACCTCTTTCCCAATGTAAATAGAGATTCAGCAGACTCAGATATTCGGCAGACTCAAAAATAAAACTTTCAGCAGACTCAGAAGAGCTGCTGGATATCAGACTGACAGGGGGTGGGATGGCAGGTTGTGTAATTTCGGGGTGTGCGACCCCCTGACCGCTACAAATTTCGGCCTCGGGACCCCTCTTCTGCCCTTCCTTGTGTCCACTTCACTCCATTCTCCCCTGGACTTTTTTTGGGGGGGGGTCTTCAGAGTGGCGATGTGCAATGGATAGAAACGTACTGTGAGGTTTTTCTTCCCCCCCCCCTTCTTCTCAATCCAGTATTTGTTGATGGTCCTTTTTTTAAAAAAGAAAGAAAAATCTGGTTATTTATTTAATGGTTTATTTATTATGTATATTTATCCCCCCCCCCCCTGTAAACCGTTGATGTATAACAGCACTTTAAAAGAAAGAGGCCGCTTCCTTGGATGAGGACACCGGACGTCTCAAGCGAAATCATCCGTACCACCGCAATCGAAAACGTTTAAGTCGAAACGGAGTAATTTGGGGGGTTTTTCTTTTCTGAGTTGTGGTTGTCGTTCCCGGAGAAAAAAATCCCCATCCTTCTGTCGGGTGCCCTCCTCGTTTTGGTTTTCGTTGCTTTTGTTTCCGTTGGGTTCTTCTTTAATAAAAATTCAACTTTTAAACAAAACAACAAGATTAAAACATACCGGTAGTAATAATAATAACCATCGGGCACATCATCAGGGATGGATTTGTTTGGTTTTTTAAAATTATTATTATTTTTAAAAATTCATTTATTATATTTACCGTATATTCTTATACTGTATATTATTTACATTCTTACCTTTACATTCTTATATATTATTTACATTCTTATGCATTATTATATATTACATTCAATTTTCAATCCTCATACTTCTAATACAAAACCTTATTCTAACTTGTCTCTTCTTTTCTCTATGGTCTTTGTTCTGTTCTTCTTATATATACATGTTTTCTAGTAAAGTTTAATTTTATTTTATTTTCCTTCTTTTTTTCTCTTTTCTTCTCTCTCTTCTTCGTCTTTATTGTCTCTTTTCGTCCGACTTCTCCTTAATTTTTCTTTACTTTATTGACTCTTCTTTCCTTCTCCTCTTCCCGTTTCATCTTCTACTATCCCCTTAACCATTTTTTCCCATTTTTCCATTCTATTTAATTTATATAAAACCCTATCCCCCTCTAAACTGTGAAGAATAAGAAAAAAGGAAGAAGAAAAAACAGAATAGTAACTGGAAAGAAAGTAACGTCGGGGATGGATTTGGTGGAAGATGATTGAGACAAGGTCTCTGAGCGTTCAAAAGAGTTTTGCCTTTCGGAAAGAAGGAAAAAAAAGATCATAAATAAAACCTGGAAGTGCCAATTAGGAACATTTAACATTACAAATTATTTTTTTTAAAGCATTGATGAAAGTAACCATTAACATAGTTTAAAAATGTTTTAAAATACAACGTTGCAAAAATAAAATAGCAGCACAGGTTTAGCTGGCAAGGTATGGCAATCTATCTGCATCTTACAAGTTGGAAACTTGACGTTCGAAGCGAATAATGGAAGCAAGAAGAAGAAACAGATGTCTCCATTTCGAGGTATGGTTCCCTATGCAGTTTTTCCTTTGACCCACGGAAGCCATTGCAGGATGATGGGATCCATGACTCCTTCCGCAAAGGACCCTTTTTCCTGCATTCTTGGAAAGCTATGACCCTGGTTCGGAGAGCTGGAGATGTGCGATAGCAGTGGCGTCCCCAGGTCTTGTGTCTCCTGGTGTGTTTGTGGGGATGCTGGGGATTGCAGTGACCAAAAACGCAAGGGACCCACTCATCCTTCTCGCTTTGCAACCTGAACCAGGTATCTCTCCGCTTCTGAGACGTCGCGCGGTGCAAACCATGCTCCCCGCACATCCCTATTGATGCCACTTTGCAATACTTGGTGGTTTTTAGGACTACCACTTCCAGAATCCTCCAGCACATGGTCAAAAAGAAGAAGAAAATGAAGAGGAAAAGGATGATGAAGAAAAAGGAATTTTTCCAGACTCTGGGCCTTAAGTAACCCAAATATTCCCCTGAAGCATGGCTTAGCAGATCTTAAGAAAATGATGCCCAAAAACTTAGAAAATTTCTGGCAAGCGTAACTGTTTTGTGCTCATCCTAAAGGCTGTAAATCAGAAAAAGATGCATGGATCCCCTCTACTCTCTCATCCATCCAGCCTTTGGGATGAGCGCAAACAGTTATTCCGGCCAGAATTTTCTATGTTTTTGAGCATCATTTTCCTTTCCATCATCCTTTCCATCCTTTGTTACACGCCGCTAAGTTTTACCCTCAACTGATAATGGGTCGTATCAAAATCCCTAATTTTGGCCCCAAAACCTGCCCTCGACTTATACATGAGGTCAACCTATAGTCAAGTATATACGATATTATTATTATTATTATTATTATTATGCTTTATAGAGCGCTGTAAATTTACACAGCACCATACGTACAATCAGTTAAAAATAGAAATAAAATAAGCCTACCTAAGGCATACGTTCTACTAAAATAATTTTTAAAAATTATTTCTTTCTAGACTTGATTTTTCCTCCCAGTAGTAAGCAAAAGAAAACAAAATACTCTGCAAATGCTCTCGATCAGTTTTGTCTTGCAAATGTTAAGCAATAACCTGACCGTATTGTAGGTTTATTTTTCTTTGCTTGCTATATTTTACTATTTAATGTTATTAATATTTATTTTTTAAAATTATTTCAGTATAATGTATGCCTTAGGCAGGTTTGTTTTATTTTATGTTATTAACTGATTTTAAATACAGCGATCTGTAAATTTACAGTGCTCTATAAAGCTGAATAATAATAATAATAATACCGTATATACTCAACTATAAGTCAACCTCATATATAAGTCGAGGGCAGGTTTTGGGGCCAAAATTATGGATTTTAATAAGACCCACGGATAAGTCGAGGGTAAAACCTAGGGGCATGTAACAAAGAATGAAAAGAATGATGAAAAGGAAAATTATGCTCAAAAACTAGATGTAATAAGAGATTCAGCGTGGTTTTGGCATTGGACTAGGAGAAGACTAAGAGACCAGGGTTCGAATCCTAGTTCGGCCACGGAAACCCACTTAGGCAAGTCCCGTGCTCTCAGCCTCAGAGGATGGCAATGGCAATCCTGCTTTGAAGAAACTTGCCAAGAAAACCCTATGATAGGGTTGCCTTAGGGTTGACATAAGTCGGAAATGACGTGAAGCAATAGCAACACACAACAGACACACACAGAAATAATAGCAAAGCATAAGAGTTAGAATAAATCCTAACAGCTCTTGACAACAAACAAATCCAGGCATCAGGTAAGTGGATGGATGGGAAACTATTGCAAGGCCTCAGGTGTTGCAAAGGTTACTCTACCTGGTGTTTTGAGTACCACTCCCAGGTTAAGGACGGTAAGACAACAAAACTCATTTTTAACATATTTCCATAGTGGTGTGAGCGAAAACGCCCTGGTGTATGATGCCATCTATGATAGGTATCCTTTTCTTCCCATACCAAAGATTTTTGTTTTAGCATGACAGGCTTGTCGCACCGAGGATGGGTTTCCCAGATTGTGTGCATGCGTTTTGGTTAACCTAGAATTGTAGTGCCACCTTGTGCATTTGTGTGTACCCACGTATGTGCCAGGAGGCGATGCTAATACCCAGGCTATGTTCCCCATCCGCATGCTTAATTTGGGGACAAAACAATTTTTGAAACAAAAACCAAAACATTTTAAGGATCCCTGGGGGCCACAGAAATAACTCTGGGAGTGACCAATGGCTCCTCTTGGAGTTATCAGTGGCTCCTCTTGGAGTGACCAATAGCTGCTCTTGGATTGACCAGTGGCTCCTTGTGGAGTGACCAGTGTCTTGGAGTGACCAATGGCTCCTCTTGGAGTGACCAATGGCTCCTCTTGGATTGACAAGTGGCTCCTTGTGGAGTGACCAGTGTCTTGGAGTGACCAATGGCTCCTCTTGGAGTGACCAATGGCTCCTCTTGGATTGACAAGTGGCTCCTTGTGGAGTGACCAGTGTCTTGGAGTGACCAATGGCTCCTCTTGGAGTGACCAATGGCTCCTCTTGGATTGACCAGTGGCTCCTTTTGGAGTGATCAGTTGCTCCTCTTGGAGTGACCAATACCTGCTCTTGGAGTGACCAGTGGCTCCTTGTGGAGTGACCAGTGTCTTGGAGTGACCAATGTCTCTTCTTGGAGTGACAAATGGCTCCTCTTGGAGTGACCAGTGGCTTCTCTTGGAGTGACCAGTGGCTCCTCTTGAGTGACCAGTGGCTTCTCTTGGAGTGACCAGTGTCTTGGAGTGACCAGTGTCTTGGAGTGACCAATGTCTCCTCTTGGGGTGACTAGTGTCTTGGAGGGATTTTGCCATTTGATCTAAGGGACACCATTTTGCTATGCCATTTTGTACTTAATGGGACTTGAACATCCATGGATTTTGTTATCCACGGGCGCCCTTGAACTGAACCCCAGCGGATGCCAAGGACCCACTGTATATGCCAGGAGACGATGCTAATACCCAGGCTGTGTTCCCCATCCACATGCTTAACTTGGGGACAAAAAAAAAATTTTGGAAAGGAAAATCAAAACATTTTAAGGATCCCTGGGGGCCACAAAAAGTCTCGGAGGCCACGTGCGGCCCGTAGGCGGTCCGTTCCTGGTTTAATTGGACTACAACCCCAATTATCCCCAGCCAGCATAACTTAATACTGTTGAAGGCAATCACTTTGTGGGCGGCTGACCTAGATGGAAACCTCTCCAGGGCAAAACCTCCAAAGGCAGCAATGAGATGGTGGGCGTTTGCAGTTATTGGAAAAGCCTGGCAGGGTCAACAAGGGTCCCATTTCGGTGGATTTAATGGGCAAAAAGGACCGTTTGCGGGGGGCGGATATAAATAGGGCACCCTCCAGGATTGCACACAGAAGACTCACAAAATCTAGGGGAGAATAGTATTGATAATAATTAAAAACAGGTAGGTTATAATAGGGAGCCAGTGTGGCGTAGTGGTATGATCATTGGACTATGACTCTGCTGACCAAGGTTTGATTCCTGATTGGCCATGAAACCCATTGGGTGACCATAGGCAAGTCACACTCTCTCAGCATCAGGGGAAGGCAATGGCAATCCTCCTCTGAAGCAATCTTGCCAGGCAAACCACATGAGAGAGGATTGCTTTGGGGTCACCGTAAGCCAGAAACAGCTTGAAGGCAAACAAGACAACAATAAAGCTCTAATGATGATGATGATGTTTTATTTATATGCCACCTTTCCCGTTGGGTCAAGGCAGCTCACAACATTAAATAAAACACAACACATATATACTGAAGGTGAAGCATAGTTTCCCTTCTAAACACACTTGGTTTGAATCACATTGTAAATCATTGACTCGACAACCTACTTATATTTATTTAATATATATAAGTACACAATTTTATATATATATACAGTATATATATATATATATATATATAGTAAGCCATCCTGAGTTTCAGTCTTGGAAGAAGGGGATGATGATGATGATGATGATGATGATGATGATGATAGTAATAATAATGTTCAACAGTGGATTCTCTTATTTAGAACTGGGGCTGCATCCGCACTGCAGAAATAATCCAGTTTGGCACTGCTTCAACTGCCATGGCTCCAGGCTATGGGACTCTGGGATTTGTAGTTTTTGTGAAACAGTTGGCCTCCTCTGTCAAAGAGCTCTGGAGCCATGATAAACTACAATTTCTATAGCATTCAGCCACGGAAACTAAAGAGGCGTCAAACTGGACTATTCCTGCGCTGCTCAAGTCCCATTAAATACAACAGCCTAGTAAGATGGCTTTCCTTATATAAAACAGTAAAAAATAATTTTGTGGAATTTATGTACTTTTTAAAATATTTTCAAGCCGTGGGTGGGGGAATCCGCAGATAAAGAATCCGACTGTAGGGTTAATAAGGAAAGATGCTCCCATTGGATTTTTAGCATGCTCTCTGGCATGGTGAGCTCCATGTCAATGGGGCAGTGAGTCCGTTCTGGGCCATGAAACAGGTCCATGGGCCAGTATAGCTCCTTTAAAGTTTGGACTAAAGGCCAGATTGGGTTTTATAGTTTAATCGCCTTGGATGGTGTCCTTGCTTTCCATTTGCCTGCCATGGAGAAGTCTTTTTAAAAGTTGCAGCATGTGCCGCCTTCTCCTCCGCAGCGCCTGTTGTTCTGAGTGCAGCCGAAATGTCACTCCTGCGAAGCATTAACAGCGCAAAAACTATTGGAATGCGCATAATTATTGATAATTATGCAATTTGTTACTGATTGAGGTTTCTGGTATCTATTTTAATTAGCTTCCCAAATTCTAATTAAGCAAAATGAAACATTAATAGGAAAAATATGGTGTCATTTACTAAGGAAGCAAACAGGGATGCTCATTGAATGGTGCGCCGGTTCGGTTTCGTATTGCAAGGCTGCCATCTAGTGCGCCCAGACAAGAATTGTGTGCGCATTTCATCTGTTTATTAAGGTCTCAATGAGTCCCAGTCATTGGATCCATGTTTATTCAGAGGTCAAATCCTCACATGTGCGTTTGTGTGCGGAACAGCAACACTTGTCGTTGCCCACAATCCTCCATTTGGGTTGCAAAGGGCACATCTCTGCATGCCAGATTCTGCATCGATTTTGCTACACAACCCTTGTGTTGAATGGTGGCGTTGCGCAACTGGACGCAGACCTCATTGTGCAACCAAATGCACACTTATCTTCCCATTTCAGGTGCAGCAGCGCAACTCGGCTTCCACAGACTTGAGCTGAATTGTCATTCCAAGTCAGAAAAATGAGCCACGTTTGCATTTCTGCAAGGCACCAAAAGGATCCCAGAGTTTTGGAGACTCAACAAAAACTACCAAAGCCTTTAATTCCAAGGTTATGATGTAAAAGAAGTGACATCTTCTATGGAGTTTATCACATGGGAGGAATTTCTCTCAATTGTGAATGGAGCCAATTCGCAATTATGTGAATTTGCTAGTTTAGCGAATTTACGTGAAATCTGATTGTGCTGGAATGCGTTCGGAATGACTTCCCATTGCCCGAAAATAACCCCTCGTTGCCCGAAATTGCGTGAGATACTGCAATACGCAATTACGTGAAACCCATGATTGCGTTCGGAATGACTTCCCATTGCCCAAAATTGCATGAGATACACTCATTCGCAATAACATGAAACCCCATGATTGCGTTCGGATTGCCATTGCATTATACTCCCAAATTCCATCGTACGATAAACTCCCTAGACTTCACTCTACTTCCTCAGATGCATTTAGTTGCAATGATAATAATATGTAGAGAGATCTTGTAGCACCTTTGAGACTCACTGAAAGAAAGAAATTGGCAGCAGGAGCTTTCCTAGGCTTCAGTCTACTTCCTCGGGTGCGTCTGGATGCCCTTCATCTGAGGAAGTGGTCTTGTCTACGAAAGCTCATGCTGACAACTTTTCTTCCAGTTAGTCTAAAAGATCCCTCTACATACATTTGGACTTTTACATTACATAAATGCACCTGAGGAAGTAGACTGAAGTCTATGAAAGCTCCTGCTGCTAGTTTCTTTCCTCCGGTGAGTCTCAAAGGTGCAACAAGATCCCCCTACATACATTTGGGCCTTGCATTACGTTACATCAATGCACCTGAGGAGGTAGATTTTAGTCTAGGGAAGCTCCTGCTGCCCATTTCTTTCTTTCAGTGAGTCTCAAAGGTGCTGCAAAGATCTCTTTAAGTACTGATTCTACAGACATTTAATACGGCTCTATCTTCGAATTCTAAAAAGCTCCGGTTCATCTGCATTGAAAGCAACACCTTCTTAACCACTGCTTTCAGATTTTTCCGCAAGTCTTTCAACGCACTTTATGTCTGTTGTTGTGTGCCTTCAAGTCCTTCATTGGCGGTCTCCCATCCAAGAACTAGCCAGGGCTGGCCCTACTTAGCAGCCAATATCGGACAACATTTGAGGACTTTGGTTCCTTCTTTGTTTCATCCTGTTCCTTTGTTGCCAGGTCTTTCTTCTCCCTTTCCTTGAGAAACAGGGTTCCCTTTCCATTTCTCCCCCCTTAATGTCTTCTTCCCTCTAATTATTTCATATTGCGCAGCGTAAATCAGTTTCATAATTTCTAGTATATTAAGCACTTAATACGTTGTGTCATTTGAAACCGCATCTTACAGTCGGCAAAGTGCATTTTAATGAGAGCTAAGTGGTGTGAAAATACTAATCCCGGATAACAGTTGGGTTTGGGGTTGCTTTTTCCCCCTCCTCTTTTTCTTTCCTTTAATTTTTAATTCTTGGTTTTTAAAAAGCTTTGGCCGAATATGGCTCGAGCAGGTAGTTATGTTAAAATAAATTTTAAAATGAGTGCTCGACTTGAATAAGTTCATCGTCGCAGGGCAAAAGGCTGCCCGTTTCTTTCCTTGCCTGCATCTGCACGGCAGAAATAATCCAGTTTGAGTCCACTTTACTGCCCTGGCTCATTCAGGTCTCAAACTGGATTATTTCTGCCGGGTGTTTTGGACCCAGGTCTATGAAAGCTTATGCTACAACTTCTTTTGTTCAGGTTTAGTCTCAAAAGTTTCTCCTACATAGAAAACCCCGCATTTGGTCCCAGCAGCATCTCCGAAAAGGACCAGAAAGAATCCTGCCTGGAATATTTGGAAATTTTTTTGGAAATTTTTGTTGCCAGTCAGAGTTGACACTATTGTTAGATGGATTTAGGAGAAGGACCATGCAATGGAGCAAATCTCAGATTCTCATCATTGAATCACAAAATCAAATGAGACCACAAAGATCCTCCAGTTCAACCTCCTGCCATGGAAGACTACATAGGAGTTTATCAGACGACGGAAATTGGAAGTATAATCCAATGGCAATCCGAACGCCATTATGGGGTTTTACGTTATTGCGTATTAAAGTATCTCACGCAATTTTGGGCAAAAGGGAAGTCATTCCGAATCCAATCATGGGGTTTTACGTTATTGCGAATTAAAGCATCTCACGCAATTTTGGGCAATGGGGAGGGGTCATTTTCGGGCAATGGGAAGTCTTTCTGAACGCATTCCGAACGCAATCCGATTTCACGCAAATTCGCTAAACTAGCAAATTCACGTAATTGCGAATTGGCTCCATTCGCAATTGAGAGAAATTCCTCCCGTGTGATAAACTCCAAAGAAAGCTCCTGCTGCCAATTTCTTTCTTTCAGTGAGTCTCAAAGGTGCTACAAGATCTCTCTACATATTATTATTATTATTGCAACTAAATGCATCTGAGGAAGTAGACTGAAGCCTAGGAAAGCTCCTGCTGCCACTTTCTTTCTTCCAGTGAGTCTCAAAGGTGCTACAAGATCTCTCTACATATTTATTATTATTATTGCAACTAAATGCATCTGAGGAAGTGGATGGAAGCCTAGGAAAGCTCCTGCTGCCCATTTCTTTCTTCCAGTGAGTCTCAGAAGTGCTGCTGCAAGATCTCTCTAGGCACTGGATCTTTTTATGGCCTCAATGATTGACTCAGTGTTGTGTTAAATTTTAATCCTTTCCCCCCCAGCCTTTTCCTGTCTCTGGCAAGGACTCAGGTGTGTTGCAATGGGAGGCCATCATCATCCTCAGGTTTTGCATGCCTTCTATGGAGGCTTGCAACTTAAGAAGAAGAAGACCCACCCTGACCCTGACCCAGCCTTTGGATTGGTCAGTTTGAATTTTGGGCCCTGGGGGAGATAAATGCTTTGCCAGGGCAAGGGAAGTCCTCTTCTTTGGTCCTCTTCTTCTGTACCTGGCCAGCAAGGAGGCAAGAGAAGAAGCCAAGGAGGATCCAAACCTTGCAGAAGATGCTTGGGTGAGTTGCTCTCAGTCTTTTCTGCAAGCCCTTTCCAACTTATGGAGACCCTCCCAAAGGCAAAGCCATCCTGGGGTGGGTTTATTCAGATTTATTCAGAGGGAGGTGAGCCATTGCTTTCCCCTTGAGGCTGAGAGAGTGTGACTTGGCCCAAGGTCACCCATTGGGTTTCAGGCCCAAGCTGGGAATTGAACCCTGGTCTCCAGAGTCTTTGTCCATTACTCAGACCACAATACTAGGCATCATGGTACAAAGTCCAGTAAACATAGGTGTCTAGGGACTGGCTGAAACTGTTTGGGGAGAGAATTGTTTAATACTTTGTGTTCTGCCAAAATGTTTAAAAAATGCAAAAACGTTGCATGCAAAAATGCTTAAATAAATGCACTGTCTAAGCCCTGAGTGCCAGTTTGATGATGGGAGCAGAGGGATAGTAGACACAAAGAATAAAGAAAGAAAAAAAATGTTTCCAGAAATAGTTAGAAGCCAATACTTTCTGCAGGGAAGCATGAAGCATTGCACCATTTCTGTTCGTCCACTAGAGGGAGCAGGATCCCAAACTAATCATCATCAGCCAAAGCCAGACTTTGCTCCAAGGCAAAAGTTTGCATCTGCACTGCAGCATTGATGCAGTTTGACACCATTTTTAACTCACATAGCACCATTCTACTGGATCCTGGGATTTTTTAGGGGTTTTTTTGTGGCACCAGCAAGACTTGCAAAACCACAAAGCCCCTGATTTGCATAGGATGGAGCTGCAGCACTTAAAAGTGGTGTCAAACTGCATTAATGCTGCAGTGTAGATGCACTCCAGGTCTATAGTGACTCACCAAGTAACAACTGATTCAGTGGGTCTACTCTAGTCAGGACTTCCTCTAGGATTCAAGCTTATGATGGGAGTCCTACTCCCTATCTTGGATTGTTTTAATTGATTTTAATTGTATTTTTTATTATAATTATTGTTACACTGGAATTATTGTATTGTTTTGACAAGGGAGGAGAAAATGGGGTTTATTGTATTGCGTTGTATGTGTTTTTATTGTTGTCATGCCGCCTCGATCTTATAGGAGAGGTGGGGTAATAATAATAATAATATTAACGTGACTTGCTCTGGGTCACCCCAAGTGGGTTTGCATGGCCAGGCCAGGATTCGAACCCTAGTCTTCAAAGTCCAACAGTCAAACCGCCAAGGTGGCTCCTAGCCTTTCCTTAAGAACCTGTATATACTCGACTATAAGTCGATCTCATGTATAAGTCGAGGGCGGGTTTGGGGGCCATAATTATGGATTTTGATCTGACCCGTGGGTAAGTCGAGGGTAAAACTTAGGGACATGTAATGAAGATGCAAAGGAAAACAATGTCAAAGAACTTACAAAATTCCAGCAAACCTAACTGTTTGTGCTCATACTAAAGGCTGGATGGATGAGAGAGTAGAAGGGGGTCAATGCTTCCAGCGCATAGGCACATAAATATATATATATGACTTAAAATAGAGTACTGACATTGACCCATGGATAAGTCGACTCAGGTTTTTTGAACTAAATTTCTAGACTTATACATGAGTATAATACAGTATCCATAATTTGAAAATAACCAGCAAGCGCATACCAACAAATTGTCCTTTACTGCGGTCATCCCAGAGTTTGCAATATATTGGACTCTGGTTTGCAAGAGTTAATCGGTCAAGGATTGAAGCCTTGCTGCCTCTACAGAGAGCATTGTGTTACTTTCACTGTATGCCAAAGCATTCCCCCCCATATTATTTTTTGTTCCCAAACCGCTTCTGTTATTTCTGCCCATCCTTAAACAGATCTGAGTTATTGCAAGCACTGGGTTTATAATATTATAAAGGTTCGAGGCCGGAGAAAGGGCTAGGTTTCTTATTCCTTAGGTCTCCTGGGGAAAAGGATTAGCAGCATCAATGCGCCACCCAAACACTAGAGAGCATGTGGCCTGGGCTGATAAATATTTTAATTTTGGCAACGCAAATGGGAAAAAAAAGTGAGACTTGGCGTCCATTGCCTAAAGAGAGACCTTGAGCCAAGGACTGGGCAGGTTATCTCACGCAATTTCAGGCAAAAGGGAAGTCATTCCGAACGCAATCATGGGTTTTACGTTATTTCGTATTAAAGCATCTCACGCAATTTCGGGCAATGGGGGGGGGTCATTTTCGGGAAATGGGAAGTCATTCTGAATGCATTCCAAACCCAACTGGAATTCACGTAAATTCGCTAAAGTAGCGAATTCACGTGAATTCGAATTGGCTCCAATTGGCTCCATTCAAAATAAAGAGAAATTCCTCCTGTACAGTACTTACATTGACCCATGGGATAAGTCGACTCAGGTTTTTTGGGGTCAATTTTTTAACCCAAATTTCTAGACTTATACATGAGTATGTAAAGTGTATCTATGCATTTCATTTTTTCTCTCCAAGTATAGTACCTTACGCTATACTCCTATTGATGCAGCCTAGAATCACATTGGCTTTTTTAGCTGCCGCATCACGCTCATGTTCAATATATGGTCTACTAGATCCTTTTCACACGTACAAGTCTCCTTAAGCCAAATGTCCCCCATCCTATATCTATTGTCTATATACACTACCTTGCATTTCCCCCTGTTGAAATTAAATTATATTATTATTATTGGTGTCATCTGCAAATTTGATAAGCAGGACCTCTACTCTTTCGTCCGAGCTGTTGATAAAGAAGGGAGCGTCTGTTCTTGCCTTGCGTACATCACCATAGTGTAAGGTCTGAATGAATGGTGCATGGGAAATCCTTTTATATGTTAACATTTTTGGAGCAGTTGTGCAGACGAAAAGGTGGTTGCTAGTCTTCCTCCTTTGTATACATTCGCTAAGCAAAAGCAGAACACTGTGTTACTGGAAACGGACAATTTCAAGCCAAGAGCACCCATTGTACCAAACTGGGAAGGTGCGATTGTGAAGACTTTGTGCTAACCCTTAGGTCCTCGGAGTACTTTTCACCCTTTTTTCCTAAACATAGCTTGCGTGAGTTTGCCCTCCGTTGCACCATGATGCCCAGGGATTGTGCTGCGGAGACCTTTGTTATTAAAAAGAAAAAATCCTGACCATGAAAGGAAACCTAAAATGAAAAACAGGAATATAAGAATATTATTATGCCAGTGATTAAACTGTTGCCAAACTTTAGAATTAATGCAGTTCGACACTGCTTTAAGTGTCATGATGACGTTGATCTTATTGAAGAGGCAGGATATTATTATTATTATTATTATCCTAACAAATTATGGGATTTGTAGTTTTCTGAGGCACCAGAGCTTTCTGAGACGGAGACGGCTAAGTATCTCACAAAACTACAAATCTTGTTTCATAATTTTTTTTCTTTATTGAGACTAAAGTTCATACCTATAAATTTTATGCAGTTATACGATACGTAATTCCATATACCTATTTTCTACATTCTGCTACAACTTGACTCAATATATAAAATTTAAAATAATAATAATAATAATAATAATAATAATAATATTTATTTCTTACCTGCCCCTCTGTAAAACAATCGAGGCAGGGTACAACAAGGTTAAAAAACAGATTACAAATTAAAATAGTTCAAGAATTCAAGAAAAAACAAACTACAAATCCCAGGATTCCATAGCATGGAGCCATAGCAGTTAAAGCGGTGTCAAACTGCATTATTAGGGAGTTGTAGTTTGGGGACACATTTGTAGTGTGGGACACGTTGATATGTAAAGCACCATGTAAATCATACGGTGCTATATAAATAAACTATTATTATTGTTATTATTATTGCCATAGTAAACTGCACTTCCCAGAATTCCATAGCATTGAGCTATGGCAGTTAAACCAGTGTCAACCTGAATTATTTCTGCAGTGCAGATGAAGCCTAACTGAGCAAAAGTTGTATTTTATTTACCTACATACTTATTTTTCTTCTATGCCACCTTCCTTCCAAAAAAGGCACCCAAGGCGGCTCACTTGGTAAAACATTATTAAAACATCGCAATAAAAATTTAAAACGAATTAAATTAATCTAGTTAAAATAGCATAAAATTCATACCAAAACATACAAAAGTTAAAAACATAACTAAAGCACACGCACAAACACACACCCAGCATAACCTTTTGTAGAGTTGGTCCACTTCCTCAGATTGATATTCACGATATTAAAATGATTTGACTCTAAAATGCAAAAAGATAAAATGCAATTAGAAAGATAAAATAAAAAAGCAAGGAGTCATGCGGCGCAGTAATGAATGGTCAGTTTATTCCAAATTTTTGGTGGAATCCCTTCTGCTTTATCAGATGCATTGAAGGTTTTGCAGACATCGGATGGATGGATGCAAGGAGTTGTAAACAGTGAGATCAGAGGGCCATTAAATGCAGAAGGTACAGACAGTGGCAATTCCTTTATGAACAGCAACCAACACAATCATCACACTCTGTACTTTCTGAATTTAATTTCCTTCTGTACTTTCCAAATTTAATTTCCTTCGGCCCTCGCTGCTAACAATCCCGCCCTCATGCATCCGATGCAACGAGCCATAGTTCGCCAAGGGTTATGCCATCACAAATTTGCCTAATCTTTAAGAAGAAACCCTTCGTTGTTTATCCCTACAAAACGCAGACTGGGGATACGGCTCCATTTAAATTCCTGACGCTATTAACATTTATTTATTAACATTTATTTGTCGAACGTTGTAAAGTTTGCGCAGCGCTTTTTGCACCTTCGCCGCAGCCTTTGGATCGGAGATCGCTTGCAGCTTCCAAAGTGCCAAGGAATACAGCTTGGCCGAAGGGAAATTTATGTATTTCTTTTCCATGGTTATCAGATTCTTAATTCTTTTTTTTTTCCTTCCTTTTATTTTTATATTTAAAATAATAAAAAAAGAGAGATCAGGGTATAACGTTATGTTCTGTAACAGCGGAGAGCTGATAAGAGACGGCAGGCTGCAATTAAATGACAGGCTGTAATTAACCGACAAACTATTTGCTTGTGTTTGTCGGTGGGACAGAGTGTCCTGAACGCACTGCGCTTTGCTTAAAACAAAACCCAAAGCATTACCTCACGCAAGGGTATTTTATTCCCATTGCAAAAGAAATACAAAATAAATGATGTGGGCCATCTTGGCATCTCATTTTCCACCATTTCCTTCCCCCCCTTTTTGTTGCAACAACGGACAGAGAGATCCCGTTGCCTCCAGCTTTCTGGAGACCGGAGTTCAAATCCCTTGCTCGGCCATGAAAACCCAAGCAAGAAGTCACACTCTCAGCCTCAGCCTGAACAAACCTGGCCAGGAAAACCCCACGATGGGGTCGTCCCAAGTCGGAAACGACTCTCGACTTGAAGGCGCAACAGCGCACACAACACGACCCTTGCAAATTTAATCTTCGTTGTGATTTCCGGAGTTATTAAGTTATTAAGTTCCTTCCAAATTAAGGAAAAGGTCTGCATGTTTCATCTTAATAGGGTTGCCGCCATAAGTCGGAAATGACTTGAAAACGCACAATACACATACCCCTTTGGGATGTTAACAGCGCAAGGCTGTTGTGTGTGTGATGTTGAACCTTTTAAAGGAGGCAATTCATCCTCTCGTTGTTTTTAATGGGGAGAAGGCAGTTTCTCTGCGTGCATGCGTTTGTTATGTCTGTATGAGATTGAAACAGCTTTTGGAAGCCACATTTGTGGTCTCAGGGCATCCATTGGTATGTGTTTTTGTGCAGCGCATCCTTTAACCTCTGCTGTAAGGGACTTGCTCCCCGAATAGCATTGCTAGCCCATCCGTTCCATGCCGCTGCAAAAGCATCTTTAGCCAAAAGCCATGGTATCTCTCCTTTGTCTCCAACGGAAATCAAAACAGTAGAAGGAGGCTTTGGGGTGTTTGGAGCCAAAAGGAGAGACAGAAAGTTCTTTTCTGTAGGGAAGCGGAGAGGACAAACAAGGAGGAACGTGCAAAGCTTGGAAGGAAGCCGTGGACGGATCGTTCCCCTCTGGCACGATGGACAGAGAGAGACCCTTGGCTTCCAGAAGTGTGAGCAATCTTGGATATTCAGGCCATGCTCAGCGCCAGAGATAGTTTGGGCTGCAAAGGGACCACGGCCTTTTGCTGTGAACCCAGTTAGGTCACAAGGTGGACCTCCAGAGGTTGCTGGACAGCAATGTCCAGCGTTCCTCTCCGTTGGATTTCACACTCTATAGATGCTGTTGGACAATAAGTTCCAGCATCCCTTGCTAGAAGTGGCGAGAGATGCTGGGAGAAGGAGTCCATCCATATCTGGAGGGCTGGATGATTCCCAACCCCGGTCCATACACACACAAAGAAACACACCCACACCTTGCGTGGTGCTCTCCGAAGCAGATTGCGTCACCCTCTTCCGTGGCAAAGCTGACCCGAACCTGTCCAACCAGCTTGCCTGTACGTGTCCTATTCCTACTCCATTTTTAATAGCCTTGTAATCCGAGGTCCGTCTCCTTCTTCTCTGATTTAATTAAACCTACTGGGCTCCTCTTTATTCAGAACGATGCCCTGCCTGACCAAGCCACCAAGTTAAAGGTGGGACGGCTGCCAATAGAAGAGAGGCAGTCAATTAAAATCCAGAATGAATTAGAAATGTGAGATAACCACAACTGGGTTTTTTTCACCTCCTCCGTTTCAATTAATGGCACAGACTTTATGGGGAAAAGGATGCGCCTAAGAGCCCCTGCAGTCAGGAGAACAACACAAAAGCTTGAAGATAAGAACGAAGGCCTATTTAGTCCATCGTTCTGTCCAAACTATAGTCAACTGGATGCTTAGAGAAGGTGACCAGTGGCCCACAAGTGCAACTGGACCGTCCATCTTGCATTCCCCAGCAAATTGATAAATTTAATTGGCGTCCTATTCTCTGATGCTCCAAGTGATAACAGTCCAGCAGCCTCTGGCGGTCCGCATTGTATATAATTTACTGGTAATAAAAATTATATACAGGGTGATTCAAAAAATGATGCAAAAGTAAAGCTGCTCTAATTTGGTCTTTTTTGAATCACCCTGTATATAATGTTTATTAAATTATATACGATGTGGTCCTCCAGAGGCTGCTGGACTGCAATGTCCAGCATTCCTCTCCATCGAATATCATATGCCTGATTAGTAACCATCCATGATATTTTCCCTTTCCCTTTTAAAGCCTTCCCTCACTTCATCTTGTGGCAGTGAGTTCCGCCATCCCAATATGAATTATGTGAAACAATTCTTCCTTTTATCTGTCCTGAATCTCGCACCATTCAGCTTTAGTGGTTGACCTTCTTGGGGTTCTGGTAAAATGAAAGAAGGAATGAGGCTTTCTCCTTACCAGGACCAAGCAGAATTTTATGAATTTCTACCAAATTTCCCTTTTCCCACTTTCATCTTAAGCCAAATAGATTCCCCAACTTTGTAACCTTTAGTTATGAAAGAGTTGACCCAGTCCTTTGGTGATTTCGGTCCCCCTTTCTGCACCTTCTTCAGATCTTTATCATTTTGGAGATGCGGCAACTATGCATAGTATTTCAAATGTGGTTTGGGATACTATTCCAAACTATAAACGGCATATCGGTGGATATGGATAAGGGCAGCACAATATGGGCAGTTTCACCTTCAGTTTTCTGGTTATGTCCAGCAAACAATTTTCCTTTTTTAAAGGCAGCCACATGCTGGGTCGACATTTTCGGTGCAACCTTGCAATCCCTTTTGTGTTCAATGGAGTGACAAGCTGTTGTTTCCCACGTTTGGATCAGTCCCCTCCAAAAAAAGTTGAACACATTAAATATTAAGGGAGATCTTCAAAGCGCTGAAACTATTTTGGAGTTCAGTCTAAAACCCCAAATAGATTCGCTGCTCAACTGACATGGGAGCCATTGGGTTTCATTGACTCGGATTCCACAATGTGAACGTGTGAAGCCAGGATTTTCTGGTCCAGTATAAGTACCTTCAAAGGATCACAAAGCATATATTTCACACGTTTTAGCCTGGAAGCTTAATTTGCCAGATTCCCAGAATCACTTCCTTCTCTTACTTTCAAAAGTATCCCTTCTTTTCCTTCCATTCCTACCCAGGAACTAAGTTACAGTAAGAAAGCAGTGTGATCTGAAGGCAGGGCATGTAAAGCTGGCACTGCTAATTATGTTGCGGTAATTACCTGAAAATTATATGTGTCTTGTTTGTGCAACAGCAAACACTGCTATTTTTAAACTTTGCATTGTTATCCTAAGTTGGTGGAGTCACGCTCGGTCTCTTAATCCTTATTCATCATCGGAGACAGTCCCTCATCCCAGGATGTGATGATAAATGTGCAATTATCAGTTTGGATGGATCATCCAACATCTTAGCTCCCCGATTCTTTCTCTGCAGGCCATCCCTTCCCTTTCACAGCCGTGATGTTCATTCAAACCACTGCTCTAAGGCAATGGCAGCAGTGCATTTGAATGACGCAATGGCGGTGGTGCATCTATTCTAAGCAGTTGCAGCAATGCATTTGAACTAGGCAACCGCGGCAATGCGTACAAACCAAGCAACTGCTTCAGTGGAAGCAGTTTGGAGCAAGAAACTGGAACAATGCATTGTGGCAATGCATGTGAACCAGCAACCAAAGCCACGCAACTGGACCATGTCTTTGAACCGAGGAATTTTATCACGAACCGTTGCAAAATATATGGTCCCTCAACTGCCTTAAGTAGAAAGAGAAGCCCCACCTTTCGTGAAAAGATAAACTTTATACATACTTCAATTATTATCCACAGATAATTGAAGACAACTTGAGATTAATGGCTTTGACCAAACTTGTTCATTTGTAATCACCTTCCTGACACAGGCATTGCAAAATCCTCTTTTCCTCCTCCGCTTTAAGACGGCGAGGTGTAAATGTCTCCTTTCCAATCAAGAGACAATCAAACGAGAATTAAAGCTGAAGTTTCAGCTTGATGAAAAACCTGATGAAGTTGTTCACCGCCGAATGAAATGTCTGCTCTTCGAGAACTTGACAATCTGCTTGTAGGGAGCAAAGTGAGGAGACCTTAAAGGACAAAATTAAAACACCGGGACCTTGGCCACCATGAATTCCATCTAAGACAAGTTTCACAACGCTTTATGTCAAAACCATTGGCCGAGTTACTTCTTTGCTGGGGACAGACTGGGCCGGACAATCAATGGTTCAACTGGAGCAATTGCTCCAGCATCCCAGGGCTAAAGAGCGAAGGTGCAGTTGGCTCTATTCATTTGTTGAACATCTCCTTTAAAGTTCACCCTAAAATCCGGAGCAATAGCAAGCTCTTCAAAACCTTCAGCGAGAGACAATGGACCTTATCAGATGGGAGGAATTTTTCTTTATTGCGAATGGAGCCAATTCGAATTCACGTGAATTCGCTAGTTTAGCGAATTCACATGAATTCCCATTGCGCTCGGAATGCGTTCAGAATGACTTCCCATTACCCAAAAATGACCCCCCATTGCCCGAAATTGCGTGAGATGCTTTAATTCGCATTAAGGTTAAACCCATGATTGCGTTCGGAATGGCTTTTTTGCCCGAAATTGCATGAGATACTTTAATTAGCAATAACGTGAAACCCCATGATTGCGTTCGGATTGCCACTAGATTATACTTCCAATTTCCGACGTCTGATAAGGTCCAATGTTCTGGTTTGGTTGCAGAGATGGAACCAACTGATCCGCATTTGCTGCATGGATACTTCTTGCGCTGGGTTCCATTTTCTTTTCCGTTCCGAGTTCACATGGTCTAGCCTTTGGGAGAGGTGTTTGTGTGTCAACCCAGTTGTTTGCGTTTCTGGACCCTTTGATATCATCTTCCAGTTTAAGATGTCGAGATGAAAGGCCATGCAATGAGGATTTCACTCGTCTAGTGCCTGCGACAATTAAATGCAGCAAAATAATTAGTGTTTACTCTTGAAAGGGCATTCAGATTCCAAGCTTTAATTAACAGGGTATAGATAGGCACACACAGAGAGATTAGATTTACTCATTACAATTATTCCTCCAAAGTCTAAGTGGCTGCACAGCAGAGAGACTTATTAACAGAAGAAGGAGACTCCATTTCGTCCCTAAAGGCAATGCGACCCACAGTCCTACTTTGAACCCAGAGTCCCTAGATGGTAGTACAGTCCTACCGTATATGAGTATACTTAACATTAAGTCACTTTGCTTCAAATGGGGCCTACTCTAATGAAAGAATTTGCAGCCTTTCATTTATATATATATATATATATATACACACACACACACACACACACACACATATATATAGACACTAGTATATAGACATATATGCATACAATCATAAACCACATATGTACAAACATATGCATACAATCATATACACACATATATAGACATATGTATATATACACACACATATATACAAACATATAGGTACAATTATATAGACATACGCATACAATCATAAACACACATACAGACATACACAAACACACATACATATATTTACAAACATATAGAAACAAGTATATATAGAGAGATACAGTCACACACACATGCATACACACATGTACATATTTATATACATATGTACATAGACACAAATATATACAGACATGTATATATATGTATACACACAGATATCTATAGACATATATATGCACATGCATATACACACACACAGACATATATATAAAAATATTTATATATAATACACACACACATATATATATATATATACATACACATATATAACACATAGAGAATCTCCATCTCCACATATATACACACATGCATATATATAAATATATACACATATATACAGATATATATTTATATATTTATATATATACATATATATAATAGACACACACACATATATACACAAATAAATATAAAGAGATATATACATACATATATATAATACACACACATATATACAGATACATACATATATATATTCATATATATAATAAACACACATATATAACACATATAAATATAAAGATATATATATATAATACACACACATATATAAACACATACATATATATACGCATACATATATATAATACACACACATATAAACACATATAAATATACAGATATATATATATATATACACATATATATAATACACACACAGACACACACACATATATAAACACATATAAATATACAGATATATATATACGCACACACATATATACATATATATAATAGACACACACACACATATGAAAAACACACACACATATATATATATACACACACACACACATTCATACATATATACATATATATGTGTACAGATATATACATACATATGTATACACACATATATATAAAATACACAGAGAGAAAGAGAGAAATCTCCATCTCCCCCAGTGATTCCCAATCCCCAGTGTTTTGGACTCCATTTCCCAGAAGCCTCCTCCACCTTGGCCAACCGCCAGGGCTGCTGGGAGCTGAAGTCCCGAACGCTCTCCCTCCCTGCCTGCTTGATTCCAACCCTCCTCCCCTTTCAACTGAGGGACAAAATGGCGGCTCCTCCTTCCTGGCTGGAAAGGGGCGGGGCGCGGTGGGCGGTGGGCGTGGCCTGTTGGCGGTGGCGGCGGCGGCCTGGCTGTCCTTCTGCGCCTGCGCCCCAGGATTCAAGATGGCGGACAGCGCTGCTGCAGAGCTAAAGGTAAAAGGCGCAGTTGGGAGAGGGATGGGTTTGGGGCTCTTGGGTCCCCTCTGGAGACACCAAATGGAGGGGGAGACCCCCCAGGGACCTCCTCAGAGGGGCTTTTTGGAAACAGAGCCTCCCCAAAACCCCTTGGGGGTGGTCTGGTCAATAATATGCAACAGATAATGAGGGTTGGGGGGTCTTCCTTACAGCCCTGCGAGGTAGGACTCCTCTGTTTGTATCCCCTTTCTATGGGGGGGAGATGGGGTTGTCTGATTTGGGTTGGGGGGGCTTCTGTTTATATGTTAAACCCCTTTCTATGGGGGATATAGGGCTTGTCTGAATTGAGTTGGGGGGCTTCTGTTTATATTTATCTAAACCCCTTTCTATGGGGAGGATATAGGGCTTGTCTGAATTAGGTTGGGGGGCTTCTGTTTGTATGTTAAACCCCTTTCTATGGGGGATACAGGGCTTGTCTGAATTGGGTTGGGGGGCTTCTATTTATATTTAAACCGCTTTCTATGGGGAGGAGATAGGGCTTGTCTGAATTGGGTTGGGGGGCTTCTGTTTGTATGTTAAACCCCTTTCTATGGGGGATACAGGGCTTGTCTGAATTGGGTTGGGGGGCTTCTATTTATATTTAAACCGCTTTCTATGGGGAGGAGATAGGGCTTGTCTGAATTGGGTTGGGGGGCTTCTGTTTATATGTTGAACCCCTTTCTATGGGGAGGATATAGGGCTTGTCTGAATTGAGTTGGGGGGCTTCTATTTATATTTATCTAAACCCCTTTCTATGGGGAGGATATAGGGCTTGTCTGAATTGAGTTGGGGGGGCTTCTGTTTATATCTATTTAAACCCCTTTCTATGGGGAGGAGATAGGGCTTGTCTGAATTGAGTTGGGGGGCTTCTATTTATATTTATCTAAACCCCTTTCTATGGGGAGGATATAGGGCTTGTCTGAATTGAGTTGGGGGGGCTTCTGTTTATATCTATTTAAACCCCTTTCTATGGGGAGGAGATGGGGCTTGTCTGAACTGGTTTGGGGGCTTCTGTTTATATCTATTTGAACCCCTTTCTATGGGAAGGAGATAGGGCTTGTCGGAATTGGGTTGGGGGGCTTCTGTTTATATGTTAAACCCCTTTCTATGGGGAGGATATAGGGCTTGTCTGAATTGAGTTGGGGGGGCTTCTGTTTATATCTATTTAAACCCCTTTCTATGGGGAGGAGATGGGGCTTGTCTGAACTGGTTTGGGGGCTTCTGTTTATATCTATTTGAACCCCTTTCTATGGGAAGGAGATAGGGCTTGTCGGAATTGGGTTGGGGGGCTTCTGTTTATATGTTAAACCCCTTTCTATGGGGAGGAGATGGGGCTTGTCTGAATTGGGTTGGGGGGCTTCTGTTTATCTATTTGAACCCCTTTCTATGGGGAGGATATAGGCTTGTCTGAATTGAAGTGGGGGCTTCTACTTACCTATATTACCCCACTTTGTGTGTATTTCCATCCACTTTCTCACATTCTTTCGCCTTCAATTCTACCTTAAATTTGTGTATTTGAAGGAGTGGGGTTTGTTTTGGGGGGGGGATTGATTATAATAAATAATCATAATAATTTATTTATAGCTGGCTCCCCCGCAGGATCGAGGCGGCATACGATATCAAATAAAATGCAACATATATTAAAATATATTCTGTTACTTCCCTGCTCCCTCAATTATACTATAATAAATTATCATCCTTTCTTCACAAGATTTCCAGTTTATTCCTATTTATGTATCTGGACCTTCTCTTTGGCTCCAAAAGGCTGAAGAACTGGGTCTCTTTTTGGGTGTGTGTTGTGTGTCTTTGGAAGTTTGTCACGCCTTCTTCCCAGCTTCCTTCAATTCAACAACTCGGCTCCGTGACACACTGCAGAAATAATCCGGTTTGAGACCGCTTTAATGTCTAGGGAATGCTGGGAGTTGTAGTTTATTGTGGCATCAGAGATCTCTCTCTGCCGGAGGAGGCTAAATGATGTCTCACAAAACTACACTTCCCAGGATTCCCTAACATTGAAACAAATACTAATCCAAAACAATAGGGAGGGAATAAAGTGTCCCAGTTGTTTGTATCCCAAAGTACATGTACTAGAAACTAATGAAGGTACTGTAAAATCTTTATGTCTCAAAACATATTCATAAGTTTGGAAGATTTGGACTACGTTGGACTTTTCAATAGCAATTTCATTGGTAGTTATATGTATAATAATTTAATATTTCACTATCTATCATTAGACATTAGACCAACATCTAATGATAGACAGTGAAATATAAATCACCATACATATAATAATAATAAAGATTTATTTCTATTCCACCTTTTTCCGCGTGGGAATCATATAGCTACCAATGAAACTGCTAATGAAAAGTCCAATATAGTCCAAATCTCCCAAAGTCCTGCTGCAAACTAAATATGGCAGCAGCTAAATGTAAATAGAAATCTTCTTCTCGAAGACTGCATACAGTTCTGTGGCATCTTTGTCATCAAATAGACTATAAGACGGTTTATTAAATCCATGGCGGTCAACAAGAGGCAATAATTCAAATAAATGGCAGGACATATACTTTGGGATACATAGCGTTGGGACACTTTGCTGTTCTCTGCCTATTGTTTTGGACTTTTCCCCTAGCATTGAGCCAGGGCAGTTAAAGGGCTCTCAAACCAGATTGTTTCTGCAGTGTGTTTAGGACCCTAGTATGGTTGCTTAGGTCCAGCCTTTTGGGCAGGGATCTACTAAGGAATAAAAAGCATTTTCTGTTGGAATTTGGTGAAGTTTGCAAGTGGCCAAAAGGGAGGAAAGTGGTTGAATTGGGAATTGCATGGAAGTAAAGTTGTATTTTCCCTCCTTTGATCATCTGTCATAGCTTTTTCCCAGCTTTCTGTGACTTCTCCAGTTTTTGCAGCTAACTTTCTCAGTTTTTGCAGCCGTCTCCAGCTTTCTCATTGCATGCCGATATTCCAGACTGACACGGCCATCTCTTTGATTTCTCATGTTTAGGATGCAAAGGGGTCTTAGAAGTTGTAGCTTAAGCTTTTCCAGATTCGAGTTTATTTCTTCCTCAGACGCACAGAGCCTTAATTTCTCAGAGAGGTTTGCGTGAAGTGCGTGGAAACAGGTAGAAATGAGGCACTTCTCATTTTTGTTTATTTTAAAGGGAGAGGAATCCAACCCATGGCGTGTTATCTTGGTTTTGGTTGCTGTCAAATGCCTTCCCTTTCTTCCCTTCTGTGATAATATTGCCTGCATTTCAAAGGTTTTATTTGTCCAACGTACAAGGGACTGAAAACTAAGGCTTTCTGAGCACAGGTCATTGCTGTGGAATTTTCGCACCACAACAAACTACAATTCCCAGAATTCCATAGCATTGAGCTGTGCCAGTTAAAGTGGTGTCAGACCAGTTTATTCCTGCAGTGTGGATGCAGCCACACACAACAAGTTTTTATTTATCAAGGTCCAGAACACGCTACAGAAATAATCTAGTTTGAGACCGCTTTCACTGCCCTGGCTCAATGCTAGGGAATCCTGGGAACTGTAGTTTTGGGAAAGATTTGGAAAGAGCGCTGGTGCCACAATAAACTATATTTTCCAGGATTCTTTAGCACTGAGACGGAGCAATTAAAGCGGTCTCAAACTGGATTATTTCTGCAGCGTGGTTTGGACCTCTGTCCTAGACATTGCTGTGCTCAGAAAGCCTTAATTTCAGTCCTTTGTGGTCCAAAACACACTGCAGAAATAATCCAGATTGAGACTGCTTCAACTGCCCTGGCTCAGTGCTAGGGAAAGGCAGGAATTGTCATTTATTGTGGCACCAGCGCTCTTTCCAAATCTTTCCCAAAACTACTGTTCCCAGAATTCCCTAACATTGAGCCAGGGCAGTTAAAGCGGTCTCAAGCTGGACTATTTCTGCAGTGTGTTTTGGACCTGTATATTGCACAAATAAAACCTTTGAAACACAGCATACTGCAGAAGGAAAGAAACAGATGCACCGCATGTATATGTACGCGTCTTTCTGCTTCCCAAGAGGTTTGTTGCAGTTAATTCAAAATCATGGATGGAAGAAATGTCAGAGATGGAGGAGAAAGTTCTCCCTGGTCATGAAGCTTAAGGATCTTCTTTGAGCTCTGCTTCCTGAGCTGGCCTTCTCTCCTGTTGAAAGTTAAAGCTCTCTCCCAAACTCTCTGGAGAGGGATAATAAGATAGAAGGAAACTCCCACTACCTTGGTTTCCTGTTTTAGAGCAAGAGGAAACTGAAAGCGCTGAATCTCATTTGTTCTCTTTTCTTGCTCCTCTGTTTCTCAGTTATAGTTTCTAGGCACGGCGGATGGGCTCGGAGGAAAATCTCATATTGGAAAGTGCGTTTAAAAGTCCCAGGGAGACAAATTTACCGCCAGTCCTTCTAAGAAAAGCTACAAGCCCCTTTTGAAAGTCTGGAAACGAGACGCCGCTTTAAATGACTGGTGCTTGGGTTGGCTCCCTACAATTCCAGTTTCTTGCTGCGATTACGCAGGGGGGGGGCTTTCTCATAATAAGGCGCTCTTTCCTCTTTTATTCATCCTCAACCCACCCTTGGTAAACATAAGGAATTTAGGGAGGGGGAGAATTTAGTACGTTTAATAACATCTCTGTTTTGAGAAGCTGGCTGTCCAAATACCGTGACATACAACAAGGGCTGTGAAAATTGCATGTGGAATGATAACAAAACGGGTCTGAGGGTGTTCCTTCTTTCATGCATCCCTGAGACTTTAAATAAATATAAATAAATAAAACGTATCATGCTCTTTCTAAAGATAACACACACAGGGAAGAAAAAAACAATGCATCCCAAATGTTTTCCTATTAGAATACATTTACCCTTGGGATTATTTTGTTTGCTGTGTTTCGTGATGTCTTAACAATTCTGGAAATGTATACATACCGCCTTTTTTTAATAATAAAAATATCATCCCCCCCCCCCCTTTGGCTTATTTTGAAAGGTGCTTTTCCTCCTTTGGGGTCTGTGTGCTCAGTGATGGCAGCCCTTCTTTGTGAGGTGAAGATGAATTGATCCTGTTTATAACCTCCATCGCCTTTTGTGTGTCGAGGCTATGGGGAATCTTGCTGGTCTTGCGGTGGCGGCGGGAGACCTAAGGAAGCCGAGGATCCATTTGCGCAGACGGCTTCTCGTAAAAGCATAACAATCTTTATTTGTTTTCCTTCACACTTGGGGTTGCTTCATTAATCTTTGTGCAGTAAATACAGAAAAAGGTGTTGGTAGCTGACTTTCATTGGCTAGGATGAGATGTTTATGAGATAGCAGTTTTGAAGCCTGGTTGGTTTAGTTGGCAAAAGATTCCACCTCCTCCTTTCACTTCCTTTCATGCCCCTGTGGAGAGAAGGAAGATATATATATGTGTGGGTGGGTGGATGTGCAGTTTTTCCCCCAGAGAGCTCAAGAAAGCTACTAGACGAATTACTATTTTCTAAAAAAATGAGCATGACACTCATGGTAGGATCTATTTCATTTCAATATCTTGAATTTTAGGTTGTCTTCTGGAAGATGACTGCCTTCAGTTATCTTCCAATCTGCAGCTCTTTTAAAAGAAAAGCTTTTGTCCCTTTTTCCTCCTTTTTGCCATCTTTTTTAATCCCATATGCTAACTTTTCTATTGGTTTGTTTCCCTCCTTTCTCCTTAATGTCTTCATCTGCAGCTGATTCCCATTTCTTTTCCCAACGTAAGCATGCCTTATTATTGTTTGTTAAAATATCTATAGCCAGCCTTTCAGTCTTGAAGGCCCTCAAGGTAAAGCATAAAACAAATATTTTAAAATAAGCAATGAAACGAAAATTAAGATGATTGCAATGACATTTCCAGAAGAAATTATCAATTTGTATTGAGACCATCCAATAGTGAGTGGGACACAAATGTCTTTACTGCGCAGGAGCTGATGTGACATCCCTTAGGAAAGAGTCCAACAAATGGAGTTTTTCCATAGAAAAGGGACCATATTTATTTTCAGATTAGGAGTTTTTCTTTCCCTCTTAGACAGATGCGTCCCACCAGCTATATCTGTTCCTCCTTTGAATGGATATATTTGGATATAGCCAAGACTTTGTCAAGAGGCAGTGTGGCATAGTGGTTTTAGTGTTGGACTTCAACTC
The DNA here is from genome assembly GCA_034509955.1 of Urosaurus nigricauda. Classification (NCBI taxonomy): domain Eukaryota; kingdom Metazoa; phylum Chordata; class Lepidosauria; order Squamata; family Phrynosomatidae; genus Urosaurus; species Urosaurus nigricauda. The sequence continues at coordinate 12,468,024 of JAOEGL010000012.1, read as the reverse complement.
TAGAGGCCAGGGTTTGATTTTCCATTCAACCATGAAACCCACTGAGTGACCTTGGGCAAGTCACACATTCTCAGCCTCAGAGGAAGGCAATGGGCAAACCTCACCTGGACAAATCTTGCCAAGAAAACCATGATAGGGTTGCCATAATATTGGAAATGACTTGAAGGCACACAATAAGACCTTATCTTGTACTTTTGCCAGCCTAACCTCATTTCAGGATGGAGTGTGCAACAGGGCTACGGGCAACGAGTCTTTATGGGCAACCAGATATGGGATGAGACGTTCAAATGTCCTAGGCATTCAGGAATTTGTAGCTGAGAACCAACATCTTGCTCTGACCCCAGGAACAGCTTGGAGCAAGTAATGCAGGCCTTATAGCATACCTTCCAAAAAGCAGTTTGGTTGTATTTTGCATCAGCTTCAGCTTCTGAACACTCTTCAAGGACAGCCCCACATGCTGTAATAGTCTAACCACAAAGTAATTAGGAGATGCATTATTGTGATGAGTCTTATCCAGGAAAGGGGCAACTGGTACATTCGCTGAAGCTGTGAAAAAGCACTATAGACCATGGCTATTGCCTAAACATCTAGGGTCAAAGCAGGATCCCAGTAGCCCTAAAGTGTATGTCAGTTTCAGTGTGAAATTGACTGGGCCGATGTGTTTCCCCCATGTTTTGGCTTGATATAAGGAGTTGAGGAGAAAAGGCTTTCTAAGGGTACGTCTTGATAACAGTTTTAAATAATTTTACTTACGTTTGGGTATCTTTATAAAGGGATAGTCAGAACTGATCTCAGTCTATAGGGAAATAGATTTTGTCTGCTATAAGTTGGTTTTCACTCTCTTCCCCCATTAAAAACTGTGCGTTTTTGACGGAGGAATGTCCCATCCCCTGTTTCCTGGGTTACAGTAGGATTACAGTTTAGTTTGTCAGTTTCTGTTCCAAGTGGTTATTTATTAAAGTGTTTCTATCCGACCCCGCTTTAACTGCCATGGCTCAGTGCTATGGAATTCTGGGAACTGTATTTTTGTGGGACATGTGACTACTTCTGTCAGAGAGCTCTGGTGCCCCAGCAAACTACAGATCCCGGGATTCCATAGCCATGGCAGTTAAAGTGGTGGCAACCAGGATTTATTTCTACAGCCTCAAAGAAACGTGAATTCTTTGGGCCAGATTGCACATCTGACTTTGGTAGCCAAGACCAGCAGAATGTTCCCCCCCAAAAAACAGTAGCAGCCTTCAGCAATAGCAGAAGCCTCTCTGGAAGGGTTCCTAGGGTTTTTAGGATGTCTTGGACCTACACAGGTGAAAGCAATAGGATTCAGCAGAAGACAACTCCATAAGCAGAAAGCATGAGTTTCGGTATCTGATTTATAATTTTGCCTAACCTATTTTTGCTTTAAGAGATCTCTCCGACTCTTGGGCTTCAGATAATGCAGTGCAGTTCCAGAGTTCAAATTGTTTTAATGAGCAGCCCTTGCTGTAGCTTCACATCTTCCTCTTTATCCTTTTTCCATTTCCTGGATGCACTGTGGTCCTCTAATGCGTTTTGAGAGATAATCTTTAAGTTTTCATTTCTTTCATCTTGGGGCAGCCCAGCTCAAATAAGAAGAGGCAGCAGCTGCAGCAGTAGTAATAATCAATACTTCGGTATGTTTGCCAATAAAAATCTGATTTCGCATTTCACACGCGCACACACACACACATAAAGATGACATGTGCACACACTTGTTCTTGAAGGGCTTTATACTTCATTAGGAGTTTCCATCAATGGTTCTTAAAAGGCTGTGGGAAAGAATTTTTATTCTGAGTTCCTCCAGTAAATGCTGCAAATTTCTCTCTTAAAAATAACTGTTCTTGACCTTAAAGGTATTGCAGAGAAACCCAAAGAATCAGAGTTGGCAGGAGGCTGGAGTTATTTCTAACCCAATTGTTTATTGTTATTTCAATATTTGTTTTAAGGCCAACTGGTGCTGAGTAAAAATAACTCTCAAATATTTGAATGCATTACACAGAGTAAACCTTGTTGGTGTCTGTAGTGCTTTCATGCCGTATGTTTAAGGCCAGGGCATATTTTAGGCGGATGGAAGGAAGGTATTGGAGACAAGGTGGGATGAAGATGCGGAGAAACTGCAGGACTGATGAATCTGTGATAGCCAGAGAAGGCTGAGGAGGGAAGGAAAATGGATGGGTCGAAGCGGAGAATCGGGGGGAGTATCCCGAGAAAAGAAAACAAACCAGCGGATTGCATGGAACAGAGAAACTGAAAGGGGAGTGAAGGGAAAAAATGGAGACCGAGAATTGTTGGTGTGTGAGCAAAGGTTAACTTTATAAACAAGAATGTCTAGGAGACTGGAAATTATTCAAGAAGTATCTGGGGGACATTGTAGATCCTTCATTTATTTTGGAAATTATTCAAGAAGTATCTGGGGGACATTGTAGATCCTTCATTTATTTGGTTAAAAGTGAATTTTCAAAATAATTCTAGGGATTCTAGGTTTTTAAAAAAAATATAATATCTTTGTTCAAAATTATGTACACCACATTAAAACATATTCATGTTCAAAGAAAAAAAAACCCAAACATATTCATATTTCAAGGGATCTTACATAAAACTACCAACCCTACATTCCCATTCGTTCAACCTCACATTCAGGCTCCCATTCTTTTTTCTTTTTGCTGTCTCCTTTCCCATTCTCTCTGTATACTTTCTGTCCCTTCTTCTCATTCCTTAGCTCTTCCATCTTTAACCTCCTTCTCCCTTTCCTTATTTTCATGTAATTGTCTTTTGAGAGAGTAGTCTTAATTCTGGTTCCCTGGAGCACCTCTCATAGTCCTTGTTGGTTGATGTTATATGTATATTTAATGTGGAGTAAGACCAGAGATGATTATGCTTGTGTTTCTTCATCTGAATACCTTTAACAATGTTTTACCTTGTAATTGTGCTTTCTTGCTGGGAAGCACAGTTGAGAATTTCTTCCTTTTTGGCAAGTAACAGTTACAAGATTCAAGAGCATCCAGGCTTCCAGGCAAAAAAGGCCTTTGGGCAGAAAAATATTTCTGCAGTATTCAGTCTTCGGGCTCATTTTCTTGTCTTCGGTTTCTCTTCTGCTCGTCTTGGGAAAAAGTGCTGGAATAAAATCTAGATATTTGATTGTAGTGAACCTGGTTAGAAGGCTTCAGGGCACATAGGTGTGTATCTAGCAGAATTCCCATCAGATGTGGCAGCATGAAAATGTGTATGAGCCACAAAGCTGAGGAGAAGCACAGAAACGATCAGAAAAATGTCCATCTAGATGCTGCACAATGATTATTCGTCTTGTGGAAGGCTAATATTTCTTAGAACTGAGCAGGACATTTGTTTGTAAGGAAGAAAAAGTACCTAGATTGAAAAATCATTTCTAGGTGACATTTCTTAGTGAGGAGGAAAAAAGTACTCTCACCACCAATGAAACTGTTGTCTAGAATTGGCAAACAATTGTCTGATCAAATAATGAGGCACAAGGAGTGCCACTGTCTGTAGCTGACAGTTTACCCATATTCATTTAAAATGAATGGGAATTTATACCAGTTTATCCAGCTGAGAGTGTTGGTGGTTGCAACACAGATGAGATGAGAGGCCACAAAAAATAGATAGTGATTTATTATTGTCTCCTTTGTAGTGAATTTGTCCCTATTCTGCTAAAAACTCAGCTTGGACATTGGCATTCCTTTAAAAAAATGTTGGCGGTGTGATCAGGCAGAATAGAAAGAGTAAAAACATTTTCGGCTGTAAAAGAGCGCCAGGTGATATAATGATGTTAACATTTGTTGTGTACTGGGAAGGGATACATTGATCAATATATTGATTAGTCATCTGTGTGTGTGTTGTACAGCTTATTTCCCTTGGAAATAGATCTACTTAGAAGTAGGTTTCCATGCAGGTATAAAAGCCAGTGTGGCTTAATGGTTTGAGTGTTGAATCCCTGCTCAGCCATGGAAACCCATTGGGTGAGTCACATCCTCTCAGCCTCAAGGAAAGGCAATGGCAAACCTCCTCAATAAATCTTTCCAAGGAAACTCTATAATAGGTTTGTTTTAGGGTCGCCATAAGTTGGAAACAACTTGAAGGCACACAACACACGAGTATAGGATTTCATCCTTACTAATAAATGGCAGCAGTATTTTGTTCTGACAAAACTGTTTTTCTGAATTTTGGGGTACATCCTCAATTGTGTGTTTAAATACTGTTTCCCCCCCCTTTAAAAACATCTGCGTATAATGTACTATAAGTAGTATAGTGTTGGTGATCATTACAGAGAAGTCTGAAATGCTGCGTAAAATTGCATATTGAATTACGATGCTGGAAAGAAATCTTGATGAGCTTTTCTGCTAAAATACATATGAAGAATGAGACAAGAATTTGGAAAGGGGGGGTTGCCAAATGTATAATTCAGGAACCTGCAAGTGGTTTGCTCTTGTTGTTGTTTTAAATCAAAGGCCGCCTATACCTTGCCTTATTTATTTCTGGACCCATACAAATATCTTGCCCACAGACTTAGCAGCCGTCTTAATGCCGTGCATGTTTTTCTCTGTGAAAACTGGATCAGATCTCTGTAGGCTAACGCTGAAAGTGTTTTGTACTCATTTCAAAGCAGTCATTAGCATCGCTGTAGCTGCTGTAATGGCGATAACCTGTTGTGTGCGTTGCTTTTAGTTCAAATCAAGATTTATTACATTGCAAGTAGCCAGAGACACAAATTGCATAAAAACCCAAAAACAAGACAAAAAAAGGGGGGGGGGTGCTTTGTAGGCAGGAACTGTACAAAGCCACAAAGCCAGCAGCACTTTGCACAGAGTGTCACACACATGGCTGTTGGACTGCTGGGCAGGAATCGTGGGTGTGTGGGCATCCAGTGTGAAACAACTTCTCTTTGAAAGCTTGTGTGTACCTTTGAGGGCAAGATGGCTACTACAGATAACCTGAGAAGCAGAGATATATGTAGATGATATTGTACAGCATGGCGAATAGGGGCATCATGAGGGGCTGCGGGGGGTACGGACCGCACCTGGTGACACCTTAAGAGGACGGTGGCATTTCTCCTCTCTAAACACCTGGTTTTGGATAGAAATGGGATGTGTCCTTCACCTGTGTCCCTTTTAAAATGCTGGAGCGTAGTGGAAATTATGGTGTGAGTAGGGCGAGATTCAATGGGAGAATAATAACAATAATAATAACCGCTGTTTATAATGCCCTTTTCACCAAAGGGCGGTACATCAAAACATACTTTATATACTCATGTATAAGTCTAGAAATTGACCCAAAAAGCTGACTCGACTTACCCACGGGTCAATGTAAGTATATATATATATATATATATATATTCCATCCCTCCATCCCCTGGTGAAAGGCAAGAGTTTAATCTGCCCTGGAAGCATTGACCCTCTTCTATTCTCTCATCCATTCAGCCTTTCGTATGAGCACAAATAGTTATGCCTCCTGGAATTTTGTAAGGTCTTTGGCATAGTTTTGCTTTGCTTCGAACTTTACATTGTTCATTGCATGCCCCTAGGTTTTACCCTCGACTTATCCACGGGTCATACCAAAATCCATAATTTTGGCCCCAAAACCTGCCTTCAACTTATATACGAGGTCGACTTATAGTCGAGTATATATAGTTGAGTATATACAGTAAAAAATGGAACTATAAAACGCCACACTATACTATATTAAAATGGTAAAATAATATACTAAAATGCTAAAAACAAAACAAAATCCTCTTCGTTCACTGCCCATCTTGGCCACCTTAGGCATGGTCAGCAACTTAATACAACAAATAGAAGAGGAAGGTCTTCAACCTTTTTGACATGAAAATGTCAAAAAGCAAGAAAGGAGAGGCCTCAGGCTATTATTATTATTACTGTTATTATTTCAAATTTTTATTTAAAAACATCACATCTTACCAAATTTTCACTTTAACCATGCAAAACGGTGTACCTATGTAAATACATTTAGGCTGTCCGTATGATACTGTAATTTAAAGGTACAATTTTAATTTTGCTGCTTGCTTATGTCACAATTATTGGCATTGTATTCAGTGATATATGAGAATAACCATAAAAATATTACTATAAGGATTCTGTATGGTGTGATATGGGAGTTGTGACCATTTGTCCAGAGATGAACTGAGATCCTCTCACAAATTTTTGTCCATGAGGAATGTAATAGGCGGAGAGTCTCTGTTTAGGGATCTAGATGGATTTGAGGGCATACTATCCACATGTTTACTTGACTCCCTGGTGCGAACGTTGCAGCTATCACACCGTGACCAGAAGATGTGGGATTAAGGTGTGTATTTGTGGCACTCAATTTGGGGAACATAGTGTTCCTTAAGAAAAGGTGGTTGGTTAGGATTCTAAAGTCAAAGTTCTCTGAGTACCAGTTTAAGAAATGCTACTTGTTCCAAGTGCAGAGGAAGTTAGACAGGTAGAGCTGGAGATGTTTACTTGTGGGTGGTTTGAGCATTGGACTATGACTCTGCAGACCAGGGTTCGAATCCTCACTCGGCCATGGAAATCCATTTAGGTGACCTTGGGCAAGTCACAGTCTTAGCCACAGAGGATGGCAGTGGTAAGCCACCTCTGAACTGATCGTGCCAAGAAAACCCCATGATAGGTTTGACTTAAGATCACCTAACTCGGAAACAACTTGAAGGCACACAATAACAACAAGGCGAGAAAACTCCATGATAGGAAATACATAGAAACTAGATTGTTTTGGATGCCGTATTGTCTGTTTCTCAAAGCCCAAAGCTTTTATCATGGTCCAGGTGTTCTTCATAACTGTAGAAGAAAGCTTGCTTCACTTGAGGAAACATCTGAACCAATCTGAAGGGGGGCGCTTTTTGCTTGGGCTTTGACCAGATCTGATCTACATCTCTTCTGCTATACATGATGATTGTGTACTATCACAGGTAATATGCCTTTGTTTCCTAGTTGGTGGAGAATATGAGCAGAAATGAGCTCTTGTCTTATAGGAGCAGAAATCCTGGCAAGGTAGACCTTTGGTCTGATCCAAAAGGGAGACTTTGATGAACTTAAATCTCATTAGGTCCCTTGTGGGATCTGAGCTGATGACGTTGTGCTGACTTCTGCCCTTCATGCAGCTTCCTGTTCCTCCTTTTTCATACCAGCTCCGTCCCCAACATAATACAAGTTTCAGATTGAGTGGGCCTTCTCTCAAGACCCGGCCATATTTGTTGCCTTTCATCTTTCCTGGCGTACAAATGCTGTGGGATGCAACAGTGCAAATTTGTCTTCCTAGCCGTTCAGAATGAATGTAGTTACCTTTTTTTCAGATTCAACAAATGGCGAAATGTCCTCAAGATCTGGCTTTTCCTGGATAGCAGATAACCTGTCACCTCTTCCATGTAGATTATGAAAAGGAGTCTGGTTTTTAGAACATATTTGGAGATATTTTCTGTAGTGGGAAGACAGGGAGCTTGTATTGTCTTTTATATCCTCTCCAATGACTTTAATCCTCTTGGATTGTCTTGCTTCCGTCACGTTGCTCACCTTACCTTACAGTCTACTGCCTCTCATCCTTTCTGCTGTCTCTTTCCCTTGTTCTTGGGTAGTCTCTTCCCCTTGCTTTCCTCCTCCTTCCATCTTCAGCTTTCCTGTCCCCATCCTCCTCCTTGCATTTCCATCTGCCCTCTTCATCCTTCATGTTGGCTCACATCCTCTATTTGCTTCCTCTCCTCTTGTTCAGAGCAGCTGTGAATGTCTTTGGCAGAAGCCTGGCCTCAGACTTGCTGACTGCTTCCAGTGCAAGGTCCTCCTGTTATTTAGCTCCGTTGCCTTGCTAAAGGGAGAAAAGGGACATTTTTCTAGCAGCCAACAGCCTCTGCCATTTTCCTCTCTTTTGTAAGACAAGGTAGATGTGTCTGGACTTTTGCTTGTTACCTGATGTCTATATCTTCCTCCAGTGTGTAAAGCTCTGTCCAGCCTTTTGCTTGCTTGCTTCTACCTGGCTACTAAGAACAACTGCACTGCCCTCTCTGTTCTGCCTCATCAGCTTATGTTTTTTAAAATCCTTTCTTTTAAAATGACTGTGCTGAAACCAAACAATATCCCTTACAGTCCTCCCTCCTGTTTTATTCAACGCAGTCTCTGTTACTATAAATTTTTCTCCTCGAATTCCTGGACTGGGCAAAGGGATGCTGTTGAGCATGGTGAATTTAAGATCCTCTTCATTGCAGATAGCATGTCAGGCAAAGTGTGGATCATTTTGTAGTTGCAGCTAGCCTCCTGTACAAAACTGATATGATAAACAAATAAAACCCAAGCTTTAATAACTTGAAATGCAGGATTAACGTGTTTTGTAAGCTCTGTTAGCATGGGGATCGGGAAAACATTTCATACCATCTCTTTCTAAATTTCTTATAGCCTAGTATACTCCAGTGATGGTTATCAAAGTCACAATATTCTCTGAGTTGAATAAAGGGGACTTAGGGCAAAGATTGTGTCTGAAATTGCAGATGGAAAATGAATCTGACAAACATGTCTCAACTCCCTGGAAATATGTCATCTTTGGTTTTTGTTTTGTTGTTTCATTTTATTGGATTGCTGTTTGTCTTGATCATTGCAAGCTATTTTAATTCTTCCCACTTCATAGTATACACTAGGATGGTGTCTAATGCTCATTATTTTTCCCCAATTACTTGTCTTTAAACTAGGATAACAAATAGCAGTGTAAAACAGTTCCCATCTGCATGGCTAAGTACAACAGGAGTAATAAAGTCTGAAAACGCTGGCAGAGATGTTTTGATTTTTCTAGTACTAAAATAAAGAAGACAATTATATCCTGCAAGCTTGTTTAATACCAAAAATAACAATAAACTTGAGACAGTAAATCTCAAACACCTTTCATTTGCAGCTGAATGCAGACGGGCATTCTTATTTTTTTGCTCCAGCAGTGTAGTGTGCGATTGTGTCAGACGTATCCTTGTAGCATTATGATCAAGCCTTTACATGACGCAGCCTCTGACTTCTTTCGTAGAATCATAGACTTGGAAAGGTCCAGTCATCCATAGAGTCCATCCTCCAGGTCAATTCAAGGAATCCAGCTAGAGCAGTGGTCCCCAAACTTTGGTCCTCCAGATGTTTTGAACTTCGGTTCCCCAAAGTCCAAGCAAGCCTGGCCAACAATTAGGAATTCTGTGGTCCAAAATATCTGGGGGAACAAAGTTCGGGAACCACTAACCTAGAGCATCCCCAGCAGCTAACTGTCCAGCGTGTTTTTGAAGATGCCCAGAGGAGACCCATCACCTCTTTGGGTCATTGGTTCCATTGTCAAACCGCTTTTACTGCCAAGTTCTTTCACATGTTCAGTCAAACTCTACCCTTCTGTAATCTAAAACCATTAGACGTGGTCCTATCCTTGGGGGCAGCAAAGAAGAAACCTGCCCCATCCTCTCTTTAGATATTTAGATATTTAAAGAGTGTGATCGTACCACCCTGCTGTCTTCTCTTCACCAGGGTGCCCAATTCTTTCATAGGTTTTGTTCTCTATTCCCCTTATCATCCTTGTTGTGCTTTTCTCAACCTGCTCCATCTTCTCTGTATCCTTCTTAATGAAGTGCCCAGTATTGAACCCAGTACTCCAGATGAAGCTTGACTAGCACAAGACATAGTGAGGCCATTAGTTCCCTTGTCTTGAAAACTATGGTCCTGTTAATGCAGGCTAAAATATTATTTGTCTTTTTGGCTGCAGCATCTCATTGCTAGGTCATGTTTGAAAAATCCCGATGTCCTTTTACACGTTGTACTGCCAAGCCAAATATCCTCCTTGCTTTTTGTGGCGTAGATGTAGAATTTTGCATTCATCTCGGTTTCCTTGAAGTTTACTTGTTATGCACCCTATGAAAGAAACTGGTCAGTGTTTAGAAATGCAGCAAATCAAGAAATGAAATGGCAAGTGCAGACCTTACGATCTGGACAAAACTTTAGTTTGTCTGGATTGTAGGAAAGGGTTAAACTAAAACATCCGGAAAAATAGAAATCGCTTATGTTAGCTCAGAAAATGAGACCGGTCAGACAGTGTTACGAAGCAAAATTTGTATTCCTGGATTCTCCCCCTTTCTCAGGAAAATGATTGCTTTCTATATCTTCTTGGCACTATGGACGAGGCTGAGTTCAGAGTAAATAAGCATTCTTTTATTTTACCGTAATGTTAATAATTTCTTCTGTTTTCTGATTTAACATGACCTAAATACCCTGAAGGCATCCTGTCTGATCTTGGAAGCTAAACAAGGTCAGCCCTGGTTAGTACTTGGATGGGACACCACCAAAGGATGCCAGGTGCTGCAGGCTATACTGTGGTCCCTCCACATTCTCTGGGCTTAGGGTGAGTGTGGGAAAACCACAAATAAATAAAACACTGTTCTTTTTACCTAGGAGAACACCTCTCTAGGAATCTCCAGGTCCTCCAGTGCAACTCTGTGGTCAACATCTGCCAGAAGTTGATCATAGAATCATGCTGGCGGACCTACAAATGCCTAGAGAATTGTTTTCTCCAGCACAATTCTATGGTCCACTTCTAGCAAAAGTTGCGCTGGAGGATCTACAGATTCCTAAACATTAATCAAACCCGTAGATAATCAAATCCACAAAAGTCAAAGCCACAGATGTGGAAGGGTGACTGTATTTCAGAGGAAGGAGCTGGCAAAAGCACTGCGTATTCCTTGCCTAAGAAAACCCTATGAAATTCATGGGGTTGTCATAAGTCAACAAGCAAGTTTTTTAATGTTAAAATTGTTTTAAAGAATTTTAACTTAGATTTTTTTTTAAAGGTTAGTTTATTGACTATATCCTGCTGTGCAGGCTGTTGATCTAGGACAGGTCAGAAAAAGAAAGGAAAGGAAGAAAGAGAGAGAGAGAGAGAAAAAGAGATTAGCTTGAGTGTGCTTCAAATCTTGCTGCCACTCCCAGCCGTTCTCCTAGGAGACAACCAGCTGAAGCACTGAACAGATTGGCTTGTTCTGCTCTAGCTTCTATGATTTTGGGCACAAGTCAAGATTTTGGAGGGAGGAAGATGGTGTCTCCTTTGGGAAGGGGGGAAAAAAAGAATCTGTTGTTGTTTCCTATCCCAGCCATGCTTTTTTCTTCCTGTATTCTTCCAGTCGTTCCTTTCAAGTAACAGTATCCTCCTTAAAGGGTAAAGTAAAGATCTGAACGTTTTAGCATTCCAAAAATGTAAGATTTTACATTTTTGTAATTTTATCTCTTGTTGGGAATGGACCCAATGGGTCCATGTTTTGTGTTTTGTGTTGTTTGTCTTGATCCGCTGCGTAGCTGTCCTCCAGTTGCATGATAGCTTTTATAATCTTTCTACAATGGCATATTTAGGTTCCTGTAAATATCGTAGATGCACCAGATCCCTTGGAAGCTAAGTGGGGTCAGCCCTGGATAGTACTTGGATAGGAGACCGCCAATGAATAACAGAGGCTGTCGGCGATATTTCGGAGGAGGGTACTGGCAAAACCACCTGTAAGGATTCCTTGCCTGAGAAAACCCTAGGAAATCTATGGGGCTGCTGATGTAAATCAAGAGGTGACTTTCGAGGCACCTATACAGACACAATCCTGTAAGTGGGATTTAAGTAGAGACTATGATTCCCCGGGAACAGTTTACTACTATTCTCCGTGGCCTTGAAATGAACCTGGATTTCCATCATGTTGCCTTGTAAAACAGTGAGCAATGAAGCAAATGTGAGTCACAGAGAACATACCGTCTTGCTGCGTTGATTTTATCATGCTTCTCAGTTACCTTCTCTATTGTTTCCTTTTGGATCAAACTTAGGTGGGCTCGCAGAGGAGGGATGTGTTGCTCCTTCCCTGCTTTGCTCCCAGGATATAAACCAAATGTCTCCTGGAGAACCATTCTGGAAGGGTCATCAATGACTGGTCCCACCAAATATGAGGATGTCCTCCTGTCCCGCTGCTATGGCATCAATTGTGGGGATCATCTGGATGCCTTTGTGGCCTCTGCTCAATATTTAATTCATCTAATCCCAACAACCATTGGACACCAATAACCCAATAATAATTAATTAATAATCAATAATTATTTAGTAATCAATTATCAGTAATCCAGTAACTCGTATGCAGCATTCTCAGAGGCATAAGCGCATAATACCAAAATAAAAGTTAACACATCTATATCCTGACTGGCCTTAGCCAACCAACTATAATTTGCATCTCTCTCTCTCTCTTCTGTTCTTATTCATCTTCAGTACTTGTATTTCTCATGGACTAATTGATCCAAGTCTAATCTCTGTCTCTGATCCTGACAGACTTGTATTGATTACTCTCTCTGATTTTATTATTATTATTAATCTTTATTTAAATAAAGGTTATTTGTAAGTATTTGTATTGGTAAGTCTCTCAGCCTCATAGGAAGCAAAGGCAACTCCCTTCTTAACAACTCTTGCCAAGTTAATACTGTGAAAACAGTTTCTTTAGGGTCGCCATAAGTCAGAAATGACTTGAAGACACACAACAGCAAGTACCTTTTGCCTGTGATAACACACTCAGATACCTGGATGATTTTGGAGAAACTGGTGCACTCCAGATTTTTACAGAAATCAGGTAGTCTTTAAAGCATATTCCAGTGGGGGTATAACCGTGAAGGTATAACCATATTTCAACATTCATGATTGAAAAGTCCCACTTTGCAAGGAGTGGAAACTTTTCCTCAGCAGATGCTCTTGTCTTTTGGGCTGGTCCTTTTACAGTACAATGTGTTTCTCATAGGGATGTGCTCCCTTGGGGCTCAGATCTGTTACAGTTCCTCCTAAGTAAATGGGCATGGTTGGGATTCTCCTTATCTGGGGCCTGCACTTTACGGGTAGTACCGTCCGCATTCTCTGCTCCTTTAAGATTAAAGCTTGGGAGAGGACTGTGTGACAACGAAAACTCCTGTGGCCTGTTTTGGCCTCAGCATGTGTTTTATGGCAAGGTGTCTCAACAGCAGTATGGGCAAGGCAGGAAGGGGCAGCCTTCAGATAAGGATTTTTTAAAAAGCTTTCTCATTTGCAAGGATCTTGCCCATCCTCCTTGGTGTGAGCTACTGATAAGGTCTCTGTAGGGTTTGGCCACATCATGAGAAGGCATGACTCATTGGAAAAGAGAATAGTGATAAGAAAGGTGGAGGGATAGATAGACTCTATTAAGGAGGTCACAGCTATGAATATGCAAGAACTATGAAAAGTAGTGGAAGACAGGGAGTCCTGGAGATGTCTCATCCACAATGTCTCCATGAGTTGGAGACCGACTCAAAGGTGGTTAACAACAACAACAACAAGGGGTTTGTCAAGCTGTCACGTGCTACAAGAGAAAGTGGGCTCCTAACAACACAACATAAAGGCCTTCATCAGAATAAATAAGACGCTCATGTTTTGCTGAGAGCCAGCGTGATGTAGTGGTTTCAGTGTTGGACTAGGACCAGGGTTCGAATTTGTGCTCAGCAGTGGAAACCCACTGGGTGACTTTGGCCAAGTCGCACTTTGTCAGTTCCAAAGCAAACTCTGAACAAATTTTGCCAAGAAGACCACATAATAGGTCACCAAAAGTCAGAAATTACTTGAAGGCACACAGCTACCATGACCTCAGTGTTTGGTTGTATCGTGTTGATGGTGTGTTTAGAGTTTTCCCAAATGAGGATTCTAGGTCACTACTAGAGATGTTGTATCATGTTGTGATTTTGGTCTGTAGTAAAAGGTTCCTGGGTATTAATCTTTCCTTGTTGATTTATTTCTTCACCTCCTTAGGTGGGCTTTGCAGTTTGAGACATGCCTCTTGTAAATCAAAGATTTGTGTGTGTCTGTCTGGTGGATCTGAACAGTCCTAAGTGATTTACAGGTTGCAGTCCTTGAACAAGAAAATTACAAAGGAAAACTAGAAGAAGAAACTTCTGAATTTAATTATATTCACAAATTCGAATCCTTTAGCTGAGGTATGAACAAATACAATGGCTTAGTGGCAGACTATATATATATATATATATTAATGCAAGAGTCCTTGCAAAAGGAATCCTCTCAGAGAGAGTTTTGAACTCTGAGAAACTGACTTTTGGTAAGCTGATTTATTGCTTTCGCATATCAATACTAACTGACCACTATAAAGGTCGGAAAGACCTGTATCACCTTATGTAGCCCTTCGAAAATGTAGGTCATGATTTGTATTTTTCTGGATTGCATTCCATCCCACAATTGTGTAAATATGTTTTATACCTGAGCATTAATTATCCAGGTCTACTGAATCCAAAGAAGTGGGTTTATACCCATGAAAGCTCATGCAAAAATAAAAACCAGTTAGACTTAAAGGTGCTCCCTCATTTCTTCCCCCGCCTGCCTTCCTCCTTTTCATGCTGGAAGAGACTAACATGGCTACGTCTTTGAGAGCAATGTTGCTTATCCATAAAGGTCTTGATTATAGAAGTGGGAACTTTCCATCCTTTCATGCTGAAATTTTAGAGACGGAGGAAAGGGAAAGCTAGTTCTTTGTAAGTGGAGGAGATGTTAAATCTAGCTGCAATGGTGCTTTCGATATCTCGGCTATTAAATGACTGTGTCCCGGATGGGGCTGTAGAAGAGGAAGATGACAAATGTTGTGACTAAGGCTGTCCATAATGGAGAAGATGCAGGGGGGACATGCAGGAAAGTTGATGTTCCAGAACTGGAACTCGGATCATGATTAATGCTCTTGGATATGACATAGCATCACATGTTGCATAAAGTTATGTAGCCAAACAAGAAATATTAGGTTCTTGCTTACACATTGTATGTTGCCTTTAACGTTGTGAGGCCAAGATTGAATGTGAACAAGCAGTATTTCAGTTTAGGTGACATACCTGTTGCAATATTTTAATTGGAAAATATTAACCTTTGTTTCATTTGGATGCCACCTTTCTCCCAGAAAGGGACCCAAGGTGGCTCACAGATTTAAAAAAAACCCTAAAACAATTACAATCATGTAACTAAAAACAGTACAGAATTACATTAAAATATACAGAGGTCCTTTCCATCTCCATTCTAGTTTTTATTTAAAAGTTTTTTTAAACTATGTTTTGCTTATAGCATACTATGTGAAATTAGGGTTGTTATACATTAATAAAACTGCCTATCATAGGGATCTTAAGCTTCAGTTAATGGATCTCAAGGGATCCCACAGATATGCTTCAGGCAGTCCATGAACTGGGTCCAATAACTGATATTTTTTCCCTTCATTTTCTTTCTTGTTAGTTTGAAAATTGCCTTTGTGACTTTTTTTAAAAAAAATAGGGTTACCATACAATCTGTTTTATGAAGAGTGGGTCTGTAGTTTTTAGCAAGTTCTTGGAAGGGCTCCATTAACCACAAAAAGGTTTAAGACCCACTGGCCAGTTTCCTTAGCAAATATGGTAACCTGCCAGTTTAAGGCAACAAAATTCCAGTTATGGTTATGACATCACAGGGCAAATAAATGAAGTTTAATTCCAAAAATGCTTGAAGTTAACCTGACGTGGGTGTGATTTCCCCTGTACCCCAATCTGGATTTTATTGTTTGAATATGTGATGTGTTTTTCAAGCCCTTGGACAGTGGCCAGGAGCTCCTCCTGATTCATCTCCACTGAGATAAATGGATGTTGAACACAAGCAGAGGCACATCATTGAGCTGGAAAGATTTCTGTGCTGGCACCTTTGGGAGGAATGTAATGTAAATTCTTGCAGTCTTTCCACCTTTTGGTCAAGTTTGCAAAGGAGAAGCTCATAGTGGATTTTGAGTGTTTTTAAGTAAAAGCAAGATGCAGGTGGTGGGTGAGCATTTTGCATGGTTTGTGCAACCACAGAACATCCACCTTGCATAGCTTCATGGAATCAGAAGTTGAAAAGGTGTTGTAACTTGATCATTGGAGCATAGGGCACATATAGAGGAAGGTGATCTTGAAAGCACCGAGGTCCCCATTCATTTCATGTTACCCTGGCTTTGATTCTTCTCCTCTGCTCCTCTAAGTGTAAACTGTCTTCCTCTTCTTTCCTCTGTTGCTCTGGAAATTGCCATGTACTGTGAATGTACTGTGTGGAATAACATTTTGTCTCGTCTTCTTGTTTGCCTCCAAGCAAATGGTGATGAGCCTCCGGGTTTCCGAATTGCAAGTACTCTTGGGATACGCGGGAAGGAACAAGCACGGCCGCAAACACGAACTCCTTACGAAAGCCCTGCACTTGCTCAAGAATGGATGCAGTCCTGCAGTCCAAATGAAAATAAAAGAACTGTACAGGCGGCGATTCCCACAGAAAATAATGACTCCTGCAGATTTGTCCATCCCAAGCGTCCACTCAAGCTCCCTCACGGCCACTTTGTCGCCATCTGCCATTCCGCAGCTCACATACGACGGCCACCCTGCAACATCGCCGTTGCTCCCTGTTTCTCTCCTGGGACCTAAACATGAACTGGAATTGCCTCACCTTACCTCAGCACTCCATCCTGTCCATCCAGACATAAAGCTCCAGAAGTTACCCTTTTATGATTTGTTGGATGAACTGATAAAACCGACCAGCCTAGGTAAGGTTCTGGTGCTATCACTGTTTCCAGCATTGTCTGTCCAGGATAAATGTTCTGCTCTTTTCTGGCACATAGGCTCATTGCCTGCGCCACCCAGTCTGTGATTTGCTTATGCAGGAATACTAGTTGGATGCATCTGGAGAATGCCTTCCTCATCTTAGGAAGCTTAGTCTGAACAAGAGAGACAAAGAAAAAGTTATGAGCATTAGCAGTGTACGTAATTGAATGCTTTTATACTTCCATGTGTACAGCTCACAGTGTAACAACAACTTCACCCAGAGGTAGTTTTAAGGAGGCAATTTGTTGGATCCTGTGTCATAGTACTGCTTGCAGATGCCTGTTCTTTGTAATACTTATGAAGAAAAGGAGATTTTATTGTAACAAATTCACATTTGTTCATTCACAAAGTTAAGGAATGTCATCTATTCTGCCAGAAGTGCAATGCAAGTAGTGCCTTTAAATTAGTCCAGTGGACACTTTGACATTTTTTAAATGTTGATAAGCATTTGAAGCCTATGAATTGATTACCTTAGCTTTACACATTTCCTGGCTTCCGTGCATAACCTGTTAGTTGTTTAAGGGTCTCTCCCAGCCTAACCACTGCGTGGAAATTCTTAGCACCATAGGAGACTGGGAGATACTGGTTTACAAGTCTCAATAATCTCAGGAGCTTTTGTGTTAAGTGATGCATTTTTCTTCTCATCACAATCCTCAGAGAGGGAGTCCTTATTAGTCTTCCCAGTCTGATGCCTTCCAGACCCAGTGGGTTAGCACATAGGAACCAAAATTTTAGAGTCAGGCTAGACTCTAGTTGACCATTCATTTTGCTCAACCAGTGATCCCTTCCACATGATAAGTCCATAAGTTGGATGTGACTGCAGCTACACTCTCTGTCTCTCCATCCTATACAATAGACACCCTGCTGATGGCTGGGAGGGATGGGAATTGTAGTTCAACACATCTGAAGAGCACTGGGCTGGAGGGTCAGGTTGTTCACTATAAAATACACAAAGACAGTATTTTATAAGGGGCATTCTTCCTCTCTTGGAAAAACCTGTGTAGATTTCAGAAAATGTCGCAGAGGCTGTCATTGCCTGCTGTCAAGAGGGTTCTTCCAGATTTTTGCCAGTTTCACCTTTTGCCCGTTCAAGACAGATACCATAAGCCTTTTTCTTTATGTGTTAAGGGAAGGAGACTGAGCTCGCCTTTTCCATATTCTTCCATCAGGGCACTCAACTTTGCTGTTGCTAGTGGCAACCTGAAACGGATGCCTGATAACTATTCCGTGGTGTTGACCAGCACTGGGTAGAAATAAAACTCGGTACTCTTTGCGAGCACACCGTCTTAGAAAAATCCATTGCAAATGTGTTAAGGCAGAATGTTGATAGTGATACATTAAGATTTACTTGTGAGGCGCTAGGAAGCAGCGCTACCGGTAGTTTATACAGTCCAGATCTAGTCTGGTGACCTTAAAGTTGGAAGGGTACTTAAAAATGATGTGTGGACGAGCATTGCTCAGGGCTGATACTGTGTTGCCATGCAAATACTAGCATTTCTTAGTATTCTGTTAGGCTAACCTTTGACGCTTAGTCCAAAAGGCGAAAAGACCTGAAGCTTTCTATATTTTGAATGCGCTCAATTCCGCCTCCCTCCAAAAAACACTTGTTCAGTCTCCAAATGGCTGATGTAAATTCCAGTCACTTGTTACTCTTCCTGTTTGGATTAGAGCCAGCCCTGCAGGGTCTCCGGCTTTCTTTCTTTCCTTCTCTCTGGGCCCCTTTGGAGCACAATGGGAATTTGATCCACCACCAGCACCACCGCCCCACGGCTTAATGCTATCATATTGGTGGCTTGTTTGTTGGTGAGATCCAGAAGAGTTGGCAGCCTGCCTCTTGGGAAATGAATACTGTGGCTGTTTGGACACAGAGGTTTTGTTTTGTCAGTGGAGTTAAATAATTTTGGACAATACTTTTCTCAAGCATTTACTATCCCAGATCTGCTTCCAGTGGATTTTTCTTCTCCTTTCTCTCCAGTGTTATACATACATACATACATACATACATATTAGAATCTGCCCTTGAGAATGGGTAGTGGATTCACTTATTCCCTTGGCCTTCTTTCTCCCTTGATATTTTTAATCCTTTTTTGATGTACATAATGAGATTGAGCAATATATTTCGACGTAGCCAGTGTCTCAAAACAACACAGAATTCATTTTCTGCTATCCATGGCATCTGACACTGTCCTAAACATGTGAAATGGGATTCCCTAGAACCCCTGTTTTCCACCCCACCACTAACAAAAAGACCATGGCCATAATAAATAATAAACCCCCTAATAAAAAGACCACGGCTGTGTTGGCTGCAGTCAACTTAAAGGGATTTATACACCTTGCCCCAGGCAAGATACATGGTCTTCATTTGTTGGATTGTTTCATTAACTCAAAGAATATTTTAGCTACTTTGAGCTATAACTACTTTTGGCAACCCTCTCTAACGCAAATTGATTAGCATAATATAGGGATAAACTATATACAGTGGGACTTTGTTATCCTCTGGGGTTTGGTTCCAGGAGCCCCCGTGGATAACAACATCCGTGGATACTCAAGTCCCATTTAATATACTCAAGTCTCATTAAATATAATGCCAGAGCAAAATGGTGTCCTTTATATAAAATGGAAAGTCAAGGTTGGCTGTTTGGAATTTATATTTTTTTGGAATATTTTCAAGCCATGTATGCTTGAATCTGTGGATACAAAATCCGTGGATAAGGAGGGCCGACTGTATAAGGTCTTGGGTAGGGTTAGGTTTTGTTGTTGTGGTTGATGGGCTTTGTTAGCGAAGAGCCCTGGGATGACACCTACTGATGGTGAACAAACATTACAACACACAAAATACTGTTTATACTGAACCCAAGACTTTCCCCAAACTGATTGATTTTAAATAAATACAGGTTTGTGTATGAAATGTTGATCCATGCCCTTCAAGGAGTCTTTTATAGAAGCCCTCCTTGTTGTGTTCTCTAATCTTAATTTGTTTTTCTTACAGTTTTTTTTTAGTGTACATTTAGCTTTTCATAAGTATAAGACACTTAATAGGGATTCTCAAATAGGAATAGTAATGAAACCAATATATTCTACTCCAGATGATTAAAAATGGGCTGAACTACCTAGAAGTAGACTTCTGTAATTCCAGCCAATGTGCGACATCTTTTTAATGTTTCTCATTAATAGATTGCTCTTTGAACGTTGTGTAAAACATAGAAGAAAGCTTAATTTTTACAGACAGCTAGATGAGTAGGTTTCTTAGATGAGGTGTCAGGTGTTTATTATCCATTTATTGGGGTGTTTATACGCCACCCTGCACCTCTGAAATAGGAAATGCTCTTCCTTTGAGGAAGGGCTAAAGCCCTTGGAATATAGGATCCTCAACTCTCATCCATGCTTGGTTGATGCTGTTTGCAAAAAATGTTTGCAAAAGCTCCATCCCTAGCTAATTTATTCCATCTATTAATGTTGAGAAGGGAACATTACAACAACTAGCTTAACTTTTGGCTTTGATTTCTTGATGCAAATGATATTCAGGTCTACTTGAGTCTTCTCTAATTGAAACAACTGTGCCCTCAATTCATAAAAGAGGTCTATAGAGCTCAGATGGTGAACCAGCGACTGTGTAAAGCCCAGAATCGTTGTGATATTGCTATAGGAAGATCTGGTCTAGGTTTAGAAACTTAATCAGATGAGAACAAGCAAGTGGCGACTTGCCACACCAAGTTAGACAAGTTGGGTCGCTCTAGCTCCATGTCTGGTTTCCAAGAGTGGCTTATATTGATTTCAGGGACTTTGCAGTAATGATCATTGTGGCGTCCTTCACATCCTGCTCCTGCCAACTGCAGTTAATTTTGTTTTAATGTGAATTTGAAAACCAGGGTTTCGCAGATACATATGCAATGATTAGATGGAAACTTCATTCACGAGCACTTCTTTCAGAAAGCCGAGACTTGAGATCGCCAGCTTGAAAGTTTTGTGAATAGCTGATATATTTAAACCCTATTTGTAATGGCCTGCGACTGAAGGTAATAAAATATTTTGGACTCATATTTTAAAGCTAAAAACATTGGCACAAGACTGTTTTACATGTACTAGTAGACAGAGCCATAGCACCGCATAGCCAGTAGGACAAATTATGTGGAAAATGGACAAACTCATAGAAACAGAAATGGAAAGGGATGGAAAGGCACACAAGCAAGGTTATGCTTTGTAGCAGAACTTAGAGTTTAAAGAATTGAGTTAAAGGTGCTTGCTGCTTCCTTCACTGTTAACATTAATTCTAGAATTTCATATTAAGAATAAAATGGCTACTCATGGAGTATAGATTTAAACACCCTTGAAAGGCATAACTTATAAATTTTCAGTTTTGGCTTTCTGTTTCTTCTCCATTGCCAAGTTTTGAATTTCAAAGCTGAAGTCCAAGTGAAAGCTTCACTTTCCATTTCCAAATTGGCAGGCTGGTCAGTTTCCACCTTTTCTTTTTTGTACTAAAGCCGGTTCCCCTCTTGTTATTATGAAAGGGAATTGAACTTTTGTGTGTTCCCCATCTCCATTGCTGATGCTTCCTACTTATTTGACTTGAACATTTCCCTTTTCTGCCATTCCATCTCCAACTTGAAGTAATGAGGCTATATCTGGCTAGGTTTCTTCACCTCACTCATTTTTTGCATGCTTTAGAAAAACCTGAAGCCTAGCTGCTTATAGTAAGGCAGACATTTTAAGTCTCCATAGCTCTGTACGGTTACTCATCCTGCTTTAAAGTTTGAGAAATGTTGCTTCATAGAGGATCTAACCTATAGGAAGCATCTGGAAGAACTCAGAGAACCAGAAAGAAGGAGTTGGCTTTCATAATATGTACCCCAAATAAAGTAGATCTTTGGTATCCGCTGGGGTTTGGTTCCAGGACATGCTGTGGATACTAAAATCCATGGATGCTCAAGTCCCATTAAACATGATGGCATAATAAAATGATATCCCTCATATAAAATGTCAAAATCAAGGCTTGCTTTTTGGAATATCTTTTTGGTTACAATCATTGGCAAATCTCCTTGCCAGGGGAACATTCCCCAGTCCTCTAGAGAGAAGGACATGCAGCAACATCTGTCACATAAGCTGTGGTATAGAGAAAACTATAAGAGATGCTTTGTGCTGGTCCAGCTTCTTTACATCCCAGTGACCATTTGTGACACACATGCTTCTTCCTTGAACCTTATGGTAGAGCCCCATGCCTATGGTAAATAGCTTGAGAGAGAGTTGCGGGTCTAACCACTAAATTGTGGAGCCCTTAACACTAAAATAAAGGCTGCAGAGCCACATTGAAATTATGTGCCAGGTGCTTTTTGGCACTAGCTTCAGAATTCTCTAGTTAGTGGCATTATTCTTCAGAAATGAAGAATACTCCCACTCCAGCCGGTTCATGGAGTTAATGGCTTTGCATAGCTCTTTTTCACAAATGCCAGCTTCTGCCAGTAAGAACTGTGGCTGACTTGATTCTGTAGAGTGCTTAGGACTTGCTAATGTATTGCCAGCCTATTCCCCAGGGCCCAGGGCAGATAACAGCCATGGTGCCTAAATAGAGGAGCCTTGTCTTCCAAACGCAGCAATGAGATGCTGGTCAAGAGCATGGAGGGGGAACGGAAACTCACAAAACAGGTTTATGTCAGCTTAAGCAAAAGGCAGCAGACTTCTCGTCTTCCTTTCCCAGCCTCATAGATTTGATTCACTTTGCTAAAGGACTGTGTGTTGGAATTAATTCAAGATCCTTTCTCTCAAACCAAGCCAATTTTTTCCTTAATAAATATGCTACAATGCAAATGTGCATTAATATTGGAATAATGCATGTAATGTAAATATGAAGCAATGCTGAATTTATTACACACCCCTCAGATATGGCTATAATAGCTATCTGAGGCCAGCATGGAATAGGTGTTTTGCTACAACTCTGGAGATCATGGTTCGATTCCTCACTCAGCCATGGAAACTCACTAAGTCACACACTCTCACCCCCAGAAAACCCTGTGATAGGTTTGCCTTGGGATCACCATAACTTGGCAGTCACTTAAAGGGACACAACAACAGCAACAGCAACATAGCTTATAATGATAGGACGCATTTGTGTGGTTGCTCTTACGTAAGCTTTGCAGAAGAAAGAACTGTAATGCACCAAGTCAGTGAAAACACTTTCTCCTTTGAAATAAGTTAGAGTTTATTGTACCATGAAATCTCTCCAGCAGATAGTTTCTTCCTGACATGTTTTATCCTTCGTCATCACAGTAAGTGCTTAATTATTTAGCAACGGCCAATTTGCCAGGGAAGATGGAAAGCATTCTTAACTAATAAATTGAGCTGATGACCATTGAAATGGAGTGTTGCAGCCTGCTGTAGGCTGAATAGGGCAGCGCTCGCCGAAGACGGCGGGAGCACATTCCTGAATGGTTATCTGAGGGGAGCTTTTTCCAACGCAGCAAGGAATATTTTACAGAAGAAAGATTGCAGGGCTATATTTAGATGATGGCTACTACCCAGAGAGGTTGGGGGTGTATTAATATATATATATATTTATTTTAAGCTAAAGAAATGAAGACATCCAGTAAACGGGCAAGAAGGATTTGAGGGCTGTTGTTTTTTCCCCTCCATTCTATCATAGGTTCATATTACATACAGAATCAGGTTTGAAACATTTTTCTCCTACAGCTATAATTGTGTTTCTTAACCTCAATCTTAATTTACATATACCTCTCTCTCCTTCTCCTGGACAAACATGTTGCCATCATCAACACATGACCCAAATGTGTGTGTGCGTGTGTTTGTGTAGGGCCTCTGTGTTTTTCCGTGTCGGTATATTTTACTGTGCCAAACAAAGAGAGGCAGGCAATGCAGCATTATGGATATTGCGTTGGGCTTCAACCAGGGAGATACGGCTTCACCAAGACATGAATCTCACCGGGAGCCTGGGTCAGTTCTGCTCTTCTAGCCTCATACATTTCACAAAGCAGTTGCAAAGCCGGCGTTACTCTCATACTGCTGCCCCAGCTCTTTGGGAATAAATAATATAGACTCTCCTCCTTGGCAAATTAATATTTTATGCTAATAGAAATTCTGCATTCTTCATACTGTGTGTTTTATAATTCAGAACTCTATAGTGTAGGTGCAGTCGGAGAAAGCAATAAGTACTGTACATTTTTGTTGTTGTTATAAAAAGGGCTTCTTCCAGAGAGGAGTGGCTTTGGTTGTTGAGTCCTGGCTAGCTTCCATCTTGATAACTAATGTATTTTTAGAGACGTATTTGGCTTACTTTCAGTTCCCTATAAATCCAGGATGGTTATTTTTTTGCCCTCGCTTCCTTCAAATGATGAAACTTCCCAGCCTAGCTTCTTCTAAAACAGTGAAGGGCAACTGATTTGACTACCCAAAATGTCCCCTTAAAACACAGAAGTGGCTAGATTTCCACGTCTGCCTTTGAAAAACAGGTATTGTTTGTTGTTAAATAGAGCACAGGGCCCTTGCAACCTATTTAAAAGTTGAGTTTTTGTTCCTGGAGGCATTGACTTTGGGTGAGGGGGGTCTGGAGGCATCAAGGACCATAAAGACTGTCTTGGCGAAAGCCTTGTTGTCTACTCCATTCTTAAAAACTGCTCTTGGATTGAATATGTTTGTGGAATGGTTGGTTCCAAGTTTGGTTTTCATGTTATAAGGCTTCATGGGAGTTCTAGATTTCCCCTAGAAAGTCATTTTAAAACACAGAAAAAAAAGGTTGAGTTGTCTCCGCCATTACAAAATGTGAATACTGTACAATGGGCCCCTGGCATCGGCTGGGGTTTGGTTCTAGGACCTCCTATGGATACCAAAATCCATGGATACTCAAGTCTCATTAAATAATAAAATGGCATCCTGTCTATAAAAGGCTAAAATCAAGGTTCCTTTTTTGGATTGCATTTAACAATATTTTTTCAAACCATTTATAATCGAATCCATGGATGCAGAGGGCCGACTTAAGCAGTGCCTAGCAATTAATTGGACTAGGAGTCCAATAATAGTTGCTTTTCTTGCTACAGAAGGTAAGTTTTCCAGTTAAGCATCCCACTTTCTAAGGAGTTTATCTCAATGACACAGTCTTGAAAATGATGCTTGGAGTGGCAAGCTATGTTCACTGCTTGGAATAAATCTGTGTGACGTCCGCCAGACCTTATGGCACAACCCCATGAATTTCATAGGGTTTTCTTAGGCATGGAATATTCAGAGGTGTTTTTGCCAGTTCGTTCCTCTGAAATAGAGCCTATGGTACCTAGTGTTCATTGTCATTCTCCCATACAAGTATAACCAGGGCTGATCCTGCTTAGTTTCCAAGATCAGATGAAATCTGACGCCTTTAGGGTTAGTATTATTGTGTTGTTACTACAATCCATCAATGAAGTTCATTGGGAAATGTAACGTAAATGTTCCTGTTGTGCCTTTTTTGTGTTATAATTAAAATACCCTATATTGGCTGATTAACATAAAACCCTTTGGTACAGCTGGTTCCTCAGTCTTTTGTGTTACAAGCCCTTGCTTTCGTAGTTATTAAAGCAGATTATATGTACTTATAGCTTCAAACTGAATGAAGAGAGAGGAGAATTTGGAATATAAATCAATTTGATCAAGGAGCATGATAAATTTCTGCACTCTGAATCGTGCAGAGAATAGATATGCGGAATAATTAATAAACCATGGGATTAAAAGTTCCAAATGCTTTTAGCGGGGAAAATTGCCATTTAATAAACAAGTTTAAAATCATTTTTGTAATGATCATTAAATAAAACAGATTTTAAAAGTGCTTTTTAAGAACGTAAATATAACTGCTTTAAAAATAGCTACGAGGAGCTCTCATATGTGAGTCTGTGCAGCTTCTCTCTTATTATAAATAAGAAATAGAGACATTAAATCTTGATGGATTTTCAAACATGGGCATGGTCACTTCCGTGAATACTTCTGTGTTTTCCAAGCTGATCCCTCCTTTCAGTTGAATGAAATGCCTGTAGATGTTTTTAGTTTTTCAATCTCCTCTTGTCTTCCCATAGCATCAGATAACAGCCAGCGGTTTCGAGAAACGTGCTTTGCATTTGCCCTGACTCCACAGCAAGTGCAGCAGATAAGTAGCTCCATGTAAGTGGTTGTGACTGTTAACACGTTGTATCTGACTCAGGAGACCACGGCATGCCTGTAACTGACTTGGGCTGCATCTGCACTGCCAAAATAATCCAGTTTGACACCACCTTAGACTGCTGTGTCTCTGTGCTGTAGAATTATGGGAATTGTAGTTTTGCTAGACATTTAGCCTTCTCTGTCAGAGAGCTCTGGTGCCACAGCAAACTGAAGTTCGTAGAATTTCTTCGCATCGAGCCATGGTAGCTAAAGTGGTGTCACACTACATTAATTCTGCGGTGTGGATGCAACCTTGGATGCTGTGTGATAGCAGTGGCCAGAAGGTAGCAACCTTAGATTTTTGGACTTCTCTAACCACTTCTCATGCTGGCAAGGGCTGATGGGTGCTGAAATCCAAAATATATGAAGATCTGCTTTTCCATCACCCCTTGCTTTCTAGAATTGGGGTTGCATTTTCATAGTTGGACAAAGTATTCCAGTCATGAGAAGCAACACAGAGGATGCCAGATGAAAATTTGTGTTTCTGGATCAGGCCAGAGGTCTCTCTGCTTATGCATTCTGTTAAAGCTGAATTATGGATGGTGGGGTGGAAGTATTATATCTGTGCAAACCTACAGTGCTATATAAATATAGGTTAATAATAATAATAATAATTCCGATAAAACACCCAGTGGTTTTTTTTTCTGGACAGTTTGTCAGCTTAGATGGATGATAGTATGTTTAATATTTCAAGACTTAAACACCCAGCTCTTATATTTGTTTTATTTTAATGCACCACTCCTCATCTCTTTTTTCTAGGGACATTTCTGGAACCAAATGTGACTTCACTGTGCAGGTCCAGCTAAGGTATTGTTTTCCTACAGTCCAATTTCAGTATTGGCAGGACATACCCTCACCCCTCAACCTCAAAAAAGTCCAAACTCTGCAGTCCATATAAGCTATCCTCGCCTATAAATATGCTTATTTTGTATAATGTCTGCACACATATACACACAGCCCATTTATGAGAATATTCCACACATCCTCTCTTCTTCTCTCCCCACTCCCTCCCCCTTGTAGACTAGAGGAATGGAGAAGAGAAAACTCGTCTCTGATTCTCATGCTGCTTTTTTCTTGCCTGTGGCTGAAGAATTGGCTGCTGCTTTGATTAATTTTGTCATTACCTCCTGAAGGAGAACATGTACCTTTGCATCTGCCTGTCTGTGCATGGAGAGCACTATGTAATATTGAAAGCATGGATGCAGCGCACTGACCATTCGAAATTGGGAGTGAGGCCTGTTGCCTCCTTGATATTAGTAAATGCGTCTGACACCGTTTATTAGCCTCTGATTCATTTCTATTTCCCATTTTTCCTCCTCTTCCCCTGCTGTGAGTGCGCATCTGGGTTCACCTGGTAACAGGAGCAGAGAAGGAGAAACTGCTCCACCATTGCAATGTTTTCTGCTTAACGCTTTTTGCTCAAGAGAGTAATTTTTGCCTTTATATCCATGCTAGAGTTCCAAATTAAAGCAAAAAGGAGATAGTGGTGGGAAAGGAGAGATCTAAGATTAACTCTCAACCCTTCTCTCAGTTTGCTAGCTCTACATTTGCTCGTACAATTAAGTTTGCTGGCTACATGTTATGAACTGCAACCACAACATCACAGTGGCTTACAGATAGCTGGGATATATGCAAAAAGCTCATTTCTCCATCACTTGGCATTATTCAGATCCAAATACAAAACCGAATCTAAAATACTACTGAATTTCTCTAGGTTTTGCTTATCGGAAACCAGTTGCCCACAGGAAGATCACTTTCCACCAAATCTTTGCGTGAAAATTAATGGAAAACCTTGCAGCCTTCCTGTGAGTATTTCTGCAGTTCTACTACAGTTGTTAAGAGATGTCCTTTAAAAAAAAGAGAGAGAGAGAGAGAGAGAGATGTATTCTGGAGTCTGTGAAAATGATCAGTGGTGTGCTGACTTAAATAATTCAAAGCAGAGGTTTGCGGGAATCTTGTGGTTCAAAAATGAAAGAGGCAGCACACAGTAGCAGTCAGCCAGCCTTCTTGTGGCTTCCATTTGCCTGTTTTCCAACTGCGTAAACCCACTCTGTATATGGATTAAGATTTAGAGATACCCCTGTGATAGGGTTGCCATAAGTCAGAAACAACTTGAAGGCACACTACAAAAACAACACAGGCAAGCACAAACAAGGTGATAACACAACAAAATTGTCTCTGCGTGCTCACTGTTGTGGTCTTAGTAATGTGTGTGTGACCTTTCCAGGGCTATCTTCCACCGACTAAAAATGGGGTTGAACCAAAGCGACCGAGCAGACCTATTAACATCACATCACTTGTGCGACTGTCCACAACAGTACCAAATACAATCGTCGTCTCATGGACTGCAGAAATAGGAAGGGTGAGTAAAACTTGGCTATAACATGTCAGGCGATGTGGAGAGGAGGAATTGATGAAAATACATAATAAATACAGATATGGATATGCCTAATAAAGGTTGATGGATGGATGGACACAGATATGATCATGAAATAAGTAGGAACCAGAATGGATTTGGTCGTCAACAAATTCCACCAAACTAACCTTATCTCTTTTCTTGATTGGGATGCTGTGGGTGTCCTTTATGTGGATTTCAGCAAAGCATTTGATAAGGTCCCCTATGATATTTTGATTACCAAACTGACTAAATATGGAATAGATGGAAACTGATGGATCCATAATTGGATGGAAAACAGTGCTTAAAACATTGTGATCAGTTGTTACGCTTCAAAGTGGAATGAGGTCCCAAGTGGCTTGCCACAGGGTTCTCTTATCAGTGATTTAGATGATGAACAACAGTATGAACAGTTCAGCAATGAAACCAATTACTAGAGAGATGGTGGGGTCTCCTTCTCCAGATGTCTTCAAGAAGAGGTTTGGATAGCTCTCTGCTCAGGATCCTTTAGCTAAAGTGTTGACACTGAGTAGAGAGTTGAACTCAGTGACATGTTGGTGTTTCTTCCTATGAAAAGCATTGTGTAGAAATTTGGAAATGTTACGTAAAGGTGTATTCCAGTTGGCCATGCTGATTCTACCTCCTACGCCTCTGTACTGTTTTCTTCCCACAGACTTATTCAATGGCAGTCTACCTCGTCAAACAGCTGTCTTCTGCTGTTCTGTTGCAGAGGTTACGAGCAAAAGGCATAAGGAATCCCGACCATTCTAGAGCACTAAGTATGTCTCCTGTGTGGAAGTTTCTCATGTAAAATGCATTGAGAGAGAAAGTGCATTTTCTCTCGTATGGGTTGAGCATTCACTATGACCACAACCCCAGTGTGTGTGGTTTTCTTCAGCTGGGAATGTAGCCTCTGATCCATCATACGATGCTGAGTCTGTGAAATCTCCAAGGGGCCTAAAATTAAGGACTGAGCAGGCATGTGTTCTGCTCTCAGGTAACTGCACCATACTCAGGGCTCCATGTTTCGGCAGACCCAACTGTCCTCTGAGTTTGAAACCATCTTAAAATGGGAAGGCTCCTGAATTGAAGCTCTCTGCTCTTTCAAGGACTGCTTTAGCTTGAGAGCAGGTGCATGAGAGCATCAGCTTGATTTATGTGCATTCCATTCACATCCTTGAAATGTCCTCTGCCATCTGTTACTGCACCCCCAGTACCTTTTACAATGTGCCATTGGGGACCTTCTCTGTCTGCCTGCCTTGCCCCATGGTCACTTGTATATTCTGGCTATTTTATGGATTCTCTAATGTTCTTCTTGCTAGTTTCCCGCCCCTATCTCCTTTTGTCTGTAATGTATCTTTTAATAATAATTCTGATTTTTCTTCTTCTTCTTCTTTTCTTGACAGTCAAAGAGAAACTAACTGCAGATCCTGACAGCGAAATAGCCACAACCAGTTTACGAGTTTCTCTTCTGTGTCCAGTAAGTGTAACTTCCATAAAAAGTAATTTCTCTGCAAAAGTGGGATGGAGGTGGGGATATTTATTTTAGCAATGCCAATATAAACACCCTTTATTCTCAATACTTGGATATAAAGAGCTTCTTATTCCTTAAGCTTACCATCAAAGAAGAAGCATTTACATACAAAATAAAAAAACAAATAAATCTTTGGCTCAAAAAAGGCTTCTGGGGTGCTTATGCAGTTTTCAGGATTTATACGCTACACTTATATCGTAGCACATTTTATTCTCAGCTGCCAGTTGTATATTGGTGCTACTCCTGTTTTATTGTATTATTATTTTATTTTATTTTTTTAGTATAATGTACACCCCACCCACAGAAATGTGGTCAGTGTGTGGTTTAAAAATGGCATTAATAAATAAGTCTAGAGGTAGAGTTACCATGCTTTAGATAAGGCCTGTTTAGAAGTTGAGCATCTTGTGTGAGATAGAGTTCTTTCTGCATTTCTGCCATAGATGCTTTCACTGACTTTTGTTTTTGTTTTTTGCCAGCTTGGTAAAATGCGGCTGGCGATACCTTGCAGGTCGCTCACTTGTTCTCACCTGCAGTGCTTTGATGCCACTTTGTATATTCAGATGAATGAGAAGAAACCCACTTGGGTTTGCCCCGTCTGTGACAAGAAAGCCCCCTACGAACACCTCATCATTGATGGGTGAGTAACCTTTGGAAACCAAATAGGAGCTGAGGATAGGGAGGCAAGTACTACTCTCAAAGTGGTCTTTGCTCTTCATGTAGAGATCTGAAATGGCTAGGGTTGTTCTTGGGCATCTCTCTCATGAGGAGTGTTGTCTGCTCGGGATTCTGTGATCCAATGAGATTTCTGAGACGGTTCTTTTTCATAGGCTCTTTATGGAAATCTTGAAATATTGCACAGATTGTGATGAAATTCAATTTAAGGAAGATGGGTCATGGGCTCCTATGAGATCAAAAAAGGAGGCACAAGAGGTTAATGCATCTTTCAATGGAGCAGAAGGTGGGTTTCAAGTTGGTGTCCTAAACTCTGATTTCCTGCTTTCTAACTTTCTCATTCCCCCCCCCCCTTTTTTTCTGCCAAATAATTTTGACCTTTCAAAAGTTTGGGGTTCCTAATTGTGTATCTTGTGATGTTTTCCTTTGTCTGAATACTTGCTGTGCTTCGGAACTGGGACTTCAGCATTTGACTGGTATCTTTCTAGGCTGTTTAAGTTCTTCTGTGGATCATCAGGTATCGTCTCATCACTCAAACAAAAATAAGAAGGTTGAGGTGATTGACTTAACCATTGACAGCTCATCGGATGAAGAGGAGGAAGAACCATCTGTCAAGAGGAGCTGCCCGTCCCTGTCGCCTGCGTCACCCATCAACAATAAGAGGTGAGAAAACCAAATAGTGGCCAAATCTCTTGGTAATAGACATGCTGCATTCTAGAAGCTCATGAAGTTCACAGTTGCTTCCTTTCAGGAAGCATCTGGGTCAGAAACCCCTTTCATTTAAAAAGCACAGTGTTTTAATTAATAGATAGTTCCTGTGGTTGCTTTTCACTTTTTCTTTGCAAAGGGTGACAAAATAGTGACAAAAGTGGGGAAAGAGAAAGAGTGAGAGTTTTCCTTGTACTTAAAAATAATATTGTGTGCAGACACTTGCCAGGAGTTGTGAAGTGATGGAAGCGTCTTTTTTGGGAAGGCCACTAATGCTAATGCTAAACAATTTTGTTCTGACTCCTTATGGAATCTGTGGTTTGGGGGTGTATGAATTCAGACATCTGCTTCTGCTTTTTCACAGCATTTTAAGTCTGCCTCACCAAGTCTCCCCTGTTTCAAGAACCCCAAGCCTTCCTGCGGTTGACACAAACTACATCAACACGTCGCTTATACAAGACTACAGGCACCCATTTCACATGACGCCCATGCCTTACGACCTCCAAGGTGGGTTTCTCACGTTGATTGACAAAGAAGCTAGAACGTCACTGACTTTGACCCATCATCCATTAGCTCTGGACCATCTGTCCTGATGGGAAGAGGCCAGTTCTCCTGACTTGGTTATTGCACTCCTTTTTATTTGAAGGTGGAAGAGACTGAGCCCAGGGCTTTCTCTGTGCAATAGCTCAGTCCCTACAAAGTTGCCCCTCTTCTTAAAAGGACCTTCAGCCAAACCAAATCATTCTTTTTCCTGACCTACAGGTGTCTCCTACTTTTCAACTGTCCGGTTTTTGATGTCTGCTCTTTTGACCCTTTTCAGTTATAATCAGAATCCATACATTTGACCTCCATTGTTGTTTTGACCTGTTTCATCATGTTTCCAATGTAGCAGATAAAGGCAGGCACTTATTAGCACTCTAGTGGTAGTATTAAGGCACTGTAGAAAGGCCTATAAAACATAAACAAGGCCACTCAGATCTTTTGGAGGATCAATGAGGACTTTTGACGTTTTAAGTTAAAAATAAAGCTAAAAATAACGTTTCCAGTTTTGGACAATCCTCTGGTCCCTAGACTAAGTAGGGAGCGCCTGTATTTTGTTAAGGGTTTAATTGGTTGGGTTTGGACAAAAGTCTGATGGGGAAGAAGAAGAAGACTTGCTCGATCTCTTCCTAATCAGGCATCAGTACAGTCAAAATAGGCTTTTTCCTGCCTGGAAGAAGGGACTCTTTAAGGCATTGTGGCTGTAATTATGTGGAGCTGTAGCCTATGGCCCAAATCCTTTTGGTTTGAATAGACAGTTAGAATAGACCCACTGAATGCCAAGGCAACACTTAGACAGGTCCCTTTGACTCACTGGGTCTAGTCTTAGTTGGACTTACAATAGAATTTAGACCATTTATACTCAACTCCCTGTGGAACACAAAATAAATGGTTTAATTCATCCCCCCCCCCCCCAAATGTGGCAATGCTCCCTGTTAGTGGAAAAATTATGATTTGTCAAGCTCAAGTGATGCCATTATTTGTGCTGTTCTTAGAATAAAACCACTTGTTGTTCATGAAAGTTTCCTTTCATCAAATCGCATGTTTAATTTTTTTTTTTTTTTTTTTTTTTTTGCAGGATTGGACTTCTTTTCTTTCTTACCAGGAGACAATCAGGTAAGCTTTTGGTGGGACACTGTAAGCAGTACAGCAAAACCCAGCATGGGCCCCCTCTGTATGAAGAGTTTGGTGTTAATGCATTACTTCACATTGAATTGAACTGAATTTTCAAAGGAGGATAAAGCGATCAGTGGTTGCTTGACAAGATGGCTACATGCCATTACATGGGAAGGGGAAGTCTGCCTCTGTTTCATAAAATGAGGAGTGTGAGATGGAAGAGGCAGCTATACTCATGTCCTGCTGATGGGCTCCTCCCTTAATAAGCATCTCATTTTTTCAAAGAAAATTCCAAACCTTGGGTCTGATCCAACACAACTGCTCTTATCAAAATGTCAGAGGTTCTGAAATCAATAAACATGATTATGCATGATTGCCAATGAGGTGGGATAATATTTGTGGTAGAATACATTAGTCTTGCGTTGATCTCCATCAGCGAAATGGTATGCAGTGCGGACTCCGTAACAAAATATTGTCTCAAAAGAGTTTTGTTTGTAGAGAAAATAACGAAGGAGTGTGGATGGGGCTATTTTGCCAGTTAAAGCCAGCTCTTCTACTCTTTGATTCAGCAGTTCTCTCAGTGAAAATGGGAGTCTCAACTCTTATCTTCCCAGTCTGTGACAGCAGAAAATTGATTCTTTCTTGGTATCCACTTCGGTATCTGGACAGTGTCAACCTACAGATATGCCATTTCAACTTTTTTGGTGGTGCAGATGCTTGAAAGTACCATTACGCTGTAAACTGTGTGGTGTGGTCTACCAATTCCCTTTCTTCACTCAGGGGAGCTTCCTTCCCTTTGACAGTTTACTATTAAAGTCAGCCCTCTGTGCCCATGGATTCTTTATCCACGGATTCAAGCATCCACGGTTTTAAAATATTCAAAAAAATATATAAATTTCCAAAAGCAACCCTTGATTTGGCAATTTTTTATAGGGACACCATTTTACTACACTATTGTATTTAATGCAGCATGAGCATCCATGGATTTTGACATCCACGGGGGTGCTTGGAACCAAACCTCAGCAGATACTAAGGGCCTGCTGTATTTTAATCTTCCCTTTTTGTATCTTTCTAGCTATATGTGGTTTTTGCCTGCATTTTTCTTTATTCTGTAAGCCTCCTATATATATATATATATATATATATATATATATAATTTTTTTGCAGTGCTAAAATAAACAATACTATCCACTGAATATATTTGAAAAAGATATATTTGAATATATTTTTAAAAGAAGAAGAGCAGTTAGGAAAAAATCTGGATATCAATCTGTGAAGAAAGTTAAGTATCTAGGAATATGGTTCACAACAAAAAAACACAGATATTTTCAAGAACAATTATGAAAAAATCCGGATAGAGATTTAAAAAGATTTACAGACATAGGATAAATTGGAACGTACATGGCTTGGGAGGATATCTTCAGGTAAAATGATGGTGTTGCCAAAAATGATGTTTCTGTTCCAGAATCTCCCAGTTCTTGTTAATGATATCCCATTCTCCAAGTGGAATAAAGAAATATCCAAAGTTTATTTGAAAAGGTAAAAAAGCCAAGAATCAAACTGAAATTATTAGAAGATCCGAAAGAAAGGGGAGGTCTGGCATTACCAGATTTCAAGTTATGTTATTATGCTGCAACTTGGACTTATGAATTGGACTTTAGACTGGATTTGAATAAAAAGAAGTAAAACTACTGATTTGGAAGGAGCTGTCTTATTATGTGGACTACATGGATATCTATTTTACGACAAAAGTGAAGGTGAATAAGGAATTTAATAACCACTTTATAAGAAAATCACTGGCTCGTGTATGGCTAAAGGTGAAAGAAAAATGGTTCGCACACAAGTGATGAATTGTTGTTGTAACCAGACTGCCAAGAGGCACGTCTAATTCCCTCGCTGTTTGGACCTGTACTGGAGCAGTGGCACCCGTTTGCCTTGGCGAAGCTTGCCGTTGTGGTTCTCGTGTGTCTCACAGTTGTGTCCCTTTTTCTCTCCCAGCATTACAGCACTTCCCTGCTGGCGGCAGCGGCGGCAGCTGTGTCTGCTTCAGACGATCAAGAACTCTTGCACTCCCGGTTTTTCCCCTACGCTTCGTCCCAGATGTTCCTGGACCAGCTGAATGCTGGAGGGAGCACCCCTCTTCCGACCACCAACGGCAGCAACAGCGGCAGCAACAGCAGCCTGGTCTCCTCCAACAGCCTGCGGGAGAATCACAGCCACCCAGTCGCCAGCAGGAGTAGCACAGACCCGGCGTCGCTCTTCGGCGTGATCCCGGACATTATTTCCTTGGACTGAGTTCTGCTCCAATGTCGCTGGACTTTGCCGCAGGAGAGATCTGGGTGTTTGGCTGTGTGTGTGTTTTCGATTTCCTTTTATCTTTATTTTGATTTAGATGCGCAGACAAGCTTTTTTTTCCTTTTTGTAGGGGAAAAGAATATTAAGACATGTACAGAGAACAAAACTATATTTTCAGTTGTACTTTTGTATATAAACAGAAGATGGTTTGACTGGTAAAACAAAACAAAAAAAATGACAGAAACCTCCCTAGTTTGTTGGATACAGAAGATTTTACATCCCCCCCCCTTTTTGTCCTTGAGTGTTTGTTTTTTTAAAATACATATGACTCTTAACTGCATAACTTTTTGTTTCTTCACAGTGATACTAATGGAAAACAAAATGGGTGTTTGAACTGTTGAAAGTGATGGAGGGGGAAGTCTAATTCTGGAGAAAACAGGTGACTGGAGGGGAACTGCGTCTCCCTTGGGGCACAGACTGTGGGCACGGTTTTCCGACATGGAAAGAAATGAGTCTTGTGTCAGTGCACTGGGCCTTCCCACTTTTATTTTAGGTGAAATTATATTTTTTAGTTTGCATAAATTTCAAAGCATGTGTGCCGACTGGAGGTGGCATATTGGAATGTATTCCTAGCTGTTCTTTCTAGAACTGATTCTCAGATCAGTCCTAGAAACATCCCTTTCTTCAGACCCAATTCTACTGTTTTCCTAACAATTCCCCTCGTAGAACAAATTCCACCAATTTCTCTGGATTTCAGAGCCTTGCCATTGGGATGCCTCTGCTCTTTTCCAGGAGACAGACGTTTGTCCGGCTGCCAATGAAGACTCCCTTTATTGCGATGGCCCAACATTTAAAACTTAACAACATCTTTTAACTGCTAAAGGCTTCCTCCTTTAGATTTTTCTGCGGTTGGTCAAACTCTTCCGGTGCACTGTGTTAATCCGAACAAGCCGATTGAAACCGAAAGGAAAAAATGTGATTTGAAATCAGTATGTTTTGCAACAGGCAATGACAGGAGCGCATCATGTTATGTTCTGACAGCATATTTGAAACCTTAGGTCAAACCCTGTGTACATTGGCTTGGGAGTAAATGCTACTGAATTCTATGGGACCGACTTTTGAGCAAACTCCAGTGGTCCAAAGCTACACAATTCACTTACTAAATTCCAATCCTAAAAGTACTTCCCATTTCTCCTTCAACTGCAACAAAATGTAGAAGTCCTCCCTACTACTCTTGAAGCCATTAATGGTTATTTAAAGACTTTGCCATGGTCTTCTCCCCTGACCAGTGGCTCTCCAGAGTTTCCGAAGCAGCATTTAATCACTTTTTAGCAATTGGGGTTTTTTCCCTGCCTTGAAACATGCTTGAAACTAGTTAGAATGGTGTCTTTTCAAAAATGAATTTAGACAGTTCGTGTCTTACTAAACCACAAAGCATGTAAACAGAAGAAAAGGAGAATCTTTTAAACATAACTAAGGGGAGATCTGGGTAGAAATTTACATGTATTCCAAAACGAGTAAAAATGTTTTCTATCTAGCTATTAACTTCTACATTTACAAAAGAATGAATAGCAGATTTCAAGGAAGGAGGAGGGGAATTGCTAAAGTAGGCAAGCATTTTGCTTCATTTGATCAAAAACTGGTAGCAAACGGTTTCAGCTGTGTCTTCAGATGTTTAGTGTGCCCTGTCTTTTTCCTTTGAAACAAAGCGTAAAAGACAAAATAAATAATATTTTATTCATAAATGAACTTTCCCCCGCTCCCCGATGGCGAAACCACATATATGTTCCAGTGGATTTTCTGAAAATGTGTCCCCCTTCACCATTTAAAAGCTGACTTGAATTTTGAAATTGTTTGTTCATATGTATATGTGTGTGTATATATGTATTTATAGGTGTGTGTGTGTGTGTCTTTCTGTCTCTACTTGTCTGTCAGTCTGTTCCATGCATGTGCATTCCATTAATGTCTCGCTGATACGTTTCCTTCACCTGGTTTATAATTTATTAAATGTCAGTACAATCTCAATAAACTAACAGAAAACATGAATTCTTTTAAGTTCAGTCCAGCTTGGAAAGCATTTTAAAAAATTAAATTAAAAGCAGAATGAAACTTGCTCAAAAAGTAAATGTTAACTAAGTTGGAAATAAGTTTGATTGTGTTGTTTCTAGAAGGACGGTTCTAAACACTGAAAAGTGAATTGCGACTAGATTGTCCAAAGTCAGGAATATAGTTGTTGGAGCCCAAATTGTCCCTCTTCTAGTTAATAACCTTGTGGCCTTGTATTTGCTGTTTCTGCTCAGTTTAAGGGCATTGCTTTCATTAGGTATGTTACTCATATTCTAGGCACCTTCCTGATGCTGAATTTCCTATACATGCAGAATAATATGACACACTCCATAAATAAAGACAGTGGGCTGCAGCTCAAGTGTGTCTTAAAGTCCCATTTATTGTCTTGGAATAGTAGCATGGACCACTGCCGTTGTGTGCACTTTCAGCCCAATAACTGCACCTTTTGTCGTTCGTACAGGTGTGTGATCTGCATTTTTACCAGGTGACTCAGAAATATATCCAACCGAGTTCTCAACAAGTGACTAGGAATAGTAAGACCTCAGCTGCTGACACATTTTTCGCCTTTATTCCCCTTTCTTTGCTCCAATATATTAACACGATTACTTCTTTGAAAACTATCATGCAATGCTGTTGGCAAAGGATGCTGTCTGTTTTTTCTTTCTTAAGTGCTGGAAATGTTTTGGAATAAAAGGGGATAGGAGGTTCCACCGGAGCGATGATATCTTTCCATTTGACTAGAAGGAATTTCAGGTGGGAAGGGGCTAGCGGGATTGTGTCCATCTTCTTTCTTAGTCTATGGATGCTTCTTCTTTCTCATCCTCTCTCTGTCTCTGGTGAAGGACTTTTGGGGGCTGGAGAGCCACTCACGTTTCGGATAATCCAAAGAATTGTGGAATTTAAGGCAACTCTTTTCAATTCTTAGGCGTTTTGGGAGTGGGGTGTTCTAACAAAGTAAATATCACTATTACCGTCTTGGGGAGACTTAACATTCACATTAACGGCATTGATCATTTGGACGTTGGAATCATTGCCAGCAGGATTGGCCGTGTCCAAAATGAAAAGGTTGATTTGACGGATCTGAAAGTTTACAGCAGCTTAAGTATTGTTCGTATGCCACCTTCATTGTAGAGGAGAAATAGGCATCTTCTCAATTTGAGGCGATTGCTAGTTATTGACTTGTTATTTTTGGGAAACCTTGTGTTTAACTCCAGGATCTTCTTGTCTGAAGGTATTTCCTAGTTACCTTTGGTTTCCTATGGTTGTTTGTTGCAGCCGGTTATAGACATTCACCTTACTTGGCCAAAGGCTCCATTTTGGCTTTGCCTGAAATATTGTCATTGTTTTGCCAGGAGCAACCTAGTTCTTGAGCCTTGCAGAGAATTAAGCACCGTGCTTGGAACCTAACTCTATTCTGGTATATTTGCTTATGTTACGGTATTTACATTACATATTCCATAACCTTTTTTGTTTCTGTCTTTATTCTCCCCTAAAGAGCAGTGTTTCGGAGTACTGTTTGTATGTATGTCCTCTTTGTTATATGTGTGTGTGTGTGTGTGTTTGCACGCACCTGTGTGCACAGATGCAAGATACTTGTATAATAGCAGGGATAGAGCAATTTTTTGAATAACTTCCGTGGGCATTATTGCTTGCATCCTTTTTTTAAAGACTAAACTCAAAACCAAAATGTAAACCTTGCTAAAACTTAAAACTGGTTGCTGGTTTCAAAACCCTTTCAGTATTTTCATAAGAGCATTCCTAGATTATTTCTTCTTTACCATGGCAAAAGATAAAGATACCCTAACATTTTAGAAAACCTCATTGCTGTTAGAATTTCTTCCGATGAACTAGCTAGCAGTTTTTTTCTCTTTGTGCAGTTAATTTTTAACAATAAGCATTTCAGGATGATTTCTTTTTTTTTTCCATAATACATTTTTGGAAGAATTGTTATGTTGTTTTCCTTCCAATGAAAGCTTAGATTTCTAATGAGGGAGCGAGAACTGCCAGGGATCCCCGCATGTGCTGCTGTTAATTGTTTTAATTAACAAAAGGGAAAAAAATAATATGTAAATATTTTAAAAAGACAAAAAAAAAAAAAAAACTAAAGAAGTTATTCCATAAACTCAGATCTGTGATTCATTGCCTTAAAACTTTCTCTTAGTTTTCCATACAGCATGCCAAACAAGTTTTAAAAAGTGGCTTTTAAAAGAAAAGAAAATGTATAGTAGACCAATGTCAGTTTGTATAAAAGTATCAAGTGAAAATATTTATTACATGCATTGGAAAGAAAAACTGGTTTACCCTCTTGAATGTTACCTGTTTATGTAAAACATCTTTAGATGTAATAATAATAAAAAAGCATTATTACATTGTCTTTTCTGGCTAAGTATTGCCCAAGTGTCTTAAAATCTGTTTTAGCTGGGAGTAAGCTGTTGCAGAAACATCCATTTGGCAGACCCCTAAAACGACAACATTGTCATCTCCAGCAGTGGCTCCTAACTGTTTCTAAAATGTTTGCATTTAAATAGAGTATTTAAACAGAATTGTACAAGCCATTGCTTTCCCCATTTCCATGTGTTTCCATGCGAGAGCAGGACACGGAAGAAAGCGAATAAGGGGGAAAATCAATGCTGCTGGAGAGGAGTGCTGAGGATCCCATGGAAAGCCACAAAGACAAAACAATTGGTCCTAGAACAAATCAAGCTTAGACTCTCCTTGGAAGCCAAGGTGATCAAATTGAGGTTGTCGTACCTTGGCCACATCATGAGAGAAGGCATTAAACATTAGAAAAGACAGTAATGCTAGGAAAGATAGATGGGCGTAAAAAGAGGAAAACCACATGCAAGATGGATGGACTCTATTGTGCGTCATGGATATGGGAGTCTTGGAGATGCCTCATTCATGGGGTGTCTTGGAGAGATCTCATTCATGGGGTGTCTTGGAGATATCTCATTCATGGGGTGTCTTGGAGTTATCTCCAGGGAATCTTGGAGATATCTCATCAATGGGGAGTCTTGGAGATATCTCATCCATGGGGTTTCTTGGAGATATCTCCAGGGAGTCTTGGAGATATCTCATCCGTGGGGTTGCCATGAGTTAGGATCGACTGGAAGGCAGTCAACAACAAACTTAAGAGTCTCAAAAGGCGGATGGTTTATTTTGTAAGGCGAGCAAGTAGCTGAGGCACCAGAAGGAAACACTGCAAACTATCCAAGCAGTCTGGATCATCTCATAATTCAGTAGTCGGGAAGGGGAAGCGTGATGGAACGGACCAAGTCTTCGTACTTCACTATTCCGTTGTGTCCCACGTTGGTGTCCTTCAAGAGGTTGTCCACTGCAAACAATGGCATCGTTTCAGAAGTCGCAACGTTAGCAATGACAAAGGAAAGTCTCATCATGTGCCTTCAAGTTGCTTCTGACTCATGGTGACCCTAAGGCCATACATTACGGGGTTTTCTTGGCATCATTTCTTCTGAGGCCGCTGAGAAAGTGTGACTTGCCTAAGGTCACCCATGGTTTTCTATGACTGAGCGGGGATTTGAATCCTGCTGCTTGGACTGCAACGCTCAACATTCTTCACCATTGGCTATCCTGGCTAGGTTTGCTGGGAGTTGCAGTCCAATAATGTATGGAGGGCTACATAATTCCCGTTCCCGTCTCTAACAATGACAACAGACTTCTTTAACATGGCTGTCTGGGGATAATGGGAGTTATCCCATTATAATAGAATAAGTGTGTTATAATAGTGTGTTAACCAAATATACCAGATTGGGCAAAATAAGGCTAAGGGGGCATATCATAACAGTAATCTGTTGTGTGTTTTGGTTTGGGGGGTTTACAAGAGAACAAAACTGTTCTTAAGGTTCAATCCAAAGTGCCCTGGTAAGGGATGCTCACCTTCCTCCCTGGACATTTTTTCTCCTAGGTTCATGAGCTTGGCCCTCAGCTCCGCCACAGAGATGAAGCCGGTCTTCTGCTTGTCGGCCATTAACATGGCCAAGAGGATCTCGTTCTTGGGGTCTTCCTGCTGCATTTGTTTGTACATGATGCTCAGGAAAGTGGAAAAATCTAGTTCTCCATTGCAGTCTGCAAAACAAAGAGG
This sequence comes from Urosaurus nigricauda, assembly GCA_034509955.1. Classification (NCBI taxonomy): domain Eukaryota; kingdom Metazoa; phylum Chordata; class Lepidosauria; order Squamata; family Phrynosomatidae; genus Urosaurus; species Urosaurus nigricauda. The sequence goes on along the minus strand of JAOEGL010000012.1, from coordinate 12,426,781 downwards.
GAGAATAAATGCAAACAGAGAGGCTTACGTTAACTGAGCAGAGGCAGTCCACGGCTCCCAACAGCCTAGCCTTGCTGAAAAATCACAGCCCTGTGACCACACTGCAGAAATAATCCGGTTTGACACCACTTTGACTGCCGTGCTCAATGCTATGGAATTCTAAACTGCAGTTTATTGCAACATATGCTCAAACCAGTGTCATCTCATTTTGCACAGGCAGTCCGAAATCCAAAATAGTCCTGGGCCCTAACATTTTGGAAAAGCGAGACTCAACCTGTATTATGGCTTGTAATTCAGGCACTTGAATTTAAATGCAATTGAACCTAATCCCAGTAGTTAAATTTCTCCACCTTCTTGAGCATGTATAGTTGAGTTAGATTTTTTTTAGCTTGTTCATGATTATAGAATCAGAGTTGGAAGAGATCTCGAGGGTCATCACGTCAACTTGATGCATCTGTGTTGTTGCTGTGTGCTTTCAAGTAATTTCTGACTTATGGCAAACCTAAGATAAACCTACCACACTGTTTTCTGTGGCTGAGAAGATGTGACTTGCCCAAGGCTTCCGTGGCTGAGCATGGTTTCGAACCCCAGTCTCCAGAGTTTGCAGTCCAACGCTCAAACCGCTCTGCCACACTGGCATCAACCTTTTCCTATTCATCTTTCTTTTTCCGTTTCTCCCTATCAAAGAGGCATGTGGCTTCACAATGATAGAATGTATTGGATTGCAAAGTACATATCTTTGGAAATAAATGTCCTGGACTTTGGGAATCTTTCAGTAGCTACAGGGCCAGAAAGACAAGGAGGTGCCAGCCTGCAAGTAATACCCCTCCATGCCATTAAAACTGAGCACAAAAGAGCAAAATGCAGGCCTATGACTAACCTATATGGTTTTTAACACCTTGCCTGATGAAGAAACCAGTGGAGCTTCGAAAGCTCGCAACATATATATTGTGCATTTTGGTTTACCCCATAAAGGTATCGCTGTTTTTGATAGAGAGCACTTAGGACATGAGGTGAACTAGATCTCCCCTGGACTTACCAATTTTGTGCTGCTGGAGGTGCCTGGCTACTTCTCCTGGGATAGGGCTGGCCCCCAGGCATCTCATAACCGTGATCAGGTCGCTGGCCTTGATCTTGCCTTTGTGTTTCTTATCATAGAGGGAAAAACATTCCTTGAACTCTAAGGAAAAAAGGGAGGAAAAAAACACAACAGAAGAAGAAAGTAGCCCAGCATCACTGATGCGTCTGTGCAGGTCTAGCAGTTGGGTACCACTTGTCATCATGGGCGCATCCTATGGAAACATGGGATTTATAGTTGGAGAGAGGGGTATGTACTTTGAATTATGTTCTAGAGAGTGGCCATCTGCCCTCCCTGAACTGTTGTTGTTGTTATTATCATTATGATAGAATAATAATAATATATCAATATTGCTATATGTGTGCTATAAGGCAAGGCTGCATCCTTGTCATCTTACTTGTTTAACTTATATGCTGAAAACATCATTAAAAAGGCAGAAATGGAATCAGAAAAAAGGAGTGAAGGTAGGACGAAGCAACATGAACAACCGAAGATATGTGAACTGTACTATAATATTAACTTATGTTTTGAAAACATAAGAATTACAAGAAGACAAACAAATGGTTTCTTGACCAGATCAGACCAGAGCTCTCCTTGGAAGCAAAGATGGTCAAGTTGAGACTCTCATACTTTGGCCACATCATGAGAAGGCAAGGATCCCTAGGAAAAACATTAATGCTATGAAAGGAAAAAGAGAGGAAGACCACAAACCGGATGGATGGACTCATTCAGGGGGTTATTATGGGCAAAGGTTTGCAGGATCTGGGCAAGACTGCAGCGGAGGAGAAGGATTCTTGGAGACGTCTCATCCAAAGGGTCGCCATGAGTCGGAACCAACTCAAAGGCCGCTAGCAACAACAACAACAAGTGTGTAGTGTGAGTCGTTTTTAAGCTGTTTTGTTGCACTGCGGGGCAAAGAGAAACTGCTAAGAGAGTACTGGATGTTTCCTTGCACAAGTGTGCACGACGTCCTTAGACAAGTGTGCCGGGATAAACCCAGAATTACAGTCGTGTAAGAGGATTCTGGCCTAAAAGAACGACTGGGACAAAAGCAGCGCAACAACTGAATCCACAATGGCACCTTTGTGGCATGTGGGTTGAACTTTTCGGGAACACTTGAATTCCTGCTAGGAACCAAAGTCAGATGGGGCCGGTGATTTCGGATTTGGGCTAGCAGATTCTCTCGAAAGGAAGAACCACGTCGAAACCTCTCTCAAGTTTTCCTAAGGAAGAGCCGAACGTTCAGGTGAGTTCATGGCCAGTTTGCTTGTTTCCTTTTCCTCTGCTTAAATTAGCATTTTAAAAAAAAATTCCATTTTTCATAGAGAAAACAAGTAAACCAACTAAAGAATACCACAAAAACAAATAAAATAATATTCCAATGTGTTTCAATAAGAAAAAGAAAGAGGGAAAGGGGGGGAGAATAGAATCAGGAATCATTGCTAGCCCAAAATGTTTTCATAGTAAAAATATAAATCCTTAGTTATAGTATTATTATATTTATATTTATTTATGTATAAATTTTTTTACTGTAACTCATCTGAATCTATAGGGAGAGGTGGGCTAAAAATAATAATTATAATTATTTGTATCCCACTTTTCCGCCAAAATTGGGATCCAAAGCGGCCTGCAGTCTAAAAGCACAAATAAAAACTTTCAGAAGTGACAAAATGGAATTGAACTATTGCAATATTAAAACAGATCATTGGTTTCAAAATAGAATGCAATTTTTAGAAAAAGATAAAAAACACTTTTTAAAAA